>JANBXA010000031.1:1580000-2185000 GCA_030556225.1 Cricetiscus sungorus | reverse complement strand
CCTGGCTGAGTCAGGACCATGGACAGCGGTGTTGACCTTTCCCCTCCCCCCCTTCTCCCCCAATTCAGCCCATTAGAATTATAGCTCAGTCCCATCTTCATTTTCCTTGCAACCTGAATCACCTACCCTGTCTCTCCACCTCTGTTTCTGAGTATTGGGCACATGAGCAGAGAATGGAGGAGGTGAGCTGGCCCTTTGAAGAAGAAAATTGGACAGTTTAGGGTAAAGGACCATAAACACCTGGCTGCAATGGGCACCAATTAAGCACACTTAAGAAGGAGCCACAACAGCTAAACAAGCCAAGCTCATAAAGGCAGCTTATTGCTTCAAACCACGTGGTCACAGTCAAGGCCTCACATATATATAAGGCCAACGAAATCTAAAGAGGTAAACACCCAAATCCACGTCCACTGTTCCCTCCACTTGGACGTCTCCAGTCTCATAGTATCCCTTCTCCCCAGATAACCATGACTTGTGGATCCTACTGTGGTGGCCGAGCCTTCAGCTGTGCCTCAGCCTGTGGGCCCAGGCCAGGCCGCTGCTGCATCTCTGCAGCCCCCTACCGCGGCATCTCCTGCTACCGAGGACTCTCTGGAGGCTTCGGCAGCCACAGCGTCTGTGGGGCCTTCCGCTCTGGCTCCTGTGGAAGAGGCTTCGGATACCGCTCTGGAGGTGTCTGTGGGCCCACACCCCCCTGCATCACCAGCGTCTCTGTCAATGAGAGCCTGCTCACACCCCTCAACCTGGAGATCGACCCCAATGCTCAGTGTGTGAAGCATGAGGAAAAGGAACAGATCAAGTGCCTCAACAGCAAGTTCGCAGCCTTCATCGACAAGGTGGGTGTCCTGGGCCAGCCCCTTCCTGGGCCCACCATGTGCATAGCCAAGGCTGGGCATGAGGAGGACAGGAGGCAGAAAGACCTCTCATATTGATCACCTAATCTCAAGGGACAGGTGTGTCCAGATGGGCACACTGAGGACCCACAGGGCTATCTGCCAGTCCTGAGAAGCAGGGCTCATGGCCAGGCTGCCCTGGGCACAAGCTGACAGCAGGGAGTCCCAGGAGCCTGCAGCATGGAGCTGTGGGCAGCCCAAGGAGGAAGGTTGCACTCCAGCTGACAGGGAGGGAGGCAGAGTGCTGGGAGAGGGCCAGAGGCCAGCCTAGTTAGCTCCTCCAGATGGCCTGTGACACGATCTCCCTGGATCCCTGCCAGCCCCTCCTTCTGGGATGTGAATGTGGGTGCTCTGCTTCTTGGGGTCCTGCCTTCCTAGCTTCAGAGGATAGTACCAAGCCCAGCATAGGACACTGAAGTGGCCACCTGGATCTGTGAGTGGGGCACTGACCCTGTCCCTTGACTCTCCCTAAGCGGAAAAGCTGAGGCAGGGCCAAGATAGGGGAGTGGAGAGTTGGGCTCCTTCCCAGAGCCCTCCACCTCATCACCACCACCACCCCAGATCTGCCCCTGAGCCCCTTCCCTCTCCCATGGCAGGTGCGCTTCTTGGAGCAGCAGAACAAGCTGCTGGAGACCAAGTGGCAGTTCTACCAGAACCGCAAGTGCTGCGAGAGCAACGTGGAGCCCCTGTTTGAGGGCTACATCGAGACCCTGAGGAGGGAGGCTGAGTGTGTGGAGGCTGACAGCGGGCGGCTGGCTGCTGAGCTCAACCACGCACAGGAGGCCATGGAGGGCTACAAGAAGAGGTGAAACTGTCCTGCTGAGGCACTGGCATAAGATGTGCCTAATATCAAAAGTCAGGACACAGACAGCAAAAGTGTAGTCAGGTTGAGGACATTGTGGAATCCTGCTGTGAAATGTCTGCACAGATGCTCCCTGGACAGGATTGGAGAGTGCCAGATTGAACTATTCCTGCCTCAGCCTTCCCACTGGAGACTGAGACCAACAGCTCTACCTTCTCTGGGAAAGGACAGACCTGGGCCCCCATACACTCTTTCTGACTTTGATCCCCTGCACTGAGCAGGAAAGCAGGAGGGCCAGGGCCCATGCTCAGCTGTCTCCCTGTCTATGGACTCAGTCCTGTGGCTCTAGGTCTACTCAGCAGCTGGGCTGGGGCTGGCATGCAAGTGAGGGGAAGTTGGAGCTGCAGTACCCAAGACCTATCCACTCCCAGATGAGGTTGGGGTTGGATCCTCATTTCCTCCCTGTGGTGGCATCAGAACAGCTGTGGCATGTTTCCTTACAGCCAGATTCCTCTCCCAGATAGCTCAGCTTCCTCCAGAAAGACTTGTTAGGGCCAGGAGTGACGAGGGCTTCTCTCCTGCACTCCCTGACATGGAGTGGAGGCTTTTCTCACACTGCCCCTTTCCCCTGTTTTCCTCCTAGGTACGAGGAGGAAGTCTCTCTGAGAGCCACAGCCGAGAATGAGTTTGTGGCTCTGAAGAAGGCAAGTCGCAGGGGTGTGGGAGGCGGGGCAACGTGGATACCCGGGGGACACACTGAGCTTGTGGCAACTCCAAGGCTTAACCTCTCCAGGAGTTGTGACCTTTTCACAGCAAGAGAGGAAAATTCTCAGTGAGGTGGCCCAATGAATGTCATACCCAGGCTTGTAACAAAGGGCTATTATCAAGGCAGAAGGCTGGTGCCTAGTGGAGACTTATAGTTCCACTGCCATGGAGCCATATATCAGTTTGCAATGTCCATTGCTTCCTGCCCTGATGCAGGGTGGTGGCTATATTGATCTTGGTGTGCCTTTCTCTGCTTCTGAGTGTATGGCTGGGGTGCCAGTCACCACAGGGCTTCATTCAGTCCATTGTAAAATGCTGTGTTCTACATCCCATTCTACAGTCTGACTGAGATGTGAGGACCTAAGCCAGTGTGTATAGGATGATAGGGTCACTAGGAGTGGCCAGGTGGCCTCTTGAAGCCCTACTGGTTTAGGTCAGGGTCTGGGAGTCACCGGGAAGCTTTTTTAGTCTAGAACAGGATCAAAGAGTGAGAAGAAAGAAGATGTCTTGGGGACTGAGAGGCAGCAAGTCCTCAGTCCTGAAGAGCTGCCAAGTGCATGCTGGGAAGTGGGAGCGGAGATGGTTTGCACACAGGGATCTCTCTTCCCTGTGCTGCATGGTGTGGATGAAGAGAGAGAGGAGTTCAGGAACATGATCAACCAAGACATTCAGGCTCACACATTCCTGCTTCCCAGGACGTGGACTGTGCCTACCTGCGCAAATCAGACCTGGAGGCCAATGTGGAGGCACTGACTCAGGAGATCGACTTCTTGAGGAGGCTGTATGAGGAGGTGAGGGCACCAGCCAGGTGGAAGTCCTGTGTGGACCAAGGGATGTCTGGAGGCAGGCTCAGGTACATGGGGTTAGACTGAATTTTCAACAAGCTTTTGACTACTGTTCCTCCTTGTGCAGGAGACCCGAATCCTCCACGCCCACATCTCAGACACCTCTGTCATCGTCAAGATGGACAACAGCAGGGACCTGAACATGGACTGCATCGTGGCTGAGATCAAGGCTCAGTATGATGACATCGCCACCCGCAGCCGGGCAGAGGCCGAGTCCTGGTACCGCACCAAGGTGAGTGGTCACAACACCTGTCCTTAGATGGGGCAGCAGGAAGGGCTCCAGGATCTACCAGAAAAGGCTTCTTGTACCCCAAGAATCACAAGAAGATTGCAGTCAGCTCTCAGGGGAGGAGGCAGCCCTGGCTGAGCACTGCATCTTGCACACTCAGTGGTGGTGTGCTCACTCACTGGGTCCATGTTGCATCCTGTGCCTCACGGGCATCTCTGCTTCTCCCATCCCCAGTGTGAGGAGATGAAGGCCACAGTGATCCGGCACGGGGAGACCCTGCGCCGCACCAGAGAGGAGATCAATGAGCTGAACCGCATCATCCAGAGGCTGACAGCTGAGATTGAGAATGCCAAGTGCCAGGTATGCAGGGGTCAGCTGTGCTGGGACCAGGGAGGCTGGGTGCCTGATCAGTGCCACAGGGCTAGCATGTGCCCTGCCTGGATCTTACCATTTAGTGTACTTCCTATTTATATGGGCAGAATCCTGGTCATGGTCCCTCTGATTGAGCCACGTCTATAAAGAAAAAGTTCTTATTTGAGGGTGAGGGATGTTTTCCAGCTAGTAGCAGACTAGACACATGCAGGTAATGTAGAGGGACCCAGGGACCATAGACTATCTCCTTCTTTTCTGTGTCCCCAGAACACCAAGCTGGAGGCTGCAGTGACCCAGTCTGAGCAGCAGGGAGAGGCTGCCCTCACTGATGCCCGCTGCAAGCTGGCTGAGCTGGAGGCTGCCCTACAGAAGGCCAAGCAGGACATGGCCTGCCTGCTCAAGGAGTACCAGGAGGTGATGAACTCCAAGTTGGGGCTGGACATCGAGATCGCCACCTACAGGCGCCTGCTGGAGGGCGAGGAGCAGAGGTGGGTCCTGTAGCTTTTCACTCTCCCAACCCTTCTTGGGTCCTCAGCTTTGAGTGCCCGACACAGTGGGTAGCCGTCAATCTTCGCTTCCTCATCTCACCATCCCGCACGAGCTTGGAGATCTGTGTAAGTCCTTTAACCTTTATCTAACTCCATCTCGCTTCCTCATGCTTGCCTGTCTCTGAGGCTGCCAACAGGAAAGTACTAGGTGTGCTCCCTTGAGGCTGAGCTGTAGTCCATTGCTAGGGTTTGTTTCCTCTTTGCCCATCGTGGTCCACATGTGTTCCCAGGACTCCATCTTCTTTCCTAACCTGGCCCTGGCTAGCTCCACTCCAACCCTGGAATTTCAGATTTGTTTCATAATTGCAGCTCGTGGTAGCAGATTCCACCAACCCCTGCTTAGCTATTTGGCAACAAGTGCCCTAAGGTGCTCTCCCGTTGCAGTTCAGTCTGCGGTATGAATAGCTGAGGAACTTTGCTAGTGTTCATGCTTTAGAGTTGGGTGCTGGTGGAGGAACCTCTGGCCAGTCTGTTCCTGTGGTGGATAGCCCCTTGCAACCCAAGCTCTTAACGACACCACTCTAAACCAAGATCTCCTTTTGCACCCTTGCCTTCTGTTTCCTGGTCAGTCATTTGGTCAAGTGTGGAGCTGCTTTTTGTATATAGCCAGCCTCAAGTGTGGCATGCAATTGGAGAATCATGTGAACTGGGGACAGGGGCACATAGGCTTGGTACCTAGAAGTCTGTGTGATCACATAGAGACCTGCCCCCCCCCAACACAGTGGAGTTGCTTTAGAAGCCCAGGCACACAGGGTGATGGTACCCTGGGGATCTGGAAGTTGGAGAAAGACATGGACAGAGCACTGGGAAAGGAACCACATCTCCTCCACCTTGCTGTGGGAGGGAAGCAGTTTCCTAGGAGACCAGATCTGAGGCTGAATTTAACAGCACCTTGACCATTGTGAGTTCAGGACAACTCTGCCTCCTGGGAGATGATGTCAAGTGGAAGAGATGCAGGCCAGGTGGAACTGGAGTTTTAGCCTTTCACTGTCATTGGCCATTTCCTGTCTGGGTGCCCAATGAGACAACTGACTGCTATGGGTGATTCAAAGCTGTCTCCACATTTTTAATATCTCATTTCTTCATCGGGGAGTCATTTGTGAAGACAGGCATTGTCTTCAGATACTGGGGCAAAAAATTCTGGTTTCCTTTTGACCCATATTGTCATGATGACAATCAGATAGGATTTGGAAGGTCCCGTCTGTTCCCCTGGAATGCACTCACAACGCAGAACCAACAGGGCAACAGCAAGTGCTTCACCATGTGTATCTAGGTCTCTTTGTCCCCACGGAAGCAATTGGATTATTCTGAGAGAAGACCTAGACCCCACTGGGGAGGCTGAAACTCAGGGTGCACAGAGTAAGCCTGGTGACATGGACATGCTTTGCCTTCAGAACTCACATAGTGCTCCCCCCACACCCGCAGCACATGGTCCAATTTCTTCCTAGGAGGACCCACGATCGCACCCGTTCCAAGCTATCCCGTGTACTAACGTCTCCCTTTCCTCTCCCGCAGGTTGTGCGAGGGCGTTGGCTCCGTGAATGTGTGTAAGTAATTCCAGCCTTCCCCTTTCCTGCCGGGCATTGTGAGCTTTTGGGGCGGGAACACATGCGCTTGCTGCCCAGCCACCTGGCAGTGGTAGTGCCTGACGCGGTCTCCCCTGTTCTCCCTGCTTTCAGGCGTGAGCAGCTCCCGAGGTGGCGTCGTCTCTGGAGATCTCTGCGTCTCCGGTACTGCCCCTGCTGTCAACACCAGAGTGTGCAGCGCCCCCTGCAGCGGCAACGTGGTGGTGGGCACTCCTAATGCCTGTGGCCCCTGTGCTGGGGCGGGCTCCTGTAGTGGAGGCTGTAAGAAGTGCTAGGAAGCCTAAATTCTGTCGCCACCCACCCTGCCCAAGTGACTGCACAGAGGGACAGTGGCCTCAGCACCTCCATCCCATTCGGTAGCCTTCCCTAGCAACTTGGTTCGAGGATTCTTGCTTTTATTCCCCCCCCCTCCCACCCCACAACTGGTCTTAAGATCTTGGAGGATCCTCTGCCCCAGGATCCCTCTTTGTTCGCCCAGTCCCTAGCATGCTTTGCTTGGACATGGAGACGGGGATCAGCATGGTTGCTGGTTTTCCTGTCACTCAGTAGAGACCACGTGATCCAGAGCATCTCCTGTAGGGTCTGCCAGGCAGCAGCTCTCCCCAACCCAGGGACTCAGCTGCCTGCACTTTTGCCTTTGTCTCACTCTGCGTTCCCAATAAACTAATTGCAGCGCATCAAACCTGTGCCTCAGACTCTCCAATATGCTGCCTATTGGACAGGGGCCTCCACTGAGGTCTCAGGACCCCCAGCTACCTGGGTATTTTCAGTAGATGAAGGCAACAGTAGACACCTTTTGTCTGGTTTGGAGAAATCAGGATTTGGGGACAACAAAGTCAGACTCATGGCAGTCTTGTGGAGTGGTCAATATTCTAACTGAGGTGTTCTGTCTCAGCACCGTGCATTATGGGCTGGGTGACTTTGTCCCTGAGGTCTCCCGGGACATTTTATTTTGTAGTATCTTTGGCCTCTGTATTTCTCTTCCCCTTGTGATAAGCAATGATATCTTTAGACAAGGTGAAATGTCACCGAGGGTTCTCAGCCACAGTCATTTAGCTCCCCTTCCTTGAAGGGCAACTGGAAGGGCAATTCTGGGGTTCAGTATTGAGGAAGGGACTGGGAGAGTGGCAGAAAGGCAGTGAGTGGCAGAGAAGAGGAATTCCTGGTAGGTCAGGGGCAGAAGATCTGGCATTCAGAGTGGTGACTGTTATCTGCTGAGTGGAAGCAAGTTGCTTCCGTCCCGAGTGTCCATCCCTCTGCTGCAGAGTGAGAAGGGTTACGCCATTCCTAGGGTGGCTCCCAGCTCTCTGAGGAGAGGGGAAAGGGCTTTATTCCTGGAGGCGCTATTGGGACAGCAGTCTAGGTCTGTCTATTTCCAGTTCCAACACAGCGGGCAGGTCTCCCGTCCTCACCAGACTTGGGCTCTTAATCTGTAAAATAGGACAATGACGCTTACATTGTTGTGGGGAAGAATGACAGGCAATGGTGGCATATAACAAATCTCTCCAGAGAGGTGTCATTTTAAAAACGTAAGCATTTTTCCCCAGTGCCGAGGACCAAACCTGTGTCTTTGCACATCCTAGACAAGTGCTCTCCCACTGAGTGTGATCCTAGCCAGGGAGGCTTCAAACACAAATTCTTCATCCTCCTGCTTCCTCTCTACTCCATGGGCTGGCAGGGAAGCTCTTACTCTTTGCCTGGCATCTTTCCGGATACTGTGATGATGAGAGTTCCTCAGGACCTCTCTGGCAAGGCTGATCCTGGTGCTGACTGCCAGTTGTGAGCTTAGACAAGGGTTGTCAGCTATAGCGTATGTCAGCTAGCTAGGCTTGAATGGGAGGGAAGTAATTGAGCAGAGAAAATTACTGTAAATAATTATTAGCTACAGTGGAGGACTGGGGGGAATGAGGGGTGGCTAGCAGTGAACTACAGGAGCTGTGGTGATAGACATGGCTGGGTCTGCTTGGTGTTGTGATTTTCAGTTCATTGGACGGAGAGTGACCTAGGATATTTGCAAAGCACACCTCTGGTTGTATCTGTGAAGGGGTTCCCAGAGAAAACTATTAAAGGGGATCAGACCCACTCTAAACATGGGGGAGTTCTTTCTTTCTTTCTTTCTTTCTTTCTTTCTTTCTTTCTTTCTTTCTTTCTCTCTCCCTTTCCTTTCTTTTGTTCCTCTCTCTCTCTCTCTCTCTCTCTCTCTCTCTCTCTCTCTCTCTCTCTCTCTCTCTCTCTCTCTCTCTCTCTCTCTCTCTCTCTCTCTCTCTCTCTCTCTCTCTCTCTTGTCTCTCACACTGTGATCCAGGCTAGTCTCAAACTCATGATAATCCTCCTGCCTCAGCTTCTTGAGTGCTGGGATTGCAAGCATGTACCACCACACCCAGCCCACGACAACCATCTTTAACTCTTTCTTTACTTGAGTGAATATGGGGCCTGCACATCTTTGGTGATTCTGATGGAGATGCCCTGCCTCTCCTTGAGGTCTCAGTTTCAGCATTGCTTCTAATCCTGGCGAGTGATCCTCCTGCTCAGTTCCCTTTTCTCCCAGCACTAAAGCCCAGGGCTCTCTGGAGCCCTTTGACTATTTCTTCCAAATGCAAAAGCTCCTCCAGGAAGGAGGAGGGAGGCTCACAATACTCAGGAAGACAAAGTGAATACTCAGGCTCAGGAAGCTTCTCAGCCCAAGGTTGTAAAAGTGGAACTGACAGGGAGCACACCTGGAGCTCCAAGAGTGTGTGTGTGTGTGTGTGTGTGTCTGTGTGTGAGTGTGTGAGTGTGTGTGTGAGTGAGTGTGTGTATGTGTATGTGAGTGAGTGTGTGTGTATGTGTGTGTGTCTGTGTGTATGAGTGAGTGTGTGTGTCTGTGTGTGTGTCTGTGTGTGTGTCTGTGTGTGTGTGAGAGAGAGAGAGAGAGTGAGTGAGTCACTGTCTATGCTGGGGGGGGCTTTTTCATGATGCCCCTGTCTCTGAGTTGCTCACATTTCTGTACATGTGGAACACTACAGACTCATTGTCAAATAGACTTACTTAGAGACATTACTTTTTTGTTTTGTTTTTCATCAGTGTCCCATTTGGGTAAATATGCAGACATTTGTTCATGTCTCCCCAGGAAAAGTCACATAGCAGGTGACTATGGTGGCAGAGAGGCAGGCCTAGAGACTCATCACTGTAGTGTCAGCCTTGGATAGGGTAGGAATTAGGCAACTCCTTGGGTTCTCCTATGTGACACTATGATGAGCTTCCTGAGATTACCTGTCCTTAAGGCCCCACTTAAGTCTTTGGGAAGAAATATCAATGACCCAGAGCAGCTTCCAGGAAGGGAAGAACTGCAAGGGCCCCACAGAGCTTCTGTCCATGTCCTTGGGTGTTGAGGACATCTGAGGCCCCCATAGGGGAGCAAGCAAAGGGCACGGCACTGGGAGACCTGAAAGACACTGAGTGTCGGGTCAGAGCCAGAGTGGGGGGCTGGTATACCCTTTTAGATAGCCTGTGATCACTCGGAGGGCAGAGGGAGCCACTGAAGATGGTGCTCGTGTGCTGTAGTGGTCTCTATTTCTGTGTGGTATGAACAAGCATCACCCTGTTCTGAGTTGTAGAAAACAGAGCTTTTGAACTGAGCCTTGTGTTGGGTGATTCCACTTTACAACACAGAAACTGGCTCCATTTGAGTGCAAATAACTGGGTAGGCTCATTAAGACTGCATCGTGTGTGTGTGTGTGTGTGTGTGTGTGTGTAGACACTATCAACTGTCTCGTATCTGCCATGAGGTACATAATGATAACTCATTCATGTAAACTAAAAAGTGTCACCCACGAACTTATCAGAGTAGATGGAAATACATGGACATGAGCAGTTTAAAACTATATCAGAAAAAATAAGCTGTGAACTTATCCAACACACTAAGAACAATGAAGGCTATTGTGTCCATACAGACCTGGCCTTGGACCTCACCTGGCTGGACCACTGGTGGGTAGGCCTGGCTTTGCGCCTCCAACAGCTCTCTCTCCAGCTAGCTTTCCTTCCTAACAGCCCACGGCCACCTGCTTACGTGTTAGCTCTCTGTGCTCACTAAGACCTCTATGACCTCTGTGGCCTCTTGAACTCCCCTGAAGCCACTCTGTCACATATATATTACTGTGTGAATGTGCTGTGTTGTCTGAGGAGTGACATTATTTTATCAGAATAAAAGGAACCTGAAGCTGGGGGGGTTGGTGGTACATACTTATAATCCAAGCACTTAGGAAGTTGGGGCAGGAGGGTCAGGAGTTCAAGGCCAACATTGGCTACATAGTGAGTTGGAGACCCATCTATATGGCATGAGACCCTGTCTCAAAAACAAAACAAAACAAAACAAACAAACAAAAAACCCAGCCAACTAACCAACCAGTTGTGATTGCCAATGGCCACAATATTTAGGGAAATTAGGATTACTAAATAAATTGCAATCAAGAATACTGATACAGGTAATTATTGTTATCCACTATTCTAAGGTTGTTGAAAGACATAAGCATTTGTTATATGGTCTTGTGGCAGTAGGGAGAGAAGAAGGAACATTGGGAAATTGTTAGGAAGGAAGACAGGACAATTCTGGTGGCTGAATCCAAGGGCAGGCTGACTAGGAGGGATGCTGGCTCCTGTCCTGACAGGACTATGACCTCAAAGTGCTGCTCTTCCTTGTGGAATATCAGTTAAAGATGTGTTATATTTGTTTATGCTGTGAAACATTTATTTAATGATGCAAAACTCTGTTGCATTCTTTTATGTTACATTTGTTTAACTCTGCAAAGCTGTCTTACTCTGTTTGCCTAAAACACCTGATTGGTCTAATGAAGAGCTGAATGGTCAATAGCTAGACAGGAGAGGGATAGACGGGGCTGCCAACCAGAGAGAATAAATAGAGAGAGAAGAGGGAAGAAGAGGAAGAGTGAGAAGAAGAGGAAAGGAGAAGAGGAGATTGCCAGGGGCCAGCCACCTAGCCGCCCAGTCAGACATGGAATAAGAAGGAAAGGAAAGATACGGAAATAGAGAAAGGAAAAGCCCAGAAACAAAAGGTAGACAGGATAGTTTAAGTTAAGAAAAGCTGGCTAGATTTTTTGGGAGCTGGGTGGTAGGCCTCCAAGGAGCAAAGAGTAAAAAAAGAAAGGAAGAAAGAAAGAAAACTAACTACAGCTCTTGGCAAAGTAGAGAGGAGAAAGATGTGGGAGGTGCAGGAAGAATCCAGGAGAGGCAGCATTCAGGGCCAGGGCTGTGGGGGCGCAGGGCCTGCTCCTGAGCAGTGAGGCCAGGGAAGGCTTCAGGACTCTGAGCACGGCCCCCAGCTTAATGGCAGGACTTCGGCCATGGTGGGAGCTAAGGTGGAGGCTGCTGCAGTGGTGCTGGTTCAGGGTACAAAGGCAGAGGGGCTCTGAATGCTCAAGGTGAGGCTGCAGGGCGAAGGGTGTGAGCCAGTGAGTGATGCCCATGGGATGAGTGACAGCCTATGAGACAGGAGGGATATAGGCTGGAGACCTGAAACTTAGGGTCAAGGAGAAACAGGAGCTTGGTGCAAATCCCAGAGAGCCTAAGACCTAAAGAGTGAGGGGTAGAACATTTTTCAAGAGGGTGTGGGTAGGTGGGGAGGAGGTCATGGGCAGAGGCAGGGCTGAGGAAGGGGGTAAGTGGGGAGGGTAGCAGTGGTGGAGGACATTTCTAAGGTCTGGTTCCTCTAGCCTGGGTTCAGACTTCTTCTGAGTCTTCTGTTCTGGAGTATTCCCAGGACCAGTGAGGTCAGGCCAAGAAGAACAGAGTGGCTGTCCTAGAATTAGGGATGAGACACTGAGGTACTGGGAACAAGGCAGTGAGGTAGCAATGGTAACATGGAGTGGGGATCAGAATGACACAAAGCAGTCCTGGTGGCACTTCTGACAGTTGCCGCTATGGTGTATGTGTGTGTGTGTGTGTGTGTGTGTGTGTGTGTGTGTGTATGTGATGTTAGGGTTCAGGGAATGAATATATGTGGGAGAAGAAAGTGGGGTATGGATGGAAGGGGGTTAGAACCACACAGACAGGCAGACACAGAGACAGATGGATGGCAGACAAACACACATGCCCCCACCCAGATAGATGGACCAACAGACAGACAAACTCCTACCCCTAAGCACTCACACCCACACACAGATAAATGGGTGGGCAGACAGACAGACAACAGATAGAAGAACTGACTGACAGACAGAAACCTGCTCCCAACCCTCCACACCCACACAGAGATGGATGAGCAGGCAGACAGACATACTCCTCCAGCCGCCCCCTCCCAATTGATGGATGGACAGACAGACAGACAGACAGACAGACAGACAGATAGACATGTAACCCTGCTTTTCAGCAGAGCCTATAGCCTCTGTTTTCTTCAGGATGGAGGCAGGAAGCCCACCGTCTCACTCTACCAACCACAGGAATTGATTGAGAAGGAATTGATTGGGAATGAAGAAAGGATGTTTGTTTAGGAGAAACAAGCATCAGGGGTCACATCTCTCTTTGGTGGGCAACACATGGGCAACCACACGGCCTAGTAGATGTGGTATAGGCAGCCCGTGCTTTGAGCTCTGCCTGGTGGGGATGGGAGGCAATTCTGTTTGGGAACAGGCCCTATAGATGTCTACCACAAGGACATGCCCCAGTGGCCCCAGTCCTTCTGTCATATCACTAAGTCAGTACCCCCAAGTGACAGCATGGGCTCACCCCAAGAAAGTGTGACATCTTACAGCTCTGAGAGTAGGCACACAGTTTATTGCACAACAGGGTCTAGAGGGTGGAGACATGGGAAGCAGCACTGGGCAGCTCTAGGGCTGCAGCTGAGGCAGGAGGCCATTCTATCAGTAGCAGGCTCCTTGTCAGCAGACAGCTGGACAGAGAGGTAGCTGCTGGAGACGGGGACTGTATTGTCAGAATACAGGGCAGCTGGGGATGGGGACTGTATTCTCAGAACACAAGGGCAGCAGACCTTGAGGCTACTGTGTTCAGCCTTGTGGGGCAGGCCACTTCCTGGCACTCTCTAACACCTCCCCTGATAACAGGAGCCGCTTCCACAGGGCGCACACAGGCCGGTGCTCACTGCCACATTCCCGCTGCAGGGGGCGCTGCAGACGCTGCCGGTCACTGGCCGTGAGCCAGACACACACAGGTCCCCACTCACAACTCCGCCACGGGAGCTGCTGACACCTGTGAGAACAAGGGAAGGGTCTTGAAGCCTGGCTGGTGGCCACCCCTGCTAGTCACCTTCCCTCGGTCTGCTTGATTGCTCCAGCCGGTCCGGGAAGGCTACAAAACCCTCAGTTCTAGTTTGCAAATTGTGCAGGGAAGCCTCTGCTTGGGAGCCCGGAGGCCTGAGTTGCGGGCCTGCTTCTGCTCCGAGACTCCTTTTGTGGACTTGGCTCCCTGACTTCTACCAGGCAAACATTATACTAAATGACTTCTGAGGGGCCTTGGAGCCATATTTCCCCCCTTTCCCACCCCAGCCATTCTGGAGATAACCCAAGTCTCTCTCTTTCTGCATTAGCAACAGTCCCCTTGACTGGAGTTATTAGTGATATTTTCCCATTGTCTGTATACCACACTGGGGAATCTTAGTTGATATCAAAGCCTACAATTTCCTTTCAGAGCTCATTGTACTTACAGACATTCACAGCTCCGACACCTTCGCACAGCCTGAGTGGAGGAAAGGCAGGGAAGGAAAAGAGAGGAATCAGAATGAGAAATCATCAGGTCTCCCTCAGATGCCATATTCTGTTCATATATATCTTTCTGTCACTTAGACAGACAAAGGTGTCTTTGTGGTGATTGTGGCCATGTGGGGCACACTATACTGAGCAGACTTCAGACTGGCTTCAAGTCTCACTTGCCTTCATTCAGCTGACCGCAATTTGTAGCCCAAACAAGCCCCCGATGCACTTGGCTAGGCCCATCGGTCTCTGTCTCTGTCTCTGTCTCTGTGTCTCTCTGTGTGGTTCTAACGCCCTTCCACCCACAAGCTCAACTTTTGAGGGTTGGTCTCTGAGTGTTGGCACTGTTTTGGGAGGCTGCAGAACTTTAGGAGGTGGGGTTGAACCAGAAAAAGTAGGTCACCGAAAGTGAGACTACAAGGCTACACCCTGGACTCCGGCTCTTGATGCTGCCTGGTCTGCTGCCATGTGAAGAGCCTCATCACATACTTCCACTGCTGTGAGCAGAGTGGCCTTGCCACACTCTCCTTGCTATGGTGGGCCAAGAGCCTCCCAAACTGCGAGCCAGAAGAGAGGGAACCCCACCCCTACACTCGTGTTGTTCTGTCCAGCACTGTGGTCATAGCATTGCAAAGTAACTAAGATGTTCTCCTGGGCACACAGGTCAGGGGCAGAAGTTGGCCAGAAGCTCAAACCCAGAGCAAGACGTCATGGTTCTATAGGAAAGGTGCCCATTTTATAAGAGCCAAGAGTTGACCCAGAGGTAGGGCACTTTGTTTCTAACCCTACCCGACTTCTATGATGGCTGAAACTCGGGCTCTGTATTAGCAATGGCTTCCGTAATGAGGCCACCCAAAGCCAATTCAAGAGCACTGGGCTCCAGTCAGAAATGGCTCTAGCTTAAGCTGGTTCGTGGGGCTAAAACTGAGGTTTGAAGGGTGGGAGACAGCCTAAACAGGGAAAGTTCCCAAGGTAGTGGAGTGGGTAAGGGACCCACCTCTGCTCCTCGCCCTCCAGCAGGCGCCTGTAGGTGGCGATCTCGATGTCCAGCCCCAACTTGGAGTTCATCACCTCCTGGTACTCCTTGAGCAGGCAGGCCATGTCCTGCTTGGCCTTCTGTAGGGCAGCCTCCAGCTCAGCCAGCTTGCAGCGGGCATCAGTGAGGGCAGCCTCTCCCTGCTGCTCAGACTGGGTCACTGCAGCCTCCAGCTTGGTGTTCTGGGGACACAGAAAAGAAGGAGATAGTCTATGGTCCCTGGGTCCCTCTACATTACCTGCATGTGTCTAGTCTGCTACTAGCTGGAAAACATCCCTCACCCTCAAATAAGAACTTTTTCTTTATAGACGTGGCTCAATCAGAGGGACCATGACCAGGATTCTGCCCATATAAATAGGAAGTACACTAAATGGTAAGATCCAGGCAGGGCACATGCTAGCCCTGTGGCACTGATCAGGCACCCAGCCTCCCTGGTCCCAGCACAGCTGACCCCTGCATACCTGGCACTTGGCATTCTCAATCTCAGCTGTCAGCCTCTGGATGATGCGGTTCAGCTCATTGATCTCCTCTCTGGTGCGGCGCAGGGTCTCCCCGTGCCGGATCACTGTGGCCTTCATCTCCTCACACTGGGGATGGGAGAAGCAGAGATGCCCGTGAGGCACAGGATGCAACATGGACCCAGTGAGTGAGCACACCACCACTGAGTGTGCAAGATGCAGTGCTCAGCCAGGGCTGCCTCCTCCCCTGAGAGCTGACTGCAATCTTCTTGTGATTCTTGGGGTACAAGAAGCCTTTTCTGGTAGATCCTGGAGCTCTTCCTGCTGCCCCATCTAAGGACAGGTGTTGTGACCACTCACCTTGGTGCGGTACCAGGACTCGGCCTCTGCCCGGCTGCGGGTGGCAATGTCATCATACTGAGCCTTGATCTCAGCCACGATGCAGTCCATGTTCAGGTCCCTGCTGTTGTCCATCTTGACGATGACAGAGGTGTCTGAGATGTGGGCGTGGAGGATTCGGGTCTCCTGTGGAAGGAGAGAGAAGGAAGATAGTCAGGTTGTTTGGTTTTCTTCACTTGCCATTTCCCCAACCCCCATGACTCTCCCTACCAGCCATATTTGTAGCAGCTTTCTGTTTGCAAATCTCTTTTTGAGGCAGCCACAAGCATTTCTCAAATTCTTGCTTATAGAGTTGCTTAGACACAGTGAACCTAGGCTGTATCCAGATGGTTCCCTAGGGATAGATTGTGCCCCGGGGCCTGATGTTCTCTTAGACCAGCCTTAGGACCCGCAAGGCTAAGCTGTACCTGTTGGTTCTCGAAGGACTAGGTGGTCTCTGGGTGGACAGCTCATCCAGTCTGCCTGGCCCTTCAGTCCCCCACCCAAACTCTCCAGCCTCTAACCTGGGCTCATGTGTCACATTAGGTTCCTTATGGGGGAAGCTTGGTAGGTTGGGGATTTCTCCAAGCCTCATGTGTGGTTGCCGTGGCTACCATCATTACCTCTTCATACAGCCGCCGCAGGAAGTCAATCTCCTGGGTCAGCGCCTCCGCATTGGCTTCTAGGTCTGACTTGCGCAGGTAGGCACAGTCCACGTCCTGTGGGGTTTGCAGACAGCTGAAATAGTAGCTCTTCCTTGGGCTTGGGACCTGGCTGCTGAGAGGCAGGCCAGAGGGGACAGGGTAGGATGGAACTGGGTGGGAACTATCTTCAACCACTCACCTTCTTTAGAGCCACAAATTCATTCTCTGCTGTGGCCCGGAGTGCAACTTCTTCTTCATACCTGAGGCAGGAGGGAAAGGAGACTTTGTTCAGGTGACTGTAGAACTTGGCCATGAAGCCAGCTAACAGAGCAGCCTGAACTCCAAGCCTCCTTAGAGGACCTGGGAGAAGCCAGGCTCTAGGCAAAGGCCCATGAAAATATTGGGTCTTTGCAGTAGAAACTGGATAATGGTAATTGGAAGCTGTGGAATTGTACACATGTGTACACACATGTACACACACACACACACACACACACACACACACACACAGAGAGAGAGAGAGAGAGAGAGAGAGAGAGAGAGAGAGAGAGAGAGAGAGAGGTGAAGTTGCACAGAGGGAGATACCTTTTCCCCTCATCTTTTGCCCCTCATCTGAGCCCTCGATTAGCATCATGTCTATTATCTCTTTCTGGAATGATCCAAGGGACCACTCTGTAGGAAGGCCTACTCAGAGACAGGACTAGTGACCAGAGGCCATAACAGATTATGCCATTGAAGAAGGCTGGTCCCTTTGAGAAGCAGAAGCTTTCTGAGACTCAGTGTCCATCCTTCATGGCTATGCCACATGGAACTGAAAGTCTCCATAGGTGACCATGCCATGCCTGCATCCTAGCAGACTGTAAATCCCTAAGGGCAGGGACCATGCATGCTGATGGCTGGCTTAGTAGCATCCTGTTGTGTCTACCAGAGAGTGGACGTTTTGGAGAAGAGAGTTGGGGAGGAAACCCTACCAACAGCATCTAGAAGCTTAAGGGCTGGTTTTGGAGACCAGGAAATATAGGTTTCCCCAGAGTGTTTGTTGAGGCTGTCTTGTGAAGGAAAGGAACTCTATTCTTGAAGGAAGGCAGAGAAGGAGCTTCTTTATGGACAAGGCAGGGGTGGGCTTCTTGACCTAGGCAGGCAAAGATCCCAACCACAGGCCAAATGTTCCTCTGTATCCAAGGAGCTCCTGCCAAGACTGCCCAGTGGCTGTCACCTCTTCTTGTAGCCCTCCATGGCCTCCTGTGCATGGTTGAGCTCAGCAGCCAGCCGCCCGCTGTCAGCCTCCACACACTCAGCCTCCCTCCTCAGGGTCTCGATGTAGCCCTCAAACAGGGGCTCCACGTTGCTCTCGCAGCACTTGCGGTTCTGGTAGAACTGCCACTTGGTCTCCAGCAGCTTGTTCTGCTGCTCCAGGAAGCGCACCTGCCATTCAGAATTAAAGTCTGAGAATGGACTCCTGCAGGATCAGACAACAAAGGGTGCTCACGTGTGTGCATGTATGCTAGTGTGTGTTTGTGTGTGTATGTGCACCTGCATACACACACATGCACAGCAACAGCCCCTGAAAGCCCATGTCCTCCGTGGTTGACATGTCATCTTATGTCATCTTTACATAACTATATGGGGGCTGAATCAGTTTATCAACTGTGGCTCCTTCTTGAAAGCTGACTTCAGTCAGTTCACCCGGTGTCACAGCAAGTATTTAAACCATACCCTCTGGACTCAGCTGCCTCTTCTTAGTACATGACCCTGGGTAAGGCACTTAGCCCCCTGCAGAGTGGAGTGGTTAAAGCACTTGTCACAAAGTGTAGAGAGGCTGCTACCCTGAGAAGGTAACACAGCAAGGCAGCTGTGACAGTCAACCTGCAAATTGCCCGGTGGGCCTGTTTAGAGTGTAAACTCTGGAAAGTGAAGTGTGTGCCAATTATGGAATCCTGCAACAACAGCACAATTAGAATAATAAGCGCCTGGGATGGGAATGCAGAAATGCCCTGTGTTCCACTCTTGTGCTCAAGAGTGGAACTGAGGCTGGGAAACATGGCTGGCTGTGGAGAAAGACCCTTGATTTGCAGGAACTTTATCCCACCACGATAATACAGATTATTAGGCTCCATATTACCCCCATCTTCCCACCACCAGGTTGGTCCACTCCCAGATGCAGACACTATATCCCTGGTAAGTTCTTTCCTGTGTGCCAGCTCTGGACAGCTCTCCCCAGCCCAGATCTGCTTTCTTCTTGGAGCCTTCACTCCCTGTGCTCCAACCTCAACTGCATATGGCTGCCTGGATTTTACGAAGAAGGCTGCAGGCTCGAGCGTACTCTGGCTCTGCAGAAGGTGTCTATGGAGCACAGACCATTCATAGACTCCCTTCCCATAAGGCCCTGAGGATGCGGGTTGTGGCTATAGTTCAGGCCTGCATGCTGAGCTCCAGTGTAATAGCATGCACAAAGTACCCTGGCCCAGCTGCTACATGGGATTAAGATAGCTCTGTGAGATGAGCTCCCAGACAGTCTCTACAGTTGCTCTTTCTGCCCTTGGCACGGGGTGGACACCCACCTTTCTGCATGAGCGTCTGCTTGGTCTTATGTACCGGAGAGTCCCAGAGGGCAACTCCTGGGGAGAGGCTGCGCCTGGGCTTTAGTCCCAGTCCCACTTTCAGTCTGTTTCCTCATTTCCGTGTCTGTCTGTCTGTCTGTGCCCCTTTGGCCTTGGGGGCTCTATGGGTTTGTACTCACTCTGATTCCCCCTCAGCACCCAGCCTTGGCTGTGCACATGGTGGGCCCAGGAAGGGGCTGGTCCAGGACACCCACCTTGTCGATGAAGGCTGCGAACTTGCTGTTGAGGCACTTGATCTGTTCCTTCTCCTCATGCTTCACGCACTGAGCATTGGGGTCGATCTCCAGGTTGAGGGGTGTGAGCAGGCTCTCATTGACAGAGACGCTGGTGATGCAGGGGGGTGTGGGCCCACAGACGCCTCCAGAGCGGTATCCGAAGCTTCTTCCACAGGAGCCAGAGCGGAAGGCCCCACAGACGCTGTGGCTGCCGAAGCCTCCAGAGAGTCCTCGGTAGCAGGAGATGCCGCGGTAGGGGGCTGCAGAGATGCAGCAGCGGCCTGGCCTGGGCCCGCAGGCTGAGGCGCAGCTGAAGTTTCCAGTTCGAAAGCCACAGGTCATGATGGAGGAAAGGGCACGTGCAAAGAGGAGAGAAGTTGACAGTGGATGGATCTGAGGCCGTGTGTTCCCTGGGTCATTGACGGCCCTTTTATATGCCTTCAGTAGCTGGCATTAAAAGAGGCCAAGAAGAGACAATAGCTGTGTTTTATTGGCTTGGCAGCGCCTGGCCTCTTAAGCTCCAACTCGCTTGCCTCCTAGTGTGGTGGTGTCAACAATCCCTGGCCACGGGCCTGTTTCATCTTCAAAGCCATTTACAAGCTTCCAGCTGGCCTCTGCCCCCCCCCTTGGTCTTTGGGAGAGAAGGGCAAGGGAATCCCTTGCTTGGATCATGCTCTCTGAACCCTTTTCAGGAAGATACCCTACCTGGGCTATGGATCCTGGAGATCCAACCTGGTTTTTGGGTGGAGTGGCTGGTCTGTCTTTCCCTATGTCCCTAATACCTCCTCCTCATCTGTCCCATCCAAAAGGCAGGTAGGTAAGGTCATGTCTTCATTGTTACCATCAACATTTTCCAGTCCCTTCTTTCATGGAGCCTGGCAAGGGTAGGGTGGGGGGTGGGGGCTCAAAAGACTGGAGTGGGAATGGGGCTTGACCTTTGCATTTTGGGTATTTTCAGTGCAGGGAGAGCAGCTTATGGGAGAAGGCAAGTTGGAATGCTCAGCATAGACTTGGGGACAGTGGTTCTCAACCTTCCTAATGCTTCAAGCCTTTAATACAGTCTCTCATGATATGGTGGCCCCAACCATAAGGTTATTTTGTTGCTATTTCAGAACTAATTTTGCTACTGTTATGAATCATAATATAAATTCAGGATGTCTGATATACAACCCCACAGGGTTGCCACCCACAGGATGGGAACTGCTGCTTGAGTTCTAGATGTCATTGTCAGTAAGATCTGGAGAAAGGCTTAAGAGCAGGCTCTCCAGAGTTTCAGGTATCTTGGTGGGGAGTGGAAGGTGGATTTGAGAAGGACTGGGATGGGGCGGAATTAAGAGAACCCCGGACATGGTAATCTAGCTCTGATCTGAAGACTGTTCATTCATACCTCCGTTCTCCAGGAAACGAGAACTTGGTTAACCTTGGCTGTAGTCACAATGCTGTTCTCTGGATATTCAGTCAAGACCTGGGGTTTTGGAGGTGGGGTGTGTGGAGAGATCTTGGGGAAACCAGTTTTTGACCAGTGGTTAGTGGAAAAGCTGCAATCGTGAAGAATGTCCTTCAACATCCAGAACTGGGGTCTGACAAGGTCCAAGTGCCAAGCTCAGTGACTGCCGTGGTGTGCCTGCACTTACCAGGAAACAGGAAAAATGTTTTGTGTAGTCTACAGGGTCTCAAATGGGGTTTATTCCTCCCCTAGGGAGGACTCATTGAGTATCCTGAGGCTGGACTCAGGGAACTGTCCTTAAAGCCATGCTGTCTTTATTTGGCCTTATCTTAAAGTGTGTAGGTCACATAATGGCTGATCCAGGAGGGTTCCCTCACCTGGTGTCTGAGCTCATAAACCTCCCAGGCACACATTTCTTGATGGTCTTTGAGAATGACTACTTTGATGGGACCATTTCCTGAATAAGCTGTAGCCTGAGCTAAAAATAACCCTCCACGCATCCCACCAGCACTTCACCTTTTGTCCTTCCCTCCTTCTTGCGGTGTATGGGGTGTGGACCAAGAAAATCCCACACAGAGCTTTTGGAATGAAGAGGAACCTGTCTGCTGTCACTGTCAGGAAATTGTCGGGAAGCTGGATCACACTTGCCAGGGGTGTGGAGGAAAGGTCTCTTCTGGACCCCAAACTTCAGGCTGAGGTGTGTGCCTGGGATAGGGGCATCTGGCCTTAGAGGCCCACCATCCAGTTGGCCTTGAGGCTTGGGCCTGGTAGGATCTCCGCAGCTGCTGGAGGGAGGGCATGGCTGACTGGTTCTGTCATGCTAAGCCTTAGCAGGTTCACAACTGCTAGATACCTGAGAGAAAGACCCTGCCCCCCTGTACAGAGGGAAGCATCAGGAAAGGCTTGGTTCGGTGGTCATGTGAGAAAAGGTCCTTGAAGTGCTGAGGGGTAGAGAGGCTTTCCCAAATCTCACCTCCCTCACTGCCCCCACTGCCCTCTGGCTAGCTCATCTGTCAGTCCCAGGGCTGGAATCAAGTGGGTCCTTTCTCTGAGAGACTCTGTATAGACAGACACACCCCCACCCCAGCTCAAGGAGCATCCCCAACATTCACAACATCCTTGGCAACTGGGGTCTTTTACCAGCTCTGTGAGAGGCCCAGGCTACTCTGGCTTCCTTATGTGTAAAATTGGAATGGCAGCGACATGGCACACGCTTTGCTGGTGTAGGATTAAATGGCCCCAGCTCAAGCCAAAGGAAGGGCCACCCCACCCCAACTCCATGCTCATAGGGTGATTGGGTTTTGGTTTCAGGTAGTCAGCAAGACCTTGCAGAGGGACAGTGTCATTGCCAATGAGATGCCAAGCACCACACCTTGGGTCAGCAGCAAACAGCCATGGATTTATGAGGCAACCATTGCCACCTCAAAAAGCCTAAATTAGAGCTCACACATGTAAAGTGCCGAGGAACAAAGGCACTGGGACCAGGGAGCTCCTGAAAACAGACACAGGAAACTGACAAAGCACCCTAGGCAGATCTCCCCCACCAAGGCTGGCTCTGCCCACCTGGGTTCCAGCTGTGATTGGTTCTGATTTTGACCAAGGCCTTATAAAGGCCTGTGCTCCATGTCTGCTCTGGCTGCTGCTTGATGCCTCAGTTGCCTAGGGATTGGCCTGTCCCCCAGCTGCCTGGGCCGAATGCTGGCCCTGCTCAACCAGCCTCTGAGTTCTGTCTGTTGTTTCGGGCCGGTTGCTCTTACCTAGCCATCCTCCTGTGCTTTTTTTTTTGTCATAATCGCCTGAATGCCTGGTTTTTTATTCATGCTCTCTGGATTTGCTATTTCTTATCTTCATGTCTCAATATTCATGGGCCTTTGCTTTTGTTTTCTGTCCTTTCTAAATTGAATTTTGAGAAACATCCCTGTGACAAACATCAGTAGGTGCATCTCCACATCTGTCCTTCTGTTTCCTTAACACAAATCATCCAATATGGGCCTGTGGGACCAAAGGGTTTGTCTGGGCTGGGGCCTATCCGTCTGGTGCCTGGCTACTTGTAAAAGTGATATTTCTTTGGGGGAAGCTGTTGCTGGGAAGTCAGAGGACGTGGGAGTCAGGAAATGTAGATATAATATGTGACTTGGATGTGGTGTGAAACCTTGTAATCTCTACAAGGTTTCTTTCTTCGGCTATAAAATAGTGGGGTGGCTGTCTGGGCTCTGTGATGAGCTAGTCTGGGCTTTATGATGAGCTAGGCAGTTGACGTATGGGAAGTGTATCGATGCACCCCATCAGAGGGCTTTGTTGCAGGCCTTTATAACCTCTCTTCTTTCAACTGTGACATTTCTAGTTTTGCCTTCTGCCTGTGAACCCACAGTTCATGAAGGCCAGTGGGCCCCACTGCACACTTGACAACTCCATATTGCAGAAGTTCCATGCTCCTGACAGAACAGAGAGGAATTACTACAAGCTGTGTGTGCTCCAGGGGCCAGCTGGTCAGCTGGGTCAATTTGCATCTATGCCCCAGTTAAATGGAGACTGGGGAAGCAGGTCTTCAAGGCTGGTGTAATAGGTACACCTGTGTCAGCAGCTCAGAGGACATGCAGCAGCCTGAGGCTCGGAAGGACGGAAAAGGTGTTTCTCAGAAAAGCACGGGAATGCAGCAGGTGAGTAGCTATGCTGGGTGGAGCTCAGAGGATGCCACATCTGAAGGATGAACCTGGGGTCCATGCCGACAAGAGATGCTCATTAGATTAGTTATGTCTATTTCATTTTGTCAATGTGACACAATGCCTCATAGAAATAGACCAAGGGAGGAAGATCAGTTTCGGTCACTGTGCAGGGCACACAGTCTGCCATGGGTGTGGTGCTTGGACCATTCATTTCCTTGGCAATGGGAGCTTGGGGCTCTGCTTGCTTGAATCTCAGCATCCCAGACAGCACAGAGATCAAGTTATACCCATAAGCTCTGTTCCCAGATTTCTACACTGGCCAGCTTGATCCATGTTCATAATGATGTCACCAGTCAGGACTGACATTCTAAGCAGCCTGTGGTAGGGTTCATTTCATACTCAAACCATAACACCCATTTTCAAGGTTGTGCTGGAATATAACTGGAATTACTAGCAAAAAAAAAAAAAGAAAGAAAGAAAGAAAAAGAAAATTAGGGACCCAGGTGTGTGTGTGGGGGGGGTTGGGGGGAAGGAGGAGGTAGCTCAATGGGTTAAGAGTGTTTGCCGTATAAGCATGGGGACCTTAGTTTGGAATTGCCAGCATCCATATAAAAAGCTGAGTGTGGCTGTGCCTCCTGTCACTGCCTCCCTCCCCCAACACTTGCCCCCCACTCCCCACACCCCCAGTGAGCGGGGAGCTCACTGGCCAGTCAGCTTAGTGAGTCAGGAATCTTCATTGCATGGTCCTCTCATGATGCCATACCCCTATGGTGAGGCAACCTTAAAACCCAGTCAGTTAACCATGCTGTTTGGACTTTCTTCCTTCAAAACAATGAGCTGAAAACCTTGTTTTCTTTTATTCCTTCCTAACCTCAGACGTTTTGTTATAGTAATATAGTAATGTAATATGGATTGACACACCCAGAAATCCCACTCTTGAGAGGCCCTCAACCTCAAATCTGAGATTAGTTAGCTCTTTTACAAGGACAAGGTCATTCGTGTGGCATTATTTCTACAGAAGCAGGTTAGAGGCAACCTCAGCTACCATGGGTTGGCCAGAGATGAGTACAGTACATGATAATAAATTATGACATGTCAGAAGGTATGAAGGTAGAAGATGACCAGATGGTAATATGACAAGGTTGATGCACTTTCAAGCCATGTGGTGCTGAGGTATGAAAGACAGAACAGAAGATGGGGACAAGGGTGGAAGCTGAGGAACAGAGGAGGAGCTTGGGATCAGAGGAAGATTTGGGGACAAGAAGAGGAGCCAAGGACTAGAGAAGAGGAGCTGGGGACCAGAGGAGGAGCTGGGGACCAGAGGAGGAGCTGGGGACTAGAGAAGAGGAGCTGGGGACCAGAGGAGGAGCTGGGGACTAGAGAAGAGGAGCTGGGGACCAGAGGAGGAGCTGGGGACTAGAGAAGAGGAGCTGGGGACCAGAGGAGGAGTTGGGGACCAGAGGAGGATCTGGGGACTAGAGAAGAGGAGCTGGGGACCAGAGAAGAGGAGCTGGGGACCAGAAGAGGAGCTGGGGACTAGAGAAGTGGAGCTGGGGACCAGAGCAGGAGCTGGGGACCAGAGCAGGAGCTGGGGACCTTAGCAGACACACTGTAGCAACATCACCACTTACTTCATAGTGATGAATTAATCCCACATGTTGCAGAGGGCTCCTCTGGGACTGAGGAGAGAGAGAGAGACAGAGACAGACACAGACACAGAGACACAGAGACACAGAGAAAGACAGAGACAGAGAGACAGAGAAAGAGAGGAAGGAAGGAAGGAAGGAAGAAAGAAAGAAAGAAAGAAAGAAAGAAAGAAAAAAGGCAACATAGATAACCCTAGACAGAGGATGAGCAGAACGGCCCGATTGACTCTCTGCCATGTCTAAAGGAAACCTGGAAAGTGGGTGGGAGGAGTTTAGGAGGCCAGGTAAGCTGGGGGCCAGCCTGGGCCCTGAGCCTCCATGTGTCTTCAGTGGAGAAGTGTAGCTTGGAAGGGGGTTTTGGGGCAACTTGGACTGTCATAGGAGCTGGAGGCGGAAATCCTGAGCTTTGTTTTGGAGTTTAGTGTGTTGGGCACTGGTAGTAGCTTTTTGATGCCCAGGCTGGTTCCCATGAGCTGAGCCCATTCAGGGATGAGAGAAATCACAAAGAGCTCAGAGAAGCCCTTCCTCAGGTGGAGGACTTCTTGTAGGAAAAAGGCTTTCCTTGATGGTGTCCTAGGGAACTGGCTCAGGGGACCTGACTCCAGCTGAGGGAGCCCTCTAGTGGCAACATTGAAGCAATCCTATTGCACCTTTTCAAAGATTATTGGTGACACACACAGCTTCCCTGACCTCCCCTTCCCCAAAGAAGCAGGTGTGGGGTGGGTGTGGGGTGTGGGGGTGTGGCGCCTGTGAAGGAAGGGGTTTCAGTGTGGATGTGGGTGTAGAAGGTGTTGAGTCTGTTGAGTAGAGGTACAGTGTAGCTAGGGAGCCCCTAGAGGGAGGCAGGGAAATGGCCATGGAAAGCATTTTTGTCACCTTAAGAATCAATTCTTTTCCTAGTCCCCCTCTGTTCTTATAGGATCCAAGACAAGAAAGATCTGGCCAGCAGGGCAATCTGGAAGCAAACTTCAGGTAGTGGTCCCTGTAGTTTTAGTTCACTGGTTATTCTCCACATCTTTGGGGACACACTGGGGCCTTGTCCCTGTCCCATAAGGGCCTCCACTCTGCACCTCCTATGATCCCCTGTCCCCCAGGCTGCTTTCCTCAGGACCTCTCAGGGTGGGTTCCAGAGCCTCAGGTATACCTGAAACCCTTCTGGGTGCTGTCTGGGTCAGCCAGTGTTCTCAGGGAGCAGTGTGGAAGTTGATTCTCCCTCTCCTGGGGCCTGAGCACTGGAGAGATTTTGATTACTGCTCTGGGCACAGGCCTGAGTGAATACCCCCTACTATAGGCAGAAGGCAAAATGTCCCTTACTGGTTTATGTTTTTAAACACCAGGTTCAAAGCTAGGGATCTTTGGGAGGTGGAGCTAGCTGGAGGAAATGGAGGGCAGGCCTTGATGGTTCTGGTCCCATTCTCTTTGCTGCCTATAACCCGTGACCTACTGCTGCTCCAGCAGCCACAGACCAAGCCACTCAGCCACCAGTGTTCTTTGTTGGATCTTGGCTGTAAAGCCAGGGTCACATGAAGCAGCCACTCCCTTTCCTAGCCTCAGCCTGCCCCACAGTCATGATTCTGGTTACTCTGCAGATGGCCCAGCATCTAGATGAGGCTACCCCATTTTATAAAGCATGAGTCTGTCCATCAGATGCAGGGACTTTTAGGGGGTCTCAAGTCCCCTTTTTCAGTTCAAAAGTGGGTGCTCTCCTGATAACTCCAACTCCAGAGACTAGCTGATTGGGAGATGGATCAGAGAGATATGTGGTTAACCTCAGTTAATATCAGCCTGAGATGGATCCCGCTCTCTTCTCAGGACCCCACACAGGGGTCACAGGTGCGTATGAACCCCCACCCCCACCTTCCGGTGCTGTTTACATCCAGTGCAAAGAAGCTGTTGCAGCATCTCACAGGTTTGGACACTTTGCCTCTGAGCTGCCCAAGGAGCCCATGTGTGAACCATCCCATAGAAAAATCAAAGCAGGCAGAATCATTCGTAGCAACACTAGAGGGCCTTGTGGGCCATGTACTTTCAAGTCTACTGTGTGGTTACTGATCTATTGCTGTGATGAAACACTATGGCCAAGACAATATATAAGAGAAAGTATTTAATTGGGGGCTTGCTTACAGTTTTAGAGGTTGAGTCTATGGCCACCATGGTGGGGAGCACGGTAGGAGCCAGGCAGGAAAGGTGCTGAAGCAATTACTGAAAGCTTACATTGACCCCACAGGCAGGAGGCAGAAAGAAAACTGGGCTAGACTTGGCATGGTATTTTGAAATCTCAAAGCCCAAGGCCAGTGATACACTTCCTGCAACAAGGCCACACCTCCTATTCCTTTCTAAACAGTTCCACCAACTTTGGTCAAGCATTTAAATATGGGCCATCCTCACTCAATCCACCACACCTTATAAAAATAGGATCTTTTTCTGGCACGCTGTCTTCTTATCTTGGTTTCCTACTGTCCAAAGGCGTCCTGCTTACTTCTTATGCAGTAGAATCAAGTGTTGTCTCTAGATTCTTGGATTTCTTTGCTGTGTTTTACTTGTGCTTTGGAATGCATGTATCTATCCTGGTTCTTAGGTTATTCCTTCCGCCACTTTGAATGAATTCCTGGAGAGAAGCTGCCTGCACAGGCCGATAGACTGATAAAAACTTCAATGACTATTGGGGTGTTTGAAATGTTGCTTATCTGATAGCCTAATTGTAAATTCCTTTCAGCCTCTGAAGACCCATTCCTTGCCCACCTCTGTATCAGACCTAACATCTTGATAAACAGGATGTTTATTTGGATGTATTAACTTAACAAAACACTGTTCTCCACCAACGGAAGAGCCAAGATTGCTGTCAGATAGGCCTGTAGTTGAGCTTCGTCTGCTTGCTATAAATGACTAATTCAAGTCCCCACCAAGGTATTTTTTAAATGCCTAGATTTATAACTTCCTTAGCTCTGTTACCATAAAAGCTCCATGAAATTGCTTCCACATTGGAACAGAGAACCTGAGCTCTAGAAGTTTCACCAGGCTTTTATCTCTTTACAGGCTTTTCTGAAATAACTTGCTTTTTCTCTCTAACTGTTCAAGTTTGCAGTGAGGATCATTGCCTGCAGATCTCAGCCTCCTGCTGGCTTGCTCCGGACTCTGTGAGCTTATGACTAAACTTCCCCCTTGGATACACCAAATATCTATAGTTTTGTGTCAACAACACACTAAGGACATGTTTTTAGTGTATAAAAGCACACAGCAACAGGGAACAATGGCTTATTGTAATCCTAGCACTCAGGATATGGAGACAGGAGGACCAGGAGTTCAAGATAAGGCTTAGGGGTATAGTGAGTTCAAGGTCAGCCTGGGGTACAGAGACCTTGTCTCAAAAAAACAAACAACACACACACACACACACACACACACACACACACACACACACACACACACTAAACAAGGAGTCCAGGAGTCCTTGGCTCCTGGAGGACAAAAGGGGACTCTGATTTCCAAACCTGAGAAGTAGGTAGTATGGAGAGTCACCCAAGAGTCAGTTTGTTTCAGACTGGTCAGTAAAAAGACACACAAGGAAAGGGGCTGTTTTGTTTTGTTCCTTCAGCCACTGCGCTCAGGACTGGGAGTATGCAGAAGAGATGGTTGGTACTGGCAGGCTGAGGCAGGAAGATCACAAGTTCAAGGCTTGCCTAGGCAACGTAGTAAAGCTCTCAAAATGGAAAATGAAAAAACAAGTCTTTAGGGGTGTAGCTGGAGTGATAGAGTACTTGACTAGCATATGAGTAGGTTGGGGTTCAGTTTTCAGCCCTGCAAAGCAAACAAACAAAGGGGCAATTAATGGGATTTGACAGTGACAGCAAGAAATTGACACCTAGCTAACTTACCTGCAGGTAAAAGTTGATCCTATTATTTTCTCATTACCCTTTTCTTTCTCCCTGTTCTTCTCTGGCCAGACCTTATTCTTTTCACACACATTCACACTTAGCAGGAATGAGGTAAAAAACTTTGTGGGTTTTTTTGTTTGTTTGTTTGTTTTGTTTCAGAATGGGCGTTTGCACAGGTTGCGATGGTGGATACCAGGACTAAAGCAGTTTTGTATTCCTGATATCTCGTTAGGTTTAACCACATCTGGGCTGGCCGTGGGAGACAGGTCAAGACTCTGGGCAGAGGTTCTGAGACTGACCCCGTGGTGCTGAGACTCGATGGGGTGGTCTGCCTGCGTCTGCCTGCCTGCCTGCCTGCCATCATGGACCGTGTGATCACACTTCTGCCTGCCGAGTACAGAATTCATCCAGTAGCATCATGGGCTCTAACGGAGTTTGACACAAAGATCACAGAGCTTCCCTGGGAAGAAGGTGATGTGCTGTGACTTTCACATGCACTGTTCAGAAAGTCGGGGGCCAGTGAGGTCACACAAGTCCACAAAACCAGGACAAGCGCCCGTGGCACGCTTAGCATCTATCTTACTGACTTCCTGTTCTCTTCCTTTTGGACACGAGGACATGAAGAGCAAGCCAGTAAGCAGTGCCCCTCCACAGCCTCTGCATCCTCCCGCCTCAGGTACCTGGCCTGTGTGAGCTCCTGCCCTCACTGCTTTTGATGATGAACTGTGATATGGAACGGTGAGTGAAGCAAACTCTGTCCTCCCCAAGTTGCTTTTGGTAATGGTGTTTCATGGTGCGGTGACAGACATGACCACGTTGTTTTGTGGAGGACTGAGGAAAGTCTTTGGAACTTTGGGCTAGAAAAGTCGTTAAGTGTTGAGAACTGTTCCAAGAACGTTGAGAGCAGTGCAGATGATAGAGGTCTGGCTCTTCCCTCTATCAGAGGGAAGCAGAGACTCTATGGAACACTTTGCGTGAAGAGGCTGAGGTGTCTGGCTAGACAGAGCTGAATATGCTATGATTATATTATGATATGAACATGATTAACAAGGGACCAGAAACAATTGAAGAGAAACCTTTGCTTTTCTGGGACAACCCATGCTGGACCATTCCCCATCAATCACTAATTAAGAAGATGCCCTAAGGCTTGCCTATAGCCCACTCTTTCGGAGGCATTTCTCACTTGAAGCTCCCTCCTCTCTGACAACTCTAGGTTGCGTCAAGTTGACATAAAACTAGCTAGTACAACTGACCTTTTCCTTTTTATCCTTTACTTTTTCTTTTTCTCTTTCCTTTCTCCTTCCTTCCTTCTTTCCTTCCTTCCTTTTTGTTTTTCAAGATAGGGCTTCTCTGTGTAATAGTTCTGGCTGTCTTGGAACTCACTCTGTAGACCATGCTGCCCTTGAACTCACAGAGCTCCACCTGCCTCTGCCTCCCAAGTGCTGGGATTAAAGGTGTGTGCCACCACGTTTGATGAGACCAGTTTTCTTGAGATGAAGTCTTCTGGGAAGTGTTTCCTGAGAGTCAGCACACAGAAGCTGTGTTCCAGAGGTGGCCAAGATCTACTGGTAGCCTGCCTTGGTAGTAGTATAGGAGTAACCAGGTGGTACTAGTTTGGAAGGTGTGAATGGGTCACGGAGGCAGCTGAGGCTTGTCATCATTAGGAAGAACTGGAGTCCTTGAAAAGAGCCCAGGAGAGGATTGGTGAAAATGAACCCCAAGTGCAGCAGTAGACTCCAAGATTTGGGGAGTGCCAGCGCTGTGGGAAGACCACTAAGGTGTGGAGTGGGGCCAGCAGGAGCCCAGAAGACATGCCATGTGTGCTGCACAGGTAGAGCTGGAGAAGTGACCCTGACCTTTGGAGGAGCCCCGAAGACCATGAAAGGTCTGAGACATTGGACATTGAGTTATTTACACAGTTGGAGTTTGGTTTTGCTTTGTTCAGTTGTGACTTCACCCTGGTTCTTCCCTCTTGAAACAAGAAACTAACTTCTTTCTGACTTTGCAGGAGCCACAGTTGAGAGACTTTCAATTTCAAAAGAGACTTTGGATTTTTTAAAAAATGAGACAGATTTTTTTTTTAAATGTGTTTGGATTTGTAAGAGTGTGAGCCTTTTTCAGTTTGTGAAGTGTTTCATATTGTGCTGTTTATGTTGGTGTGTGATTTTGGGGGGTGAAAAAAGAAAGAAAAGGTTGTGGCTGTAACAGTGATGTCTTGTTGACAAGGGGTTAGTTGTACTAAGTAGTTTTATGTCAACTTGACATAAGCTAGAGTCATCAGAGATGAGAGAGCTTCAAGTGAGAAATGCCTCCAAAAGTTTGGGTGGTAGACAAGCCTTACAGTATTTTCATAATTAGTGACTGATGGGAATGGTCCAGTCCACCTTGGATGGTGCCACCCCCAGGCCAGTGGTCCTGGGTTCTATAAAAAGCAGGCTGACAAGCCACGGGGAACAAGCCAGTGAGCAGCATCCTTTATGGCTTCTGCATCAGCTTCTGCTTCCATGTTCATGCCCTGTTAGAGTTAGTTCCCTCTATGATGAGCAGTGATATGGAAATATAGGAAAATAAACCCTTTCCTCCCCAAGTTGGTTTGGTCATGGTGTTTTATCATGGCTATAGTGACCTTAACTAAGACAGCAGGGTAGCTTGTTTTGGGGCCCAGGAGGATGCTATAGGGGCAGCTGGAACTGTGGATCAGGCTGTAGGAATGGACTAGAAGAGGAGGAGTCTCAGGGGTAAGTAGAGAAGATTACTCTGTGACATAAGATACTGGCTTTTCCAAAATGCTGGCTACCAGTGTGGGGCTGGCCTAGCATCGGTTGTCAGGTGCAGGCAAGCAAGCAGAGAGTGTTGACACTGGCACAAAATATCACACACCCTTGCATGGCAGCAGTATTTATTGAAACACAGATGTGGTCAATCCAGAAGGCAAGGCACCTACAGACAGAACCGGAAAGTGGCCTCATAGTCCCCGTCCCATCAGCTCTCCAGTGGGCAGTTCCCTTCTGCACAGGCAGGGGAGGCCAGGAGCAAGCATGGAGTCTTTGAAATGTATAAAGATGTCCTGAAAAGCAAGACCTGTTCAAAGCTCCCCAGCCAGGGGCTGGAGGTAGCAGGACTCCCCAGAGAGCAGACTGTTTTCTGGGAGGCAGCCCAAGGAGTGTGGCTACAGCATGTGCCCCTGGGAAGGCAGGCAGTCAGGGGGTGAGCAGACACAGCCAATGACAGGTAGGTGCTTGCTGCCTCTGAGGCCATGTACCCGGGGCCAGAAGTGGGAGCTGCTTGGGGAGGGTTCCCTCTGGATCTTGGCTTTAGGGGGGAATGGCTGGTGGTTAGGATTGTGCCTTGACCCAAGAAGGCCAAGCTTTATTGTCCAGCCACCCGGTTTGACCAGGAGAGTCCCCAGGGCTTGGCGAATGAAACAAATGAATTATAAGCGTTTGAAGACAGGCTGGAATTAAGGGAAGGGTTGGGAATAGCCTTCCAAAATGAAGCCAGAGGAGAACTGAGAAACAACTCCCTAAAAGGAGAAGGTGGAGGAGAGTGGCCCTGAGCTCTTTCCTCCTACAGGAACGTCTGGAATATTCTGGAAGCAAGCACACATTTTCCATTCACACATCACTCCATTCATGGGCAGACAGGTTACAGTTGAAGGTCCTGGCCCTAAGCAAAGCGTACTGAGCGGCTGCTCCCACAGCTAAAGCTGGAGGATCGTGGCTGGCAAGGAGAGCAGGAGTCAGGGGCCATCACTGTGATGCTACCCCCGGTGGCAGAGGGACCAGAGGCAATCTGGCGCCCTGGGGTTGTGCCATATGTGAGGCCCCCACATGTGACTCCACCTCGAGAGCTGCTGACACCTGTGGGAAGAGGAACAGGGAGGGGTAAGGGGCTGTAGTGTCACCAACCCACCACAGTTCCCCGAGGGCTTCACATGCAGGGCCTGCCTCCTCCTCAAGGGATCAGTGGTTAACATGACAGGTTTCAGCCTCATAGCACATCTGGAGAGAGGTGAAGATTCCTGGACCCATTTCCCTGGACTGCAGTTTCTAGTGCCCACCAGTAAGGGGCGCTCAACATTTTTAAAGCCACCACAGACCCCCATCCCCACCAGCCACCCTCATTCCCCCACTTATGCCCCCTCCCTGCCGCTTGCACTAAGAGAGGAGCCTGTGGAAGAGTAAAGACTATGAAAGCTGGGAAACATTGGAGGGTCCGTGGGGTAGGCCCATGGCGCAGCTTTGCCCATCCCCCAAACCACTTTTCTAAGGGCATTTCCAGCAGATACTTACAGACATTCACAGAGCCCACACCCTCGCACAGCCTAAGGAGAAAAGAAAGTGCCATTAGTTCCAAGCAGTGAGCTGGATTCCTTGAGACAGTTGTTTGGGGACAGATAAGGTCAGCTTTTGTTCTAGGTTGAGGCAGGAAGGGCTCCCCAAATCTTCATGGAATGTTCATTTTCTTTCTTTAAAGAGTCCCCCATCCATGAAGACCAGCCCTCCCGGGTTAGAGCAGTAGTGAGTGGAATTGTGACTTCCACACTGCCTGCCATCAGGGTGGCTGAGCCTGCTGATCGCCAGTAGTGCTCACAGTAAGGATGAGGCAGAGCTCTGTGTGTACAGGGTACATTGTCCTTATTCTACACGATCCCAACCTCAAGGGAAGCTATAGAGCTTTAGAAGCTCAGAACCCAGTGTTGGGTCCTAGCTCTGCAGCTTAGTAACTTGGTGGCCATGGGAAAGGTGATGAACACTGAGCCAACCCTCCTCTGTTTTTGGATAGGGAAAATGGTACTTACCTGCCAGGATGGAGGATTATAAATGGGCATTTGACATAGAGCATAGGATATGTGATAGCTAACCATTATTACGGAAGCCTGGCCTGGAGTAGGGTGGTCAGAGCTGTGTGTCACACTTGTGCCCCAGACCATTCCCCAGGAGGTCCAGAGTCTCTGCCCTTTCCATGCAAGGCCTGTCAGGCCCAGGCCAGCTCGTTTGTTCAAGACAGTTTGGCCCTCAAATGAATTCCCACATGGTTTTTCTCAGCTCACCTGTGCTCCTCGCCCTCCAGCAGGCGCCTGTAGGTGGCGATCTCGATGTCCAGCCCCAGCTTGGAGTTCATCACCTCCTGGTACTCCTTGAGCAGGCAGGCCATGTCCTGCTTGGCCTTCTGTAGGGCAGCCTCCAGCTCAGCCAGCTTGCAGCGGGCATCAGTGAGGGCAGCCTCTCCCTGCTGCTCTGCCTCGGCCACAGCGGTCTCCAGCTTAGCACGCTATGGGGTGGAGAGGGGGCATCTTGTTAGAACAAAATGGTGTGGTGGGGGCACAGCAGTACGTCTTCTAGTGTTTAGAGCAAGGGAAGAGGGAGCCCTAGGAAGGTTCATGGCAGGTAGTTAATAGGGCTGGCAACCCAAGGAGGAGATGCTTTTTCAGCAGATCTCCTTCCCAGTCGGCAATGGCTAAGGAAGATATTACAGGTCTCCACTATTAGTGGTCCTTTTCAGCCCCAGCATGACCGCTGTATGATAAATGGGAATCCTGCCTCCTCTCTGGGTTCCTCCTTTCTCTCCATCTTTATTAGAGACAGGCATTTTATTCTTGTGGGCAATGCACCTGGTGATGTTGCCTGCCTGTGTTTATAGCTTATCTGAGTCTGCCCCATGACCCACCTGGTTCTTGGCGTTCTCAATCTCAGCTGTCAGCCTCTGGATGATGCGGTTCAGCTCATTGATCTCCTCTCTGGTGCGGCGCAGGGTCTCCCCGTGTCGGATCACTGTGGCCTTCATCTCCTCACACTGGAAGTTGAGGGTGCAGGGGACAGATGCTTATGAAGGAAAGTAGGACAACCACCCCCTTATTATGATACCCAAGTGTTTTCAGCATGTACAGTGCTCAGCGTGTGCAATAGTTACACACAGCAGCCCTGGCTGGATACCCCAAGCAGAGACCATTTAGCTTTTCTCTTAGCAGTTCTAAGGGGAAAACAAGCCTTTTCTAATAGACACCTTACATGGCTCCCACAATCATATCTAGGAGCCACTCACCTTGGTGCGGTACCAGGATTCAGCCTCTGCCCGGCTACGGCTGGCGACATCATCATACTGAGCCTTGATCTCAGCCACAACACAGTCCATGTTCAGGTCCCGGCTGTTGTCCATCTTGACGATGACAGAGGTGTCTGAGATGTGGGCTTGCAGAACACGGATCTCCTACAGAGTCAACAAAAAGAGCACTTGGTGCCTGGCATGCCATTTCTGGGGACAGTGTTTATTCACTGGTGCAGGTCTGATGAAGAAGGTCAGTGACTCCTGTCCCTACCACCTTCATTCACACACAGGCACAATATAAAACCGCAAGGCTAGAAGCCCTAAACATTCCCCCGGGGTCAGCCTCTGAAAATGGATGAACTTCAGGAAAGGCCTGACTGGAAGTCTTAGGCAAAGTGGCTGGGTTGGATGCCAAATAGTAACTGGTTCATAGTGAACCTCCATACATGGTATTCCTACGTACCTCCATATCTGTCTACTATCTAGTATGCAAACACACTCTAACATACAGAGATGCCCATTGGCACAGAAGCCAAATACATATATGCACAATTATTCTGATACATGTGCACACAGATGCACTGTAGATATGCTTACCCAGCACTCTACACCTATGTAGTGGGACCTTTTCACATGTGTGGGGTGATAGTTTTATCCATGTGGCATATTACTGAGCACCTGCAGACCTAGGACCCTCAACCAACACCCCCACCCCCACCTCTGTGTCTCTTTTCACCAGCACATGAGTAAGTGTCTCTACCTCTTCGTAGAGGCGCTTCAGGAAGCTTGACTCCTCCACCAAGGCCTCCACATTGGCCTCCAGGTCTGATTTCCGTAAGTAGGCACAGTCCACATCCTGAGAGGGGACAGAGAGAAGGGAAGCACACATGGAAGTGTCCAAGGGAAGGTGGTCCAGCCAACAAACATGGTGACTGCCTGCAGGCCACAAGGGTGGCTCCCGACCCTCCCTGCCCAGCAAGCGGACCCTCACCTTCTTTAGAACCACAAACTCATTCTCTGCTGTAGCCCTCAGAGCCACCTCCTCCTCATACCTAGATGTGGAGAAAGAAAGGGCAGAACTCAGGGTCCACCTTGAATTTGAATCCTGCCTCAGCTCCTAGCCAAGCTCTTCCAGGAGTCATGAAGGGGATTAAACCTTCATGTGACTGTGTCTTTGTGGCATCTGCTTGTGTATTGTTCTTGGCTAGGTCTTGTCTCAGCATGGCTGCATGAGGTGGGTTCCTGATAGCACAGTCCACCCCACGTCTGATTCCAAGCGCACCGTGCTGGCAGGGAGAACCCTCAGCCCAGTACCCAGAGCAGGAATGCAGGCAAGAAATGGGGAAGACAGCACTGGGACTCTCATGTGGCTTCTGATCCTTACTTCCTGGGAGCCAGTTCTCACTTGCATGACCAGGTCCCGCTGCACATACCCTCCACGGCCCCGGAAGTCCTATGGCACCCTGAGAATCCACAGCAGGGGTTTCCCACCCACTTTCCCTCTGAGATCCTGTGGGCATGCCCACTCACTTCTTCTTGTAGCCCTCCATGGCCTCCTGCACGTGGTTGAGCTCAGCAGCCAGCCGCCCGCTGTCAGCCTCCACACACTCAGCCTCCCGCCTCAGAGCTTCAATGTAGCCTCCAAACAGGGGCTCCAGGTTGCTCTCGCAGCAGCGCTGGTTCTGGTAGAACTGCCACTTGGTCTCCAGCAGCTTGTTCTGCTGCTCCAGGAAGCGCACCTGCCATTCAGGGGGGCAAAGAGACTTAGTGGGAATTTAGGAAGCGTGTTTGTGTGTGTGTATGTGGTATGTGTGTGCATATGGACCTGTGTATATGAGGTATGTGTGTGATATGTAGTGTGTATATGTGATGTGTGTAATGTATATGTCTGTGTGGTATGTGTGGTGTACATGTGCAAGTGATGCATATGGTATGTTTGTGTGTGGTATATGTAGTATGTGTGTGGTATGTATGTGTGCACGTTGCATGTATGTTTATTGTATTGTGTATGTGTGGTATGGTATGTGTGTATGTGTGGTGCATTGTGTATGTGTGGTATGTGTAATTGATATATACGTATATATATGTTTGTATGTGTGTTGTGTTGTATATATGTGTGTGGTATGATATGTGTGTGGTGTGTATGTTTGTGTGTGGCATTTGTATTGTGGTATGTGTGACTGGTGTGTGTGTGTATGTGTGTGTCATGTGTATATGGTGTGCTTTGCTAGAGCTCTTTGCCCTTTCATGCTGGCTGAACAGCTCTGCGCCTGACTCAAAGCTAGGTCCAGCTTCAGCTCCAGCTCTGGGACTGTAGGTGGGCAAGCTGCTGAGCCTCTGGGTGCCTCTCATTCCATGATAGCAGTGCTACAGCTGTGAAGACTGAGCCAGTTCATACATGCACATTATTCAGAACAGTCCTGACATGTAGCAAGGGTAGCAAGGCAATAAAGCCACTTTAATTACCAGTGGTCCTTCAGTCATTCTTTTCCAACAAACACATCTCTGGTATTCACTCTGTGGTACACAGGCCTGTGCTAGGATACCCACACACATGTGCACACTCCCATACTGCACATGTGTATACACACAACACATGCACAGACCCACCCACACACCACATACTACATCACACATACATACCCACATGTACACACTACATACACATACCACACACACTACACCATACCACACCACACACATATACTATACACACACACAGATCACACAAGACCATACCATACAGTACCACATATACATTATATCACACACTGCATACACACACCACACATACTACATCATATCACACCACACACACAACACATCAAACCACACCATACAATACCACATATACATATATTACACACTACATACACACCATGCCACACACACACACACACACACACACACACACACACACACACACACTACACAACACCAAACCACAGCACACATACACACACATCACATCACATACATACCACATATATGTACACACACAATATCATACCATACCACACCACATCCATACCCCACCTTGTGCACCTCCACATGTACCACATCACACATACTTCCCCCCCATCACTCCTATGACTGACTGCTTATGTCTGTGTTTAAGGCCTTTTTCTTTTTCTATGTCCATATCTTTGTCTGTTTCTGCCTTTTCTATGTCAATGTCTCTGTTTATTTCTGTTTTCATGTCTTTGTCTCTCTATCTCTAAGCTCTTGTATCTGTGTCTTTATCTGTGTTTTTGCTTATTTCTATATATCCGTGTTTATGTCTGTGTCTTTGTGAAGTTCATCCATTTATCATGCTTTTCCCCTCCACATTATGGTTGGGGAAGCAGACTCCTGAGGCTGAAAAGACAGCTCACACTCACTGATGGAGTGATGTCTCAAGTCCCCATCCATTGCCTTCACTGGCCCACAATCTGAGCAGCCTCAAGCTCCCTCAGCTCCCTTTGTTATTGCAATATGGACATGAAGATCTACCCATGGGGTGATTTTGAGGATTTATTAAGACCACTAAAAAAAGTATCGGGAATTTTAGACTCTGTCCCCATAGCTCCTTGGAAGGCAGCTGCCCCACTTTGAAACTCTGCCAGCATTGATGGGTATCCTTTCAGGCAGGCCTTCTCCCCATCTCCCTTTCAGCATCTCCCCACACCCCTGCTTGGAGCTAGCTGTCTCACCTCCTCTTCCAATATTGTCTTCAGAAGAGAGAGTAACCATTGACATTTATTGAACACTTGCTACTGGCCTGTACTTTACAAAATTGAGTTCCTGAATCCTCACATAAACCCATGAAGCGGGTCCTGCTATTCAAGGTTGTATCTTGCCTGGAGTGTCACAGCCAGCCCTTGAGGAGACAGTGAGACCTAAGCAGTTCCCCTCCACAGCCCATGCTGCCTAAGCACAAGTCAACCATGGCTTCTGTTTGTTATTGTTTTTTCCTCTTCTTATCCTCAGCCTTCAACTAGGCTTGGAGGGACCTTTTCATATTGTCCTCAGATATACATGCATGCACACACTAAACCATAGACTAGATTTTAGACTACATAATGAATTTTCCAAGTACCAAATGAAGGCAATGGGTCCATCCACTTATGTGGGTTTCCTGTCCCTAACCTGGCAGCCAATTTGTCTTCCCAAAAGACTGGGACCTTCCGAAGAGAAGTCAAGGCTGGGTTCTGCTCTGGGCCATCACAGGCCACACCCACCTTGTCGATGAAGGCTGCGAACTTGCTGTTGAGGCACTTGATCTGTTCCTTCTCCTCATGCTTCACACACTGAGCATTGGGGTCGATCTCCAGGTTGAGGGGTGTGAGCAGGCTCTCATTGACAGAGACAGTGGTGATGCAAGGAGGACTGGGCCCACAGACGCCTCCAGAGCGGTATCCGAAGCTGCGTCCACAGGAGCTGGAGCGGAAGCCTCCAACAGCCATGCGGGGCCCACAAGGGCTGGGGTTACAGAGGCTTCGGCTGCTGAAGCCGGTCAATCCCCTGTAGCAGGACACACCTCGGAAGGGAGCAGCACTGACACAGCAGCGGTTGCCAGTTTTGGGGGCCACAGCGGAGCAGGAGCTGAAGTTTCTGGTAACTCCACATCCTGGGCTGATCCTGTAGGAGCGACAGGACATGGTGTGAGCTGGATGCTGGCGTCTAAGTGGCTGTGGAGTTTGGTGTAGGCTGCAGAGTGTGAGGCTTGGAATCCTTTGGGTCTCTCTGATCCTCTGCAGTCCTTTTATTGGTGGGGAGAGCTGGGGTTGGCTGTGTAAAAGCAGTGAAAAGCCATTTTATGTTGTTTATGGGCTTGGGGAGGTTGCCAGCAACTCCCCAAGGACTCATCTTAAAGGTGAGCTCAGAGGCAACTCGGGCTCTGTAAAGAGTTGAAGATGTTATTAGGGACAACGCACTGCACTTTTCATCTTCAAAGCTCTTTACATACATTAAGTAATTAATTTTCACACAGTCTCTCTGAGATGGCCTCAACCCACACCCAGGGACGGATTTGAACTCCACAACAATCTGGGGGTGGCTAGGTTTGGGGTACCAGTGGAGGGTGTAGCATCACTGGAGTTCCAGGCTGGCTGAGACACAGGAAGACCCCACTCTGTCCCCTGGCCCCATCCTCATATCCATCGATGTCCCTGGGGAAGCTTCACATGCCCACACAGCTTGCTTGAAGGAATCATTTTGATCACGTGTTCTCAGGGACAGGGGGCTGGAGAAGACAGTCCCTTGGAACTTCTGGATTCCAGCCCAGAGAACTCTGGTCCAGAGCCTGTCCTTCTCACCCAGCAAAAGTGCAAACCACTGAAGTTTCAGTGGCCACATAATGAGCACTTGTGGGTACTGGGGAGACTCCTCCTCAGACACTTTCTTCCATGTGGCCAGAACAGGAAGGTGTAGCCAACCTTGAGGAAACCTGTGTTTGTGCATCAGCTTGCTCTGAGTCCTTTCTATTTGCTCCTTAAGAAGAAACCTGTTCTTGTCCCTTCCAAGACCACTGGCTAGAGCAGTAAGCCTGTTCATAGACTGTCCCAGCATTGTCACCTCTTGAGGTCTGTTTAGAGCTTACACTGACTTTACGAAGATGGGAGTGGAGTGGTAGCTTACTCTTGCCAGAGGACCCTGGATTTCTGTCTCCTGGGGGCTCCTGGGAACCATGATCTTCTAACATCACTGTTACCTGTGTGTCCCTGGGCCACTTATTAGGATAATGATGCCATTCCTCTAATGTTTATGGAGCACAAACACCAAGGATATGGTCTCTGCCCCCAGGGAGGCTCTGCAGACACCTGAGGAATTAGGACCTAAAGGAAGGATTGCTGGTGAGCTTGCCTGAAGACTGATTCTTTTGTTAGAACCAAATATTCCCACTCAAACACCCTTTGCTCTCTGCCCTCATGTCCATGGCCCGCCGACCTCAGGTCTTCACTTGGTGTTAAACGGATGGTTGGATATATTTTCTGTAGCCTATCCTGATTCATCAGGGAAGGTGGACAGACTCTGGGCAGCTGGTGGGGGAAGTCCAGGTGCTCACCAGCAGGTGGAGGGGAGCCAAGATGTCCACCAGCTGGTGGAGGAAGCCCAGGTGCTCACCAGCTGGTGGAAGGGGAACCCAAGTGCTCACCAGCAGGTGGGGGAAGCCCAGGTGCTCACCAGCAGGTGGTGGAAGCCCAGGTGTTCACCAGCTGGTGGAGGGGAAAACCAGGTGTTCACCAGCTGGTGGAGGGGAAAACCAGGTGTTCACCAGCTGGTGGAGGGGAAGCCCAGGTGTCCACCAGCTGGTGGAGGGGAAAACCAGGTGTTTACCAGCTGGTGGAAGGGGAACCCAAGTGCTCACCAGATGGGGTGGGGGAAGCATAGGTGTTCACCAGCAGGTGGGGGAAGCCCAGATGTCCACCAGCTGGTGGAGGGGAAGCCCAGGTGCTCACCAGCTGGTGGAGGAGAAACTCAGGTGCTCACTAGCTGGTGGGGGAAGCCCAGGTGCTCACCAGCTGATCCTAAAAGACATTCCAACACTGGTCCCTCCAGGGAAAGCAAGAGGGATTAACAACTGGGATAGCTGAATCAAAACTTTAAGACCGAGTTCAACTTGGACCCTTTCTAGTTGTGTCTTTGGGAGTTCACCTCTCTAAAGTCTCAATTCCCTTCTAGAATTTGTTTCTATTCTAATCCTTGTTGGTGGAGGCAAGTGGCAAACACATGAGACTGTTTGGGGCATCATAAAGGTCTGTGGGAAGGGGAGAGTGGGCGCCTCCCTGGGAACATCCCCCACCCCACCCCCAGCTGTGAGGGCCTCCTGTTGGGAACAGCTCCCTACCCCCTCCACAGCTGTGTGGGATTGTTCCGGCCCCACCCTTAGACCCATAGCTTTCCCCTCCTCTGCACCTTCGCAACTTCTTTACCCTTTCAAGGCTGCGTCTAATGTCTCCTCGGCCTGATTTCACTCTTATAAAAACTTGGGGTGGAGCCTCGGGGTGGAGGGTGAGGCTGTTTGGGGGAGAACAGGGGGTGACTCTCAGCTTCTAGCCTTGTGTGGGGTCCTGCTCTCGGGGGTCCAGGGTGTATTCTAGGGCTTGGGCAGTAACCTCACTGGCTATCTTTTCTGTAGACCTGGAGCTTATGTTGAAGGCAAAGGGATTCCCGTGAGAACTTGAAAGCCCACTTTAAGGCTGGGATGCCTCCTGTTCTCTGCCACTTGAATCAGGTTCACCTCCTGCTGTCCTTGAGGCTGCTGGCCTGAGGGACACAAATCTCCTCACCAACGCATGCAAATTTGTATGCATGTTCCCCACCATACGTAGGATTGGCCGGGCACCAAGGCTAGGGAAGGCCTGTTTGTCCACAGTTTCAGAGCAAAGCTCCGGGGCTGGACAGGTGGAAACAGAACATGGGTGCAAGTTGGGCAGGTGTGCAAGTCTTGAGGTCCAGGACAAAGACAGCTGTCTCTGTCTGCCTCAGAGTGAAGTTTGCTGCCCTCCCTCCCCCCATTGCATCACTGAGCCCCACTGGCATGCTGCCCAGGGCAGCTGCCCCCACAAAGCTCTGCTTGGATTGCCTGGGTAGAAGACAAAGGACACAGGGAGACCAAATCCTCAGCGCTGACCAGAGGTAGCACAGAGCAAGTGAAAAACTGACAGGCCAGCCTGGGTCAGCTGTCCTGGAGAGACCCAGATATCTGTTGTGTGGGAAGGAGAGGGAACTCATAGCCCCACACTGGTCTGTCTCTACCTATCATCCCAACACCCCTGCTGGGGACACCCAGGTCCCTGACCAGGATCTGTCCCAGGCCAGGAGCTTTAAGGACAGGTGGGGACAGGTCTTCTCATTGTTCATGCCTCAGTTGCTACCCACCCCTGTGCTGTTGTCACTATATTGTACCCTTGTCTCCACTTCTGAGCCTTCTATGCAGTGACATCTTTGCCTGGAATGTTCCAGAACAAATGCCTCCTCCAGGAAGTTGTTGTGAACATCTCACTGGGAGAGAAGTAGTGATTTTTCTTCCTCTGCACCTCATAAAATGCCTCTGTGGGTGTCCTAGGTCACTCAAACCATGTTCTTCTGTAGCCTCTTATACCCGCGCTGTCACCCATCATGCCTTTTGGTCCAGTTACCGCCTGGTCTTACATCTTTTAAGACCCCATCCAGCATTGGAACTTCCACTCAAGAGTTCACGACTATCTCTTAATTTGAAATGCTTCTTAGTGGCTATTTCTAGGAAGCCTTCAAAAGCTAACTGAATGAAAAAGGGCCCTGACCCTGGAGTCCCTAGCTTCTGAGATGCTCTCGGAGTCACCTGTAGTCTGCAGAGTACACGGCTGTGCTGTTTGGAGGCCCAGTCACTCACACCTCCTCGCCCTGCTTGGTCCTCTTCACCTTCTCTGTGCCAAGGCTGAGCACTCTGGGCCAGTCAGATCTTTGCCACACTGGGCCTCGCTGGCTCCCTTTTCTTTGGCCTTTTCCTCTTGGCTTGGAATCCTCTGCTTGCAGGAAGCCTTCTTGGATTTATCAGAAGGCACAGAGCACTGAAACTTCACTGGTCCTGCCCTGCTTGGCCCTGGAGGCGCCTGCTGACCCTACCAGTTCACTATGTGTATGTGCCTGGCTGTCTTGTCATCCTAAGTGTGTGTAGGGCTCTGGAGATATCTGGCTCCATGGCTGAGGCAGCTCTTTAAGGGAATTCTTGGCCCTCCAACTTTTTCTTCAGTGTTTACAGATCTAGGCAGGTCTCAGAGACCTAGCACAGAGGTACTAGGGGCCATGGAAATAGGGAGAGGCTAGGAGAACAAACATCCCTCCCTGGGATATCATAGGCTAGTCCTGCATCTTCTGGCTAAGCCTCCCTGTTCCCACTCTTTCCTCAGGAGACCCCATTCTCTCTCAAGCTGTCCTCACATCTGCCCCCCCCCCAAGCCCTGTCCTCAAGTCCTCCCAACAGTGGCCTTCCTGGTCCTTCAGCCACTCTGGTCAGAGAAGATACTCCCACAGCAGATCCTCTAGTCTCAGAACTGGTCCACATTAGTGGTTCTGAAACCTTTACTTTCTTTTTTAGCAGCAGAAACATGTCCTACATCTTAGGAGAAAGACAGTTATATAATGCCATGGAATCATTCCTGGTTATTCATGGGAGACTGGTTCAGGAATTCCAAGGGTGAGAGAATCCAAAGACTTCAAGTCCCTTCTACAAGATGCTATAGAATTTGATTAGAGACAATACAATCATTTTGAACATTTTAAGTCATTTTTAGGGTAACCTTAGTATCTGATACAATATAAATGCTATATAAATTATCACACTGTAGTGTATAGAACAAGGAAAAGCCTACAACATTCAGTACATACTACTTTCTCTACTGTATTTGGCTGAACCACGGACCCAGAAAACAGTTGTGCATTTACTTTGTATTTAGCTAGAGAACAGACAAGCTGTGTCGCTGGTCTCCCTGTTGCTGCCCCTGGACCCCCAATCCCCAGAGACCTACTGGTCTTAGGCTATGTTGGATCATCTCACTTACCTGCTCTGATGTCCCAGTGGCTCCTTATTGTACTTGGGGCCTGAAGCATAGGTGACAAGGCCTTGCTCTGTCCGTCCCTTTGTCTTCCCACATGTCTCTTTCCTCTGCTCTCGGTACCTACACTGGCCCTTGAGCATGTCAGGCACATTCTTGTCTCAGGGCTTCCACTTGCTGTCCGTTCTGCTTAGTGCCCTCTTCTTATTTGAAAAGCTTCCCTCATTGCTTCCTGTGGGGTTTCGTGCACAAAACCCTTTCTGATTCTTTTTTCAAAAAATAGTAACCTGCCATTCTATCCTATGGCTGCCTCCATCTGGCTTACCTTGCCCTGATCTCTCTCTCTCTCTCTCTCTCTCTCTCTCTCTCTCTCTCTCTCTCTCTCTCTCTCTCTCTCTCTCTCGTGTATGTGGTAGCTCATGCCATGTATGAGCTTGTGAAGGCTAGAGGTCAACTTTAGTTGCCTTCCTCAACTGTTCTCTATCTTATTTTCTAAGATGAAATCGCTTCACTCAACCCCAAGCTCTCTGTTTTAGCCAGACCAGTGAGCTCTGAAGATTTACCTGTCTCTACCCCACTGCATTGGGATTAGAGACATTTGTGACCACACCCTGGTTTTTACATGGGTGCTGAAGATCCAAACTTAGGTTCTTATGTCTATATGGTAAGCACTTTACTCACGGAGCCATCTGCCCAACCCTTAGCTACTTAAATAAATAAATAAATAAATAAATAAATAAATAAATAAATAAATAAATAAGCAAATAAATAAATAAATGTGTGTGTGTGTGTGTGTGTGTGTGTGTGTGTGTGTGCGCCGCGTGCGCGCGCGCGCGCTGTATAATCCTTCTAATGCACTGTATAATCCATGCATTCTAGGTATCCACCATTGTGTTTCTTTCCTCACCCCAAAAGAAGTGCAATGGGTACAGGCATTTTGCCTGTCATTTGCAAACACTCTGAGAATTTAGTAGGTGCTTATGTGTTGGCCAACTACATACACGTACAAATGACTAGCTCTCTCAAATATTTGAAGGTGGAAAGGAAATGCTACCTGTGTGCAATCCTAGAACATCTAGCCTGGAGGATTATTCTCGTTTTGAAAACTGTAGGACTTAGAAGCTCCCACTCATGGCTCTTCTTGCCCCCAAGGTGCCCATGAGCACCCATGGGAACAAAGACTGCCAAGGACACAGGACTTTGTAAATATGGCCATATGAGGTTGGTGAGCATGATACAGGATTCTTATATAAAGTTTTATTGATTAATATAAGGTTTGGGTCTTAAATACAATTTTGGTGGAGAAAAAAGAATTTTGAAAGATGCTGAAGTTTCCAGCCACCTAGATACCTTGGGCTCTCTAGCAAGCTCTCTGAAGCAGGTGGCCAGCAGAGGGCAGCAAACACCATCAGTTGGCCTGCCAGAAGCTTGGGGGATGAGCAGGGAAGGCTCAGGAGGTGTCTAGGAAGAGTTGCCCAGTATGCTAACACTTTGGGTTAGCTGCCTACAGATTTGTGTGCCTACCTGGTGTCCACCTTGGGATGGGATCACAGTGGTGGGACTGCTGTCCCTTGCTAATAATGCAAATATATTCGCCATTAAAACAGCTCAAGGGTTTCTTGTGCAGCACCTACTGTGTGCCAGACTGCAGGCTAGCAAAGTACACCGTGCATGAGTGTGATCTTACTGAGGTACCCATGGGACTAGTGGCTCATTAAGGTTCAGGGATAGGCAAGTTTAACCTCGTGGACCTTGGGTTTGCCTCTCAGTCAACTGGAAACACAAGATGGGAGTCCATGCCCCTGGCACTGCAATTGGCACTGCATTATAACCAATTATTAACGTGAGTCTGTTTAAATCTATGACTCCGTTATTTGTTTCTTTCTGGTCTTTCTGATGTTAGATTCTATTAACTATTCCTTGAATACTTGAAAATGCTCCTTTAGGGGGTAGTGAGATGGCTCAGAGGTTTGTTGTACAGGCCTAGTGACTGGAGTTTGACCGGCAGAACCTGAACCCATGTAAAGATACAGTGACAGGACAGATTCCACAAGGCCCACCCACCATGCACACAAACCATTATAATAAATAAAAATTTAAAACTTTATCTAAACTGATCTAGAGCTGTAATGTATATAATAAAATATTTCCCAATAAACTTAGAGCTAGAGCACTCTCTCTCTCTCTCTCTCTCTCTCTCTCTCTCTCTCTCTCTCTCTCTCTCTCTCTCACACACACACACACACACACACACACACACACACACACACACACACAGTCTTGTACACAGCCTAGGTTGGTCTGGAAATGTCTATATAGCTTGGGTTAGCCTCAGCCTCCTAAACACTGGGATTGCAGCATGCACCAGCAATTCTGGACACAGCCAGAGTTTTATTACTTCCATTCTCATCTCCTTTCTCTTACAGGTTGTCATGGATAGCACTTCTGGGTACATGGCCACCTCATCTGAGGAGGCTGCCATTTTTGTTTTCAACAGTTTGCATACTTTGAAGACTATAAGGGAAGCAAGACAGTCACTTATGTCTAGTCAGGTACTTCCTGTCACCCTTTCTTCATTCCTGCATTGCAGGGTTCCCTGACATTTACTTCCCTTCACTTTGAAGTGCTCAAGCCTCTGTATCAGAGCAGATCAGTTCTCAGAGTGTACCTGTCCTTTTCTTTCTGCCTTTGTTCTGGAAGGATGTGCTTGTTGTCTATGGGATCTTATATTTGCAGGGTCTGGGTGCAGCTCTATGGTGGAGGGCTTGCCTCACACGCAGAAGGCTCTGGGCTCCAGTTCAGCACCTTATGCATAGAAACACAACCCAACAAATAAGCACCTGATGTTCTTTTTCTACTCAGCCCTCAGCATTTTCGACGCATGCTACATTGTCTTCTGTGCTTCTGATGAGAATCTACGTAATTTAAATTATTATCCCTATGTGCAATTATTGCCCCCATGTGCAACCTGCCACTTTTTCCAGCTTAACATTTTCCAGTCCCCTTCTCTTTGTTCTCTCTGGTAGATAATGACTATTATTCTGTTTCCAAAGTACTGGCTCTTTCCTCCACCTCCTCTTTTGGCTGTGAAGTTTATCATTGTTTTTTCTTTCCAAAATATTCTACTTTTCAGTTCTCAAATGTCTACTTGGTTTTGTCACTTATCACTTGTTCTCTGCTGCTGAGAACTCACTGTCTCTTTCTCCTTTTCTATCTCCCTTTTGTCTCTCCCCTCGCCCCACCCAGTGTCTTACTATATTGAGGATTGAACTTAGCAAAGGCATGAGCACACTGGGTCAACACTCTACCCCGATCTATGTCCCAGCCCCTTCTAAGCTTTCTACTGTGAGGTGGGGGTCTTCTTGCTAATTTGCCCAGCCTGTCCTTGAACTCGTTCTATAACCCAGGGAGACCTTGTATTGAATTTGCGATTTCCCTGCCTCAACCTTCTGAGTGCTAAGATTACAGGCCTGAACTACAAGACCCAACTTACCCTCTTAATCATTTCAGATGTGTTTCTCCTTGCCTTTCAGAGCATGGTGATGATGGCAGTTTGTAGTCTCTATGTGATAATGCTTACAGCTGTATCATTGGTAATGAGTGTTTGTTGACTCTCCTCCCTGTGAGAATTGCTCATGTTTTCTTGACTGGTTGAACATCAAAATAACTTTAGTTTACACACACACACACACACACACACACACACACACACACACACACTGAAGATGGTGATTTGTTGACTCAGGGTCCTGATACAATCCTTATGTTCAAGTTTGGTTTGCTCTGTTTTCAGTGGGGAGTCAGCACAGTCAGTTTCAGGCTGCATGTTCCAGCCCTCCCTGGAGGGTCAGTGGTGACAAAGCCCTCTCAGTTTCCCAAGCCTGTGCTGGCTTCTTAGTGACTGTTCTATGCCATGCCACTCTGGGCTTTGTTAGAAATGTGGGTGGAGCTGAGTCTAACTTCAAAGCTCTTGGAAGGTTGCGCTGCGTTTTCTACGCCAGTGAAGTTCAAGGCGAGCCTAGGATGTTGGTGGACTCACACACGAGCATTTCCTTCTCCAGTTGTTCAACTTGACCCCACCTACCCTTCTCTAGAACCTCTTTTCCTGGTTCCTCATTCCAGAGCCACCAAATCTCTCGGGGTTTTCACCACAACCCTGCTACAAAGTCCTGCCAAGCCCGGAAAGGCCTGGCCCTCAAGCAAAGCCACAAGAGAGAACAGAGTGTGGGCTTTGCTTCAGTATTTTCCGACTCATAGAGTCCCGCTCCTTTTCCTTTAGGTGGAAAGGTGGGCATTTTAGGGGGATCTCAGCTGTCCAAGCTGATGCTTTCCTGCTCCACCCTCAGCTCAAAGCCTGGGGCAAGGGCAGGGGCAGGGAGGGATAGAGTAAACACTTGGTCACTTCTTGAAGCCTTGCCTTCTCCCATGGTCTGCCTGTTTTTGTTCACTTTTCAGAATACTCAAATAGCTTCTTTTGAATTTATCTAGAGTGCTACAATTTATTTTATTGTTTTTGTTTTTTTTTTTTTAAATCTCCTCTGCATCAGGATTGGATGACAGGCTTTGCTTATGCAAAGAACACACTTTGCCACTGAATTACATCCTCAGCCGGTGGGCTTGTTTTCCATAGGATCCCTCTGGCTGCTCTAGGAGCACAGACTTAGGGAGGGCAGAATAAGCAAAGACCAGTTAGGAGTTGACTTGCTTTGTCCGGGCAAGAGAGTGCAGTTTGGGTGTCAGTACCATGAAGGCAAGTGTAGCACTCCAGCACTAAGCTGACAAGATTTTCTGATGGAGTGAATGTGGGGCTGGGAGAGAGAGAGGGAGGTTAAAGAGGACTGCAGATTCGGGCATAGACAGCTGAATGGCACCATTGGCCCCTAAGTGCCACATTGCCTGGTGCTTGCAGGCACCTAATGCTGTAGACACCACCTCTGCGCAGGGACCCAGCATTGGAGAAGCTGAACAAGAGCCTCTGAGAGAGCAAAGGGAGGGAAAATACCACATTCCTGCAGTTCATTAATGTTTATTGAGGTGCCCATTGACAAAGCTTAATGCGTCAGGTAACACAAGTGAAAAGGGCCAAGATGAAGTTTTGAAGAACACGTAGTTAGAAGTCAATTTAGAGATGGGGCAATAAATGAATAAAATTGGTCACTTATATGGGGTTGTTGGTCTGATTGAGACAGATACCAAGGCCTCACAGGGCAGCTTCCATGCTGCTGCCTCTGAGGGATGAGTGTGACTCAGCACATAGAGATGAGGTGAATATTCAGGGGCCTCTGGAGCAGAGGGCAGGGCACTGGTAAATCTTGAGTCTGAGCAGGGTGACATGCAAGTGTGCAGGCTGATGACTAGGATCTTGGAAGGCAGGATGTATGTAGAAGCTAGGTATGTTCCTGCCTTAGATGTGTGAAGAAGCTAGGTGAGTTCTTGCCTTAGGACTGTGCTGAGTGTGACTGAGATCCGGGCCCTGACAGCTGTGTCAGCTTGCTGGCTGCGTCCAGTGCTCATGGACTCCTGCCCTCCCCTTGCTGATGTATCTTGACCTCTTATAACATTGTACCCAGCTCCTGGAAGGTCCCCCTACCTATTATGTTATCTATAATCTCTAGGCTTTTACACAAACTGTGGTCTCTCTTGGCACCCTTTGTCCCACTTAGATGGCTCATTCACCATCCTTTGCATCTCTGCTGGGTAGCATGTCCTTTAGGAAGCTAACATTGCCCAAGTCTGTGTTGGTCCCCCCCCCCTTTATACACTGTGGCATCCGTATTGGTCTTAGCACAACATTCAAGCTCCTGAATCCCAGTTATATATCTGCCCTCCTTTGAAGACTAGATTAGAAGCTCCTTGAGAACAAGGACTGAATTTTATTACCAATTATTTGCCAGGCATTATGCCTGAGACGTAATAGGCACTGAACAGATGGTTATTAAGGGAATGAATGAAAATTGGCAAGTTGGAAGTAGGGTACAACTGAGGGAATGGCTGGGAGTAGAGGTATGCGGACAGATTGTGCAGGACCAGAATGCCCCGTTAAGGTCTACTTCTGGAAGGCAATTGGATGCCATTGAAGGCTTTAAACAGGGCAGCTATGATCAGACTTCTTTAGAAGCATTGTGCTGAGTAAGTTGGATGGAGACACAAGTGAGGACAGAGGGACAAGGATGTCATTGCGGTGATCTCAGAGGGCTTGGTGGTGGGTTGGGAGTGGCTGAAGAAGGGAAGAATTCAGTGGTCAGGAAGAGGGCACACTGACCCAGAAAAGAGTGGGTGGGGTTGGCCCTTGTTTTCAGGACTTCCACTGCTTATCACCTCTGCCTTACAGAACTGTGAGGCCCTCCCTGGAAAGACTTGACCCTTTTCTTTCCATGGGTCCAGGACACCAGCCCCTGCTCTGGTCACACTCTCATTAAGGTGAACTAGTGGGGTCCAGAAGGCCATATCCTCAGTGTGATCTGGACAGACAGGCAGAGTCCTTGTGAAGTTAGCTTGGCAAGTTTATTGAAAACCCAGGAACACAGAGAGTAATACAAACAGGCACCCACCCACCCCTCCACTACCCCTCCTGGGGTTTGCGGACGCAGCCCTGCTGCCACAACAGGGCAGAGTTTGGCCCTATATCACCACAGGACAAGGCACATGGAGCTGAAAAGCCACCTCCCCATGTGCGCTCCGCCTACTCGGCAGACTCAAGTACGGCAGATAAACCAACAACCATGAGAGAAATGGGAGGATGAGCCACTGGCAGGAAAGCCATCACGGGGCCAGGGAAGGGGAGAGTGCCAGAAGGCCCCAGGGGTCTGTGCTCATGCTACTCAGAATGGCCCCTTTCTCCCAAGGTGCAGCTCAGTCTGTAGTAAACACGGAAAACACATTTACTGTGGCTGAAGGCTGAGGAGGATCCCGGGGGCGGGGGGGGGGGGAGGGGACAACTGGGAGTTAGGGAGAAGCCAGTGCCCCTGGGGCTGTGGATGAAAAGTCCTTCAAGAGGACATAGGCTAGGGCTGTGTACCAGCAGGAAGAGTGACTAGAGGTCCCTCGGGACCAGAGTCTATGCACCTCAGGGACCTCAGGGGACAGAAGCAGGGGATGCTTGCCTGGTCCTTGTCAGTGGTGGCCATCTGGAGCTAGGTGCTTAGTACCTGGTCCTGTGAGAGGTAGTGGTAGACGAGAAGCGGACACTGGAGCTGCGGTTGCCACGGCCACCACTGCAGCTGCTGAAGCCACCCTCAGTGGGAAGCGGGCAGGGGATGCTAGGGGCACAGGCATCCCCCACCAGCACTGAGCCTCCCCTGGTCCCACAGCTCAGCAGGTGCCCACCAGCCCTTAGGCCTGAGGAAGTCAGAACTCCGGAGGTACGGATGCCACTGCTGCTGGAGAAGGTGACCCCACTGTTGCGGGAAAGGCTGGATCCAGAGACCAGGGAGTCTGGGCCACACAGCACACCTCCCTGAGAACTGCTCACAGCTGTGGAGAAGAAAGGAAAGGGATCTTGACTCCAGGACTCACTAGCCACTTGCCTGAGTGGCTCGAGGACTGAGACTATGTGAAAAGCAGCCATCCATGTGGAAGTGGGAGGGCTCTGCCCACACCCATAGATCGACTGCCATTAATGCTACAGAATACCGTCTATCTGTGTCCCATGTTAGGTGGATTTGAGAGGCCAAGTGAGATGTGTCGCTCAGGGAGCCGTGACCATCACAGAACCACAGGGTGGTTTCTCTGTGATTATATTGAACCTCTTGCTTGTTCCCATGTACCTATCAGATAAGAGATCCTGCCAGCACCATTTCCTGGCCGACCATCTCTGTCCCACTGATGACTCTGTTCGGTAGCCCCACTGGACTTCACTGGACATAGCCAATCCCTCAGGGCCGGAATCCAGCTAAGCCTTACTTAAAGTGGCTCTGCCCGTAAGCTTGACATCTCTGTTTTTGCACCAGCGTCCGTGCTGCCCCTGTGACCTTTGGGCTTGACTTTCTGCAGAAGAGTTTTGCTGTCTCTTTGCCTTCCAGCAGGTCAGGGCTCTTCTCTGGGAGCATAGGTGTGCTCTGCCCGCCCCCAACCCCACAGTGCCCTTCCAGGAATGGCATGGTGAGTAGTCCCCTCCTCAAGAAGACTGGAGTTCTACAGAGCAGGGGCACAGTGCCAGCACAGGAACACTTCCTGGGGGGACGGCCCATACTCTAGAAGCGGCAGGAAGCAGCTTAGTGTTGTCTCATCTCTGCAATCCAGACATGAGTCACCCCTTTGCCTGTCCATTCTGTCCAAGTCTCTGTGACGGTGGCCCATATGGCCACTGAAAGTCAAAAGTCTCTTTCCAGGAACCTTTTCCCACTTTGCAGGATCCATAGACCACTCTTTGTTCCTCTGCTGAGGACACGGTCCCAGTTCAGGGACCCCATGTCCTGCTCCCCTGATTGTCTTGGCCAGACCAGTTAATCTCAGGAGCTTCCTTAAGAAATAGTCCAAGAAAAGGCTAGATACTTACATATGTTTACCGGCCCAACACCTTCACAGATCCTGGAGAGAGAAAGAAACAAAGAATCAACATGTGCTATGGTCCTGCTTGCTGTCAGAGGACCTCTTGTCTGAGCAGATCAGAACCCCAATTGTTAAGCACATTTTGAAGCACACCATGTTTTCTGAGATTGCCTCTAAATTTTTGAACTAAACTATTTGATAACCTATTATTATTTTAACCAATTAATCAGCCAGGCAAAATGCAGCTCACTTGTAAACGGCACCTCCTAATCTGTGTCAAGGGCAACCAACTAATATTTTTGCAAAATATGTTGTTCTCTGTGGAGACTGCTTATTTCAAGTTTCTTCACCTGGCTCCCTCATTCTGATAATCTGTCTGGATGTTTGACCTCACTCCTTCCTGCTCTCACCGGATTTCCTCGCCCTCCAGCAGCTGCCTGTAGGTGGCGATCTCGATGTCCAGGCCTAGCTTGGCGTTCATGAGCTCCTGGTACTCCCGCAGCTGCCGGGCCATGTCCTGCTTGGCCTGCTGCAGGGCGCCCTCCAGGTCTGCCAGCTTGCACTTGGCATCATTGAGGGCCGCTTCCCCCTGCTGTTCTGCCTCAGCCACGGCGGCCTCCAGCTTGGCACACTGCAGGGAAAGGAGTCTGCACGTGGACTTTGCTAGGGACTCAGGTTTCCCCCATTGGGGTTGGCAGCACTGCCCTTACTGATAGGGGTGAAATCTAGTGCTAGGCCTAGATTGGAGCGCTCCGTGGCTACTTTCCCAGGGATGGTGATTGTGGTCAGCAAGGGGTGGAGTATTGCTTTTCCCCACTCTCCATCTCCACTGGATTTCTACTGCCTTGAGAGAGATCTAAGGATTCCAGAGTATTCTATTCCATATTTCTGGCCCATATTTCTCTCTTTCTGGAAGTTTCTCTGGACAGCCGCCTGGTTCGTGTCTAGGTCTTGGTGGGTCCTTTACCTCACCAGACTTGGGGCTTCTCAAAGCCAGGCACCCTGCCTCTCCTGCCTCTGTGGTTTTCTCTCCTTTCCTTTCCCACCTGGACCTTGGAATGCTCAATCTCTGTTTTCAGCCTCTGGATCAGCCGGGTCAGCTCGTTGATCTCATCCCGCGTGTTTCGTAGATTGTCACAGTGTTGGCCAGCCGTCATTCGCATCTCCTCATACTGGGGGCAGAATGCAATGTTTTGACCCTGCAGTCTGGGTTGAAGACTTCAGACCAAAGTCATCACCCCAGGGCACATGTCCTCCCTCCCCCCCAGTTTCCTGTTGCCTTGGTCTGGTACCTTGGTCTGGTACCAGGCCTCAACATCAGCACGGCTGCGCCTTGCCACCTCCTCATACTGGGCCTTGACTTCAGCTATGATCCCATCCAGGTTTAGGTCCCTGCTGTTGTCCATCTTCACAATGACAGAGGTCTCTGAGATGTGTGACTGCAGCAACTGGATTTCCTGTATTGGAGAAGCAACAAGGGCTCAGTGGTCCACTAGCAGCTGGGACTCTGTCACAGGGTCCCCTGTGAATCAGACACAGGGAACATTGCTTCTTGCTTTATGACATTTCAAGACCCCTCCCCCATCCATCCCAGAGCGCAGACAAAAGGCATGCTCGAGAAGCAATTGCGTCTGGCTTTAGAACCCTTGCTGTATGCTTAGTGCATACCTCCACTTTGCTCTGGCTTAGGTGACTGTCTAAACCAGGGGTACTTCAGGTGACTGGTGACAGCTGTGTAAATTCATGCTGGTCTACCCACAAAGTGTCTTGGCTGGTCATGGCCCATTGAGAGGTAACAATACTTTAAAACATAGTAGAGCCTAGAGATTCCTAGATCTGGAAGCTTCAGAGAATTAGGGTCTCCATCCTGGTGAGACCCTCCTCTGAAGCCCTGGCTGACTCCTCTTCAGCCTACACAGGCTGTTTGGAAGAAGATGACATTGATTTGGTTAGTTAAATCTCATGTACTTCTTTTCTTCCGGCAAATCATTTTGCTAGGCATTCCAAAACCCAGCCTTTAGCTTGGCCAGTGAAGGTTTGGATCTCAGATGATGGGAGTCACTGTCAGGCCTAACATGGCTGTGGAAATTCTCTGTGAAGTCCCTGGCCTTCCTCATTCCCGGACATGCTGACAGAGAGCACACAGTCTGAGTGGAGGTGGAGTTAGATGTATGAAGCCAGCACCTGGAAACCCAAGGGCCTGACTCAGCCCCCAGTGTGTACAGGCTGAGCAGTCTCATTCTTGAAGGCCTAGAGAAGAAGAACTCACCTCCAGGTACAGAGCCTTCAGGAATTCAACCTCCTGGGCCAGGGCGTCCACGTTGGCTTCCAGATCCGATTTATTCAGGAAAGCTGTGTCTACATCCTGCATAAAAAGGAGGGATGAGCTCACTGCCTATGTTGCTCACCCTTTCTACCTAGAGGTTCGGAGATAGGCAGGAGGAGCTAGCTATCAGTTCCTACTGTGATTGGCCTTCTTCCCTTATTGTAATGTGGAAACCCACATGGGTTGGACCTTATCCCATGCTTATTTAAAAGCAAAGAAGGGGGCCATAGAGATGACTCAGGAGGTGAGATATTGCCATGGAGACTGAAGACCTGAGTTCAATCCTTGGGTCCCATACGGTGAAAGGAGAAACCTGACCCTCAAGTTCTTCACACATGCACCACGGTATACGTGTGCCCTTTCTGTGCACACCAAATACCATTTTTTTTCTGTTTTTACAGGTAAAAGTAAAGAAAGCCTTGGTACTTCAAGAAACTTAAGAGTCCGTCTTTTTCAAACTCACAGAACCCAAACTCAAATAATCTGTGGTCAAATCAGGACTTTGAAGGGAACCAGATGTGATCTTTTGAGTTCTGCTGTTTGGGTGAGCAGCTTTAGCCACCACAGGGCTGCCTGGGAAGTTTCTGGGCTGAGGCGGGGGTTGTGAGAACATGGTGCCTTCACAGAGACCCTGCCTTGGCTCCTTGCCACATCTTACCTTCTTCAGAGCTACAAATTCATTCTCAGCATTGGCTCGGCATCCCACCTCCTCCTCATACCTGGGAGCATGGAGATGAAGAGGGTTAGCCCTCACTCACGATACTCCCAAGCCCCCACTAATCCCTCAACAGGATCCTGGTTTAATGAGGCACATGGTCCTCCGTTGCTGCTCATAGATTAGCAAATCTCAGTGCCCTCTTTAAAACTTTCTATAACCTAGTGACCCTCCAAATCCTTCATTTTCTCAACTTGGATTTAGGGTCTGAAAATCTGGACTGTTCCTACACTTCTCTGTGAGAAACAACTCAGGGGCATTGCAACTGAGCACAGAGGGAGTAGGGCCTGGCACAATGCTGAGTGTTGGAATGCCTTTCAATACTAAAGACTTCTCTTCCAGAGCCAATTTATTCATCCCTATGGGTAGTGCTAAGGATAAACCCCTCAGTATCCCCAAATTTCTTTTTTCCTCACAGCGGGCCTCCTTATCACACTCCTTACATCACTCTCCCCCATGCATCCTGGAGTTGGGCTTCATAGCCAATAAAAATCCTATCTCATCTGCATTGGCCTGTGGCCTCTGCAAATATGGGGCCCAGGTGTGGGCAGCCCAGGTATACTCACTTCTTCTTGAAGCCCTCAAGGATGTCCTGCATATGGTTTCTCTCAGCCTGCAGCCGAGCCTGGTCACTGACTAGTACATCCAGCTGCCTCCTCAGACTGGTGATATAGTTATCAAAGAGAGGGTCCAGGTTGCTCCGGGCACATTTCTGGTCTTGGAGGAAGCTCCACTTGGTCTCTAGGAGTTTATTCTGTTGTTCTAGGAACCTTACCTACATCCAAGCAACAAAGACAACACATAAAGGGCTTGATAGTGCACCCATGTAGGCCAGATTTTCAGATGGCCAGTGAAGACGCTATCATGTATTATCAGTGTTCTTTTTTTTTCTAGGGCTTTCATCAGGAGGTGGGAGGGCAGGCCTGTGACCCTCACCTCGCGCCCAGCTAGGCTTTGCCACTAACAAAGACATTTAAGCATCATTTTTCCCCTCCACACCTGAGAAAGGTATCCCCCAGTCATGAAGAAGTTCAAAGAATGGGGCATCTCCTGGGCTTTCCTGTATCTGAGAGTAGATATCGGTCATTTTTGGCAATTTCCAGCAGAGTACACAGGGTAGTGACAGTACATTGGGGGTCACAGTGGTACTAAAAGGTGACTACCTGGGACTGTACACCACAAACAGCATCTACAATATTCTATCAGCTGATATCCTTGGCTCCAAGGCAAAATGAGCTTACAGAGGTTCTTTCCCCTTTCCAGAGATCAAGCTCATCTCTGTGCAGACATGTCCAACCAAGACTTTAGGAAAATTCACACTATTTCTCTATATCGGCTACTGGTGGCTTTCTGTATTTCCCTCAAACTTAGCCAGATCTTGGTAGCCTATGTTGGAATTATTTGTCTTTTACATGAAAATCACTCCACTCCATCCTCCACTCTCCTGAGACTGAATAAATGAAACCGTCGATAATTTCCTTTGGAACACCATGATCTTAAAGAAAGAAATATTTTGAGCATGAGACATTTGAGGCTGAAGCCTCCACCTATGTAGGAGACATTTCTAAGTAACCAAGAAACAGGGGTTGGTTTGCCCATAATCCCATAGATTTGACTGAGTCATCTTCCTTTTCTCCAGAAACTGTGACCAGCATTTTAGTCTCACCTCACAGCAGTTCCTCAGGTTTGTCTATTCTCTGTGTAGAACAATCTATAAGCTATCCATCCCTCAAAGCCTTTGTCAGATGCCTTAAGTAGTTGGGGTCAAAACCAATGGCTCAGACCCAGGCCAGCTCTTTTTGATGGGGAAACAGCATCCCAGCACCCTTTAACTCTCAGTGGCTATCCCAGGGGTCAGCCAACGAGGTACCTTGTCAATGAAGGAGGCAAACTTGTTGTTGAGGGTCTTGATCTGCTCCTTCTCATCTTTCTTCACCCTCTGGGCATTGGGGTCAATCTCCAGGTTGAGGGGAGTCAGCAGGCTCTGGTTAACAGTCACAGCTGTGATAGAGGGGGCTGATGGACCTCCAATTCCTCCAATTCTGTAGCCAAAGCCGGGACCTCCGAAGCTAGGGCCACCGAAACCATAGCCAAGACCACTGCCAGCTCCAAAGCCTAGTCCAACACCACTGCTGGCCCTAAATCCCAGACCAATTCCACACCCATCACCAGAGCCAAAGGCCATCCCATGGCCAGCTCCAAAGCCAACTCCATAGCGGATAGGACGAGAGCATCCAGCCGCTATCCGAGGTGAAGACGATCCAAAGTTGACACTCCGACTCCCAAAGCCACGGAAGCCAGACCGGCTCCTACAGGAGACAGAGCTGGCCCGGAAGCAGTTGAGATTCTGAGGGGTCATTGCTGAGACAGAACTGAAACTGCCCACCCGATGACCAGAGCTGACTCTGTAGGAGCGGCAAGACATGGTGGCTTTGTAGGTGACAGCTGAGAAGCAATGTGAAATGGGTGAGCTAGATCTGGGAGTCTCTGTGAGGCTAGTGGATCCCTCTCATTCCTTTTATGTGTGTGTGGACATGAGGATTGGCCTCATAAAAACAACAAAAAAAAGCCATTTAAAGGCATTTATGAGCTTGGGTAGTTAACAGAAACTCTTGTCTATAACGTCCTTCACAGTGAACTAATTCAGGCAACACCTATTCTCATCAGGATGCGGGCTGGAGCAGGCAATCTATAAACATTAAAAACATATAAACACATAAACATTATAGTCTTATTTTCTCTATAAGTCTACCACAATTGCCATTATGGGGACATTAATTTGCTTTGCTAATAAATCTAAAGCCCTGCTCCCCCCACCCACTCTAAGTGTGGCTAACCACTAGAGTTAGAATGCTAACAGTTCCAGCCAGAGACTCTGGAGGAGTGTGGATATCCAAAGCTAATTCTCTCAAGGCAAGAGGGGGTGTACATAGGAGACAGTATGCACAGCTCCTAGGAAAATATCCTGCAGAGAGAAAGCATCTCGATGCATCTCTACAGATAGATTCAATACTCAGAAGGCCCTTTGCTGGGTCCTGTCTACCCTTCATGGTCTGGCTATTTATAGGGGCTGATGTGGACACATTTCTGATTCGAGACTTTCAAAGGACATTCATTCTCTGGTCTCCTCTCTGTCCCAGATAGTATGTGTAGAGTTAGCCACGAGACTTGGAGCCCCCACCTTCAAGCTTCAGGCATACTCTGGAGCTGAGTTACAGCCCCGTCCTCACAGGTTCTTTGAACCATTCATAATTCTTTGGTTGGGTTATAGTAACAAAGCAGTAAGGACCTGGATACAAAACAAAAAGTCCTAAGTCAGTGGAGATGATTGCAGTTGGCAATATTACAGATATTCAGGCTCCAAGCTGCTGCTCCCCTTCTACATTCTAGTGCATGGCCTTGTTTTATGCGTGGGGAAACATGTGCCTGATTGAATGCATGGGGCATATTTATTATAGATATACTTATTGGTATATGAATGACATATATTTCATATCTGTATAGTAAATCACACACACACACACACACACACACACACACACACACACACACACACACAGAGTCCATTATTTTTTCTATCAGCTCTCTGTCTAAAGCAGGAGAAGGAAAATAAAAACCAGAACATTTCCAGTAAAGATCACCAGCGACCTCTGTGGCTGACCTCCGTGGTCTCCTCAGCCCTCACTCCTCCTGACTTATCAGCAGTGTTTGACAGAGTCCACAAACCTTTCCCTTCCGAACATGGCCTTCATTTCATTCCAGATAACTCTTCTCCCAATTCCTTTTGCATCTTCTTAGCCAGTCATGTCTCCGAGCTCCACATACTCAGTGTCCCTGGGCCAGCCCTCTTACTGTTCATCGTCTTTGCCTATGATCATACCTTGGTAACTTCACACAAACTCAGGGCTTTAAAGACCCTGCCTGCCACTGAGCACCAATGCATAGTCGCACCTCAGACTGTGCCTATACTCTATGTCCTCTTTAAGATTTCTTTTGTTTTTAATATGTACCGTGTGTGTATCTCTGTGTGGAAGGTATGTGCATGAGAGTTCAGGTATCCCTGAAAGCCAGAAGCGGACATTGGACCCCTTGGAGCTGGAGTGCTAGTGGATTTTGAGCTCAGTGTAGGTGCTAAGAGTGGAGCCTGGGTCCTCTGGAAGAACAGTGCATACACTGCTCCCTCTCTCCAGACCCTCCAGCATAGACTTTAACCAACATCCCCACTTTGATATCAAATAGGCACATAAAGAAATGCATCTTCCTCTAATTCTTTCTACTTCTTATTTCTTATTTGCCAGTCTCACTCTCTGTGGGATAGCTCACGTGGTGGGCCTTGGAATCATCCACCATAACATACCCACCATCACCATATCTGATCCCTACATGCTTCTTACAATATTCCATGCTGTTGGGCCAGCTGGGACCCAATGCTTGTTCCTCACTGGGTCTACTGGCTCATGCTCCTGGGGTGTCTCTGGCTCTTGTCCCTGTTCCTTCAGACCATTCTCAACACCATGGTCAAGGGCGCCTTCAGAGACCTGTTAAACTGTGCCACATCTTTGTTGAGGACCTTCAGAGCCAATGCTTCTCTGCAGTGACTCTGCAGTCCCTTTGCTGACTGCACTTACCTCTACTACTCCATGGCTCGTTCTGCCCCAGCCACTCCTGCCTGTCTGCTACCCAGGTGGGACTCTTCTGCTGCAGACATTTGCTGTCTTTGTTTGTTTGTTTGCCCTGGTCATCATGGAACTCACTCTGTAGACCAGGCTGGCCTCGAACTCAGACATCTGCCTGCCTCTGCCTCCTGACACTGGGATTGAACCACATCTGGACTTTTACTTGCCGTTTTCATTGCTGGGGCTGTTTCACCTCTAACAGCTCTTTCAACTTTTCCAGATTTGTATTCATGTATCACTTTCTCACCCGCTTTAGGGGTTCCCTTCCCTTCTTCCCTCCTTCCCTCCTTCCTCCTCTCCTGAGCACTCCTACCACCTGAGCCACTCTCTTGCATGGACTTGTCTGCTGTCATCTGTCTGCCCTGGATGGAGAACTAGCTCTTGGAAGCAACACTATCAGGTGTTTCCTGCATTGGATGCTGGGAGGGAATGAGTAGGCATGCTGTTGGGTTTTGTTGAAAGAGTGAAGCATTTTCAAGGGTTAAAAGCAGAAAGACAAAACAGAGAGAGGGGAGAGGGGTACCTGGGCATTTGCTTGTTGTGCAGGTATTTAGGAAGAGAAGATGTGGTCCTGGAGACGGCAGGGCCACAGAAATACGAAAGCTCTCAGGATGGAGCCAGATTTTTCTCCCGCATTGATTCTTGGAGTTTGAGTTCTTCTGCTTGGAGGAAAGGGATCTGTATGATTCTAAGGACAGGAAAAGACTCACAGGAGACTAGGGAGGGGACAAGAGAACTCCACTGGAGGTGGACAAAGGAGAAGTCAGAGGGCAGCAGGAAGGATACCAGAGGGGAGGAAGGCTCGAGTCAGATGATGGAGTTGGGTGGACCAGGTTAATCCCACTTTCACCTCTCTGAAGCAGTGTGGCCTTGCACAGTGTGTTCTGGGTAGGTAGGTATGGCAATAGATGTGTTTGTGTGCAGAGAACTTAAAAACAACAACACTATCAATTCCAATGTTATCACACTGCAGCCATCCTAAGCAGTGTTAGTAGTCAAACAGCCTGGTACATGGTTTGCCAGGGACCTTCAGGGGTTTGGTTAGCCTGTCTGAATTCAATTTCCTCACACTTGTTCTTGATGTCAACCCTCTGGCCCAATCTTCCCACCACTTCTGAACAGCCCCTCTCCCTGGTTCTGTACTGTACTCCATAGGCCAATGGCAAGATGCTCATTGCCCCATTAGGCATTCTTGGGCTGTTTTCATCTGGACTTCCCTTGTACCCAGAGCAGGAAAGGTGGGAGGGAGTGACTGAGGCCAGTCAAGCATAACCCTGTCACCATCAGCACTTTATAGCTCTGAGACATTATTTCGCCAGATGATGCACCTGAGCAGTGTTCTCGGGGTGGTGGGTGGAAGCAAGAGGAGGAGGAGTCACCCTGACATCTCTGGGCTGGAGATTTTGCTTCTGCGACAGTTTCTTTTGTCAGGAAGCCTGGGTGTAATCCCAGAGACCTGCCTCTCTTCAGTGGTGTGACTGAGTCTGGATTGCTGGGTCATCATGATACTATCTGTGACATGGGAGGAGAGGGGAACCCCCTCCTAGCCAGCCAAGCAAGGTCCAGGAACCCTGGGTAGACCTGACTGGATCTGTGGGTGTGTGTGGGAAGGGCAGGAGGGAAAGCCCAGATGCCGAGGAGGCTTTGCTGAACTCCACCTTCTTCAAAGTGCTTCCTTTTCGCCTGGGCATGAGTTTGTGCTCCCGCCAGGCTCTGGCCAGGAGATTCTCATGTTGAGACCTGCTCCTGCCCGGAATGCAAGCTCTGAAGGTTTCCCCTCCCCCGAAAGTGGCTGGGTGGGTTGGAGGTGGAAGCCTATTGTCCAGCACCTTCCTGTCTGTGCCCTTTCAGACCGAGGGCCTGAGGGTCTCCCTAGAGGAGATAAAGTGTCCCGCTTTTATTGAGTGACACCCCTTACCCACCAGAGGGATACATTTTTTTTCAGGTTGTATTCAAATTCCTTGCCTACTCAGCATAACCTGCCCAGAGTAAAAACATTGGCCCTGGCAGGTGTGGAGCTCAGATGGCCTTCCACACAGCTGCACTGTTTTCAGTGTGTGCTGACAACAGTGGTGCTGGTGACCCAGACCCCTTCATTTGTTCAGTTCTTTTTCCCTTCCCTTCCCTTCCCTTCCCTTCCCTTCCCTTCCCTTCCCTTCCCTTCCCTTCCCTTCTTTTCCCTCCCCTCTTCCCCTCCCCCCTCCCCTCCCCTGCCTTCCCTTCCCTTCTCTTCTCTTCCTCTCCCTACCCCCACTCTGTACTGGGGGTTGAGCAAAGGGTCTTGTGCATGTTAGGTAAGTGCTCTACCACTGAGCTATATTCCCACTCCCCATTCCATACTAAGTTACCTAGGCTGGCCTAGAACTATTTGTACTCCATGCAGACCTTGACTTTGCAATCCTCTTGACATAGCCTCCAGAGTCACTGTGCCATATTTGAAGCCATTGTCCTAATCAAAACTCCTAGACTTCCTTCTGAATCCCAGGTAAACCTAGCTGAAGAGAGGCAGCTGTGAGTGAGCCTGGGGCCACAGAGGTGATGGCATGAGGAAGGGCCACTGACACAGGAGCACAGGAAACACTTGACAGCAAGGGCAGGGAGAGGGACACAGGCTTGTGAGACACTCAGGAAGGCAGACACAGGAATGTAGAGCTCACTTCCGGGTCCTCTCACCCTCCTCAGGGCTCTGCAGATTGTCCTCCACTTGTCTTTACTGGGGCCTTCAATGAGGAACTAGGATTAGAGATTCCTGCCACTCAGCAGGACTGGCAATTTCTCTTGTTTCCTGCCACGCAGCGGGGCTGCACAGACAGGAGGTGTTTCTGAGTAGAGTGGAAGAGCTACAGGGCCACCACCAGGAGGCACTTGGTACCTGCCTTGAGCCACCTCTCCTGCAGTGGAAGGGAGAAGTGTTACTGTAAGACAATACATGCGGAATCACTGGGTTCTGGAGGTGTGCCGAGCCTCCAAGATGCTACCAGGCCTGAGCCAGGGGGTCCACAGCTGGTGTAGATCGTACTTGCTGGGGACATCCATCTCCCAGCAAACACTCTTAGGAGTCCCGTTGACTGGGAACCAAAGTCTCAAAGGGGTTGGTTGCTGACTCCAGGCCAGAGCATTTCTGTTTCCAGAGCCCTGGCTAGTCAGCAGGGAGCTTGGCAGGCACAAGGACTAGATCAGGCATGGGGGCTCTCTCAGTATGTGAAGGGCTAGCTCCAAATCCCAGCTGCTGAGCCTCCCACTAGGGGCTTTTCTCCCCTCTCAATCCTGCAGGCCTTTGAGGGTTGGGCTTGCCTGATACCTGCTCCTCTTCCCAGAGAACGTTGGATCCTGTTGACTGAAGTGAGACCCTTAGTTCTGTCTCTCAAGCCTCCAACCATCCCAGCTTAGCCGCCCCAGCTATAACCAGTGCTGCAGGTCTGTGTTCCCATGAAGCTGCCCTTAAGAGCACTAGAGGTCAAGGCACAGCACCGCACACATGCTTATTTATGGGACCTGGTAGAGTTGCTATCTATTCACAGGTTTGCAGCTGTCATTACACTTTCATCCCATCAGAGAGAACCTGTTAGATGTTTCCCCCTGTTCCTAGTTTCCTCTCTGGTCAGTCCTGAGCAACTACCCTTCACCTTTTGTCTCCATGGATTTCCCTATTTCATTGCCCTCACAGGAGTCAAGTCACATGATTGTTAGCCCTTTGTGACTTTCCCTTTGCATCTGTCACAATATGCCCATGTTGTAGCATGCATTAGCACCCCATTCCTTTTCAAGAATAAAGTAACACTAGCTGTCTGTGTCATACTGCTGGTACATTTTTGCTTATCTGTGGATGGATATTTGAGTTGTTGCCAACTGTTGGTTTTTATGAACATTGTAGCAATTTGTGTATGTGGGGGTGGGGTGGGAGTGGTAGCACAGACATTCACTTCTCTTGAATACTTACCTAGAGGTAGACTGGCTAGGTAACTCTATGTATAACCTTTTCAGACACCAACACCTGGTTTTCTGCTGTGGTCAGGCATTTAGCATCTCGTGACCAGCCCTTAGTATTGGTACTAATAGGTAGTATTGTACCTATGAAGGGTTGTCTCCTTCATCTCTGCACTTCAGCACTGGTACCCCGACTCAGGCAGGTGCTTAGCATCTGTTGTTAGCTGGGTGTGGTGGTGCACACCTTTAATGCCAGCACTCAGGAGGCAGAGGCAGGAGAATCTCTCTGAGTTTGAGGATAGCCTGGCTTACATAGCAAGTTCCGGGACAACTAGGACCACAAAGAGAGACGCAGTCTCCAAAAACAAAAACAAAATGAAAATCTATTACCTGAACGGAAAGTGAATGAGTGGGTTCTTTCAGACATGCTGCCCATTGTCTGCAACTCTTGGCTTCCCACCACATTCTGGTCCTGCTGTCCCAGTAAGCCTTTCCACCTGGCTCTCAGCAGAGTCATGGCTTGCCTTGAGCATAATTTAGGGCTCCATAGTTTGGCCCAGAGTTCTTGGGGACCAACAGGGCCTCTTCATCATCTCAGTAACATGGTCCTTTATCTCTGGGCATGGCTATGGGAAGGAGCAGGCTCATTCTGACTCCAGCGGGGGGTGCCACAAGGAACAGAAAGCTCTTGGGATGAACCCTGGGCTCAACATGGCCAGCAGGAAAGGGTACTAGGGTCTCATAGAGTATGGAACTGCTAGTGTCCAGTCTGGTCTCCAGGTCCTGGGCCTCTCTAAATGAGGAGAGGTTGGAGAAGTGTCCCGGTCCTCCCTGAGTTCAGCTGTCACTCATTTCCAATTCTTTTCCCAGGTGGGAGCCACCAAGGTCATGGGAATGGTTCAAAGGGAAAAGAACCAAGGGCTTGGGAGATGCTGAATCTTGACATGATGGGGTCTCCTCTAGATTGTGTGGGGGGGTCCATATAATGGGGAGGCCTATGTGCAATGTATGTGTTGCTCATAACATGGAGAGGCTCTTGCAAATGTGTGATGTACAGGTTTTAGGTATGAATTGTTTGGTGTTGTATATATTCCAAGGGCCACTTGCGTATCATGTAAACAGAGTTTTCCCATGAGTGTAACTCCTTCATTTCTATCCCTAAACTGCAGTCCTTGAAGGCTGCTCACGAGTCCCTTTTGACTTACTTATCCTAACCATACACCGAGCAGGGCGAGACATTTTGATCCCTAGTGTGAGCAGAGTCAGTTTATTGGAAACAGCTCAGACATTCCTCAAAGAATGAGTCCCAGGTGGGCAGGCTTTGTAGGTCAGCCCTGCATCTCCTCTCTCTCTTACATCCTAAACTGGGGAACCACACCACTGTATGGGTGAACCAAATCTAGAGGGACTAAATGAGGGGGAGCCAGCAATAGTGGCTATGTACAGAGGTGAACAGGGTTGGGGCTCAGGTGCACTAATGAAGGCCAGCTCTTCACTGTCTATCTGTCTGTGGGTCTGTCTGTCTGAGCAGCAGCTGCAACCTGGGCTGTCATCTTTGTTTTGAACATGCCTCTCCATCAGTTGCCAATGAGAGCTGTACGTATTTTTTCAGTTAGAGTCCACCATACTACCCAAAGATCGTTCTTGAGCCTCAGTACTGAGAAGAACCAGCAACACCCAGTGACCCAGGAGCTCTAATTCTGGACCTTGGTTTTAGAATTCAGAATGGGATTTAGGGAATCTCTTTTTTTGATTTTTTTTTTTTTTTATAATAGTGCATGCTTTAGGTGGGTGCTGTAGGTTCAATTTTCTTGGGTCTTCTGAGAGCCAGAGGGAAGGGAGATAGGAAGGTTTGGGTAGGGGTTGGACAGGGTAGGGCTGGCTGGTGAGGAAAGTGGCATGGAGCCTTCTACAGAGTAGAACTGTACTGTACCCAACTGGCGGTCTTGCCCGAGAGAGAAGTGGTTAGCCTATCAATTGCCCTTCTCTTGACTGTACTGGAGTTGACTACTGTCACTACTCCAGGTGACAGGGGCAATGCAGCTTCTCTCTCTGTACCCCGCCCACTTTGGGTCCAGCTTGGGGTCTGCATCCAGATGAGTGAAGAGTGGCTTTGAAGATTAGAGTAGGGGTGAGAGTAGCTCAGCTCCCAGGAGTATCCTAGGGTAATGTGATGTTGGTGTAGGAAAGGAGAAATTTTGGGATAGTCTAATCTTGAGCCCTGTGGAGATGTGATATCCAGGGTTTCCAGATTCTGAGGTAGTGTTAACACTAACGACTACATGAGTTGTTTCCTGGCCCCATCTTCATGCTGGAGCTCCTCCCGCTTCCACAGCCCACAAGCCCTTGGGGCTCACAGGGGATGTAGAGTTCACCGGTGCCCACCACACTGCAGCCCCCACTGTTCCTGAGGACACCCGTGGTTCCTGTGCAGTATTCAGTCCTCAGCATGGGTGTGCCCACCACACACGGCTCATAGAGAACGGCACCTTTGGAGCTGCTGACCGCTGTGGGGAGAGGAAGACATGCTCAGGGGCCCACCCTGACCATGCCAGTCGGAACTCTGAATCTCCCAGCACTGCTACGGGCCTCCAAGGACAGCATTTCAGGAGCTGACTTCCCTGTCTCCCTTATCCAGCCACATTCAGTGCTTAGAAGCTTCCCATCATTCACCCCCTTTCCTGGAACCTTTGAAGCCAGGCCTGATGCCTGATTACCCTCTCAGGCTCTCTTTGCCCCTTGCACCTCTCTCCTGACCCTGCTGCTAACCCTCCAGCAAAGCATCCTCTTTGTGTAGGTGGTGACCTGGGTGGGGCTCCAAGGCAACCCTGCTGGATTTTTTTCTCCACCTGCCCAGGATACACGGCAGGCAAGCTCTTCTCCTTGGGTCATGAGAGGCTCCCGAGGGCTGGGTGGGATGTGATGGGCTTCTACCTCCATTAATCAAATACTAAGACCCAGATGTATGACTCGGCTACTTACAGATATTCACAGGCCCGATGCCTTCACACAACCTAGACAGAGAACGGAAAAGAAGTCAGGCACAGGAGCCTTGAAGAGAGTCCCTCACTGTGTTGAGGAAGTGTGATGGCAGACGGAGCTTTGCTTCTTAGACTGGGATGGCAACAGCAGCAGCTGCCCAGGGGAGGCAGGATAACAACCACCCTGTTGCCCATCCTCCACTCGGCTCACCTGTGCTCCTCGCCCTCCAGCAGGCGCCTGTAGGTGGCGATCTCGATGTCCAGCCCCAGCTTGGAGTTCATCACCTCCTGGTACTCCTTGAGCAGGCAGGCCATGTCCTGCTTGGCCTTCTGTAGGGCCTCCTCCAGTCCTGCAAGCTTGCACTTGGCATCACTGAGAGCTGCCTCACCCTGCTGCTCTGCCTGGGCGATGGCCCCCTCGAGTTTGCAGCGCTGGGGAGAGGGCACAGGAAGGTGTCACTGGGCCTAGACCAGCAGTGGAACCCACAGCTGCTCCTACAGTCCCTAAGATTGTACACCTGGCTCGTCCTGGGAAAAGGACTCTCCCTCTGGGGAGAGTTGGGATTTTCTACTTGGACATGTTCAGTAGCTGCAGCTAGGGGTGGGAAGGGGCAGGGTTGTGGCTAATAGATTTTAGTGCCTGGCTGTTTTTCACTAGCCTAGGAGAATTGAGTAGGTCTAATTTTATGAACAACTTAGTTATGTTTAAGGTTAGGATTCCAGGGTTAGAGCCTAGGTTTGGAGTCTACTGTCATGCTACTTTTTCTCTCTCAGCAGGGCCCCCTGAATTTGCGGGACCGCCCATGCTGTTGGTAGGTAGCTTATAGAGAAGGGCTGGCTTCTTGTGAAACAAGGTGACCTGAACTTGTCTGTCTTCAACCCTGCTCATCAACAAGGTTTGTCCCGCCCTGCATGGTCCAGCAGGACTTCTGGAGGGTTCTCCCACCTCCCAGGGTAGGTTTACCTGGCCTTTGACTGTTTCAATGTCCTGCTGCAGGCGCTGGATCAGCTTGTTCATTTCCAGGATCTCGTTCTTGCGGTTGCGAAGGTTGTCACAGTGGTTCCCAGCCGTCAACCTCAGCTCCTCATACTGCGGGGACAGAGGGTGAGACCCCAGGCCCTCATCATGGCATCTCCTTCCCCTTCCTCACTGTCCCCAGCTTCTTCTCCAGGGCTTCCTAGCTTATTGCTCCATGCTCACACTCATCCTGCTTTCCGTTGTCTTTCCGCTCTTACCAATGCCAAGGGCCTTGTGTGGCCCCTCCTTATTCCTATGTCATGCAGCCCTGAGTCTCTGTCCCCTAAGCTCACAGATCTTCTTTTGCTTCTGGTCCCTTTTTCTCTGCCCCAGAGCCTGAGCTCTGCTGAGGGCTTTCTCCATTTTCCATGTCCCTCTGGACATTAGAATTGTATGTTCAGCCTGGGGTTGAACAGTCAAAAAAAAATGTGGTATTTTGCTTTCCCTAACAAACAAAAATCCCAGAAATCAGATTCAAAGTGAAAAACAATTACCTTTTTAAGTTAATCATCCTTCCCCTGATCTCTGCTTATGGGTATCACATGTCCTTTGAGAAAAGGTGCTCCTTCTTTTCTAGATGTCATCTCCTGCTCCCCTCATCAGCTGTGGAAATCTACTGCTTGTCCTTAGAAACTGCTGCGTGTTTCCATGGAGCTGGGTGTGGCTGGACCCTTGTCTTTCCAACAGGACCTTAGACTTCTTTAGACAGGGACAGCCTGGTGTCACCTCCTCCTTCCCTCACTACCGTATTTAAAGCCACACTCCACAGCCCCCCTATGTGTCACTCTCCCTATTCACTCTTGGCTGTTGTGTGTCACCACCTGACACACACTCTGGTACTTCTGTCGTATTTATTGTCTGCCTGGGCTTTGCCTCTGAGGAAAATGGTGGGAAGGCAGGCCTGATGGCTATCCTGGTCCCTACTGCAGCTGCAGCTCCGTGCTCTGTGCTCAGCACGTAAGAAACACTCAGTGAGCAGTGGATGAATGTGGGAGACAGTATGTGAACGCACACACTGCATTACAGACAAGGCATTGAGGGTGAGAGGACAGGATTGTTAAATCCAGCTACCCAAGAGCTCTCCTTGCCCTCCCAGCAAGCCCCTAATTACTAAGTCTGGGACACCTTTAATCACCATTTCTGCTCCACCACCAGTAACACCCAGGCCAGCGGCCTCCGCCTACACTGTGAAGCTTAGAAAGAACCCTCTTTGCCATCAACACCAATTACGCTGATTGCACACTGCTTAGAGGGTCACTCTTGTGAGTCTGTGGATAAACAGAGCTGGGGACCCTGGTGACAGGGCCGGCCTGTCTGTGGCATCCCTCTGCTCTGCAGAGGCCTGACCTGGCAGAAATAAAGCTTGGGTTTATGGGATTTCCTGGTGCTGTGGAGTGACCCAGGCTTGTTAAGTCTTTTGCTATTCTTGGGGCACAGAGCACTGGGACCCTCTCTTCTGCTTCTCCCTGCTTCCTACTTTTGTCCCCTCCTCTTCTCTGATGTCTTTCCCCAGCCCCAGCCCTGTCCCTCTGCACCCCAGTCTCACCCGGCTCTGGTACCAGGCCTCTGCTTCTGCTTTGCTGCGGCTGGCAATGTCGTCATACTGGGCCTTGATCTCAGCTATGATGCCATCCACGTTCAGCTCCCTGCTGTTGTCCATCTTCACAATGACTGAGGTCTCAGAAATCTGGGACTGCAGCAGACTGATCTCCTGAGGAGGCCAGGCACAGTGAGCACTGAGGGTCCAGCCAGGAGAGGCGCCTCCTCGGGCCTCCTGAGACTTGTTCCTGCTCTTCCTGGCCCACAGTCCCCAGTTTGCTTCTTATCCTTGTCCCTTGTCCCTTGTCCCTGTGGTGACCCAGAAGTTCTCTAGGGGAGAGGCGACAATCACCAATCTAGATGATAATGACTTTGGGGAGTTTCGGTCCCTGAATGCATGAGATATACTTTTAATACTTGCCTTGGTATTCCTGCCCACCCTGCCCCTCTGTAACTGGGTCAGCCAGAAGACCGAGAGACCAAGAATACCTCCTCAAACAGTGCTTTCAGGAACTCAATCTCATGTTCGAGAGCCTCCAAGTTGGTTTCCAGGTCAGCCTTCACTAGGAAGGCTGTGTCCACATCCTGTAATACAGTGACAGAGCCATGACCTGGGACAGTGTGTGCACAGCCATGCCCATCACCAGCCATGCAGTCCCCAGGCATGCTGATGGCAGGGTCATCTGTGGTCCCAGAGCTCTTCTCCAAGTCCAGATGGAGGCAAAGGGAGATGGGGCCCAGGTAGGAAGGAAGAAAGGCCTGGGCTTGACCCCCCCCCCCACTGCCGGGAGGATGTGTGTAGACCAGGTCAACCCCTGTTTCTATGCAGTGTAGGGCTGAATGAGGTGTTAGGCTATCTTCTTTCCCAGGGTCAACAGGACCAACACAAGAGATCAGGAGAGGATGAGGATCTGATTTGGGAAGTAGGCTTGGGAAGGATGTGGCAGGAGCAGGGCTAGAGGCTCCCCAGAGCTCCTGTGCAGAGGCATCTGGAATGGCTGAGTTCCCAGCTGAGGAACCTGGCAGTTGTCTCTCTGCTGGGTTTGGATCAGTGTTTGTCTTGTTTCTGACTCAGAATTAGCCATGTGGGCAGACAGTTGCTCGGACAGGTGAATTCCCTGCCATCTCCAGCTGTGACTACGTGAGACTATGTGTGGAGACCAGGCTTATCCCTGTTTCTATGCAGAGTTGAGCTGAATGGATGCCAGGCTTTCATGTTTCCTGGGGTCAACAGGGCCAACACAAGATATCAAGGACAGGAACTTATTTGTGGTAGAGGGATTGGGACATGGATGAGTGCCAGTCTAGGGCTGGTATCCAGGACCTTTGCTTTATTGTGAACCACCTCACCTTCTTCAAGGTGACAAACTCATTCTCAGCACAGGGCCGCAGGGACAGTTCCTCTTCATACCTGTAAGAGGGTGGAACATTACTTTGGTTAAGATGTAGAGTTTGGAAGAAGCTCCTTATGGGGTGGGGGCTCTGGATGTGCTGTGGGCCCATGCTCCAGCCTTCTCTCTAGACCCTTATAGCTCCTGTCCCCTCTGGGGACACACTTGTCACTAGAATATCTCATAGTTACTTGTCAGCCTACCCTTTCCCTCTGCTTCTGTTATGATACATCCCCTGGGAGTCTCAAGGCTGCCCCATTCTCTTACTGTGGAGGAGGTCCCCTCATCTAACCATTTCCTCTGGAAGTTGGAGAAAGGTCATGTTGCTGGCATGTCTTCTTTCCCAAGCTGTTCTGAAGTAGCTGTTGTTCTAGGGAGATTCCCAGCTGACCCTGTGCCTCTTCCTTGCCTGCAGGGTTAGTCTGGCCCCCACCTGAAGCCCAGTGGTAGAGGTAGCAATTACCTACTTACCAGAGAACAGAAACAGCCTAGGTGCACCCCTCCTATTCCCTGGGGCTCCTCATCCCACACACTGTACCCAAGGCAGAGGGAATGGGGATTGGGGTTTTGTATGGCTAGAATGACTGTTTGATGAACAGTACTAATCCATGGAAACGTCCCTGTGCTCCTGATGCCCATCTCTCTTTGGTCCAGCAGAGCTCTGTCTAGCTTTATCAAGGAGCTCTGGAGCTATTGCCCAAGTTCGAATCTCCACTCGTCTCACACTAGACATAACCAAATAGGGTGGGTGATGGCTTCTGTGGGGTATCCCAAGGAGAATAGGGGCAGCCCAGGCCTGCCTCAAAGACTCTTGTGAGTTAGTGACACCTGTGATGTCTCATGACAAAGCACTGGCTAGGACAAGTGTTGCATAAGAGTTTGCCATGGGTTGGTGTGCCAAAAGGACCTCATATTCAAAACTCCAAAATCTCATTTTGAGCTGCAAACCAGTCTAAGCTTGCCTGGCTATATACTTATCAAGGAAGTCATTGCTCCTCTGCCTGGCTGTCTGACCACACAACCTGCCTAACTGTCACCCGCTCCTCCCTCCTTTTAGTTTTTGAAGTCACTCTGGCTTCTAATTTAATTAATTAAAAACATTTTTAATTAATTAAACTTGAACTCACTATGTAGCTCAAGCTGGCCTAGAACTCATGATCCTCCTGCTGCAGCCTCCCGAGTGCTGGCGTTGTAAGATGTGTACCATTATACCAAGCTTTGGGTTTCTTTTAGAAGAAGGCGTCTACTGGAAGAAAACTTATCTGTCAGGGTCATGGTCCAATGGTGCCTCCTCCAAATGTCCCTGTCCCCTGTCCCTTCCATCTTCTACTGTTCTACATGGCACCTATTCACACGTGAGTATAAAGGATTTTGGTGCTGTGGGGTAGGGGTGGGGCATTACTTCCTAGCAGTGCCCTTCACCAAGAAGACCCATGGCTGACACTTTAACAGTCATGGCTCCACTCCATTGACACATTCCTTGTCCAGTCTTCTTGTACCATTTCTCCTGAATGAAAACACATTCTCCCATTTCAAGCCCCATATATTCCCATGAGGCTCTGAGCAGACCCACCCATAACCTTCCAGGTGACAAGTTCTCTGGTTCTCCTACAAGCTGGGGATCTCCTTGCCTGCCAGCCTATTCACTAACACCTCTCAGTGTGAGTGGGATGGGACAGACAATAGAAACCCACTGTCCCTCTAGGGGAGGACAGGGAAGCCAGATATCAGGGAAGAGAAAATATGAACCGTGGTGGCTGCATGGGAGTGGGGGGAATCCTGAGAGGAGGCTCATCAAATGGAGGGAAGAGAAGCCACAAAATCCTGGAGGAAAGAGCCCTGGGGACGGCTAGTTCTCAGCGCACAGAAGGATTGGTGAATAGACTGACAAATAACTGGAGCAGAGACTTGCGGCTCTGTAAGGGGTAGGTACCCCGATTCAAGCTGAGTGGAGTGAAGGGAGGTGGAGCACAGACACACATCTCAGGGCTCCTGCCCATAATAATATGGGTACTGTGTGCTGCTTAATTGTTTTGCCATTGAGTTTCCTGTTTTGTGGGTGGGGAAACTGAGGTCTGAGTTGCTTCTGCTCTAGTCCCTTTGTGGGGGAAAGACAGAGGCCACTTACTTTTTCTTGTAACCCTCCAGTGCCTCCTGGAGGCTGCAGAGCTCAGCCTCCAGTCTCCCATGGTCCCCAGACACACAGTCCAGCTGTCGTCGCAGGGCACAGATGTAGCCCTCGAAGAGGGGCTCCATGTTGCTCTGGCAACTCCTCTGCTGCTGCATGAAGTTCCACTTGGTCTCTAGCAGCTTGTTCTTCTGCTCCAGGAAGCGCACCTGCCCCAAGAATGGGTGTCACCATGCAGACAAGACTGGTTGGCCATGCTTTGTAATTGCCAGGTCTCTGCAGAGGCTGACACCTAGAGGGATGCATCTTTGTGTCTCCTTTATCTTAGGGACCTTAGAGGACTCTCATCTTACCCCAGCGGTCCATGTTGGTGTGGAAGGAGTGCTATCCCAAAGGCCTGGGCACATTCAGCTCTCTGGCTGGCCATTTGGTAGCCCCATGACCCGGGCCATGCCTCCTCCCCCGTGAGCCTCTCCTTGCCATAAGCACACCCACACACAGATGCCTGAGTCCAAGGTCCCTTAGTCCAGGTCAAGGGTTGTGACCTAGCACTGATGACTCTGTCTCTGCTGCATCTGAAGGAAGCCTGAGTCCTAGTAATGCAGGCAGCTGTGGGACACCTCTTCCATTTTTGTGTGTTGGAATCAAGATTGGAGGCCGCCCAGGGAACTGATCTGGTAACCGGCCTGTCATAGGCACACAGAGTGGTTTGCAGTTCTATTATGGGTTTTTCCATACCAGGCCCCTTAAGATAGCTGCAGAAGGTCTGCCTCTCTGCTCTGGATGAAGGGTCACACGAGAAGGAGCCAGGAAGCCTCGTACCCTCCATGAGATGTTTAGAATCATAACTTAACAGGCTTGAGAGTAAAACAGAGTTAGTGGACCAGCTCTTTTTCACTCATTTGTGTGTGTGCATTCGTGCGTGCGTGCGTGTGTGTGTGTGTGTGTGTGTGTGTGTGTGTGTGTGTGTGTGTGTGTGTGTGTGTGAATGCATGAGAGTACACACGTGGAAGTCAGAGGACAACTTGTGGGAGTCAGTTCTCCTTCCACCTTGTGGCTTCTGGGGATCTAGCTCAGGTTGTCGGGCTTGGAGCAATTGACTTTACCCTTTGATCCATTACTGGCCTGTGTTTTCTTGATGGGGGTAAGGGTGGGGATTGATCCAAGGTCTTGTGTATTTCAAGCTAGCCTTATATTCACTATGAAGCTGAGGCTGGCCTTGAACTCTTGCCTTTATCTCCCAAGTACTGTTATAGGCATGTACTGCCATGCCTGGCATCAGATGCACTTCTGTACAGATCACTTCCTTTGAGTCTCCCACTGTCTATTCCCCAGCCAGGCAGAAAAGTCCCTGAGGCTGAGCTGTGAATGACTTACATAGGGATTCAGGGTAAGAGGAGTGGTCCTGCCAGGACCTAGGGCTTCTGACTTCACTCAGGCATGCTTGCCCTAATCCCTGGGGTCTCCAGAAACAACAGCCTGGCTCTTGGCATGGATCCTCACTCAGGGTGTGGGGACAAATGTAGGTGGCATGGGGGATGACAGGCCAACTCAGTGCTTTTTACCATGTCACTCTGCCCTGTAGCTTTTTGAAGCTTTGTTTTGAAGCTTTGGTTTTGGGGCTGCCAAGTGCCTTGTGCCCTGAGCTCTGCTGTACTTTTGCCTTGCCCCAGTCCTAAATAGATGGGAAACTTGAGGTTCACGGTGTCTATCTCTGCCTTTAGGCCTAGTCCTAGCTCAGCCTAGGCACACAGGAGGCAGTTTTATTCCTCCTTATTTATGGGGAAGGCCACTCACTACTGAGTCTTTCGTCATCCCGTTCATTCCATTTTGGAAGTCCCTCTGACAGTCCTCTCGCTGCCAACCTTGATAGTTTGTCAGATGTTACCTGAGAAAGATCATATTCTTAAGTGGCTGGGGTGGGAGGGGCGGGGGTGGGAGTGAGTGTGGGAGCTTGGATTGGAGGTGGTTATGTACGCCTGTGATCTCCAGTACTCGGGAGACAGGTGGGAGGAGTGCTGCAAGTTCGAAGCTGGTCTGGACTGGGAAGCAAGAGTTTCTAATGACAAGTGGTCATGGAATTCTCAAAGGCAGAGGGATAAACAGCAGATCCAGGACATGCTCCTCAGCAGCTGGTCCCATCCCACCCTTGCTGCCCCTACCTTGTTGATGAAGGATGCAAATCGGTTATTGAGGCACTTGATCTGCTCCTTCTCGTCCCTCTTCACCCTCTGCACGGTTGGGTCGATCTCCAGCTCCAGGGGGACCAGCAGGCTCTCGTTGATGGTGACAGGGGTGATGCAGGTGGGAGGTCCACAGGCAGCTCCAGCTCGGTACCCAAAGCCCGGCATGACGCATCTGGAGGCTACACGGGGTCTCCCGAAGCCCACATTGCACAGGCTCCGAGAGCCAAGGCAGCCCAGGGCTCGGAGGCCCCCGGCACCTCCGGGGCGGCAGGGCCCCTTGCTCATTTCATAGTGGGTGACCATCCGGGGCATAATGGCTGAGCATGAGCTGAAACTCCTGCTGCCACATCTGGGGGTCAGCTGGATATTTCGGCATGACATGGCTTGAATGGCAGAGATAGATCCCTGGAGAGGATGACAGTGGCAGGACTGACCAAACCGTGGCTCAGCGTTTCCCCTTTTATCCAGTGGGGGCTGGAGGACTGGACTGGTTCAAACCCCTAATCACTACTAAATCAGGTTTATGAGCTTGGGATATTGGCAGCTGCTAGGATCACGGTGCATAATTAGGGTAGCAAAGAGCAAGAAGGATCCAGTGGTCAATGCTGGGGGGGGTTGTGTCCCATAAAAATCCCATTTGTCCTTCTTCCTTGTTTATGGAGATGATGAAAGGGGCCAACCAGGCACTTATGGATGTCGTATTCAGTGGCTCAGCCTCCAGGTAAAGAAGAGTGGGACTTGAGGTTGTTCATAGAAGGGGACTTCCCCGAGATGGAGCAGGCCCGATGCTCTGAAGACGTCTGCCACAGCGTTTTATCCAGATCCCTCGCTACTCTGTGGGTTCCCAGACACCCCTAGATGCACCCATGGAGGAAAAAGCTCCCTGTGGCTGGCCACATCTTGCCCCTGCCTTTGCTCCTGCACAGCTGTGTTACAGGGTCCTTCAGACACAGATATTGGCCCCACACATTCATCCACACAGGCCACAGGGGACTCAGGAGGAGAAAGCTGAGCACAAAGACAGGGGAGGAAAAGACATCATCCTACACTCTGTGCACAAGCATGGCAGTGTGGTGTCTGCACTGACACCAATACGACTTCCCCTCCGTATGGTGATGTAGCTTGCTTTGGCCTGCGGATGCCTGTGTGTACAGGCTTGTCCTTGAGAATGTCCCAGATGGATCCCAGCCTTCTCCCATCATGAGGCTACAGATAAAGGTCTCTGGAGATGCTCAAGGCTCTCCCAACCTCTTCAGTCTTTTCTATTCACTTCCACAGAGCAGCCCCCATGTGCCAAATGGCCTTCCCTTTCTTACTGAGATTGTGTCCAGGTCTCAAGCCCACAATAAGGCAATGCTGATTGTTTGGGGCTTTACTACCAGCCAGGCCCTTTTACATTGAAGATCTCACAAAATAAGGAATACCGAAGTGGTTGGGGATGACCAGGCTGGGGTTAGAGCCCATTCTCTGTCCTCCCCAAGCCCAGTAGCTCCAGAGGAAGAAGCCTGGTTTCAGAGCCCTGAAGAAGCCTGGTTTCAGAGCCCTGACCCAGCGTACTTTGTGTTTCTTGTCTTGCAACCTGTGGGTCAGCAGACTGGAATGTAAAGCTGTCTTGGGCCTTGGGAATTCTTATCTAATTGGGCCGTTTCATGTTGTTCTTTTAGCTTTGGGCCTAAGAGTGATGGGTGTAATTAGAAGTGTTGTTCGGACATAGAGCGGGGAATAATATTTTTATTCTGCCAAAAGTCCAGGAAATGGCGTGAGGAATGCTGATACTGAGAGGGCAAATTGCTCTGGGGAAGGGTAGTGGGCTGAGCTATGAGGACAGGACTTGGCTGAAGCCATGGCCCTCCCACTTTGTCCAGGACAGATGATGGTCTCAGTAGCCATGCTCAGCTCCTGGAACCCCATGGCTCGGGAGCAGAGGACAGGGTCAATCACTGCAGTTATAGTGTATGGAATCACCTATTCCCAGAGTTCACAACTCTAAGGTTGCTGCTTGGTGTCCGACACAACGCACTCAGTGAAGGCCTAGGGTGCTCAGTGACGTTTTATTGAAGCAGTTCTAGGAAACAGGTGTGCAGAAGAGAAGTGGGCAGCTCGGGAGTTTTGGCTGCTACTCTGAAGCTGTTAACTTCCTTTACACACAGCACAGCATCCGTCAGCCTAATTGCCTTTGGGAGATATTTTGGTCTTGAACTCATAGCGGATATTTGAGGGCTCACAATTCTTCAGATGAAACCACTGTGAAGACCAGATTCTGAAACCCTCCACACAGCTCCCCCACACTCCCCCCCCCCACCGCTATCTGTGTCCCTGTGCCCCAGAGCAAGAGAAAGCAAGATCTGCCTTTCTCCTCCAGCTTCCTGTCTGGCTCTGACCTGAGTGCCTAGAAAGCCAGGACAAAGGGTGAATGGTCCTCACAGCTCAGAGTCACCTCGGAGGCTGGGAAGTGTACAAAGAAAGGTGACTTTGGGCCACCAAGATCAAGTTCCCATGGATTGTAGAGCCCAAGCAGGTTGAGTCAGTGTAGGTAAGGGAGGATTTTGAGATGGGCATCGGGTAGCATATCTCTGCTGGAGGCTCCAGCATCCTGCCTGGAGGCTAAGGATGGACAAGGTAATCTTAAAACCCAGAGGTCACTTGGTGTCAGTGTTTCTTGCTGGGGACGGTGAGCATGGGCAAAGCATCAGGCCTTAGTGCTGGGGAGCTGGGGGCCTGGGGACGGTGCCAAGACAAGTAGCATTTTAGCTCCTGTAACTCTTGCTGGATGATGTCTTGGAGACAATTCTCATGCTTGAGCTGCTGCCACTCACACTGCGACCACTGGTGGAGCTAAAACCGCTGTTCCCTCCGCCACCATAGCAGAGGCCACTCCCACTGTAGCCACCTCCACTGTAACTGCTGCCACTCATGCAGAGGCCACCACCTCCGCTATAGCCTGTGCCTCCTGAGGAAGAGACCACCGCTGAAAAAAGAAGGCACAGGATACATGGTCAGTTGTCAGCCCCTCCCACGCTCATCTCTAGTCTGCCTCTTTTCCCCAAGGAAGCTCATGTGACAGATAGCTATCTCTGGAGGCAGCAGGAGGCAGGGTGACCCCCACAGGGGACTCTGACTTTCAAAACTCCCACAGTTGAGATAGTACTTTGAGGGATAGTACATCCCTCAAAGAGATGTCACCATGGCAGTGACCTCTGGAACAGAGGAAAAAATGAAGATGGAAAGCACCAAACAGGCAAGGTCACTCCTGCCTGAGACCAGGTCTTAGGTTCCTAGGCTGCATTGTCCCTTTCTCTACTGGGACTCTCACAATAGATGGGATACAAGGCCTCAGATTTGGGGAGGGGATTTTGGACTTCCGTATCAGGACAGATTCAAAGGCCACCTGAACAAGTCTCCCTGTCAAACATTGGAATCTTTGTTACTAGACCTGTTGGTGTCTGCCCCTATACTTAGGCAACCATGAACTCAGTCCCACAAGGAAGGACAGTGTTCCCAGACTGTCAGATAATTGAAGCTGTGGCCAGCCCTCCCTCTGGGAGTCTGCTCTTCCTGTGAGGCTTCCTCTGAACTTTTCTTTAAAGACCACAGGCTCCGGCTTCACAGATGTTCTCTGACCTAGCTGAGGCCCAGGGGCTCTCCTCTCCACAGCCAGGACTCAGGGATGCCTGATACCCTGATACCAAGAGATCACCCCTTCGGGTCTTCTCCTGGATGTCCAGGCGAAGTTGAGATGTGTTTTACTTATTCAGTCGATTTGCTTCAATTCTACGTATAGGTTGTGAAGCTTTCTGCCAGAGTAGCTAAGGACTCAGGGCTGGGGACCCTGGCTGCACGAATAGTCCTGTCCTAAGCAGGATCCTCTAGAGCTAGGCTGGGCATGTGTCCACACTGCAACCACCAAAGTGTAAAGGGTCCCCTGCAGCATCTGAGGACACTTTCCCAGAATGAGAAGAAGTCCCTGGACTTCTTTCCCAGGGACAGGGGTGCTCAGCACTCTAGACACCAATGGGGAAAGAATCTAAAAAGGGAGGAGCTTGATGAGGTATTTGCTTCAGTTGCTTATTTTCAGATCTCAGCGATGTTAGGGGCTCCCATGTTGCCTCTCCTTCCTCACCACTCTCCTATCCCCCCAAAACATTTACTCACAGATGTTCACAGCGCCAACACCTTCTCCGGTGAGCCTGTGGCAGGTGGAAAGAGAGGGGGTGTCATTGTCAAGGACTTAGAGAGCTCCCAGTCCCCTGCATGTGAAGCCACCAGAGCTGAGCACACACTGCAAACCTGCTCTGTGTTTAACAAGCTTGGCAGCTGTCTCACAAGCTCTAGAAGCTAACAAAAATATAGGAGGGGGACGCTAGAGGGGGATAGGGATAGAAACAGGGAATGAGACCCTGTGCCAATGAGGCAGAATGGAGTGCCTCAAGTGCGGAACATCTGGGGCCATGTACTACTGTCCCTGAGGTTGATGCCACGGTCACTTGTGTGTGTTATAAAGTCCAAGTCACAGTGTCCCGTCTTAGGGCCTTCTAGGAGTTTGTAGTCACCTTGGCCTCACAGCTTTGACCCTAGCCCAGGCCCAGAAGAAGTTGTAGGAGGGAATCTCTGAAGGAACAGGGAGTGCCATCTACATCTGGCCTTGGCTTTTCTGTGTAGGAGCGTGGTAGTAAGTGGCTCACATGGCCTCTGTAGCATACTATCCTGTTCTGGTAGCATCTGTCTGGGACATGGTGGGAGCTCACCTGCACTCCTCGCCCTCCAGTAGCTTGCGGTAGGTGGCGATCTCAATGTCTAGGGCCAGCTTGACATTCATGAGCTCCTGGTACTCGCGCAGCTGCCGGGCCATGTCCTGCTTGGCCTTCTGCAGGGCCTCCTCTAGCTCTGCCAGCTTGTGCTTGGCATCTTTGAGAGCCAGCTCCCCACGCTGCTCAGCATCAGCGATGGAAGCCTGGAGTGTGGCGCACTGCCCACAGGAGAAAGGAGTTTGTGGTACTCCACGGACCACATGTGGATTAGGTTAACTTCCAGGAAGTATGTCAGTGCCCACAGGAGAAAGGAGTTTGTGGTACTCCATGGACCACATGTGGATTAGGTTAACTTCCAGGAAGTATGTCAGTGCCATGGAAGTCAGGGCACGGAGTGTGAGGATAAGATTGTTCTCAATCCCCATGGGTAATGTAGAGTTTTCTGGGTGAGAAAATAGCTTTCTGAGATCTTCCTCTGGGTAGTGGGTACGTGCATAAAACAAGACAAGCTTGACCATGTTGTGGCTCCAGAGGAAAGGGCCTGTCCCAAGAGAGTACTTCTCTATTCTTTATCTGAGAGATTTCTGTCTATGTTAACTGAGCTAAGTCCAAGTGCTGGAAAGCTTTATGTCAACTTAATACAAGCTAGAGTTACCTGAAAGGAGGTAGCCCCAATTGAGAAAATGCCTCCATAAGACTGTAGGGCATTTTCTTAACTGGTGATGGATGGGGGAGGGCCACTGTGGGTGGTAACCCTAGGTTCCATAAGAGAGCAGGCTGAGCAAGCCACGAGGAGCAAGCCAGCTCTGTGGCCTCTGCATCAGTTCCTGTCTCCAGGTTCCTTCCCTGTTTGAGTTCCTGTCTTGACTTCCTTTCATGATGAGCTATGATATGGAAAAGTAAACCAAATAAACCATTCTCTCCCTGAGGTGTTTTGGTCATGGTGTTTCATCATAGCAATAGAAACTCTAACTAGGACAGCCCAGATCCAAGTCTTCCTGGATGCAGGGGTTTGGATGGGATGGTCTTTGAGATATCAGTCCTACCTGCTTCTTTAGGTTATCAATCTCAGAACGCAGTCTCTGCATGGCCCTGTTCAGCTCAGAGATCTCCATCTTAGTGGTACGGAGGTCATCCCCATGCTGGCCAGCAGACCGCTGCAGCTCCTCATACTGGGAGGAAGAAGAGGCTTCAGGTGAGGGGTAGTAAGGCCCAAGGAAGGAGTTGTAGTTTCCCAGCACCCTCCAGGCATTCAGTATGCTTCTCTGGGTCCTGGATTTTGTCACATTGCCCATTGTGTCCACTGGCATCATCTCCAGTGGAGTTCAGGGAGAGCTCTGAACTTGTTCTCCCTATCCTTCACACACTTCAGCAACAGCCAGACAACTGTGGCCATGCTGCTCCACCTCCACCCCACCCCCGTTTTGCTCCTGGCCTCTCTTCCCTCTCCATCCACTCCATGCATCTGACCTTTCCAGATCAGCATCTCTCTCTCTCTCTCTCTCTCTCTCTCTCTCTCTCTCTCTCTCTCTCTCTCTCTCTCTCTCTCTCTCTCTCTCTCTCTCTCTCACTCTCTCTCTCTCTCTCACACACACAGAGGAATACTTTCCAGTGGAAATCCTCCTTCACGTGTATTTGTCATCATACCAGAGTGTACTGCTTTCCTGACTCCCAGCTCAGAGTGTCTGCTCCAACTTGGAAAATGCCATTCTGTGATCTGTAACAAGTGTTTGTCCCCAGAGACTTGGCCTCAACCAGCTCCAGCTCTCTCTTGCATCCTCTGGCCTCATCTAGAAGGCACTAGACCTTCCTCTCAACACCACTCCCCATTGGCATGGCAGCTGCAACTGACTACTTACGTCCATTCCTATGATATAAAGTCTTGGAATTTCTGCCTGTGACTGACTACTCCTCTTGCTCCTGATGGTATTGGCCCTGGGTAATGTTCAGAACACAGGAAGCTCTAAGTGGAACTCAGATACTTAGGACCACACTAGCCTGTGACACTGGAGAGGGTAGGCTCCTATCTTACTTGTTCATGAAACTTTCAACCCATGTGCATGTTTAATTGATTAGATCTTGACACCTCACCTTGGTCTGGTACCAGGATTCAGCCTCTGCCCGACTGCGGTTAGCAATGTCCTCGTATTGGGCCTTGACCTCAGCAATGATGCTGTTTAGGTCCAGGCTTCGGTTGTTGTCCATGGAGAGGACCACAGAGGTCTCAGAGATCTGAGCCTGAAGCTGAGCCAGCTCCTGTGATTGAGCCCAAAGAGGAGAGATGAAACAGGGTGTTCATGTGTGCACATCAGGTAACTCCAGCCAGAATTCTCCAGAAGCCACTCCCATTGTCAGGGGAGCTTGCTGATTGTCAGAGTGTGATGTCTCATTCTCTGAAGAGGCCCAGTCTTTCACACCCAACAGAGACCTCTCCTTGAGCAAGAAGTCTAAATCAGAAGGGACCAGGTACTGCTGAGTCCCACCCTGTTCCCGACTGTTCTGTGCTATGCTCCTTAAGGATGGGGCATGAAGATCAGCTAGAAACAGCAGCAGGGGCCCCAGAGAAAAATACAAGAACTGAGGGTCTCAATTATGTCTGTGGTGTTGTCCTTGCAACCCACAGAACAGTGCCTTGGTGCTGCACAAAAACTGTCTTCAGGAGGGCCAGGCAATTGCCACACCTGGATAGAAAGCACCTGCAGGACACGTGACTGCTGCTGACTTGTTTAACTGCATCAGTTTGAGGTGCTCCAGGAAGAATAGTGGGGCTGGGCTGGGCTGAGCTGGGGCTTGGACAGTTCTGCAGGAATCCCCTGATTTGGTGACAAACAGATATTCTGTCTGCTCAACCGAATATGTTTATTCTAATTAGCCAAGGTAGAGTTTTTCAACTTTGGAAACTTCTTGCTAACCCCAGGAACCTCATTCCCCCTCCTCAAAGAGCAAGACCTTTCCCATGAATCACAATCCACAGGTGGGAGGAGGAGAGGAGAAGGAAGCCAGTAAAGAGATGGCAGCTATGTGCCAGGGGTGTGGGGTGTGGTGTGTTGTGTTGGGGTGTCCCAGCATCCAGCCCTCCAGACAGAGTACCAGGGTCTCTCACCGCCTCATAGAAAGCTCTCAGGAAGTTGATCTCATCCATCAGGGCGTCCACCTTGGCCTCTAACTCCACTTTGTTCATGTAGGCAGCATCTACATCCTGGGTACAGAACATGAGATCATTCAGGGTCCTACCTTCCTGGGTGGTCTAGCAGCCTCTGGAGATTGTCTTGGAGCTATTGAGATAGCTTCAGCTTCCCAGGGAGAATATGCTGTTGCTACATGCTGTCCAGTGGAAATGGAGAGATGGGGAGGTCCACAGAAGTCATTGAAAGTGCCTTTGCCGCTTACCTTTTTGAGTACTACAAACTCATTCTCTGCTGCTGTGCGCCTATGGATTTCCTCTTCGTACCTGTGGAAAGGGGGAGATGGGTGGGTGTTGGGAGGGGCTTGTGAGTGAGGTTGGAATCGTTCTATCTGGCCCAGTTCTTAAAGTCCTCCAGCACACCCTGCAAATCCTTCAGCTCAAGGTTATGGCAGGTGGAAAACCTTCTTTTGTAGTGTGGCTCCCTCACACATATGTGACTCCAAATCCTAAATCAAATACCCCTACTTCTGCCAAGAAAACTCAAACTGAAAGTGGCAGAATGGAATTAACCCTCTTCCTGTGATGTACTTCCTCACAGCCTGGACCTCTAAAGAAGTGTACCCCTCCCCCAGCCCCTCCTCTTCTTTCTTCTTGTCCTTCTTGACTGGCAGCCCCTGGCCTCTAGCCTGGCTTCTGCCAACCTGTGCTGCTGCCATGTCCCTCAATGTCTCAGTCACACTAAGCCCTATCTTGAGCGGTGGAATCTTCAGGCTATAAGACCTCCTCCCCAGCCCCAGCTGTCTCATTCTTCAATTTGGCTTTACTCCCTCTGGTACAGCACTCCCTGCCCACTTTGAGAAGGGAGCTTCCCTCCATTGCAGCTGCCCGCTCCCCATCCAGGATGCCTCAGCAGCAGGATATCCCACACTGCCTGCAGAAAGCCAGCTGGGATTCATGGGTTTATTAATTGTGGCTGGGAAACCACATGGGGTCCTGGGAGAATCTTTTTTCTTCTCTATTCCTCCAGCCTCCTATATAAATGAGCACTTAGTTGAATACATGGGAGGAGAAGAGTCTCTAGCTTTAATTCCTAACTAACTATTGAGTTGCCCTTTGTGTGATCTTGGGTAAGTGAGCCTGTATTTGCTGTCTGCAGTTAAAGGTTGTTACAGATGGACAAGTCTTTGGACTCATATGGTCATTTCCTTGTTAACTTCAGCCCCTTCCTTCCTTAAAACCCAACATTCTGGACCAAAGACTTTACTCCGCTTTTTTTTTTTTTAAATTTTTGTGTCTATTTGATTCCATCTCATGTCCCAACTATATGTCCTATTCCTGTCAGATGGGGCACACCTCCCTCCTTCTGCCTGACCTCTCAGACACCCCAGAGCCGGGTTCTGGGCCAGATAGACTGAGTGCCCACTCACTTGTTCTTGAAGTCCTCCACCACATCCTGCATACTCTTCAGCTCCGTCTCCAGCCTGCCCCGCTCTCCTCCCAGACACTCCAGCTGGCGCCTCAGGTTGGTGATGTAGGCTTCAAACATGGGCTCTAGATTGGCCCTGGTGGTTTTGTGCTCTTGCAGGAGGCTCCATTTGGTCTCTAGGACTTTGTTCTGCTGCTCCAGGAACCGCACCTGTCCAAGCCAAAGGTAAGAGATTGTGAGGGCTTTCTTGCTTCAGCCTTCCACCTGGTCTTCAATGTAGGACCTCCCAAGAGTGAAGGGACCCTGCATGACCTCAAAATTCAGGTGGCAGCTTCCCCTTCAGCCCCTGAGCCGCAAGGAGCCTGGATGCAGAGCGCCATGTCAGTGTTGGAACAATGGCTTTGGGAGGCAAGTACTAAGTCCAGAGGGGCTGGAGGCCATCTGCTATACCACCCATGTTGACATGTGTTAACTTAGGAAAAGAACGCTACAGCTGACAGAGCTCAAACTGATTCCTATTACATGGGTGGGAGGTTGTGACAGAAAATTCTGTCCATCCTTTTCCTTTCTGGGAGGATTTCTCAGGATCTAGAACTTGGACTCAGCTGCCTGTATACTTTAGAAGTGTTAGTGTGGGTCACTCTGGAACTACATAGACTAAGGGGCCCTGGGCACAGGTCTCTCACTAGTCACATGGCCTTGAGCAATCACCTCCCTTGAGTTGGTAGTTGAGTCCCTGTGGTCTTGAGCTGTTATTTGAGTTTCTGGACTTAGCTCCATCAGGTCCTGATTCTGGGAATTGTGCAGAACTTGCCCTCATCCTGAAGTCCTTCTAATGGGAGGGACTTGAATGTCACTTAGTCTCCAAGAATGAAAGAACAATACCTCTACAACTTCAGAGACAGCAGTGTCCCCTTAGAAGTCTTTAACAAGTATGTCTTTCCTTTGTCTTCTCTGTGGGAGAGAACACACCCTGGCCCCCAGCACCTTCCCAGTTCAGCAACGATTTCCACATCCCCTCTAGACAAACCAGGAAAAAGCAAAAGCCCAGGATCTCCCCTTTTCAGCCAGGGTTCTAGAAGTCACACCCCTGCTGGGATAACCCAGGCCAGGGGGAGTGACACAGGTGACAAAGCTTAAGAACTGGTATCTGAGCAGTGCCTTTGGTTGGGTTTCTCCACCCAGTGATCTGCTCCTTATGAGAAGGCATTTGTAATGTAACAAAGCCGGAAAGGGACCCAAGAGTCCATTTGTTCCATCCACCAGGGATTGAATAGAAACCCTCCCCTCGGTGGAGTCCAGACTGGGGCCTGAGCTAGATATCTCTGAACTCTATACTCTTCTTCATCCCACAGATGTAGCCTGAGTGGTCCAAGGCTGTGACCACACTTTCCCAGCTGAGGCATGAGATGGTGCACAATGGCATCATGTCCCAAGAGGCTCTCTCCCAGAACTGGGGACCTCTAGGATCCCAAGTCACACAGCTGTTAGGACTCGGGCTGAAGTCACACACGTCATCTCAGTGCCCTTTCACTGTCCATTCAGCTTCCTAGACATATGCTACCATCAAGGTGTGTCAACAGAGACACACCTCTACCTTGGGAGGACACTAGTGTTAAAAGCTGGGAAAACGAAAGGGACCCAAAACATCTGTGCACTTTTAGCCTTTGTTCCTTTATTGCCTTCCCTCCAAACTATCTAGCTGACCCATGATCACTGACCACCACAGTAGCAATACCCTCATTGTGGGTCTGAGAAGTCTAAGGCTGGATGGAGATAAGCACTTTTCTGTTCCTGCCCTATCCCCTATCAGCAGACTGCCTAGACCCCAGATGCATGGGTCCTGGGAAGCCCCAGGAGACCTCAGGAAAACCCAGATAGTGAAGATCCCAGACAACAGCAGCTTTAGTAGTGGAGACGCCGCTTGCCCCTCACCTTGTCTATGAAGGAGGCAAACTTGTTGTTGAGGCTCTTGATCTGCTCCTTCTCCTCCTTTCGAACCCGCTGGAGAGATGGATCAATCTCCAGATGCAGGGGGGTGAGGAGACTCTGGTTGACAGTGACTTCATGGATGCCTCCAGCGCCAGGTGCCATCCCACCTCCAAATCCATACCCACCATAGGCTCCTCCGACTCTGTACCCTATGCCGCCGACACCTAACCCACAGGCAGCACCTCCAAAGCTGGCCCGGCTGGAGCGGTAGCCCCCACCGATGGAGATTCTCTTGTTACCCCCAAAACTGTGTAGGCTTCTTGTCCCAAAACCACCCCCAAAGCCGCCTCCAAAACTCTTCCCGCTCTGGGACATGGAGACAGAGCTAAAACCAGGCCGGCAGCCAGGGAGGAGGCTGGCTGAGGAGGCACTGAAGTTCCTTGTGCCCCCAGACTTGATGGTCACAGAAGATCGCTGGGTCATGGTGGAAGCTGGTGTCAAAGGGCAGCACAGCAAAGGCAAGAGAGAACAGCCTTGAGATTCTGCCTTGCCCGCACTCACCTTGAGTTTTATCCCTTTCAAGAACTGGGCTTGGCCAGAGTAGATCAAAGACCACTCTTGTGTTCACCTCAATGGCATGTCTGGCCATGGTCCATCTTCCTGCCTGCTAATCACCATGGGGAACACCCTACCCTGGGCAGGACCAGGCCTGGGGAGTCCAGCCTGAGGCAAACCTGGCCTCAAAGCTCCCCACTAGCCCAGGTTCTCAGACACATGCTCTGGACACCCCGACCCCACCCCACCCCCACCCCGCACTTGCTTCTGTCTGCAGCTCTCTCCTGCATGCCTAGCTCCCAGACTCTGAACCCAAACATTTAACTGTACCCATACTCCCTTCCTCCCACCCCCACACACATTAAAACTCCATTTACGAAGGGTTGAATTTGTGCCACACTATGTAACAGGTCTACTCTAGGTATTATTACATTTTATTTTTATGACTTTGTGAAAGTGGGTGAAAATTGTTGTTGCGGATGTTTTTTGATCAGTATCACAGGAATTGAACTTCAACTGTTCACTGTTCGACATTGGCTTTTCTTGCCTTTGGTCCTGCCTGCAGCTAGGGAATGCTGGGAGGATACTAGAACCCAGTGGCTGGCTGGGCTACATGCTCAGGATCCCTGCACTTCTCGTAGCTGGGGAAAATGGGATGTCTTGTCCTTCCTAAGAAGCAACAGTCAGAGATCACCCCAAATCCCTGCCCTCTGCTGTTGTCTTCCTTGCTCTTAGTGAATTTAACAACTGTTTTCAGTCTGAAATCTCTACCCTCTTAACTGTTGTTTCACATCCCTCTTTCCTGACACATACGCATTGAACTCCTTCCCTAGTATGAATGGTTTCCACAGCTCTGGTTAACAACATCTATCAGTTCTGCAATGAGTCACTAGGGGTTGAGCCCACCCTTTCCAAACACACCTAAGCCCCACTCAGGATTAATGCCATCACCCCCTGAGGTCCTAAGGGGAGGGGTCCAGGAGACTGTAAACTCAGGAATGTGCAGCAGCTTCCTGGGTGTCTCCGCACTGCCTGCAATTATGGGCTCCTTGGCTTGGCCTCGGGGCTGACTTTTAACTTCTCTCCTGCCCTGTCATTTCTCTGCTTAGGGCTGCAAGTTTGAAGCTGTCATGGGAACAATCAGCTCCTTTGCTGGCCAGTGCCTTGACCACCCATCCTACGTCAGTGCTGTCCCAGGAACACAGGCTGATGTGGGGGAGGGGATGGCCTCGCCCTGCATGACATACTAAGCAGGAGGCTGGGCAGGGCTTCTGTCCAGGGATTGGGACTTCAAAGACAAGCATCCCAAAGAAAAGTGAGAGGAAGATGGAGCCCTTTAAGGAGGAAGGCTATTGGTCTGCTGCCCTCCCCATACTCTCCTTTTAGCTCCTCAGGAAGGGGCAAGAGCTATTGTGCGGAATCCTGGTTTGGGGCTGCCTGAGAGTCAGAATTGCTGTGGGCTCATCACCACTGCACACAGAGGGCTGAGCCAAACACATGACACATGCATTTAATAGGCACATTCCAGGAGGAGACAGAGGAGCAGTGACTCTAGCTGGAAGTGTATAAGCAGCCAGAGAGGGACAAGGCACCCCTCTCTGTTGAGGTGGCCAACACAGACTTCTCCATCACTGTAGCTGGAGGAAGGGCAGGTGGCGCTGAAGGGTCATGTGCAGATCCATTGACTGTGAACTTGGGAAGAGAGTGAAGTTTGGGTTTGTGTGTCTGGCACAGAGAAAAGCCAGGAGCAGGCTGGGGACTGTAGGGAGTTTGTCATAAGCCAGGGGATAGGTTTAGCCAGGATGCCAGGATCCCTGAAAGCACAGGGGAACCCCGTGAAGAGGATATGGGAGAAGGGCCCCGCGTCCAGTTGCAAGTGCAAGGAGGCTTTTGGGTAGTGGCAAGGGAGGCTGCAGGCTGGCCACTTTAGTGCTTGTAACTCTTCCTGCTGGATGATGTGGTGGAAACAAACTTGACACTGGAGCCACTGCCCATTGGGCCCCGGCTGCTGCTGCCGGTGAAGCCAGAGCCTCCCAGACCTGAACCCAGGCTGTGCCCACCGCTGGTGGTGAAGGAGTAGCCACTGCTCCCACCAAGACCCAGGCTTCCGCCTCCAATGTTGCTGCCACCACCGTAGCCACTGGAAATGGTCGAAGTGACCACCGCTGTGGGAAAGGGAACAGAATCAGAATTGCAAGCAGGAGAGGAGGCACCAGACATCAGAGCCTGTGCCCTGGAGCCTCCATGGTTAAGATGGGTGGTCTCACAGACAGATGCTGCTCTGTGAGATGCTGCTCTGTGAGATGCTGCCTTAGACCTCTGTTGGTCTGTGCTGTCTTCTTTCTCCAGGCTTTCTGTTTCTCCTCCACTACCCAAGTGCTTCTCTTCAGAACTTACCGGACACTTCTCCAGGAAGGCACTTTCCTCTCGCTTCTACTGTACTATCACTGTTGCTGTCTGATCCCATCCCTCTCTTTGGGTTTGTCTCTGGCAACTCCTTCCTTCTGGAAGCTCATGGGAATACGCATGTCCTTCCCACTGGTGTCCCCCTGCATGGCACTCTAAATATAGATGGTGGAGGTCCTGTAAAGCCCAGGGCCTTTTGAGGCAATGCTCTATAGAACTGAGGCAAGCAGCAGGCTCTCTACAGACTGCTCAGAGATGGCAGGGCTGCCTCACTGGCCATGGTTTGGCCTCTAGTGTAAAGGGTTCTCTCCAAAGGGCCCAGGCAAAACCGGGAGCTCCCCTACGTCCCGTCTATGTTAAACATTCATCTCTAAACTCTTGAACCTGGGACACTGGGAGGTGGGAGATATGGCTGGGGCTTTTTAACCTGCTGTAAGACAACTTCAGGATCCACCCCCACACGTGCAGTGGTTTGCACTCTCCCTCCAAAGGGAAGAATCATGGGCCTAAAGACTCATCTAACTAGGGAAACAGAGGCAGGAAGGGCAGGAATTTGAGGCTGGCTTGGGTTCCATGAACTCTGTCTCAGGAGACAAAAATCCCTCTAGTGCTGTATCCACACTCACACAGGTGGCTCAGGGAAGGAAGCACAAACAAAACACAGAGATATGCTGGGGGCCAGATATGCAGGGGGTGGGGGGAGTTTGTTGGTATGAGGTGGGGTTAGTATCCAGAATGGGCTAAGACAGGGTGGGAATATGTGAGATTGGTCAGAATACACCAAGGCTTCAGGTTCAACTCCAAATACTACAGTAAATAAGTAAATCACCCAAGCTCCTCTAATCCACTATGCTTTGCCATCAACTCAAGCCCTCAAACCATCTCACACTGAACTCTGCCTGCACAGTTCTCACGGTGCCTTGTATCTGCCCCCTCTCCCGACCACGTGAGCTCCAAGCCACAGAGGTCATACTCACAGATGTTCACTGGGGAAACTCCCTCTCCGCTCAGCCTGGTTGGGAGGAGAGGAAAGAAGGTTACTTACTGTCTGGGTTTTCTCCTGGCAGGTATTTGCAATGACAAATTTTGTGATTGTTTTAACTGCATCGAAAACCCCTTTATTATTTCTATTGTAGAAGTCATCTGGTTGAAACTCTAAAATTACATAAAGTACTAAAAATAGCAAGGATCTAATGAATGCAGTCTTGTGAAACCTGAGGTTTGGAGACAGGGTACCTGTAACCTCAGAGGAACAATTTGGGTTTAAACCATGCTCACCTCCCTCCAGGAAGTAAAAACCAATCAGATTAGAGTCTATCAGAAAGCCAGGATGGTCCCTATAACCAGATTTTCCTCTCAATAAGAGATTTTTGTCATGCACTGAGGCTATTATAAGTGTGGAGAAGCGTCCAAATCATAAAAATAACAGTAGTCACAATTGGTCTATTATTGTCTTAGCAACTGGCATTCATTCCTAAAGGCTCACTCAGAGCTAACATTAACATTTATTGAAAACCTGCTACACTCGTCATGCCATTTAGTTCACTCAACAACCCTATTAGGTAGATATTATTATGTCAGTTTTATAGTGGGGAATTGGGGATCAGAGAGACTAATTAACTTGCTCATGGTCACAAGGTTTGAAACAGGATACATCTGCCTTCAAAGTCCATTCCTTTGACTACTAAATTGAAGGACAGCAAGATTTTTTAAATTAAAATAAAACATGTTTATGGGTGTAGTGAAATAGCCTGTGGCTAAGAGCACATGCTGTTCCTACAGAGAACCCAGGCTCCCACCACCCACATGGTGGCTCCCAATCATTTGTAACTCCAGCACCAGACTTCCACAGGTACCAGGCATGCACCCAGTGTACAAGCAGGCAAAACACTCACATGCATAAAATAAATAAACCAACTTTTCATAATGAGTGGGGAACCATAAGCCCAAATCTAGGAAGTCTCTTCTTAGTCCAGAGCCTTTTACCCCACTATGGAACCACCCTTCTCCTTTAACAGGACATGACTGCTCAGGCCTTAGATTTCTATGGGATGCACCGGGATGATTTAGCATCTGCATTCTTTGTCATTGCTCACTGGCTCAGCTCAGGCTGCTGGGTTAAGTTCTGTTTGCCCTGAGAACAGACCTGCACTCCTCGCCTTCCAGCAGCTTCCTGTAGGTGGCGATCTCCACATCCAGCGCCAACTTGACGTTCATGAGCTCCTGGTACTCCCGCAGCAGCCGGGCCATGTCCTGCTTGGCCTTCTGCAGGGCATCTTCAAGGTCCACCAGCTTTGCCCGAGCATCCTTAAGGGCCAGCTCTCCACGTTGCTCGGCGTCAGAGATAGCAGTTTGCAGACTAGTGCACTAAAAAGAAGGGAGGTGTCACAAGTCTGTGGACATACCCCAGAGCTACCTTGATCTGTGGAAGGGGTCCCTGGAGTTGGTGGGATAATGCAGAAGAAATGGGAATTCTTCCACTGACTGAACTGTACCTGCTTCTTGACAGCATCTATCTCGGATCTCAGCCTTTGGATCATCCGGTTCATCTCCGAGATCTCTTGCTTGGTGTTGCGGAGGTCGTCGCCATGCCGTCCTGCTGTCACCTGTAGCTCTTCATACTGGTAAGAGCAGACACGCCACTTAGTCAAATGCCTGTGTGCCAAGCAGGCCACTCACACTCTAGTCACTTGGCCCTTTCCTCATTCATCTTTCCAGGTGGTTTTTCTTGAGCCTGGCTGTTCCCTGGGGAAGTAGCAGGCCCTGGGAATCACACACAGATGCAAGCTGATCCTGGTCCCCAGGTGCTTACATTATTGCTCAATTTGTATCCAAAAGATAAGTATCTGGTAGTAGGTTCCTTCGGAGTGCCACAAAGGAGTCCAACTTAGGGTTGAAAGTGTGTGTAGTGGAGTGGAAATGTGGAAGGGTGGCCTATGTACACAGCTTAGAAAGAGAACATTCCAGACTGGAAAAGGGGGCTTATGAGATAACCTGCAGCAGGGGGAATAGTAGCAAGTTCTGAGAGTGAGGAAGTAGGTTGCTCAGTGTTGCTGTGGGATGGGGCTTCTTAGTCTGGCTTGTATCAGGATTGACAATAGTAGGCCCATGAATCTAGGTAGCCCTGCAGACAGCAGTGTTGGGAATCAGAGGGGAAAGGCAGGAAACAAGTGGATAATGCAGAGGCTACAGGAGGCACACTGTCAACCACGCAGAGGCCCTGGTCTCCATGCTCATGCTAGATGTGTCCAGGGCATGCATGTTTAGGATGGTTTGCTTCACCCTGCCTCCTCCAGCCCACTCTTTAGACGAGCTCTTATCTGAGTCAAGATCCATTCTGTTTGGAAAGTGCTGGACAGCTCAGTTTCTTCTGCCCCCCAGACATTCAAGACTAGAAGGAACTATATCCCAACAACACAGGGCGAAGTCTGTTACCAATTTCACTTTCAGTTGGGGTTAAGCGAACCCTGTCTCCTGTTCACTGCCAAGGAGCTGTACCGCAGATCCCTGACATCAGATACTTCTTTGTCTGCTACACTACCTACCGGAAGGGACTAATGTAGTGTACAGGGCAAGACAAGCCAGGGGTGGGGGTGGGGAGTCAGAGAGTGGCAAGCAGATGCTCCTGTGAGGGGTCTGAGTTTGGGAAGGGGTTGAGGTTTGCTATGCTGTTTTAGGACAAACCTGGCCACCCAGGCTTTCAGCTGTAACTCTCTATGGTCCTTCCAGCCTCCCTCTTGCAGATACAAGTCTCCTGCTGCACATGCGTGGTGTCCTTGATTTCTAGCCTCTCATTCAGCCTTAAAATCCTCTTGTTCTTTCACAGTCAGTGCTGGACTAAGGACCTAGATCTTTCTGGGAGCACTTGTGATGCTCCTCTCCCCTTCTGCGAAGCCCATCCCCTTTCTGGCCTTCTAGACTTCCGGTTCTCTGGTTGCAGCTTCTATATTCACAACTCTAAAGCCCCATTTGTCAGAGTGGAGAACCCCAGAGCTTACAGAAAGAATTCATAGGACTCTCTAGGACTATTGTGCACACTTCTTGGTCATTTTGTAATCTCACCTAGTCCACTCAATTGAGAGAAATGTGGGAACCATGCATATCTGCTGAGTACCCAACATCATCTAGACAACACACTAGTATATGGTTAGATCTCTGTAAATATTTTAAGCTCGATTTTCCTAATACCAGAACTGTACTTCCCAAGATAAGAAGTGAGAAGTCATGAAATGCATCCCCAGAACTCACCTGTCTGTTATCACCTCACCTTGGTCTGGTACCAGGACTCAGCCTCTGCCCGGCTGCGGTTGGCAATGTCCTCGTACTGGGCCTTGACTTCGGCGATGATGCTGTCCAGGTCCAGGCTGCGGTTGTTGTCCATGGACAGAACCACAGAGGTGTCACTCACCTGGTTCTGCATCTGAGACAGCTCCTGCAGGGTATCAACTCAGAATCAACAGGGACAAGAGGCAGAATATCCCTCCAGGCACCCCCTTCCAGTACTTCTAGTCATGTCATCATGTCAGGGATCCCAATTCTGTCCCTGGAAGTTTCTCTCTTCATTGCCTCTCAAGGCTCCCATCCATGTTTCCACTGAGGGATGCAATTACAACATGTGGGTCCCTGTGCCGCATAGAGGCATTCTTTAGGATCAGGCAATACTATTAGCCCACCTCTGCAGTGTGTGACTTCATCACTTGCTCCCTGCCTTTTCATAGACCCAGGTATCTGCCTTCTATATGGCAGAGCCCCAAATGAGGCATCTTCAGAGGCCAATAAGCCATCACTAGAACATGGGAACCAGCATCCCTCCATACTAGATCTTTCTTTCCATTTGTGGGGAGGTCTGAGAGAGGTCTCAGAGTTGAAACAGTTTCATGTGTCAACGTTCCCAGCATTCCTTGACTCACTAAGTGAATAACACCCCGAGCTGCCTTTCCTCTCTAGACTCTGGTACCAGGAGCAACAGAAACACGTGTGGATTCTTACTGCCTCATAGATCATCCGGTAGAAGTTGATCTGGTCTGTCAGAGAGTCCACCTTAGCCTCCAGCTCCACCTTGCTCATGTATGCTCCATCCACATCCTGCAATGACCCCAGATCCAACAGCAAGTCAGAAGAAGCCAAGCAGAATCTAGCCTGGCTTTCAGGGGTTGGGATAGGTGTTCACTGAGACTCGGGCTTAAGCTTTCTGGGCAGAAATAGTGGGACTTTCAATTCAGGGATGTATTCTGGGAGGTTTGAGCTCATCACATGATCTCATCATCGATGTGATATTTCTTGGGTGAACCCAGGACCAGACTTATCTCATACTCCAAGATTTAATATTAAATCTCAATCTCTTTTTTTTTCTCCTCTCCCCTCCTCCTATTTCCCTCCTTCTCTTTGAATCTCCTTCTCCTCTCCATTTCTCAATGCTGGATCTTAACCAAAGGCCTTGATGTATGCTGGATAAACCCTGCCCCTGATCTATATACCCAGCCTTTTTTTCTTTGAGGCATGTAGCCTAGGCTGGCTTCAGACACAGCTCTCAGAGTGCCAGGGCGACAGGCCCAGAATTCAATCTCATTTAAGAGACATCCCTACTCACCTTTTTCAGGCCCACAAACTCGTTCTCAGCAGCAGCACGCTTGTTAATTTCATCTTCATACCTGCAAGGATGAGGGCAGGGGGTGTGAGATTGAGCAAGGCTTCCTCTTCTCCTGCTGCTGTAGCAACAGTTGAAGACCTTCCTTCCTTTCCAGCTCTTTGGTGACCTGCACATGACTTTGGATGATTCATTTACCCTCTATTTCTTCCTCTATAAAAGGTAGATAATTTCTTCTGCCAGTTTTAAATAAAACTTTCGTAAGATTACAAGGTGGCCATTGACTTATGGAAATAGAATCATGTGCTTAGGCAACTCCATTCCTTTGTAGATACATAGTCCTAATCACCAAAAATATATGCTGCCTCAGTAGTGTCTGATGAACTTGCAAAGAAAACTATATTGGTTCAGGACAGTCTCTTAGGTCCATTTTGAAATATTTTCACCGGGCCACGGGTGACCACTGAGCAGTGTACTTTTATGATTAAGTAGAGCTCAAGCTAGCTAATGGACCTGTAGGACCATGCCTTTGCACTGTAGCCCAGACGATAAACAGTGTTCACCTCCACAAGGAAGATCAGAACCCCTCCTGCCTTGTTACCTTCTTTCACCTGGGCTCATGCCATCTGGGAAATTTAAGCCATTTCATTCCCTGGGCTTACATCCAGTGGAGACAAGCATCATGCTGGAGCTGAAGTAATACTGTTTACCAGAATGAGAGCCAGGTTTTCTTTTGTCAGATGATGCTGGTGCCCATTTCAGTTGTGTAGACAGATAAGAACAGGCCCCTTGTGTTCATGAGCAGCTAGGCTAAGACGGAGGTCCCTTGCAACCCTGAGCGTGCCCTCTTTTCTTTGTCTTCTGTGCTCTGGGCTTCGCACCCAACACTCCTAGCTCATGTGGCACTCACTCCTTTCCCCTTCTCTGGACCCAAGAGAAGCAGCGCCTGGGGGTGGTTGTGTGTAGTCAGGTCTTCTACTCACCTGACTTTGAAGTCTTCTACCACCTCTTGCATACTCCTCAGTTCAGCATCTAGCCTGCCTCTTTCTGCAGTGACGCTATCCAGCTGCCTGCGGAGGTCATTGAGGTATGCGTCGAAGAAGGGCTCCAGGTTCTGTCTGACAGTCCTAGAGCTCTGCTCCTGCAGGAGGTTCCACTTGGTCTCCAGGACCTTGTTCTGCTGCTCCAGGAAGCGCACCTACAAGGGAGCAGAGAGAATAAGCCTCGCTTGAGAAGCCAAGGAGGCAGAACCACACACTCCAGCTAACTGTGAAGACAAGATAGATCAAGGGGCTTTTAACCCAAGCTTAACCAGCAGTTGACAACTCCATTCCCAAATGAGAAAACCCATGGAGACATGCAAGGACTCCAGGATTTCCCTGGACTGGACATGGGGAAAACATAGCCTCTGTGGCAAGAGTCATGAAGGCTGGGGTGAGTTTCTCAATGCTGCTTCTCTGGGTCAGGGTGGAAGCCTGCCTTCTGGAGGGGTACTCCCAGAGAGGTAAAGCGGGAGGCCATCTCTCCAAGGTCCTGTGGGCCAGCTGGTCTGGACTGAAAATGTCTCTGTCCATGGCTGGTACTGGTTGATGAGTGCTCTTCTCCTGGGGCCCCTGTATTGAGCTGTCTCCAGAGCTGAGCCTTCCCACCTAGTCACTCCATGCACTGGGAACTTGAGGGTGAGCACAGGTCCCACCTTGTCGATGAAGGAGGCGAACTTGTTGTTGAGGGTCTTGATCTGCTCCCGCTCCTCTTTCCGCACCCGCTGAATGGTGGGGTCAATTTGCAGGTTGAGGGGAGTCAGGAGGCTCTGGTTGACAGTGACTTCTTGAATGCCTCCAGAGGGACAGACAGGGAAGCCAAGGCCACCAAAGCCCCCTCCAATGCCACCACCATAACCAAAGCCACTGCTGACCCCAAAGCCACTGCTAGCCCGGCCACCAAAGCTGCTCCGGAAGCCACTGCCAGCACACCCACCAATGGAGACCCGCTTGGTCCCCCCAAGGTTGTAGAGGCTGCGACTTCCAAAGCCAGCACCAGTACCACTGATCCTGCCCAGGGCCCCACTGTTTCCTGAGGAGCGGGCCACAGAGATAGAGCTGAAGCGTGAGCGGCTGGCTGTTGGGGTGGTGGCTGAGGCTGTGCTGAAGCCCCTGCGGCTGCCAGAGTGAAAGGTGATGGTGGACTGCCGAGACATGGCGGGTGAAGAAGGCCGGTGGCAGCAGGAGCTCCTGAGGTAGATGCGTGAAGGGGATGGAGAAGCCAGGCAGCTAGGAAGGAACAGGCCCTTGGGCTTTTATGCCTCCATAAAGGGCGGGGCTTCATTAATGAAGGGGGCCCTGCTGATGGCATCCCCTAGGCATCTGCAGGCCCTGAGCTCACTCTGAGTACCCTTCCCTCCCCCTCCCCCCCCGCAGGAAATGGCATTAAAAAAATCCCACTGGTTGGTTTGCTGCATCCCCTCCCCACATGGAAACTTCTTTCTAGTTGTAACTTGATCAGCAGACTGGTGAGAAGCAACTTAATTGCTTTTCAGTCATGTCCTAATCATGCATCTCCTAATGGATTCAAAAACACCGCCTCATTTCTGAACCGCTTTCTTAGGCCTGGGACCAACTCCCTTCAGTCCAAACATCTTGTGTCAACACAAGGGACTGCAACACTATTTCCCACTCCTCTCTATGTATCTTAGGCCTGAGTGTTCTCTTAGCACCTACTGCCTCACTTCTCCAACCCCATCAGGCTGGTCCCCCTGGTCTGCGTTCATTTCCTTAGGCTGCAACAGCATCTATTGCTCTTTAACTTTGCTCGAAACCATCTATGTTTGCTGGGTGTCACATGTGACTTCTTGGAGCATATATGTTGGTATGTGTGCACATGACTGTATGCTATGTTAGTGCCAATATTTGACTTTCAAAGCCACCTGGCAGTCTGTTTTCTGTGAACAGTAATGGGAACAGAAAGACTTGGGTTTGAATTCTAAGCCTGCCGTGGCCAGCTGTGGGACCTTGGGCTCATGGTACAACTTTTCTGAGCCTCATCATGTGTCTGCAAAATGGAGTTTATGGAGAGTATTCATGTGTGAAGGAAAGTTCACAGTGCCTCTACCATGTAAATTAGAGTAAATGCCCGCCCGCTGTATCATTTTCCTGCAGATAGCCCAGGATAGCACAGGTATTCATATTGGGTTGGCCACATGCCAATCCTAGAATGAGTCTTGTGAGGATTCACAAGAAATACAACACATGTTCTTGATTTTTTAGCAATAATTTCATGGTCCTGCTGGGAAGGCAAAACTGAAGCATGCTGGGTAATTGAACAATATGATACACAATCAAACTATCTTTGAGAATGCCTTCTTCCAGAAGTCTCCCATGCTATCCCATCCTGAAGATCTGTATCTCCAAAGCTACACGCAGAGGAGAAGCCCCATTCTCATTCTTGCAAATTGAATATGTTAGTATTGTGTGTTTGTGTGTGCATGTGTGTGTGATAGAGAAAAAAAAACAGAAACAGAGAGAGAGAGAGAGAAAGGAGAGAGAGAGAGAGACAGAGAGAGAGAGAGAGAGAGAGAGAGAGACTCTGCTGGCACACACATGACACAGCATATGTGTGGATGTCAGATGACAATTTTTAAGAGTTGGTCCTCCCAGGTCAGGTCATCAGGCTTGCTCACAGTGAATCTTTTCAGAGCCATGCTCATGGCTCATTCTCTTCTTGACTGTGCCCCCATTCTGATTAGATCGATAGGGGGTTCCAGTGTGCCTCGGCCTCTTTCTTCCTGAATCCCTCTCCCTGTGATGTGTCTGGCACATGGTCAGGTCCTCTTTGATCTTGCTATCTGATTGCTTCTTGCCATGGTTTTGAAGGGTGGGCAAATAGGAGAGGAAACAACAGCAAGGTGTTCATACCCCATATGTGGATAAGGAAACAAGACTCACACCATCTCATTTAGTAGAGACAGGCTGTTACAGAAAACAGAGCCAGGTACCGTGTGGGGGACAGGTGTCCTTTGGAGGCCCACAGTGCCTGGCTGATGTTCTCACCTGCCTGGAATGGCAGCTTGGCACTCAGAGTGCAGCTTGGCATTCAGAGGGCTGGTCTCTGTCCTGGGAGCCATCTTTTACCTTTGTCTCTGGGGAAGGGCTGGGCCCCTCTTGTTGGGACTGAGACTCCTTGTTTCCATGGGAGCCTGTGAATCACAGTTTTTGTTGACATGGCAGAGCAGAGTTCAGGTCTTTACTCTGTTGCCAGTGTACCTAGGCTCTGGCTAGGTTGGTGTGTGCTTGTCTATGCCCATAGAAAGAACAAACATCTTTGTGTTCTTTGCTCCTCTTTATGTGTTAATCCATCTGCCAGAGGAAGGGACGCATATTTGTTTCCTGAACATTGAGTAAACCCAGAGCCCTTTGCAGAACAAAGGCTGGTTCAGGAGCCCAGCATGGCACATACCCACAGTGGGAATGCAAGCAGATGGCTTAGAGCTTTCCCTCTGAGCTGCCCATGGCAACTTGAGGTTGGCATCTTCCTGGCCACTCCTTCCTTTCTCACATATCCTCTTCCTGGCAGCCCATTTTCTGTCACTCTTGCTTTATTGCTTCCTGTCCTCAATCACCTCTTGTCTCTGGTAGTTCATCCACTTTCCTCTTCCCAATCTGATGTCCCATCAAAGGTGGTCATTGCTCACACGGTGGTCTCACTCGCTTACATTGCAAGAAGATTTCTTTTGGTAATTGATTAGTTTACTCATTTACTGGTATGTGTATGTGTGGATAACATGTACATTCACAAGTGTGTGTGCAAGTGCATTTATGTGTGCATATGTGCTCGTGTGTGTGTGTGTGTGTGTGTGTGTGTGTGTGTGTGTGTGTGTGTGCACAAGTGCATAAATGTGTGCTTATGTTCATGTAGCAGTCACAGGCTAACTCTAAATGTTGTTCTTCAGATGCCAGCAACCTTATTTTTTTTCAGACAAGGTCTCTCATTGGGGCCTGGTACCCACCAATCAGGTGGTTAGGCAAGGCTTGATGGGTGTGAGCTTCCCTATTGGCCTTTTTTATGTGGGTTCTGGGGATTAAGCTCAGTCTTCATGTTTGTTGGACAACACACTTTACAGGCAGCACTGTCTCCTAGGCCCTTGTCTTTTTAACTTCTTATGCAATGAGCTGAAATCGAACCTCTAAGAAGCCTTCCCAGTAAACCAGGGCCCGGTGCTAACTCTTCCCTCCTGTCCCATGGAATGCTTGCCCTTCTGTGTGTTGAGCTTTAGTGGTCTGGGTGTGTTTCTGATGGGTGGGTGCTTGATGGGTGATGCCCTTCTGTATATATGTTTCTCTTATTAGTTGATGACTAAAACACTGATTGGCCAGTAGCCAGGCAGGAAGTATAGGCAGGGCTACCACACTAGGAGAGGAGGCAGAGAGATGCCATGTAGCTACTGGGAAGATAGGACACCTGGGCATCCTCTGGGAAGCCAAGGCCAAGTGGAAATACACAGATTAATAGAAATGGGTTAATAATTAAGAGAGAGCTAGCCAATAAGAAACTTAAGCCATCAGCCAAACCATTTCTAACTAATAAAAGTCTCTGTGTGTTTATTTGGGGCTAATTGGCTAAGGGACCAGGTGGGACAGGAACTCCATCCAGAGGTGCCCCCCCATGTGTCTCCTCAGATCCTCAGAGAGAATGGCGGCAAGAGTTCATCTGCCAGAAGGGAGAGACCTACAGATCCCTTTCTGCTCTCTGGACTTATCTGGGGCTTTTCTTGTGCTCCAGGGGAGTGGTGGGCCTAAGGACACTGTGTGTTCTGGGATCCAGAGCTGAGACAGCTGGACCCTGCTGCTTCCTTCATGCCTGCACCTTGGGCTTAGGCTGATTGCTTTCAGTCTCAGCAGGACTTGAGGTCCTTAGCAGTGTTGATTCCATTGACAGCCAGTGGGCTGACAACTAGGAATGAGTTTGGGAGGAGGATAAGAAGGCAAGGAGGCAGGCAGGCCTCCCAGGGGTGAGGAGCTGGGAGTTGTGCCTGAGAGTTTTGGCTTTCAACCAGGCCAGGGCAGGGCAGAGGAGGAATAAGGGCAGGAAGCCACTGGACAGAGGAGACTTCCTTCCCACAGCAGGCCATTCCTGGGGCATAAGAGGACCCAAGCCATATCCACCTACCCCATTGCCTTGAGCCTCTTCTCAACAGTATCTACGATGCTCAATAACACCTGTCATGTGCTTACTGTTATAGTCATGGTAGGCAGAACTTGGAGTAAAGCTGACAGAACCTGCTCCGCCCATAGCCCATGCTGAAAGAGGAGTAAGCAGAGGCAGTGTGACTGAGCCTCCCAGCTGGAGTACTCTGCAGGGTTGAGTTAGGAAAACACAATTCTGTTGAGACAGTACATCTAGGCTTGAAACATTTTTCTCGCTTGACTATGCATGAGGGTGGCACACTTTCTCAATGTTTGGTGTACCTACTAGGTACTACCAGCCTGCCTCTAAAGGGCTCAGCAGACTTGGTCTACTTTGCACCTGTGCTCATTGATGATAATTTCTCCCTTTCTAGTTATGTCGGTTGACCTCAATGTTCTGATGAAGCTCAGTAGGTGAGAGTCGTGCCTATGTGTAGTTACACGCATGGTCTGCTCCTTCTCACAGACCCTTCATGTAATGAGCAATGCAGAGTCCTCAAGATCCTCCCAGGAAGTTTTAGCAGAAAAAAAAAATGGTGCACTCTTTCCACCTGAAATTGTACTTCTGAAGAGCAAGATATCCCTTCCTCCATGATGAAGAGCATAAGACACACCCAGAGAAGGTACCTGTGTGAAATTTTACAGACATATCCTGACACTCACTAAATAACTGTCTGCATGGGAACATGATGGTGACGGGGCACAGCTACAGAGAATAATAAAACAAAGGAGCAGAATTTTAGAGCCTGGAGAGGCTGTGCAGATGAGGAATCTTGGGGTCCCTGGAGAAGCTATGCAGATAGAGAATCTTGGGTCACTGGAGAAGCTGTGCAGTTGGAGAATCTTGGGGTTCCAGAGGAGACAATCTTGTAAACAAACATCCAGTCACAACACCCAGCCACTCAGCAGCTAAGCTACTTGCTTTTTTCTGTCTGCGGTCCCACATATTCCTTAACCTTCCTTACCCTGTAGATCACAGAGGGACAGACTCTCTGTTGTCTGTAACACATGGTTAGATCCTTTCTTGGGGGCACGTGGTGGATAGGATGCCAGCATCTCACTAGGGGATTTAGACAAGTCAAGATTTAAAATGTACCTTGGCCATTCACCTCCAACAGCTTTAGTGGTCTTATTTATTTATTTATTTGTTTGTTTGTTTGTTTGTTTGTTCCTGGATGGTGACGTTTCACTCACTTAATCTCTGACTCCTGTGGAGAGGCTGTGGGAAGGAAATGGTGAGGTAGGAAAGTGAGACAAATGAGATGCTGCTCTGGCTCTTCCTTGGAGGTAGAAACCGGAAATCCTCTGAATAAGCCAGGAGTACATTACCTAGAAAGCTGGTGTGTTGAGCATTGGCTGGAGACAGCCTGTGGGCACAGTCTGGGTGGGCTGGGCGATACTGGTGTACTGAGGGACGCTGTTGACACAACTTCATTGGCTTGCAACTGGTGTGGAGGTGGCTGCTGAGCCTGGTGTGTGTGTGTCACAGCTGGGGAGGGAGAGCTGAAGGCAGTCACCTCATCCCCATGGCCTGGCAGGTTCTGTCTTAGTATTCAGGAGCATGGAGGTCCTGGAAACCAGTTGCCCCTTGATTTGTAGTACTCTCTGATCTTGGTTACCTTGGAGACACTTTAGATCTTGATCCTTCCAACATTCTTTTTCTTATTCATTTATTTTTTTAATAATTTTTTTATATTAAGCTATACTTTTCTCTACTCCATTTACCTCCTCTCTTCTCCCCTCCCATCCTCCTCTCTACTTCTTATGCTCCCAATTTATTCAGGAGGTTTTGTCTTTTTCCCCTTCCTAGGTGGATCCATGTATGTATGTATGTCTTAGTGTCTTCCTTGTTACCTACCTTCTCTGGGGTTATGGCCTGTAAGTTGGTTGCCCTTTGCTTTGTGTATAATATCCACTTAAGAGTGAGTGAATATTATATTTGCCTTTCTGGGTCTGGGTTATTTTTTGTTCTACCCATTTGCCTGCAAATTTCAAGATGTCATTGTTTGTTTGTTTTTTTTTTTACAGCTGAGCAGTACTCCATTGTGTAAATGTACCACATTTTCTTATCCATTCTTTGGTTGAGGAACATCTAAGTTGTTTCCAGGTTCTGGCTATTATGAATAATGCTGCTATGAACGTAGTTGAGCAAATGCCCTTGTGGTGTGAGTGTGCATCCTTTGGGTGTATGCCCAAGAGTGGTATTGCTGGGTCTTGAGGTAGATTGTTTCCTAATTTTCTGAGGAACTGCCATACTGAGGAGGCCTGTGGATACTGGGTACTGGGATACAACAGGGAGGCACAGTCACCCCAGGGACCAGAGTGGTAGGATCTCATTTTAGGGCTAGGCCAGGATGTGCAGGGGAGCTTGGGGATTCCTGGGAGAGCACCCTTTCCTTGGAAGGCCCATGCATTACGAGTGAAGAAAGAGAGTTTCAAAGTCCTGTAGGAAGTTGAGAATAAAGCTGGACCCAGGACTATTGTCTTCTGTCCCTCAGCACAGTGCTTTGCTTCTGTTATTACCCCATGGGCCCGGAAGGAAAGCGATTGTTTTCTGGTTCCTACTCTCTTGTGGTTTTCTGGGCTATGAGGAAGACAAAAGGTACATATAGAAAACAATAGTCACATAAAGTGGTATATGACATAATTAGAAAATTTAATATTTAGACGGCGAGTAGATTGGTCTGTTTATGAACAGGCCTTGAGTACTTTAAATGAGCCTTGCTCTACCTGGTGGCTCCATATGTCACATTTTGGGCACACACAAGAAGACTGGAATCGGTGTCCGAGTGGAGGAGAAAGGCTTGAAAGGGTTTCAGTTAGCTGGGATTAAATAAAGGCAGAAGCACAGAGTTAACCCACCCAAGCCACTGAGGATGGGGCTGTGTTTACTTTCTGAGTGTTTACTCACCCTCTTTTCTGCATCATACCTCTGTGGGGTATTGCCCACCTGAGTGCCTCTGGACGTGGAGGCTGGCTTCTTCATGTTCTCCTGGAAGGGTTCTCTCATAACACTCTCAGAATTGTGCTAGGAATTGCTGACCCCCTTCAGATTGCATGATACCTAGGTGAGCTGCGGGCACCAGCTCAGCAATACTGATCATGAAGACATTGAGGATGATGGTGTTGAAAACCGAAAGCCGTTATGCTGGGAATGAAAAACTGGAGGCTGCTGGGAAGGGGAACCAGTCCCTATACTTCTTTTAGAGGATACAAACTCAAAAGCCTGGATGCAGAGGGATAGGTCAGGCTTGTGACTCATCACTTCCACAGAATCAGTGTCTTGGAAAAGGCTCTCGGTTGAGGGCCCTTTCAATTAGTCAGCTCTCTTGGTGTGCAATCCATGTGCAGTTGATTGACCTGCAGCTCCAGGGTGTGAAGCAGACATGCCATTGGACTCAGAGGGGAGGGGCCATGTCCACTACGCAGAGCAGGCTACATCTGAGCCACTTGGGCACGGTCTCCTGCCTTCATGGAAAAGGGTAAAAGAGCAGGGGGCCTGTGGGCAAGGCTCCCATGCTGTCTGTGTGATTCCAGCCCGTGAGTAATGGCTGTGCTCCCACCAGGCCAACAACAGACACATTCCTCTTAAAGGAAACACCTGGGGGTGCGTCTCCTTTACCCTGAGCACCACCTTATTAAGCAAGAGTTGGGCAACCACAAGTGAGCTCAGAGACTCATGAAAAATGATGAATGGATTGGGAAATAACAGGCATAAAGAAGGGGGAAGGTAGTTGTGACAGAGCCCAATGTGTTTCTTTGTTGTGGCTATGGCAACCAACCAGGGACTACCTTAAGGAGTCATTGAACTTCCAATGGGCTTCTAGCACTAGATGGGGGAAGGTGCCCTCTCCAGAGATGTTGTAGAGATTTCTGGACTGATTGAGGGAAGGTGATTCTCCAATGCATGGGAGTGGCCTGTTGCTGTTTGTTGTTTATTTTTGATTTTTGGGGTCTTTTTTTTTTCTTTTTTTGCTCTATTTCTCTTTCTACGGCATAAACACCTATGTTCTCTGTCCTGATGACACTGTGAAAGCATAGTGGCATTTTCTATATGTCTGTCCCCTTGAAGACGCAAGTACGCACGTTTCCTCTCAGAAGTTGAACCTACCATTATTCACACACTTACACACTTTTCACCCCCTTGGTCTCTTGGTCTATGCAATATGGTGCTGGTGGCAGTGGCCTCTCTCTCTCTCTCTCTCTCTCTCTCTCTCTCTCTCTCTCTCTCTCTCTCTCTCTCTCTCTCTCTCTCTCTGTGTGTGTGTGTGTGTGTCCACAATTCTGGGTTTCACAGGTTAGAATTTTTCAAAGATAGACACAAAAGTCAAAATTCAGTATTTCGTAATGTGCTGAGCTTATTTTAGATTGTTCTTCAGTGTCCAGAGCCTTGCTGTGTTCCAGGAAGCCTTAGCTGTGTCTGTGAGTGACCAGGGCATCCAAAGGTGCAGAAAAGCAAATAATGAGGGCTTGAAGAGATTTTGGAAGCAAAATATGTGGCAACAGGAGCTGATGACAGACACATTTTACTTCTTATCTCCAAAGAATAAAGACGTGTCAGAGCAGGGGAATGTGGTTTCAGAGGCACAGAAGTACTCTTGGAAAATGATGGACAGAAAAATAAAGCTTGGCTAGAGTCCAGAGCTGAGGGAACAGAGAGTCGTAATAGAGCTGGCTTGGGAAAAAAACTCCCATTCATCTTCCTCCCGGGGCAGGCTGGAATTACCAAGCTATAGAGTAAGCATTGTTTAGCCTTTGCCCTTAGTGTAGGTGTATCTGCCACCAGCTGACATCATCACCCAGCATGGCCTTCTCAGGTGAGGATCCTGCTCCCTAATTCCTCTCTTAGTATCCTAGGACAGCTGGATCTCCACCAGAGGGCAAGCAAGTCATGGCAGGCTGGAGGGGAAAGGCACTGGCCAGGCCCTCCCCATGGTCAAAGGAGGAGGAGGTGACAGAGAGAGTGTGGCGAAACCAAGCCTTCCTGTGGAGGGAAATCCCAGCATAGATTCCACAGCAATAGCCCCGGCATCTTGCCCTGTCTACGCACTTTTCTGAGGCTTGGTTTTTCACTCTCATCTTTAAGATGGAATTGAGCACAAGATGAAGGCACAGAAATCAGTACTTTTTCCCATGGACTTCAATTGGAGAAAAGAAAACGATGTGAGAATGCTTGTATCTCACAACACAGAAACAATGATATATTGTGCAGGGTTGCAAATAGCAATGGCAACGAACACAGCCTGAAAGCAGTGTAAGTTAGCAAGGAGGACTTGAAGTGTACCTAAAGCTCTGGCAATGACCATGGTGAGATCAAAGGGAGACCCAAGGACAAACAGGAGTGATGTCAGCAGATCACAGAAGTGGTGCTCCATTGAGAGGAAGGAGGCTCCTCCTCTCTGCGAAGCAAAGTACAAGGAGCAAAGTAGCAGTCACCCCGACTCCCATCCCTGAGAATTCATCACCATTCATATTGTGACCTATTTGCCTCTGTCCTGTTTTCTCTTGCTAAAATCTTTGAACAATCTATAAGCAAAATAAACACAATGTACTTTAAAACAACCCACGGTTACCAAAATGGGCCACCAGCTGGTGTTGCTGTCTCCCTCCTACAAGGTCAGGAGACACGAAAAGGGGTGTGTGTGTGTGTGTGTGTGTGTGTGTGTGTGTGTGTGTGTGTGTGTGTGTGTGTGTGTAAACAGCCCAGGAGTATCCATGGCTGGCTGGATTATCAGTGAGCAGAAGGTTCTCAGGTGGGATTGTTGGTCTTGGTTGGCAGCTTCACTAGATTGGGAAAACTTACCTGTTCTGCGCCTGTAAGGGGCGTGTGAGGCAGTGACTGGGGGAGAAAGACTCTGGCTGAATGGGGCAGCACCAATGTCTGGTGGAAGGATGGTGGGGAAAGACAATGTTCTCAAACCCCCTTTGCTTTCTGAATGATTGCTTTGTGGCTACCACCATCAGACACCAGCATCTTCAGCTTTTCAGTATAGCCTGAATACCAATTACTCTCTCCAGGGAGTTTTGGGGCATTCATTAATAGATGGAAACTGCTAAGGGTTCAGATTCTTGCATTGTGTAGCTATCAAGGTCTCTCTCCTGTGTGTACAGAAAGCCATTGTTAAGCCACCCAAGTCCTAAGTTGCCAAATGATCTAATATTCCCCCTTGTACATTATACACATTTCCTATAGAGTTTGTTCTTCAAGCAAACATTGACTAACACAGCGAGAAAGGGCCTTAGGTTTGGTCTGGACTCACTGTCTACTCTTTTGATAGAATCCTGGAGCAGTAGCCAGTAGCCAGTCCAAAACACCCTGTCTGCAGTGCAGCACACACAGGATACGCCCTTCCAGTGAACAGATACATTGTCAACATAATGGTGTTACATGCAATACTTGTGGCACAGTAAATGCTTTTGTTGTTTGCCTAAAATTCAATCTTAGTTGGACATCCTCTCCTTTGCCGGAATACCCTTCTCACAGGTGACAGAGATTGTGAGGACAAGCTGGAAGGTCTGGAGGATGCCCTGCAGCAGCTTGGGCCTGGGAGGAGGCAGCAGCTACTCCTACAGCAGCGGCCAGAGACACTGCAGAGACAAAATTACCAAAGGTTGGAGCAAAAAAGAAAATAATAAGCTGCACTGATCTAGTTTTTAGTATATAGTTTTCTCCTCTGTTCTGATGTACATTGAAGAAAAGCATTAAGTGTGGAGAGCTGAGTTAATGATGACCATGTCCCTAGAGAATTCCTACAGCATCAAATGAAGTTGTCTGAGAAGTTTAGGAAGAGAGCTTTGGGGTCAGCAGAAGGAGAAGCCTGGTTGCCCAAAGACAATGAAAAGTACGTGGGATGAGGAAGATCACACATGAACCAATGAAGAGCAAGAAGTTTAACATTTTAATTCTGCTCAAATAAAGCAAAAAAGGGTCCAGAGAGGAAGAGTGCAGAGACAGATGCTCTGTCAGGAGTGTGTGTCACAGAGCATTCAGGGTAATCGAGAGGGAAGGGCAGGATAGCTGTCTGTCAGGACGTGTACTACCGAACACAGCCTCAGTGGGTAGGATAGCTCCGATTCCCAGGAGGACTCCCCATTGCAGAGACCAGTTTTCACTTCTCCAGGGCATGAACGAAGCATTCTCAGATCAAATCAGACTCATATGGATGGGAGCCACATTGTGTGACAATGGCTGCTGATGTTCTGAATTGAACACCAGGGAGAAGGATAAACAGAGAAATAATGAAGGCACATGATCTTCTCGGCCTCAAACAGAGAGAGAGGAAGGAAGCCAGCAAGGGCATCCTGAGCACAGGGCTCTGCAGCCAGGGCAGCTGGGGATCAGGGACACTCTCTCTGGGGGCAGGGACTTCAGTACCTATAGCTCTTCCTGCTGGAGGACGAGGTGGTGGTGTACTTGATGGTGGAAGAGCTGCCATCAGAGGAGCTGAGGCCACCACTGATGCCTCTGCCACTGCCAAAACTGAAGCCACCTCCAAGGCCATGGCTGCTGCTGTAGGAGTAGCTGCTGCCTCCTCCCAGGCCCAAGCTGCTGCCAGCACCACCTGTACTGCCATAGCCGCTGGACACGGTGGACTGCACCACAGCTGTGAAGGATGCAAGAGGGGACAAAGGTCACAGTGAGCCCACTCTGTCCAGTGATCCAGACACTAGGCAGGGGAGGGAAAGTTGGGCAAACATACTACTTACAGATGTTGACTGGTCCAACACCTTCACCAATCAACCTGGAAGAAAACAGAGCAGGTGAGAAGAGGGAGCCATGACCTCAGTCCTTGTGGGAACCCTCAGTCTGGTGACAGTTCACAGAGAATCCCCTGGTTGAGTGGTTCCTGAAGGTAGTCACTGTGGCCACAGCTAGTGCTCCCTACCCTGGGCTCAGTGCCTGGCATCATGGAGGTGTCCTCAGGGGCTAGAGGAGGGGTGAGCACTCACCTGCACTCCTCTCCTTCCAGCAGCTTCCTGTAGGTGGCGATCTCCACATCGAGGGCCAACTTGACATTCATGAGCTCCTGGTACTCCTTCAGAAGCCTGGCCATGTCCTGTTTGGCCTTCTGCAGGGCATCCTCCAGACCTTCCAGCTTGTTCTTCCCCAGAACCCATGTGAAGCTGGTAGCCCTGCAATTACAAATGTGTACTACCAAGTCCAGCATTGCATGAATTCTGGGTATTTAAATTCAAGTCCTAGAGCTTATGTGACAAATTTGTTATCCACTGTGCTGTCATTCGAGACCCCAGGGACTATTTTTGATGATCACACTGCATTTTCTTATGCCATAGTGTGGCCATATCAAGAGACTGGTGAACACTCAGAAGGTTGCCAGGCCCGTGACTTCCTCTCATCTCAGAAACCCTCACAAATTTTTGTTCCTTATTTATTTGCTCCTGCTATGTTCTCATTTTCCCTGGAGTCCCCATTACATCGGTGGCACGTTCCTCACTTGTTCTGGCCCAGTTGTTCCTTTCTAGTCAGTCACTGTGTGAAGCTGCAGTTCGTGGGTCTCCCATTTCAAAGTTCAGCCTTATGATCACACAGCTCTGAGCAATTGGGGTTGGTTCTGTTTGGGTCATGGGTCCATTGATTAGGCTGGATCTGTCTTGCTCATCAGCTTGTTTTCTAAGTATGGGTATCACATGGCCTCCTGTCATCAGTTCTTCTTTTCCCCCAGCAAATATTTCTGAGTCGGTTGTTGACACATGCTCAGGCCAAGCTGTGATATTTCTTTCCATATTGTCCACAGCACAGTGGCTTTTTGTCTTGGTTGATCTCAGATCTCACCTGCTGTGTCGTGTAGCCCTCAGAAATATCTTTCCTGATGGAGCACAGGTCATCTCTGTGTCTGTTTTCTGTTACCTGCAGAGATTCATGCTGTGGTGCACAAGAGAGACAAAATGTGGATTTTACCCGTGGATGTGTTTTACTTCCAAATCTAGCATTCACTGACCTACGACTTCTCCTCAAGACTTAGGCAGCTTGGTGTTTTGGATTATTAAAATTCTTATTTAGGAGATAACAGATTGGATAGCTCCCTTAGAAAGTGTCTGCTGTATCCTGAAAGTCAACATTCAGTGAAGCTTCAAGGCTGTGTATTGCCGCTTCCAGTTTAGTGTTTGCGTGGAATTCCTGAGTGTGTGAACGAGTGTGTCTCTGATTCTCATGCCTTTGCTTGAGCTCTTTTCCTTCTGTTCATTTGTCTCGTCTAACTTTGAGGTAACAGGTTTTGTTTTATCTTGTATTTTATTATAATATAATAGAATCCTGTTTGTTTCTAATGGGAGACTGAAAGGGAGTGGATCTGGAAAGGAGTGGAGTGGAGGGGGGACTAGAAGAGTAAAGGGAGGGGAAACTGTAGTCAGGGTATATTATAGGAAAAACCATCTATTTCAATAAATTAAATATGCTGGGGAGACAGAGACAGATAGACAGACAGGCAGACAGACAGGCAGACAGACAGACACTTGAACAAGTGTGTCTAGGTTCTTTTCTGTCCCATCTTTCCTCCTGCCTCTGGGTTCTTTGCCTCTTAGAGCAGGGTCTAGCTCTAGAGTGCCAGTGCAGGGTGATTTGCTGTGATAGGATTGATCCAAGCTTCTTTTCAGAGCATTTCTAATCCCAAAGAAGTAAGAAGGAGACAGCCCAGGAATCCTCAGCAGCTATCAGCTCACTGATTATCCTGGTCTGATCTCAGGACTCGGCTCAGTGTGGTTCTCTTCTGAGTGATGTCATTCCTTCTTCATAGTTACAAAAAGAAGGACACAGAAGCTTGACCCTGCAGATAGATCACACACGTGTGTGTGTGTGTGTGTGTGTGTGTGTGTATTATATTGTAGAGTATTATATTGTGTGTATTATATTGTATATATTGTAGAGACATAATATATACAATACATATACTTTATATCGAAGATCCTTGCCTTTTCTTTCTCAGAAGTGTGAAGCACATTGTTCATCGTTATTAAACAGTTCACTTAAAATAAACCAAATATCTCCTAGAACACCTGTAAATCTTTTTGGTCTATGTTTTTTGACTTTTGGTAACGATTTGTGATTTATTTGCTAAGGATTGGTGTTCATTTCTCAACCTGGTCCCCAGTCATTCTGAGGTGAGGTTTGAGAAGTGGGCCAGTCTTCTCTTGGGCTCACTTTTTTCTGTCGTCTCCTGCCACCACACATGGCTGTCAGGTGCAAGTCAAAGTGTCCTTTGGGGAGTGCTAATGCACCCCTTGATGGCTTGATGCTTTGCTCCTAAAACCTTGTCCTGCTGCTCTGGGAACCACACCTAAAGGAGAGACATGGTGGCCCTGTACAAGACAGAGGCAGGGACATATATGTGCGTCAGGTTCTCAGTGGGTCTGGCTCCCATATTGCACAGCTTGGCATGTGCTGAGGCTGAGAGATCTGCCATTTAAACCCTTCTTTGTGCTGTTCTAATTCTCTACAGAAATTCCAATAGGCCATGGAAACTTCTACCCTCTAGATTTCAACTCCTTAAACCAAGATTATAGCCCTATATATGGTCATGTAACTGAATTTGGAGATCATGAGATATTTGGCAACAGTGAAAAGGTTCTGTTGGCTGGTTACTAGTGTTTCTTATTGGCTAACTCTGTTTTAAATATTAACCCATTTCTATCAAACTAAGTGCTTCCATGTGGTCTTACTGGAGAGAGAGTCTGGACCTCTTATCCTCTCACATCTTACATCTTGACTCCTCTCTACTACATATCCCAGAATCCTCATTGTCTCCTAGTCCTACCTGTCTTGCTTTCCTATTGGCCAACAGAGCTTTATTCATTAACCAATAAGAGAAAGATATATACAGAATGACATCTCCCATCATCTCCTCTTTTCTGTATAAAATAAAAAGAAGGGTTTTAACTTTAACATAGTAAAATATATAACAAAACAGTTATCAAATAAGACCTATAGTTAACAATATTTAGTCCATTAATATTTAGCAAGATTTAAAGAAAATATTCCATCATCTATCCTGTCTTTGTGAGTCTAAAGTCTTATGTGTAATATAAGACTTTAATGTAATTTAATGTATTTAATGTAATATATCTTTAATCCTAACTAAGGAAAACTATAATCAAACTATCTGTCTTCAGATCCATGAAAGACCACAGAAGGATAATATATAAACTCTAGAAATGATAGACAACTTGATGCCTGGTCAGTTACCCAAAGTTCTTCTGTAATGTTCCATCTTCTGCCTATAGGCCATAATGCGTCTGGTAGACTCCTCAGCAAAACAAGAAACTTTAAACTGTCCATCTGTATTGGCAGTTTGTCAGTCACTTTTCTCTGTGTCCTCCAGAATGTCTGGCAGACTCTTCATTGAAGCAGGGACTCTATATCACTGTCCATCTTATTTCAGCAGTCACTTTTCTGTGGGTTCTGCATGTCCAGTTTATTCAGCATAAAGTCAAACAGTCCAGACAAGAGCAGTATCTTGCCCAAATGGCTAGTCTTGCCATTTTGTAAGCAAACTCCATAACACGTTTCTTTGACGTTCATCTTCCTTTTTGACACAGGTGGTATTGCCAGGAGCAGTTGTACCTACTGTTAAGAAAAACCCTAAACCATTTTAAATGCCATATTCTGTAGGTCTTTGAAAGGTTTGAAGAATGCCTATCCATGTGAAACATATCTCTACATATCTAGAAAACCTAACCAACTTAACTATAAGCTTTGACTATCATAGGTAACTATCTACAATCTGTACTTAATTATACATTACATTTTTAAATGAGCCATATAAACACAATGCCTAAACAAGAGGAGAAATACACATATTACAAAATACACCTTAAATTTGTATCAATAAATGAAAACCCATTCCAAAACAAATATTCATTTCCATACCATAATCCCCTTTTTACCTTTAAAAAGAGATTGGCTGTGATCATTAACCATTTATAACCATCCCCATTTAAATGAAAATAAACATTTGTAGACAATAATTGGAAATTTGGGCATTGTTCTTCCCAAACTGCCTCCTGCTGGTTGGGGATGCTATAATACCATGGGAATCCTAAGAAGATACAGAAATCTTGAGTGTAGTCTATAAGGCTGCCTTTTCCCAGCTATTTTAAATGTTGGATCACCTGGGACACTGTCTCAGGGGGTCTTGCTTGATCAAACCATGTTAGTTTGGAAGGGATCCACAGCTTTTCATTTTCTATGGAAAATAGAAATTTTTTATCAGTAACCTGTCCTTAGACTTAAAATTTGAAGTTAAAGCATTTTTAAAATAGATAAGTTGGATTAATTTAGCAGCATTGATAATCAAGTATATTTTTAGCAGTTGTTGTTTCTTCCATAGCAATTGAGCAATTGAAAGACAACATAATAGCATTCAGTATCCAGACTCTCTGTGTGCTTTTCATCTTCACGTGGCTTTTTTTTTTTTTTTTATTACTCTATCTCTTCTACTTCTATTTTTTTTTTTTTTTTTTTTTAAAGACAGGGTTTCTCTGTGTAATTTTGTCTGTCCTGAAATTTACTCTGTATTCTAGGCTGGCCTTGAAATCACAGAGATCTGCTTGCCTCTGCTGGGATTAAAGGCATGTGCCACCACACCCAGCTATTCTTTTTCCTTTTGTTTTTTTAAAAACCACTTTATCCTGTTTCTTTTTCTCCCCCAAGCCTATGTATATTTTAAATACACTGTAAACCTTTAGAGGTTGTTCTTTATCTTAATCTGCCTTTACTGTAAATCTTTATCTTTTTCTAGCCATGAGTCTTTTATCTGCTAAACAACAACGTTGCTTTCCAATATGGCAGGGGTATATTTACCACCAGCTGTGAGAGCTATGCTCACTGCCTTGGTCTATGCTGCTATCACGCAGCATGCTGCCAGCTTGGAGATGTGAGCATTGCCACCGCCAGCTGCTCATACACACCATTGAATTGTTAGCAGGGCCTCTTAAAAAAGCCAGGCTTTTTTTTTCCTGCTTATGCTGAGTCAGGAAACCTCCCTCAAAGGAGTTGCATGAGTGTCTGCTTGTCTCTAGAAAAACAGCCTGCCCGAGAAAAATGCTGCTACTAAGAAGCCTTGCTCGTCTCTGTTGTTTTGTTTTTAAAATCCCCCTTTAAGCTTTTGTCAAGTTTTAAGTGGAACTTCTTAGTATCCATGTTATAGGCGTCATTTTGTTACAAGCAATTTCCTGCCAGCCTGGTTCTACTGCAGTGTCAACCCCAAATAACACACAGAGACGGTGTTTAATTAGGAAACTGTTGGCTGGTTACTAGTGTTTCTTATTGGCTAGCTCTGTCTTAAATATTAACCCATTCCTATCAATCTAAGTGTTTCCATGTGGTCTTACTGGAGAGAGGGTCGGGACCTCTTATCCTCTTCTGGTTTACATCTTGACTCATGGACTGAAAATTAACTTAAAACTCAAGTGGATAATGAATCCTGGCAGTACTCAGTTGAGTTGTGCGGCTTCACGGCAGCCTAGGCTCTGGGCACACACACACACACACACACACACACACACACACACACACACACACACACACACTTTAATATTTTCATTGGGAATGCTGCCACACAACAACAAACCTGCCTGATACAAACTCAGATTCAAGCTACTATCTGTTATGGATATCAGAGTCATGCTTTGCCTACAAAGTTATCTGCTCTTATAAAATGGTTAATTATAGCTAACAGAGATGTCTAGTACTTTCCTACCACTATTCCTCAACATGTAAGTATCGAATTAATATCTCTTTGTAATATATTGTGAGAATGTCTGATTTTTAAAAATTGGTGTTTGAGTCACTGGCTTCCATTCTATTAAGAAAATTCAATTATATTCTGCTTGAGATTAAGAAAGAATTTCTAACAATTTCTCAAATCTCTAAACATGCTTTTGCCATTGTATGTAAATAAACATTCAGCCACGATTTCATTCATGACAAAATAAACGAGTACATTCATCACAGTATGCAAATTTGGTTTGTCTTTAATAAATGGTAAAACAATGTACATGCCACAGAATTGTTTTAAAATATATTTCTTTATGACTTAGTATCAAATGTTTGACTTGTGTATCTGTTTTATGTATGTATATACTCAGATTTATGTAAAACTTTCTTGGGCAAAACATGGTCACCAGCAGGAAAAGTTTAAGTCCTATTAAAGAAGGTGTTTTTCTGTCTTAGCCCTGCTTTCTGATGCCAGCTGAGGCAGGGGGAGACCCTGCTTCCTGGCTACCCATTCATTACCTCCTCCAGGAATAAGCTGTGTGCTTTCCCATGATCACCAATGAGCAAATTGCTAGAGAAGCACAAGCAGGTGTGGATTAGGCTTAAGCTGAACACTTGGCAAAGAGGCTACAGATGTGGAGGTGAAGAGCTGAGAGGACCAGAAAGGAACGGCTTTAAGAACAAGTGGCTGCCCCAGCGGGGCCCACATCAGGAGACAGACCCTACAGTCCTTTCTCCCTACTTCCTTTGAAGTAATGCCAACTCTCTTCTCCTTTTTCAAAAGTGTGTGTGTGTGTGTGTGTGTGTGTGTGTGTGTGTGCTTGCACATGCCCTTGAAGGTTTCAGATTCCCCAGAGCTGGAGTTACAGAGAATTGTGAGCTGCCGGTTGTGTTAAGGTGTTAGGATTCAGACTTGGGTCCTCTGCAGGAGCAGCAAATGTTCTTACCTGCGGCACCATCTCTCCAGCCCCATGCCGGCTCTTCTCAAGGCCAGCTACAAGGTTGAGTTACATCTCAAGGAATCCCCGGGATTGTGTCCTGGAGCCAGGAGCAGCCTGCTCTCAGCAATCATACCCTTCCCTGACCCTGCTGCACCCCATTCCACCTCTGGGCTGGGTTCCCATGCATGTGGAGCCCCTGGATTTAGCCACTGTTGCTGGAGTCCACAGCATCCGTGCTGGATCATGGGCAATTCAGGTAGAGTGGACTACAGTATGTCTTTATGCCAGCACAAAGTCCTTAGAGTTCAGGGTGTCACTAAAGCTCCTTCATTATTGACTAGCCTCCTTTGTAGGGCAATGAAATATCCAGCCAACCTTGCCATTGAGGCACCCTTCTGCACTCCGCATGTGTCTATGTCATTGCAAAAGGACTCTGTTGTTTCCCCTGCAGTCCTCAATGGGTGGAGGAATGTTGTACAATGTTTCCTCTCAATGGAGCTTAAATTCACAGTCTAGATCCTAGAGTCTGTTCTCCTGGGGAGCAGAAAGAGTAACTAAGTTTCATCTCAGATGGTCTACAACTAAAGCATGGCTTAGAAAATCTTTCTAATAGCCTTCTCTATTTAAAAACATAAATTAAAAAAAAGAGAGAGAGGTTCTCATTATGTAGCTGCAACTTATGGCAATTTCCCTGCCTTAGTCCCTTTAATGTTGGGATTACAGACACGAGCCACCAAACCTGGCCTCTTATACCTTTCCAATATTCACTCATCATTAAAAATTTAAGAAGATCCAGGCATGGTGGCACACACCCTTAATACCAGCCGGCACTGAGGAGGCAGAGGCTCTGTAAATTGGAGGCCAGCTTCATTTACATAGTGAGTTCTAAGCTAATCAGGGAGTACACAGTGAGACCCTGTGTCAAAGACTAATTTAGAAAGAACACAATTTTAAAAATATTACAAGAGAGCTTACACCAACTTGAGATAACTGTTATTTTTGTGTACACCCTATATTTCTCCTTTTCTCCCTCTCCCTTTTTAGTTTCCTCCCTCCCTGCTCTCTTCCCTTCTTTTGGCACACCTCACGTTCTTATGTGGCAGTTTTGTAAGTCTGCTTACAAAATCGTTGTTAGTTAAAAGTACAGAAGCCACTCTGAGGCAGCATCTGAGCTTGATTTTTTTAAACCTTAATTTGGAATCGGTTTTAGACACAAAAAGATGCAAAGACAGAGCCAAGGGATGCTATGTAGTCAGACCCAGCTTCCTTTAATATTAATATACTTCATACTGACATTTTCATTCATTACAGTTAATGAACAAATATAAATACGCTCTCAAGGAGTCCATACTTCTTATTTTTGGCCTTTGTCTGATGCAGGATGCTCTAGCCCACTTTCATCATATAGCTGGAGACAGTTTGTCAGGTTTTTAATGCTTTTATGGCCTTGAAAGTTTTGGGGGAGCAGAGGCTCTGTGTTCTGTAGACTCTTTTGGTTGTTGTTGTTTTTTTTTTTTTTTTTTTTTTGACACTTTCCCTGATGATTTCAGCAGGGGTTCTGGGATTCTTGGGGGAGACCGAGAGCTGAGGCTCCTTCTGATCATGTGATGGTGTCAATAGGTGACATCACTGTGGATGGAGCTCTGAATCACATGGGCAAGGCAGCTCCCCAACATCTCTGCTGTACAGTTCCCCTTCACCTCCTTCCCACACCGCACCTTTGGCAAGACGTTCTTCATTGGAGCCCACACCTGGGGAGGAGTTGCACTCTGCCTGGAGGAAGGAGGAATACTTACACAAACGGTTTGCAATCCCTTTATGTGTCACTGATTTATTTCGTTAGCCATTTGATTGTAATTATGTAGGCTCATGAGTATTTTCCTTGTACTTTAGGTCATAATCCAATAGTTATTTATTTGACAACTGGCTTAAGTTATTCTAATTCAGCCACTGGGAGCTCTGTTCACTATGGGTTTGTTTTAGGCCTAACCGATATTATTTCCTCCTGGCTTTCTGTCATGGACTGATGCACTAGAAGCCTAAAACCAGTCGTTGCTCTGAGAGGCCTTCTTTCCTGGTTGTATCAGGAAGGATTCTTCAGAAATATAAAACCAGCAGGAGAGTCATGTATGAAGACTTTCATGTTAAGGAACTACCTTGCCTAATTATGGAGCAGGAAAGATCTCAAATCTATAGAACTAGAATGTCAGATTGAGTCCAAAGGCCCAATGCCTCTGCTTAGCCGGGACGACCTGGAATCCTAGTGTAAAGACCTTGGTTGGAAAGCTCTGTTATTCAGAGAAGGGTTGGCCTTTTATTCTACTCGAGCCTTCCTTCTGCTGATGGAATGAAGGCCACTCACAGTATGAGCAATGGGCTTTACTTAGCCTCCTCTCCAAATGCAAACCTTATCCTAAAACATCATCACAGACATATCCAGAATAACATTTGATTAAGTGTCTGGGCACTGTGTGGTCCCTTCACACTGACACATGAAAATCATTGTAATAGTTATATTAGGCCATAGCACTAAGAATAAGGATCTAGACACTAGATATGTTCAATGCAACTAAAGTGTCACAGTTTATAGACCCTGTCAGGTAACAGAGATGTGTGTGTACATATATACAATACATATATAAATATATACATATACATAATTTATACATATGGTAATCATTTGTATATATATGACATTCATTTTATACGTGGTATTCATTTGTACATATGGTATTCATTTTTTGTGGTATTCATTTGTTTTTTCAGTGCTGGATATTGAAACAAGGCCTTTGCATATGCTAAGCAAACACTCTACCACTGAGATGCATCCATAGCTCTGTGTGTTTTCATAAACAACCAACCTATGCCTAAGTCTAAATCATTACCATCATGGTCCTTATAGCCTTTTTCCTTGCTTTCCTACAGAAAGTGATGAGAAATGTAGCTCAGACAACCTGTCACCTATTTTCTTAGATGTCCTGTTTCACAATCCACATTATAATGGTTAATTTTATGTGCCAACTTAAATGGAACATAGGTGCCCAGATATTCAGGTGTGGCTGAGAATGTATTTCTTTGAGATTAACTCTGCAATGATAGAGTGAAGCAAACTGCCCTCGATAATGAGAATAGGTCTGATCAAATTAGTTGAAGGAACTAACAGAACAAAGAGGCTGAATCAGAGGGCATTCCCTTTGCCTGACTACCATTGACAGGACATTGTTTCATTCCAACAAAGTAAATATTGGCTGTCCTGGGTCTCCAGCTTGGTAGGTGTAGATATTGTAACTTGTCAGTCTCCAAAATTACATCGACCCCTCTCTCCTTCTATCCTTCATTCCCCTCTGATAGGATAGATGAGACTGTCTGCTAGATAGTGAGTGATTAACACACGTGTGCTGTGTGTTCAGAATTCCCAAGTCATGTCCCCACAGGATCAACAGTCTCCCACAAAGCCTTTTTCTTTAGTCTCACTTGCTTCCAAAGCCTGTTACGTCACCCTTTGCTTTCCTTCCCCCTTCAGTGAGATATGTAATAAAGTTGGATTATTTTATCACACTGTGCATTCCCTTTAGGTTACCTCAAACTTGTAAGTCATTGTGGGGAGGAGGTCCTGGGGGGGACTGCTCAGTCAATAAAGAACTCGTGGCACAAACTTGAGTTTGATCCCCAGCCTTCGTGTACAAGGCAAGCCCTGCAGAACATGCCTTAAACATCGAGCTTGGCTGAATCGGTGAGCTCCAGGTTGAGAAAGAGACTCTGGAAAACAATGTTTTAAATTAGTTCATTGGGGATTTTATGCACATCTACAATGTATTTAGATCACATTCATTAACTCTTGACTCCTCCTCCTACCAGATCCCTCCCCCACTGAACAGTGTCTCTTTATCACTCTTCCCTTCTTTTACCCACAAAGTGTCATTGTGCTTCCCAAATATGCATGGGAGTGGGGCCCTCCATTGAAGTATGGTTGACCTTTCAGGAATCACATCCTCAAAGAAAACCGACTCTCCCCATCTCAAACGTTTAAATCGTCCCAGAGAATGGCTCCATCAGTATAGTACTTTTTGCACAGGCACCAGGGCTTGGGTTTGAGTCCCAGTATCAACTGTCAGTAGTTCCTGAGCTGCAGGTGGGAGCTCATGAGACACTCTCCCAACCATGCTGGAACGTCGACTGGCTTCATCGCCAGCTGGTTTTATGCAGCTAACCACAGCTGCTGTGGGTTCACAGTGCAGCTGCCCTGACATGCACAGAAGACGCCATTTTGTTCTGGTCTTCCCTGACCACTGGCTCTTATAGTCTTCCTGTCCCCTCTTCTGCCATGGTCCCCAAGACTTGGAGGGAGAGAGTGTGATGACATAGATGTCCCATTTATGACTGAGCACTTTGTGGATATTTATTCTCTATCCTTGCTTGGACCAGTTGTGAACTTTTTATTTATGTCAACTTGTAAGGATGTTGGATTGTGTGGTCTGTGCCTCTTCTGCAGTGCTGATATGATCATATGGCTTTTCTAAAACTTTTTCTTTTCTTTTCCCCCCAACATTTTAGAATACTGGATTGTAGCGTTTACTTTTGAATGTTAAACTAGCCTTACACATTTGGAATGGACCCTGGTTAGTTGTGGTGTAGAATTCTTTGTATATGCCACAGCTTTCTATTTAGTATCATTTTGTTGAACCCTTTTATGTGATATTTGTGAGAGGAGTTAGTTTAAGGTTTTCCTTTCTTCAAGCAGCTTTCTCTAGTAGTGTGGTTAGGGTGATATTGGCTCGAATAGAGTGAGTCATACATTGTTTCCTCCATGCCTGTTTCCTAAAGGTAGATGTAGGTGCCATTTCATTTGTCCGTGTTGGTATAATTAGGCAAGGATCACATTTCATGGGTTCTCTCATAGGTTTGACTGCTTTCCTTAGTTGATGCATGGCTCCCCTGACCATCTCTCCATATCCTACTATTTTTCAGCTTTTAAGATTTGGGTACATTTCCTCAAAGTTACATAATGTATTGACATATAGACTCATAATTTTACTTTATGATACTTTAGATTTCTAAGTATGTTGAGATTCTAACTTCATCTAAACCCATGTATGTAATAACCTGTACGTCTGTATATATACTTTGTGAATTATTTCCCTTCCCATTGTTCCTTATGGATATAGACTCACATATGGGTGCAGGGGCTTTGATCAGCCATCCCATGCCTGATATTGGGGATGAAAGTGAGACAGTGCCCATGTAAAAGGGGGATATGCCCATTTTGGTGAGGAAGGATTAGGAGTGAACACTTGAGGATACCGATATGTCAGGTTCCGGAATTGCTTTACATGAAATAATCAACATTGCAGTCTAGGGGTCTGAATTACTTTGGTTTCTCTGCCAGCTAAAGACTTAAAAGGCAGGAGAAATCCTGAGCGCTATTGGCAGCAGCAGGGAATATCACAGACATAGCAGAGATATTTAGCTCAGAACAGAAAGGGTTTGATTGTGGGTGAGCAAATACACACACACACACACACACACACACACACACACACACACACACACACTTTCATAGTCTCTCTCTCTCTCACACACACACATGCACATACACACATGTGCAGTCTCTCTTTCACACACACATACACACAAGTGAAAGTCTCTTTCTCACAGCTTTTGCACTAATTAGGCAGTGATTCTCTGACATATTTTGAGTTAACACAGGTGCATAGGGACACATAATCTCAGAAAACCAGGCAGATGAACCAGGGCATTGGGTTTGCATAGTTAGAGCAGTCAATATACACAGGCTCACATGTGTGAATTCAAGCATCAGTGGATGGGATTTTTTTTCTCGATATAAAATCTACTAAATCAGTGCAGATCTTATCCTTCTGTCTGTCTCCAACCACTACACTGAGATTTTAAATGGAGTCCAGGGATGGAGCACAGCTTAGGGAAGTCATAGAAGGACTTTATCCAAAAACTGTTACTTTCTATACAAAATAAGGAAAAAAATAAGCACCACTAATTTTTATATCAGAAAAAACCACGTAATTAACCTGGTGTGGATACCATGCAAGAACTGCACCCAATATGGCAGGCCAAACACTGCCGGCTCTGCTGGCTCCAGGTGGAGACAGAACACTGCTGGGAAGGGATGGTGAGTGCCAGGGTACCATAACAGAGCTGACCTTCCACAGAGACAGAGAATGAAAACATTAGGGTTTACATTTTCTTTAAAAGAAAGAATGCGCCACTTGAAAACCCAGAATAAACTTTCATGTCATCCGTCTTTTCTAGATCTGCTTTATATAGGAGTTACAAGAAGGCAAAGAGCTGAGAAAACATCACTTGATTAGATTTTGTCTATCACTCAGTCACTGGCTTCTGCCAAGGAGATTCACAAAATTGGAACCCAGGAAGAGATTCCCAGCATGAAAAGGGCAGAAATCATTTTGTTGACACATGTAGAACTTTACGGCAAGCATCTGTTAAGTGACACAGTGAGTGACAAATTATAATGGCGCATGAGGTGAAGACAGATGGCACTCTGAAGAACAGCAGGGGCTTGGTGTGGAGCAGAAGAGCAAGGACTCAGTTCCCCTGCCCCAACCAGAGAACAGAGGAAGGAAGCCAGCAAGGGCATCCCCTGAGCACAGGGCTCTGCAGCCAGGGCAGCTGGGGATCAGGGACACTCTCTCTGGGGGCAGGGACTTCAGTGCCTGTAGCTCTTCCTGCTGGAGGACGAGGTGGTGGTGTACTTGATGGTGGAAGAGCTGCCACCAGAGGAGCTGAGGCCACCACTGATGCCTCTGCCACTGCCAGAACTGAAGCCACCTCCAAGGCCATGGCCGCTGCTGTAGGGGTAGCTGCTGCCTCCTCCTAGGCCCAAGCTGCTGCCAGCACCACCTGCACTGCCATAGCCGCTGGACACGGTGGACTGCACCACAGCTGTGAAGGACGCAAGAGGGGACAAAGGTCACAGTGAGCCCACTCTGTCCAGTGATCCAGACACTAGGCAGGGGAGGGAAAGGTGGGCAAGCATAATACTTACAGATGTTGACTGGTCCAACGCCTTCACCATTCAGCCTGGAAGAAAACAGAGCAGGTGAGAAAGAGGGAGCCATGACCTCAGTCCCCATGGGAACCATCAGTCTGGGGACAGTTCACAGAGAATCCCCTGGTTGAGTGGTTCCTGAAGGTAGTCACTGTGGCCACAGCTAGTGCTCCCTACCCTGGGCTCAGTGCCTGGCATCATGGAGGTGTCCTCAGGGGCTAGAGGAGGGGTGAGCACTCACCTGCACTCCTCTCCTTCCAGCAGCTTCCTGTAGGTGGCGATCTCCACATCAAGGGCCAGCTTGACATTCATGAGCTCCTGGTACTCCTTCAGAAGCCTGGCCATGTCCTGTTTGGCCTTCTGCAGGGCATCCTCCAGACCTTCTAGATTGCCCCTGGCAACTCTGAAAGCTGTCTCCCCACGCTGCTCAGATTCAGCAATGGCAGCCTGCACGATGGCACACTGGATACAGAGAGCAAGAAAAACAAACTTTATTGTGGTTCTCTCCAGAGGGGGATCCCCAGATCTTGGTTCCCAGTAAGCAAGAGTTCAGAGGACAGAAAATAATGGACAGCAATATCTGACATCTTTTGTCTACCCTACCTGTTTCTTAACACGGTCGATCTCAGATCTCAGCCTCTGGATCATGCGGTTGATCTCTGCGATCTCCTGCTTCGTGTTGTGCAGGTCGTCCCCGTGTCGTCCTGCTGTGACCTGCAGGTCCTCATACTGAAGGTCAATTGAGGAGAGAACATTTGTGTGAGTTTTGCATGCAAAAGCAAATTCATTTCTAGGTGGCCTGCACTGTCATTTGTGTGATGGTTTTTCCTCAAGAAAAGCTGTTGGAGAACATGGACTACATAACTCTCTTGGGAACTGAAAATGTTCTGTGTAATCTCATGTACTCCCACTACAAGGAAGGAGAGCTGGAACCCATTTATGGAAACTTTCTTCTACTCTTGATTCTTTTGATCCTTGGATTACAATGTAATTCTCTAAGGCAAGTGCAAGGTCTATTTACAATGACAAGACCACTTTTTCTTCTTGTTAGATATGGAACCCAAATAAAGACTGAGACTTAGTCCCAGATAGTCTTCATCATTGTAACCAGAGGGTAGATGTCATCAAAGGCAGCGTGGGACCCAGCCCCAATGTCTATAAATGTAACATATCTGAAATCACACTGAAGGTGATTGTTTTGTTATTGAATAATTCATTTCTTTTCTCTCCTCAAGCCTCCTATGACTTTTCATGTTCTTAGGCTCTTGCTTTTTTCCAATAATGTGTCATTTTACCTTAAGACCTAGCTACTTTAATTTCTGGAGTCCATGTCCAAATTTGAGCCTCTATTATCATGACTTTTGGCATCCTACATTCATCTTCTCTTTTCTCTTTAACTCACTTGTTCTCGTAGTCCTTCACTGTATCCTGCATGTTCCTCAGCTCTGAGTCCAGGCGGCCCCTCTGCCCCAGGAACCCATCCACGTGTCTCTGGAGCTTGTTCAATCCATGGCTCCAGGTTCTGCCTCTCTGTCTTAATTCCCTTCTCCTGTAGCAGGGTCCACTTGGTGTCCAAGACCTTGTTCTGTTGCTCCAAAAACTGCACCTGAATGGACCGAGTGTGAGAAGAATTTTGAGTTTCATTCTTTAGTGACCCTTCACTAATGTGATTTGCATGTTAGGCTGTCTGCCTAAACTCATTCAGTGTATGTAGTGCCTGGTCCTGTGTCTGAAAGGGACCATCCAGTGTGAAGCTCCCAGCATCACCCCTCTGAAGAAGGCAGAGCTCCCAGCCAGGGCATAGGCAGCTGCGAAGTGGCCAGCTGGATTGTGGTTCAGCTTAGTGTGGCTGGGATGCCTCCCAAACTGCCCTGTAGAGACTTCACCCTCAGTACTGTCCTCTGTGTTGTGAGACCTGAGATCATCTCAGCCCACCTGAATCAGACACCCTCATGGGGCATCTCTGGAGGAGAAGAACTCTGTCCCTAAATGCCAGCTGCTAGTCTGACTAAAGCGGGACAAAGCCAGGACGGATTCAACCAGAAATCATGGCAGTGTTAGAGCAAAGCTGAGTATCTTCCCTCCACCACTGCCTTTGGCATTCTCTCCAGAGCCTACTCCTGTGTCTGGTGCTCTAGAAAGAACCAAGTCTCACCTTGTCGATGAAGGAGGCAAACTTGTTGTTGAGGGTCTTGATCTACTCCCGCTTCTCAGTCCTCACTCGCTGGATGGTGGGGTCGATTTGCAGGTTCAGAGGGTTGAGGAGGCTCTGGTTAATGGTGACCTCTTGGATGCCTCCAGGGGGGCACACGGGGAAACCAGTGCCCCCATAGCCACCACCAAAGCCTGCTCCACCACTGAACCCAAAGCCATTGCCTGCTCCTCCAAAGCCAAAGTGTTCTCCAAGTAGGCTGTCATAGCCTCCCCCAATGCCACAGCTGCCCCCTCCGATGGAGATCCTCTTGGAGCTCCCCACACCATAGAGGCTCCTGCTGCCAAAGCCAGCTCTTTCCATCAGAGTCCCAGAGCCACCATTGCCCTGGGAGCTGAAGCCAGAACGGTTGAGCCCTGGCACTCTGGCTGAGCTGGCACTGAGCTGGCTGACTGGTTTGACTCCTGATGGTGGTTTTGGTAGACATGGTTCCTGGAGATGAGAAGTCTGTGAAGTGGAGTTACTGCAGGTCAGAACTCAGCAGATGATAGTGGTAGGCTCTGGGCAGCTGCTTATATATGGTATAGATGGTCTTGCTTATTCCTAAAGGTCAGCTTGCAGACTGGGAAGGCTAGGGCTTTACACACAGCGAGATCACACCTAGATTATTCAAAAATGTTATGCAATTTTGAGGTTGTGGTTTGGGGTTCCTTTAGTCATGAAAAATGTTCCAGCCTTTATTTTTGACTTAATCTCAGTACAGTAAATCAGTCCTTAATTCACTCGATCTCGTTACTCAGCAATATAGGTTCTGCTGGTCTTGGCTGATGTACTGAGATCCCTCTGCTCCCGGCTTGCTCTTCTCTCCCATGGAGATATGGAGACCAACTGTTGTGTTACGCTATCAGAAAGTGTCCCATGCCTACAGACAGCTCTTCACTGACCTTCAATGATTAAGAGTGTGAACTATAACCTGTTTTCCTCTAGATCCCATTTCAAAGAGACAGAAAAGTCAACCACATATTTGCCCCACGCCCCTTTCACTCACCAGCTTTATGAACAGCTTACATCCAATCTTAGTGGTTTGACGTGTCCCTCAGTTCACTCACCAACCCTATAATATTTGAAAGTAGATCTCAAAAAACCCATAATTCCTTCAGTTATTAATTCAGTATTACATCTAAATATAGGCTGCTTTGTACATATGTAGAAAATGACCATGTCTTCATATACATATATATGCATACACACACCCACACACACACACACACACACACACCCACACACACACACACCCACACACACACACACCCACACCCACACACACACACACAAACACACACACACACATTATTCAAGGGATTGTAAAGACTGCTCCCTGTTGAACAATGCTTGTTGCTGTTGCAGTGGGCCTGACTTTAGTTCCCAGCATCCACATCGTGGGTCACATAACTTTACTTCCAGGGAATTCCATCTCCTCTTCTGACCTCTGAGGGCATCAGGTGCACACACGTTATACATATTTACATACATGAACATAGTCCTATACATGAATAAGATAAATATAACTACAGAAATGGTTGATTTTCCAATATGCTTGTTAGCATTAGTTTTTAAAACATTTTGCTTGTTTAAAATTGTAATGCATTTCATTCATGTTTTATGTGGGTCATAGATAGAGCTTAAATAGTTAAACAGAATCTATGATTATCTCATAATCTTTTTTTTCTACTAGTCACTTAAAAAATGCTCATAGGAGTTTTGCTTGAATGAATGTCTGTGAACCAATTGTGTGCCTGGTTCCCCTAGATGCCAGAAGAGTGAATCAGATTCCCTAGAACTAAAGTTACCAGAAGGTTGTGAGCTGTGAGCCACCATATGGGAGCTGGGATTTGAACCCAGGTTCTCCATAAGAGCAGACAGTGCTCTTTACTGCTGAGTCATCTCTCCAGCCCCTCTCCTGTGCCTGGTTTGTTAGTGAATCCAGGTTAGCGTCCCTCTGAGTGTTTCAGCTGCTCTTTTCTACTTGGTTGCTCCCAATGTTTGCTGTAACAGGGCCACCGTGTCTGCCCCATGCTCTATAAACAGATATTACTTAATTCATGGACCTTAATGAGAGATATTCATGGCTTTTAAAAGCATGTGCCCTGGAATTCATGTTGAAAATGTGTATAATGTACATGCTACTTATCTACAATTTGAGTATGCAACACATGTTTAATGAACAGATGCATGCCAATGTCATTTCCCAAGCACCTAGTTCCTGCATGTGGAAGCAAGAGTGTTATTTGTTCCCTGTGTGCCCTTTGAGCAAAGTCCTTCACCGTAGTTTTGTGCTTTTCCTGTGCACACCATCTTTGTGGGTTTCTTGTGTATATCGTTTGTGTGTGTGATATCAGTAGGATGTTTATACATATGTGTGATACATTTATGTTTATACATATGTAAATATGTTCTCTCACGGACAGTACCTGCTACAGCCTTTTTACTTTCCATTTCTCTTTTCTCTGCAATCCCGTTTTTACACTCTAAGATCCCTTCTAAAGCCAGGTGTTCCTAGCCATCCTTTCCTGCACACCCATTAGTGGCTCCTCTACTGCTGATCTCAATTCACTGCTCTTTGCTATCATGCTTTTATTTTTTTTTTTCTGTATCCTTTCCTGAATATGGCCCTCTTCTATTTCTTACAGCCTTGCTGTGTTCACCCTTTATTCTGATTTTATAGTCGATTTACTCAAGTTCTTGGTAACGTTTCAGTGTGCCTTCTTTTCCGTTAGTATTAGTTGACTTGGCTTTCCTACATTTTGTTGAGGGCATGTATCTCCTGTGAATCCTGCAAAGGTCCTTTCCGTACCTGTCTTTGGATGGATGTGCCATTTGCATCAGCTTCCTAAGAGGGGCCAGGGGCATTTAGGGTAACAGGAACTTTCGTTGTCTCTAAGAGAATAACTCTTTTATCCTTTAATTCAGTCAGCCCATTAATGGTCACCAAACCACGGGCTTTATGAACCACAGACTCTCTGCTTTCTTTTCATCCCCACCAAAACACTCATTATGCAATAAAATGCTCAACTTGACTGACCTTGGCTGCCTACATATGTGGTTAAATATTATTCTAGAAGTGTCTGTGAGTTTCTGGGTGAGATTAAAAACTGAATGGGCTGACTAAGTTCAGCCCACTATGTGTCTCTCTTGGGTTGGCCTCTTTAGTCAGCTGAGGTCCTGAATATAATAAAAGGCAGAGTGAATGGGAAACACTCCTCCTGGTTGTCCTGAAGCTGGTGTTGTTTGTCTGTTTAATTTTTACTGCCGTCACACTAAGGCATCAGCATGAGGTGGGTCCCCAGCCTACTGGTTTGAAACAGAACAAAATCACTGGCTGTGCGGCTCCAGCCTTAGGACTGGCCTGAGCAAGGCTATCAGCTCTTCGGGATCTCTAACTCACAAACAGCTGGGAATTCTCAGTCTCTAAGCTTATGTGAACCAGTTCCTAACTACCCTCTGTCTGTCTGTCTGTCTGTCTGTCTCTGTCTCACTATCTCTGTATCTCTGTTTATGTCTCTTTGTCTCTGTCCTTTATCTCTGTCTCTGTGTCTATCTTCTTTCATCTTTCTGTCTTTCTGTCTCTCTGTCTGTCTGTCTCTGTCTCACTATCTCTGTATCTCTGTTTCTGTCTCTTTGTCTCTGTCCTTTATCTCTGTCTCTGTGTCTATCTTCTTCCATCTTTCTGTCTTTCTGTCTGCCTGCCTGCCTGCCTGCCTGCCTGCCTGTCTGTCTGTCTGTCTGTCTGTCTCAGTTCTCTTTTCTTGCCCATATCTTTATCTCTATGTTTGAGCAGTTTTAGGTTTAGGGCAGAACACCTGTGTTTTGGCTTCACAAAGAGCGCTATTTCATGAGTGAAGTGGTTTTTGAATTGTTAGTCCTATCTCCATGGGAACGAGACATGTCAAGTAAAGTGCAGTTACCACATAAAATTCTTCTTCTGTAAGTGTCATGTATCCCATTCACTCGGTAGTTGCCAGGTCAGGCTTCATACTCCTCTGTCCTATATTTTAAGAAGGTTGATTTTTCCATTTGGAATCTGCTAGATTCTTTTGTCCTATTGCACTCTCTGTCTTGAATGATCTTGATCTCATAAATTATTAGTTTTGCTTGTTCACTCAGGAGTATAAAACTCTGTGAAAGGCTGTGTTAAGAGAATTTCTGTGGGGTCAAGAAAATACTGGCACAGGGTTTATCTTATAAACTATGTGGACTGAAATAAAATGTGCCAAGAATTCTTTTGACCTTTTATTAAAAATAATACTTTTTCCTCACATAATATGTCCTGATTTCAGTTTCCCCTTCCTCTATTCATCTCAGTCCCTCCCCACCTCCCCTCCCAACTGGATCCCTTCCCTTTCTATTTCTCATCAGAAAACAATCAGGCTTCTAAGGGATAATAATAAAATAAACCATAATAAAATAAAGCTAAATTAACATATCAGAATGGGACCACAAAAAAAAAAGAGCCCAAGAAAAAGCACCAGAAACAGAAATAGACACAGAGACCCACTCATTCACACATTCAGGAATCTCTTAAACACAGCAAACTGGATGCCATAATATACAGGCAAAGGACACAGTTTCTGCTTCTCTTTCACAGGCTTCCCTGAGCCCTGAGGGGAAGGGTTTGATGGAGACATCCCACTCAGCACTGAGTTTCCAAAGTCTCCCATTGTCTGCATATTATATGCCTGTGGGTCTCTGTATTATTCCCATGTGCTTCAGGAGAAGGCTTTTCTGTTGGTGGGTGAGCAAAGTACTGAGCTGTGCATATAGCAGAATTCTTGCTATGTTCTTCTAGTAGAACAGTGGTATTTGTCCCTGGGATATCTAGTCTCAGGTCCTTGGTTACCCCAGTAGTGTTGTGGATAGGTTGTATCTTGTGGCATGGGCCTTAAACCAAATCTGATATTGGTTGGTTATTCATACAGCTTTGTACCATCGTTGCACAAGCATACCTTGCAGGCAGGACACCATCATAGATCAAAGGGTTTGTAGTGAGGAAGGTGTTTACATTTCTCCTTTGGGAGCATGCAAAGTGCCTTCCTATACCAAAGACACTAGCACATAGGGTGAAGGCTCTGTGTAGGCACTAACTTTACTTGTTCATGTTCAGTGAGTTGTGTAGGAGTTGTCTTTGGCAATAGGGCCTTGCCATCAGTTTATGGACAGCAAGCTATAGTCTTGGCAACAGCCTGGATTGTGTGGGGGTTCCCATGGGTCCCCTTTGGCCAGCTACTCAATTATAAGTAATCCATGCCTGGTACTGAAATCTTCATTTGCTAACAATAGATGTCCAGTGGGAGCTCTATCTCCTCCATTCTTTGGCCATTTCACTTAGGCCATATTGTGAGATATATATTTAGGTCATATTTTGGTTTATATTTTAGGAAGCTTCTATTATATTAGTTTTTCATACTAGTTCTCAAATGGCCCTTACATTTTGTTGTTTTTCCTGATATTTCTTTCCTTTCTCCCTTTTCCCTCCCTCTTATCAGTTGATCCTCGTGTTCAAGTGCCCCAACATCTAACTATTCTATCTTGTTTTCCTAGTGAGATCTATCTGTCCTCCTAGTTCCTTACTCTATATCTAATCTCTGTGGTTCTGTGGGTTGTAGCTTGGTTATCATTGACTTAATAGCTAATACCCACATACAAATGAATACATACCATATTTGTCTTTCTGGGTCTGGTTTACCTCCCTCAGGATTATTTTTTTCTAGTTGCATCCATTTAGCTGTGAATTTCATGGTTTTATTTATTTGGTTTTTTCGAGACAGGGTTTCTCTGTATTGTTTTAGAAGCTATCCTGGAACTAGCTCTGTAGACCAGGCTGGCCTCGAACTCACAGAGATCCGCCTGCCTCTGCCTCCTGAGTGCTGGGATTAAAGGCATGCATCACCAATGCCCAGCTCCATGGTTTTATTTTTTAAGAGGTAGAGTAATATTCCAATGTGTACATGTACCATATTTTCTTCCTCCATTCCTCTGTTGAGGGACATCCAGGTTGTTTCCAGTTTCTGGCTATTATGAATAGACAAGCAATGAACATGATTGAGCAAGTGTCTCTGTGATAGGATCAAGTGTCCTTTGGGTATATGCCCAAGACAAGTATAACTGGATCTTGAGGTAGATCTATTCCCATTTTCCTGAGGAACCATCACACTGATTCCCACAGTGGTTGTACACGTTTGCAGTCCCACCAGCAATCAATGAGGGTTCCCCTTAATCCACAGCCTCACCAGCATGTGGCTTCATTGTTTAAATTGATCTTAGCCATTCTTACAGGAGTAAGATGAAATCTCAAAGAAGTTTGGATTTGCATTTCCCTGATGACCAAGGATGCTGAACATTTCTTTGTTTCTCCGCCATTTGTGCTTCCACATTTGAGAACTCTCCATTTAGATCTATACCACATTTTAAAATTGGGTTGTTTTCTTGATACCTACTTTCTTGAGGTCTTTATATATTTTGTATTTTATCCCTCTATCAAATGCATAGTTCATAAAAATCTTTTCTCATCCTATAGGCTGCTGCTTTGTTTGGAATGATGGTACTCCTTGACTTACAGAAGCGTTTCAGTTTTGTGAGGTCCCAATTATTGATTTTATTGTCTGTGCTAATGGTGTTCTGCTCAGAAAGTCTCTTCTTGTGCCAAGGGGTTCAATAATATCCTTGTTCTCTCTTCTATTAGGCTCCATGTGTCTGGGTTTATGTTGAGACCTTTGATCCATTTGCAGGATGAAAATTATGGATGCTTTTGGATCATTCTACATGTAGCCATCCCTTTGATCAGGACTATTTGTTCAAAATGCTTTTTTTCCAGTGCATAATTCAGGCTTTTTTTTTTTTTTTTATAAAACATCAGACCTATAGGTGTGTCTGTTTTGTGACAATACCATGCTTTAAAAAACAAGATAAAGAAGTAATAACTCTGTAGTATCCTTTGAGGTTAGGGATGGTAAGAACCTCCAGCAGTTCTTTTATTATTTAGGTTTGTTATAACTCTCCTAGGTTTTTGTGTTTTCATATGAAGCTAAAATTGTACTTTCAAGATCTGTGAAGAATTGTGTTATAATCTTGATAGGGACGCCATTGAATCTGTAGGTCACTTTTGGTAGGATGGCCACATTTATTATATTAACCCTACAGATCCATGAGCATGGGAGATCTTTCCATCTTCTGATATTATCTTCAATATCTTAAACTTCTCATACAAGTCTTTTACTTGCTTGGTTGGAGTTTTATGTATTTCAGGTTATTTGAGGGTACTGTGAAATGTGTTGTTTCCTTTTTGTTTTGTCAGTCGGTTTGCCATTTGTATACAAGGTTACTGGTTTGAGTGTTAATCTTATAATCAACCACTTGCTGAAAGTGTTTACCAGCTGTAGGAGATTCCAGGTGGACTTTTAGGGTCCCTCATGTATACTGTCAAATGAAGATTTTTTAACTTATTCCTTTCCAATTTGTACCCTTGGTCTCCTTCAGTTGTCTTATTGCTCTAGCTAAGACTTCAAGTACTATATTAAATATATCTAGAGAGTGGGAAACCTTGTCTTGTTTCTGATTTTAGTAGAAATGCTTTGATTTTATTTTCTCCATTAAATTGATGTTTACTATGGCCTTGATGTAAACTGCTTTTATTATGTTGAAGTATATTCTATGAATTCATAATATGTCCAGGACTTTTATCTAAAAGGATGTGAGAATTTTGTCAAAGGCTCTTTCTGCATCTAATGAGATTATCACATGGTTTTTATCTTTCAGTTTATATATATGGTTGATTATATCAATCGATTTACATATGTTGAATCATCTCTGCTTGTCTAGGATGAAGTCTCCTTGATCACAATGGGTGGTCTTTTGATGTGTTCTTTGATTCAATTTGAAAGTATTTTATTGAGAATTTTTGCATCTATGTTCATAAAGGAAACTGGTCTGTAATTCTTCTTTGTTGGGTCTTAATGCAGTTTGGATGTCAGGGTAACTGTGGTCTCATAAATCAATTGGGCAATGTCCCTTCTGTTTCTGTTTTGTGAAATAATTTGAAGAGTATTGGCATTAACTCTTTGAAAGTCTGGTAGAATTCTGCTGCAAAACACATCAGTGCCTGGTTTAGTTTTGGTTGGGAGACTTAATGACTGCTTCTAATTCACTAGGGGTTGTTGACCAGTTTAAATGTCTTGTGAGATCTTAGTTTAACTTTGTTAAGTGGTAGAATACAGATTTCTAAGTGTGCCCTTGGGTCTCCTGGATTTCCTTTGTGTCTTTTCCTTTGTTATGTGTGCCGTTTCTTAGCTACTTTTGTAAATTTAGATAATCTCATTGCACCTTTTAGTTCATTTAGGTAAGGGTTTGCCAATTGTGTTGATCTTCTCTAAGAACTACTCTCTATTTCATTGATTCTGGTACTGTTTGTTTCTAATTTTGGCTTCAGTCCTGTGTTTGATTATTTCTTGCTGTGTACTTCTTTTTGTTCTAGAGCACTGGGGGTGATGTTAGGTACTAGTATTAGACTTCTCCAATTCTATCATGTAGGCCTTCAGTGTTATGAACTTGCTTTCACTGGGAACCATAGGTTGGGGCATGTTGCTATTTTAATTTTCATTTCATTCTAGAAAGTTTTTTATTTCTTAACCATTTTTTTTATTATTCACTAGTGAGTTGTTCAGTTTTCAAAGAGTTTGTAAGCTTTCTATTATTTCTCTGAGACTTGTTTTATATCCAAGTATGTGGTCAATTTTGGAGAACATTCTACTAGGTGTTGAGAAAATTATATTCTTTTGTGTTTGAGTGAAATGTCCTTTAAATATCTGTTAGGTCCATTTAGTTATGACATCAGTGTACCCAAGCATTTCTCTGCTTAGGATTTGTCTGGATGGCCTGTCCATTGGTGAGAATCAGGTAATGAAGCCTTCCATTATCAGTTTGTGAGGGTCAATATGTGATTTAAGTTGTAATAGTGTTCTTTTATGAACTTGGGTGTCCTTGTGTTTGGTACATTTATGTTAAGAATTGCAAAGTCCATTTGGTAGATTTTTCCCATCTCTTCTGATTAATTTTGGTTTGAAGTTTGTTTTGCAAGTTATTAAAATGGTTGTGCCAGTTTGCTTCTTAGATCTATTTGCTGGAATATCTTATTCCATCCGTTCACCCTGAGGTGATGTCTATCCTTGATGTCCTTAAGGTGGGATTTTTTGATTAATCAGTAGGATGGAGCCAGCTTTTACATTCAATCTGTGTCTTTATATTGGGGACTGAAACCATAGATGTTGAGAGTTATCAATTAGCAGTGCTTTTATTTATGTTCCTGTTATTTTGTGTGTTATTTGTGGTGTGTGTGTGTGTGTGTGTGTGTGTGTGTGTGTGTGTGTGTGTGTGTCCCCTCTTTTGATTTGGTGGTCTGGAATTATTTATTCTTTATGTTTTCTTGAATGTGGTTTTAATCTCTTTAGGTTAGATTTTCTTTCTAGTGCCTTCTGTAGGGCTGGATTTGTAGATAGATTTTCTTTTCAAATTGGTTTTATCATGGAATGTCTTATTTTCTCCATCTACAGTGATTGGAGTTTTTCTGTATATAATATTATGTGCTGGCATCTGTGGTCTGTTAGAGTTGTAGAACTTTTCAGGTACTTCTGGCCTTTAGAGTATCCAATGAGATTCACATAGGTCTGCCTTTATATGTTGTTTGGTCTTTTTCTGTTGCAGATTTTAATATTCTTCTTGTTGTTGTTCTTTAAGTTTAGTGTTTTGATTCCTATATGCTGAGAGGAATTCTTCTCTGATCCATTCTATCTACTTCTTGTGGAAGGCATCTCCTTCAGGTTAGGAATATTTTCTCCTATGATTTTGTTGAAATGTTTTCTGTGCCTTTGATCTGGGTTTCTTCTCCTTTCTCTATTCCCATTATACATAGATTTGATCTTTTCATAGTGTCCCAGATTTCCTGAATGTTTTGTGCCAGGGTTCTTTTAAGATTTAACATTTTCTTTCACTAAGATATCTGTTTCTCCTATCATGTCTTCAGTGCCTGAGATTTTCTCCTCCACTTTTAGTATTCTGTTGGTGAGGCTTGCCTCTGAGGTTACTGTCTGATTTCTAACATTTTTCTTTCCATGTTTCCCTGAGTTTGGGTTTTCTTTCTTGATTTTATTTCCACTTTCAGGTCTTGAACTGTCATTCATCTCCTTCCCCTGTGTGTTTGTGTTTTCATAGGATTCTTTAAGGGATTGATTCATTTCCCCTTTCAGGACCTCTATCATATCCATGGAGGCTGTCTTAAGGTGTCCATCTTGTGCTTCAGCTATGTTCCAGTTCTCAGGGTCTACTGTGTTAGGATCCTGGGCTCTAGTGGAGACACTGTGTCATGGCTGTTGTTGATTGTGTTTTTGTGCTGGCATCTAGGCATCTTGGTTTATGATTATTGTGATTCAAGGTGCTGATATCTGGTCTTGCCTTTGTTGGGTGGGTGTTTTGTTCCTTGGTTTCTGTTGGCCTGTCTGGTTCTTAGGAGCATGTGGTGGCTGTGTGTTGTGTATCCTGTTAAGAAATTCATCTGGAATCCTGCTAGTTGTGGCCAGTATGGCTTGAGGTAAAATCTGTTTCTAGGTATTGTGAACTGATGACTCTCTCTGTCTCTGTTTGTCTCTCTGTCTCTATCTCTCTCTCTCCCATACAAATACATGCATTCACATGTATGTATATATGCAGGTATTCTACATATGCAAGCAGGCATGCAATAATTGTCTTCCTGTGTCTGGCTTGTTTCACCTCTTATCATGTACTCTAGTTGCATCTGTTCTCTTCCCAGATGTTGTAATCTGTTTCCTTATGGCTGACTACAACCTCCCAGTATATGTACCACCTTTTCTTCATCCATGTATCAGCTGATGAACATTTAGACTGAATCCATGCCTTGCTTGTGGTGAATAATTCAAAAAAATACATGGACTTTCAGGTGTCTCTGGTATGCTGACTTAAATTTGTTAGTGTGTATGCCTAGAACTTATGCCAGACCCATCTCAGGTTTCTGAGGAACATCCACACTGAGGGCCACAGTAGATGTGTCACCAGCAGGAGTGAAGGGCTCTTCTTATCTGGTGTTTACTTCCTTTATGACAGTCATTCTTATTAGGATGGGATGCAGTCTTTCTACAATATTTATTTTAATGAAATATATGCATGTGGATGGTCTGTGAGTGAACATGCACTGTTAGTGGGGGCCCAGTGTGGGTTCTGGGACCAACCTTTGTTCTATAAGAGCAGTATGCCTTTTTAGCCACTGAGCCATCTCTCAAAGCCCTAGGTTTTCAGATTAACTACTCTGCGTCTTTTAATTGGACAGTTAATACAATTTATAACATGGGTCATTGTTGAGTCATAATTACTCACTCCAATAATTTGCTGTCACTTTCTTTATTGATTCAACACTATTTGTTCTTCTTTAAAGCTTTGTTCATTTTGAGGAGTCCTGGCTTGCTAAGCTGAACATAGTTGGTTCTTTTCTTTTCCTCATTTGTTCATGTTGCCTCTATAGATATTTATTTATCTTCTGAGCTCTTGTGTATGTGGTTGTCTTGCTTCTCTTTGTGTGCAATTCCTTTAAGTATTTTCTTGGATGTTGGCTAAAGGGTTATGAACTCTTTTAGGATGTGGTTATCTTAGAATGCCTTCATTTCTCCATAAGTCTGTGTATGTTAACTTTTCTGGATGTAGTTTCTTGGGTTGCCAGTTATTTATTTGCAGTGCTTTCAATATAACACGGGGAGACATACCCTAAAATTCCAGCATTTGGACACCCTGTTATATAACAATTGGCAGGTCAACCTGGGATACATTAAGAACTGTTATGAGCAGTTTTTCCACCCACCTGCCTGGTCCCACAGCCATACTAGCCCCAAATAACACACAGAGATGCTATATTAGATATAATGCTATTGGCTGGTTATTAACATTACTTATTGGCTAGCTCTGTCTTAAATATTAACCCATTTCTATCAATCTAAGTATCCTGGTGGCCTTATCTTACTGGAGAGGGAATCTGGGGTTCTACCTTGTTGGTCCTACATGTTGAAACTCCTTCCTACTTCTTGATCGCTCCTCCTTGTTTCCTAGTCCCGCCTATCTTGCTTTTTTATTGGCCAACAGTGTTTTATTCATTAACCAATAAGAGAAACATATTTACAGAATGAAATCTCCCATCAAAGAACCTAGTTCAAAAAACCCATACATGCATGTACTAAACTGCTATTACAAAATGTGAGCGTAAAAACATATAATCTTACAAAGCATATATGTATGTGTGTGTATACATATTGGATGAGTGTATACATATGATCCCATGATTTTCTGAATTTTGGAGTTTAATAAAGATATGTTACTCTGATGAGTTTGCTTTTCTTTGTGATTTTTGCTCTTGTATCTTTTAATATTGTTTCTTTGTTCTACAGCCGTGGCATTTTAACTTGAATGCAACTTGGAAAAGTTGTCTTTACTCTTGCTATTCTGGTGCAGTGTGTTGGCCTTGGGCTCAAGAGTTAACCCTCAGTTAAAGGTTTGCTTCCTCATAGTGGGAAAAAAGCAACTAACCTCCATACCCTTCAAAACATGCGTCCCTGATGTTTGCATTTCTCAGTGGGTTATGACAAAGTCTCCTGTCCACTAGTGCCTCTCCTTGTCTCCTCTTGGTGGGAGGGTGTTTCCAGGTCTTTTGCTTTCAGGTCATCATAGTAGCTGAGTTGTGAACAAGCTGCCATCTTAACATGATGCTTAGCTCTAGCACTCTGAGGTGTGTGTGTGTGTGTGTGTGTGTGTGTGTGTGTGTGTGTGTGTGTCTTAGTTCAGGTTTCTACTGCTGCAATGAAACAACAGGACCTTAAAGCAAGGAAGGGATGACAGGCTTTATTCTGCTTACACTTCCATATTGATGTTATTGATGTTCTTCACTGAAGGAGGTCAGAACAGGAACTCAAGCAGGACAAGAACCTGGAGGCAGGAGTTGGTGCAGAGACTATGAAGGGTGCTGCTTACTGGCTTGCTCCCCATGACTTGCTCAGCCAGCTTCCTTACAGAATCCAGGACCATTAGCACAGGAATGGCACCACCCACCATGGGCTGGGATCTCTCCCATCAATCACTAATTAAGAAAATCTCTTACAGCTGGATCTGCTAGAGGCATTTCCTCAACTGAGGCTCCTTCTCTTATGACTCTAGCTTGTGTCAAGTTGACACAGAAAACCAGCCAGTACAAGTGGCAAATGCATTTCTTCAAAGCCAGCTCAGCACCCAGAAGAGTGACTCTCACACTGGATCCCTTGATGTGTTAAGGCTTGTGAGAGCCATGGGCTTGCTCTGTGGTGAAATCTGTCAGTCAGTTTTTCCAGGGCCACCTGGCTTCCCTTGTGCTTGTGAGTTTGGCTCCTCCTGCCTGGGGAGCCAGGGCTGAAGCCCTGGGCTGTTTTCTGCTTTTCTCAGAGCAGTCCCTGTCGGCTGCACAGGTCAGGATCCTGTCACCTCTTCTGTGAGAGCTGATGCTCTTCCTCTTTGTGTCCTTGAGGAAGAAGCCTGTCCTTTTGAGCTTGGCTCCTCTCACAGAGGAGAAGTTTCTAAGTTGCCATTGCACCTGGCCTTGTGAAGTGCATGTCTTAGTGATTCTGTGTGTTTAATAGGATTGCAGGTAGAGTATCCTTCTGTGAAACTTGGTGATCTATGATTTCTAAAGTTTGGCAAGTTTAATCTAAATAATACATTTTGACACTGAGGTCCTCATAGCAATTCTTTTGTGTGAGAAAGCCTAGACCTAGAAACAGAAATGCAACCTATCCCCTGTCCTCTGTGGATGCGAGAGATGAAAACTTAAATCTGTGCATTGAAATTAGAGTACCCATAGAATCCAGGAAGATAGAAATGAGTTATGGAAGGATTTCAAGCAAGGGGGAGACAGAATGCAGGTGGAACAGATGGGGAAAGGAGAAGGGTGGAACAGGAAGGGTTAAATGGGGTCGGGGATTTGGGGGCAGGAAACAAGGGGGGTAAGGAAAGAGACAACCAACAGTAAAGGCTTGGAAAATGCCACGTGGAAGCTTTTTCTATTGTGAAATCATCCTAAAATTGAAATCCTCCTAAAATACATTCATACCCACGTAATAGAAGTTGAAATGGTGCACCCTCTAACAGGGGGACAATGCCTCCCTGGGGCTCCATAGGCTATCAAATAGAAATACAACCTCAAAGTATGGGTTCCATTTTTTTTTTCAAGTTGTTGGTCTGTGGAACCTCTGAAATATTAGACTGTTGATGTTAATCCATCATTCAGAATTGGGGATTAGACTATACGGAGATGAACACACAGAATCCTAAAACACTGAAAAATCAACCTTCCATGGACCTAGATATTTTAATCCCATTGGATAGCTTCATAGAGGTAGAAAGGTTTATTGGCTCTAGCAGGGGGAAAGTATTCTTTACTCTTACACGGCTGTGAGCTCTGTGAGTTATAGTAAAGGTTGGGCTGGCAGACTGGGAAAATAGTGGCATTTTTGTTATGGGAATAACCATCCACTTTATGATTGCATCTAAGAGCCATGCCACAAGACAGAACTCACTCCTGGTATGTAAATGGACTTAATCCAGGTGACTGCCTTAGTCTTAGGTCATAGGGATAAACTATTATAACTATTCTGTTAAATGGGAAGGTAAGAGGAAGGGAAGGGGGGAGGAGAACATGAGGGATCAGGAGATCAAGTCGAGGGAAGAATAGAGAAGGAGAGCAAGGAAAGAGATACTTTAATAGAGGAAGTCATTATTGTTTTAAAGAGAAATCTGGCACTAGGGAAATATCCAGGGATCCACAAGCATGACCCCAACTAAGAATTTAAGCAATAATAGAGAAGATACCTTAAATGTCCTTCCCCTATAATGAGATTGATGACTACCTTAAATGCCATCATAGAGCCTTCATCCATTAGCTGATGGAAGCAGAGGCAGGCACCCACAGCTAAACACTGAGACCAATTCCTGGAATCCAGTTGTAGAGAAGGAGGAGTAATGAGTAAAGGGGTCAAGACCATGCTAGGCAAACCCACAAAAACAGATGACCCGAGCAAGTGGGAGATCACAGACTCCAGACTGACAGCTGGGGAACCTGCATAGGATCAAACAAGGTCTCCTGTATGTGGGTGTCAGTTGGGAGGCCTGGGCAGTCAAAGGGGCCTCTGTAAGTAGAAGCAGTATTTATCCCTAGTGCACGGACTTCGGGAGCCTATTACCTATGGAGGGACACTCTTTCAGCTTAAATACATGGGGAAGGGTCTACGCCCTGCCCCAAATGATGTGACAGAGTTTGATGACCCCCCATGGAAGGCCTCACCCTCCCGAGAGACTTGAGGGGCTATATAATGGGGGTTGGTAGGACGCCTGGGAGGACCGGAGGGAGAGGGAACTGAGATTGGGATGTAAGATAAGATTGTTTTTAATTTAATTTAAAAATTATGCTGGCAAATGAATACAATAAATAGCAGCCCAGTAAGTTCATATCTTTACACCCATAGAGTAGTACATATCACAAGCTGACTCAGAAGGGACCCTTTTTCAGTAGATGGTGACAACCCACAACTGGTCATCATGCAGATAATAAGAGACTGTGAAATGTTCACCTCTAAAAGGGCAGATCCATCACACCTCCTCCACACGCAGAGCTCAGGGATCATTGCAGAACAGGGAGGAAAGATTTTAAGAGCCAGAGGTGGTGAATATTAGTAGGGAAAGACCATGCTGGACATGAGAGGGCTATTGTCCACATAACCTCACAAAGCAAGCACAAGATGGAGGCTAGAAAATTCCCAGCATGGATCATGGAGGAGCTCACAAATTCCATCTTGCTGAGAAGCTTTTGATATTGATGACTACTAGGGGAAAGGGAGTAATGTTCTTCAGAAATGGGGCCCCAGAAAGGGGCCATGCTCCATTAGATTGTCTTATACCATGCACCCACAGGGAACACTAAGTGAACTCATTGGGGGAAAAATGAAGCAAGAGCTAGTGCATAAAGCCAGAGGAAAAATTGGAGTGGCATAGTGGAGGAATTGGTAGGAGAATAAGGAGTACATCATCTCAAATCACATCCTATGCTCATATGAGATTCCCAAACAATAATGAAAAAAGGATTTGTCACAAAAAATACACATGAAAGAAGTCATGATGTTATAAACCTGCTTTATTTAGACATTTCAAGAAAGCAAAGAGCAGAGAGGACATCACATGAGAGCAAACTCTGTACATCACAGGACTCTTGACTCGTGCTATCACAGTTACTGCCAGGGAGGTTCACCACATTGAAGTTGGGGTTTTCTCAGGTCACAGGAAACTAAAGGGAAACTCTGGTACAGTTGATTGAACCCACCAATAATTTCCAGCATAACAGGGACAGACACACCCTTTCACAGGCAGCCTCAGACACAGAGCTAGTGAGGCAGATGTCTGGAAACCTACCTACAATTTGCAGCACCAATGGTGAGTGAGTTGTGATGTGAAATCAGAGGATGACAATCAGAGGATGAGTAACAGGGACCCAGGTGGGAGCAGACAGAGAAGCAACAAGGACTCAGCTCCCCAGCTCCAACCAGAGAGCAGAGGAAGGAAGCCAGCAAGGGCATCCCCTGAGCACAGGGCTCTGCAGCCAGGACAGCTGGGGATCAGGGACACTCCCTCTGCGGGCAGGGACTTCAGTGCCTATAGCTCTTCCTGCTGGAGGACGAGGTGGTGGTGTACTTGATGGTGGAAGAGCTGCCACCAGAGGAGCTGAGGCCACCACTGATGCCTCTGCCACTGCCAGAACTGAAGCCACCTCCAAGGCCATGGCCGCTGCTGTAGGAGTAGCTGCTGCCTCCTCCCAGGCCCAAGCTGCTGCCAGCACCACCTGCACTGCCATAGCCGCTGGACACGGTGGACTGCACCACAGCTGTGAAGGACGCAAGAGGGGACAAAGGTCACAGTGAGCCCACTCTGTCCAGTGATCCAGACACTAGGCAGGGGAGGGAAAGTTGGGCAAACATACTACTTACAGATGTTGACTGGTCCAACACCTTCACCAATCAACCTGGAAGAAAACAGAGCAGGTGAGAAGAGGGAGCCATGACCTCAGTCCTTGTGGGAACCCTCAGTCTGGTGACAGTTCACAGAGAATCCCCTGGTTGAGTGGTTCCTGAAGGTAGTCACTGTGGCCACAGCTAGTGCTCCCTACCCTGGGCTCAGTGCCTGGCATCATGGAGGTGTCCTCAGGGGCTAGAGGAGGGGTGAGCACTCACCTGCACTCCTCTCCTTCCAGCAGCTTCCTGTAGGTGGCAATCTCCACATCAAGGGCCAGCTTGACATTCATGAGCTCCTGGTACTCCTTCAGAAGCCTGGCCATGTCCTGTTTGGCCTTCTGCAGGGCATCCTCCAGACCTTCCAGCTTGCCCCTGGCATCCTTGAGGGCCATCTCCCCACGCTGCTCAGCCTCCGCAATGGAAGCCTGCAGGTTGGCACACTGGGCAGAGAGAGCAAAACAACAACAAAATAAACAAACTTGTATTGTGGTTCCCTCGAGAGGGGGATCCCCAGATCTTGCTCTTCTAGTGAGCAATAGTTCAGAGGACAGAAAATAATGGACAGCATATCTGACATTTTCTGTATCCCACCTGTTTCTTGACATGGTCGATCTCAGATCTCAGCCTCTGGATCATGCGGTTGATCTCTGCGATCTCCTGCTTCGTGTTGCGCAGGTCGTCCCCGTGTCGTCCTGCTGTGACCTGCAGCTCTTCATACTGAAGGTCAATTGAAGAGAGAACATTTGTGTGAGTTTTGCATGCAAAAGCAAATTCACTATTACAGGTTGATGGCTTTTCCTCAGGAGAAGCTGTAGGAGAACATGGACTACATAGCTCACTTGATAACTGGAAATGTTCTGTGCAATCTCACGAGGACCTTTACTCCTAGTACAGATCAAGGGAGAAGAGCATGGACCAAATTTATGCAAATTTTCTTCTACCTCTGGGATCTTTTGGCCCTTGAATTTCATCATAATTCTATTAGTTAAGTGCAAGGCTCATTTGCAATGACAGAATTCGTTTTCCTTCTTAGTTGATCTCTAACTCCAATGAAGACTGAGACTTAGGGAATTCATTGTGAGTCCCAGATAGTCTTCATCAGCCTCCAACTCAATACTCACTTTTGTCTGGTACCAAGATTCAGCCTCAGCTCGGCTCCTCTGAGCAATCTCCTCATATTGGGCCTTGACCTCAGCTATGATGCTGTCCAGGTCAAGGCTGCGGTTGTTGTCCATGGAGAGGACCACAGATGTGTCTGAGATGTGCGTTTGCATCTGAGACAGTTCCTACAGGACAGGAAGAGACAACATCAGCTTTAGAAGTGAGGATTACAGATGTTCCCAACATCCCACTCTCCATTTGCACAGGGGAAAGTGATGGGAAAGGGGGCAGAGTGGAAGAGGGAGGACAGAGAGACAGAGACAGAGACAGACAGACAGACAGACAGACAGACAGACAGACAGACAGACAGACAGACAGAGAAAGACAGGGGTGACTTACTGCATCAAAGACAGTTCTCAGGAAGTTGATCTCATCTGCCAGACTGTCTGACTTGGCTTGCAGTTCAACTTTAGTCATGTAGGCTGCATCTACATCCTAAGGAAACAGTTAACAACATGGAATCAGGTTAACTCTCTTGCTCTGTCCGTTTTCCCCGTCTCCCTCCCAACCATGCTCCGGAATGGACCAGTCATGCAAAGCATTTCTCTCCATCAGCAGAGAAGCCATCCCTGTGACTTTGTCAGCTCACCTTCTTCAGGGTCACAAATTCATTCTCTGCTGCAGTACGCTTGTTGATTTCATCTTCGTATCTAAGAGAGGGAGGGTGTATCACATTGTATCCAGTGGGTAGATAGCATCAAAGGCAGCCTGGGACCCAGCCCTGATGTCTATAAATGCAACATGCCCAAAATCCCACTAAAGGTGATTCTGTTGTTATTGAATAATTCATTCCTTTTCTCTCCCCAAGCCTCCTATGAAACTCCATGTTCTTAGTCTCTTGTCCTTTACAATAATTTGTCATTTTTCCTTAAGACCTAAATACTTTGATTCATGGAATCCATGTCCAAATTCGAGTCTCCATTATCAGGAATAATTTTTTTCTCTTTTCTCTTTAACTCACTTGTTCTTGTAGTCTTCCACTGTGTCCTGCATGTTCCTCAGCTCTGAGTCCAGGCGGCCCCTCTCCCCAAGGATGCTGTCCAGCTGCCTCCTGAGGTTGCTGATGTACTGCTCAAACAATGGCTCCAGATTCTGCCTCACGGTCTTTGTGCCCTGTTCCTGCAGCAGGGCCCACTTGGTGTCCAAGACTTTGTTCTGCTGCTCCAGGAACCGAACCTGAATGGGCCACGTGTGAGCAGAAATTTGAGTTTCATTCTTCAGTGCCCCTTCACTAGTGTGACACCTGTCTCAGGCTCAGTGTATGTAGTGTCAGAGAGGGACCATCCAGAGTGGAGCTCCCAGCATCACCCCTCTGAAGAAGGCAGAGCTCCCAGCCAGGGCATAGGCAGCTGCGAAGTAGCACACTGGATTGTGGTTCAGCTTGGTGTGGCTTGGATGGCTCCCATATCACCCTGTAGAGACTTCTCCCTCAGTTCTGTCCTCTGTGTTGTGAATTTTGAGATCATTCCAGCCCACCTGAATCAGACACCCTCATGGGGCATCTCTGAAGGAGAAGAACTCTGACCCTGGTTGCCAGCTAGCTGCTAGTCTGACTAAAGAGGAGAATAAGACCGGGCAGTGTCAACCAGAAATCATGGCAGTGTTAGAGCAAAGCTGAGTATCTTCCCTCCACCACTGCCTTTGGCATTCCCTCCAGAGCCTACTCTTGTGTCTGGTGCTCTAGAAAGAACCAAGTCTCACCTTGTCGATGAAGGAGGCAAACTTGTTGTTGAGGGTCTTGATCTGCTCGCGCTCCTCAGTCCTCACTCGCTGGATGGTGGGGTCGATTTGCAGGTTCAGAGGGGTGAGGAGGCTCTGGTTAACGGTGACCTCTTGGATGCCTCCAGGGGGACACACGGGGAAACCAGCACCCCCATAGCCACCACCAAAGCCTGCTCCACCACCAAACCCAAAGCCTGCTCCTCCAAATCCAAAGCGTCCCCCAACGGCACTGCCATAGCCTCCTCCAATGCCACAGCTGCCCCCTCCGATGGAGATCCTCTTGGAGCTCCCCACACCATAGAGGCTCCTGCTGCCAAAGCCAGCTCCACCACACACAGCCCCAGATCCACCGCTGCCCCGGGAACGGCACACAGACACGCTGCTGAAGCCAGAACGGTTGAGCCCTGGCACTCTGGCTGAGCTGGCACTGAAGCCTCGGTGGCTGGTTTGACTCCTGATGGTGGTTTTGGTAGACATTGTTCCTGGAGATGAGAAGTCTGTGAAGTGCAGGGTCTACTGGACAGATCTTGGCAGGTGATAGTGGTAGGCTCTGGGCAGCTGCTTATATATGGTATAGATGGGTTGGGCTATGTCCCGAAGGTAAGCGTGGAGACTGGGAAGGCCAGTCCTTTACACACAGTGAGGTCACACCTAGATTATTCAAAATGTTATGAAATATTGAGGTTGCAGCTTTGGCTCTCTTTAGTCATGGAAAATGTTCCAGCCTCTAGTTTTGACTTGATCTGAGTATAGGAAATAAGACCTTATTTCACTGTATCTCAGTTACTCAGCAGTTTTGGTCCTGCAGGTCCTGCTGAATGTACTGAGAGCCCTTTGCTCCCTGCCTGCTCCTCTTTTTTGTGGAGCTATGGAGACCAACTGTTGTCTTATGCCAACAAAAAGTGTCTTACACCTACAGAAAGCTCATTGCTGACCTTCAGTGATCGGGAATGTGAACTATACCCTGCTTTTCTTTAGATTCCATTTTATGCAGATAGAAACGTCACCCACATATTCCTCTCACACCCCTTTTACCAGCTTTATGACAAACATCTCACAGGCACCCTTGTTGTTTGCATATTTCCATTCAATTTACTCACCAACTATATAATATTTCATGTGGATCTCAAAAAAATCTAATTTCTTCAGTAATTAAATCAGTATCATATCTAAACATAGGCTGCTTTGTACATATTTTTTAAATGACAATATATCTTAATATATATGTATTTATATATGTGTTTACATTAAAAATTATTCAAGGGACTGTAAGGACTGCTCACTGATGAACAGTTCTTTAAGAGGACCCCACTTTAGTTCCCAGCATCCACATGGTGATTCACAACCACCCATATCTCAACCTCCAGGAATTCCATGTCTCTTTCTCACCTCTGAGGACACAAGATACACACATACTTACATTCACAAACAAGTCCCATACGTGAATAAAATAAATACAATACAGAAATGGTTGGTTTTTCCATTACCCTTGTTAGTATAGTATTGAAATATTTTGATTGTTTAAGTTTGAAAATATATTCATCTTATGTTTATATAAGATGAATAGAACTTAATAGAACTTAAATAGTTTAACAGAATCTATGATTATCTCATAATCTTTTTACCCCTAGTCACTTAAAAAGTACTCTAGGTGTTTTGCCTGAATTAATATCTGTGAACTACGAGTGTGCCTGGTTCCTCTGGAGGCTAGAACGGTGAGTCAGATCCCCTAGAACTAGAGTTACCAGAACTTTGTGAGCTGTGACACACCATGTGAAAGCTTAGCTTTGAACCCAGGTCCTCCGTAAGAGCAGACAGTGCTCTTTACTGCTGAGTCATCTCTCCAGCCCCTCTCCTGTGCCTGGTTTGCTAAGGAATCCAGGTTAGCTTCCCTCTGAGTGTTTCAGCTGCTCTTTTCTATTTTTTGCTCCCATTGCTTGCTGTAACAGGGCCACCGTGTCTGCCTTTCTTCTGTAAACTTAAATCACCAGTCTCAATGAGGTGATTTAAGTCTCAGGGGTGGTCATACATCCTACGGCTCTTGTATTTTTCAGGATACTTTTAAACTATCCTGAGGTTTCCCTGTTTCCATATGAAGCTAAAAGTGTTCCTGTCCAATGATGTGAAGAATTGTGTTGGAATATTTTGGGGATTGCATTGAATTTGTAGATTTCTGTTGGTGGGGTGGCCATTTTTATTTTATTTATTCTACTTATTCATGTGCTTGGGAGATTTTTCCATCTTTCTGGTATCTTCTTCAAACTTTAAACTTCATATCATAAAAGTCTTTTACTTCCTGAGTTAGAGTTTTATGTACTTCATGTTATTTGAGGCTATTGTGAAAAGTGTTGTTTTCCTGATTTCTTTCTCAGGCAGTTTGTCTTTTGTACATAGGAAGGATACAGATTTGTGAGTTAATCTTGTATCCAATCACTTGCTGAAAGTATTTGTCAGCTGTAGGAGTTTCCAGAGGGCCTATAAGGGACACTGAAATACACTTGTCATATCATCTGCAAATGGAGATACTTTGACTTTTTCCTATCCAATTTATATCCTCTTGATCTCCTTCAGTTGCTTTATGGCTCTAACTAAGAGTTCAAGTACTATATAGAATAGGTCTGGAGAAAATGTCCTATTCCTGATTTTATTGGAAATTATTTGATTTTTCTCTATATTTAAGTTGATGTTGCCTGTGGACTTGATGTAAACTGCCTTTATTATGTTGAAATATGTTTCCCACATGCGTAATGTCTCCAGGACTTTTATTTGTTCTGGTAGTAGGTTTTGACAACGGTCTTTTCTGCAGGTAATGATGGGATCACGTGATTTCTGTTTTTCAGTTTGTTTATATGGTAGATTTCATTTATTCATGTACATATGTTGAACCAGCTCTGTATGTCTGTGATGAAGCCTGCTTGATCGTGATAGGTGATCTTTTGATGTGCTTTTCAATTCAATTTGCAAGTACTGTATGAGAAAATTTAAATCTATGTTCATAAGGGAAATTGGTCTTAATTATCTTTTTTTGTAGAGTTTTTATGTGGTTTGGGTATCATGGTAACTGTGGCCTCATAAATCAGTTGGGCAATGGTTCCTGTTTTTATTTCATGGAATAGTTTGAGGAGTATTGGCATTAACTCTTCATTGAAAGTCTGGTAGCATTCTGATACGAAACCCATCAGGACTGAGCTTTGTTTTGGTTGGAGAATTTTAGTGACTGCTTCTACTTCACTGAGTTTGCAGGTGTGTTCAAATGGCTTAGGTGATGTTAATTAAACATTGGTAAGTGGTATATCTTGAGAAAATTATCAACATCTTTTAGATTTTTCCAAATCAGTGGAGTATGGGTTTTTAAAATATGTCCTTAGAGTCTATGGATTTGCTTGTTGTCTGTTGTCTGCTTTTTCATGGCTATTTTTGTTAGTTTGGATATATACTGTCTGTCTTCTAGTTATTTTGAATAAGGGTTTGTCAATTGTTTTTATTTTCTCTAATAACCAACTCTTTATATTATTGGTTCTTCACATTGCTTATGTCAGTATCTAGCCCTGTGCCCAGAGGTGAGTCATGGGCACCTCTATGTTCATCAAGGAGCTCTGTCTAGAAAGAACCATGGAACCAGGTACACAAACCATTGAAATCACACAAGCACCCCTCACTCAGAATCTGCGCTGGTTGAATATTCTGGTTGTGACTCAGGCTTTGTACTGGGTCCTGAGGGTGAGCTCACCAGCTGGTCTTGTCCTCTAGATAAGCCTGCCCTTAATGTTTTTAACTGTGGGAATTAACGTGCACATGGTATAGAATTCTCCTCGTTAAAGGGTGCAGAGGGGTACTAAATGACAAACTTGAATCCAATCATAGGATATTTGGAAATCATTTCTATGATATACAGAAGAAGCCCCAAACTGGTTAGAAGTTTCTCCTACGTTCTCCATGTTCCACATTCCTGTATACAACTCATTTTTCATGCTGTCTTTGAACTGAACTAACCTGGACATTCACACAAGTGGAATAAAATGTGGTACTTTAGGGGAAAAAATTGCAGTATCCTCCTGGTGGATTTTCCTTTAATGAGTATGGCATGCCCTTCCTTATCTCTTCTGATTAGTTTTGGGTTGAAGTCTGTTTTTGTAATATATTAAAATGAATACATCAACTTTTTCTTGTGTTCAAGTTCTTGGAATACCTTTTTCCATCTCTATACCCTAAGGTGATGTGTGTCCTTGATGTTAAAGTGTGTTTTTTGGATGCAGTAGAAGAATAGAGCTTGTTTTGCATCCATTCTGTGTCTTAGGATGGTGAATCAATGTTAAGAGTTATCAGTGAACAGTGATATTTTTATTCCCAAAATTTGCCTATGTGTTTTATTGGTGTGGTGTGGTGGTGGTGGTGGTGGTGCTCTCTCTCTCTCTCTCTCTCTCTCTCTCTCTCTCTCTCTCTCTCTCTCTCTCTCTCTCTCTCTCTCTCTCTCTCTCTCTTTCTCTCTCTCTGTGTGTGTGTGTGTGTGTGTGTGTGTTTCACCTCTTTTGATTTGCTGGTGTGGGATTATTTATTCCTTTTGTTTTTTGGATGTGGATAACATCTCCAGGTTGGAGATTGCCTTCTAGCGCCTTCTGTAGAACTGAATCTGTAGATAGATATTGCTTAAACTTTGTTTCATCATGGGGTATCTTAATTTGCTCATCTATTGTGATTGGAAGTTTTACTGGGTATAATAGCATAGTACGGCCCCTGCAGTCTCTTAGAGTTGTAGGCCCTTCTTCTCTTGCAGCTTTTGATATTCTTTTTGTGTTGTTGTTCTTTGTGCTTAGTGTTTTGACTCTTTTTCAAACTCATATATTTAAATCAGAAATAAGAGAAATAAGCTTGTTTTACATATCAGTCTCAGTTCCTGCACCCTCCCAACTTCTCCTGCCCCCCACAACCCCTGACTAAACTCCAGCCCATCCTCTTTCTGCTCTCCAGGGAGAGTGAGGCCTTTCATGCAGAGTCTGTCATATCATTTGGAGCAGGGCTCAGCCTTCCCCCGTGTGTCTAGGGTGAGGGAGTATCCCTCTTTGTGAAATGGGCTCCCAAAGTCCATTCATATACTAGGGATAAATATACAAGGATGACCCCCAACTAACAATCTAAGCAATAGTGGAGAAGCTACCTTAAATGCCCTTCCCCGATAATGAGATTGACGACTACCTTATATGCCATCCTAGAGCCTTCATCTAGTAGCTGATGGAAACAGAAGCAGACCCACAGCTAAACACTGAGCAGAGCTCCTGGAATCCAGTTGCAGAGAGGGAGGAGTGATGAGCAAAAGGGTCAAGACCAGGCTGCAGAAACACATAGAGACTGCTGACCTGGACAAGGGGGAGCTCATGGACTCTTCTAGTCTGATAGCTGGAAAACCAGCATAGGACTCATGCAATTCCCTGAATGTGTTTTGACTCTTATATGCTGAGAGGAATTTCTTTTCTGAGCCATTCTTTTATCGGTATTCTGTATACTTCTTCAGGTTAGGAATATTTTCTCCTATGATTTTGTTGAAATGTTTTCTGTGCCTTTGATCTGGGTTTCTTCTCCTTCCTCTACTTCCATTTTACATAGATTTGATCTTTTCATGGTGTCCCAGTCCCAGATTTCCTGAATATTTTGTGCCAGGGTTTTTTTTGTTTTTTTTTTTTTTTTAAGATTTCACATTTCTTTCACCAGGGTAACTATTTCTCCTATCATGTCTTCAGTGCCTGAGATTTTCTCTTCCATCTTTTGCATTCTGTTGGTGAGACTTGTCTCTGAGGTTACTGTCTGATTTCTAACAATTTCTTTCCATGTTTCCCTGAGTTTGGGTTTTCTTTCTTGGTTCTATTTCCACTTTCAGGTCTTGAACTGTCATTCATCTCCTTCCCCTTTGTGTTTGTGTTTTCATAGGATTCTTTAAGGGATTGATTCATTTCCCCTTTCAGGACCTCTATCATATCCATGGAGGCTGTCTTAAGGTGTCCATCTTGTGCTTCAGCTATGTTCCAGTTCTCAGGGCCTACTGTGTTAGGATCCTGGGCTCCAGTGGAGAAATCTTGTCATGGCTGTTGTTGATTGTGTTTTTGTGCTGGCATCTAGTCATCTTGGTTTATGATTATTGTGATTCAAGGTGCTGATACCTGGTCTTGCCTTTGTTGGGTGGGTGTTTTGTTCCTTGGTTTCTGTTGGCCTGTCTGGTTCTTAGGAGCATGAGGTGGCTGTGAGTTGTCTATCCTGTTAAGAAATTCTTCTGGAATCCTGCTAGTTGTGGCCAGTAGGGCTTGAGGTAAAATCTGTTTCTAGGTATTGTGAACTGATGACTCTCTCTGTCTCTGTTTGTCTCTCTGTCTCTGTCTCTCTCTCTCCCCCATACAAATGCCTGCATTCACATGTATGTATATATGAAGGTATTCTACATATGCAAGCAGGCATGCAATAATTGTTTTCCTGTGTTTGTGGCTTGTTTCACCTCTTATCATGTACTCTAGTTGCATCTGTTTTCTTCCCAGATGTTGTAATCTTTTTCCTTATGGCTGACTACAACCTCCCAGTATATGTACCACCTTTTCTTCATCCATGTATCAGCTGATGAACATTTAGACTGAATCCGTACCTTGCTTGTGGTGAATAATTCAAAATATACATGGACTTTCAGGTGTCTCTGGTATGTTGACTTAAATTTGTTAGTATGTATGCCTAGAACTTATGCCAGGCCCATCTCAGATTTCTGAGGAACATCCACACTGAGGGCCATGGTAGATGTGTCACCAGCAGGAGTGAAGGGCTCTTCTTAGCTGGTGTTTACTTCCTTTATAACAGTCATTCTTATTAGGATGGAATGCAGTCTTTCTACAATATTTATTTTAATGAAATATATGCATGTGGATGGTCTGTGAGTGAACATGCACTGTTAGTGGGGGCCCAGTGTGGGTTCTGGGACCAACCTCTGTTCTGTAAGAGCAGTATGCCTTTTTAGCTACTGAGCCATCTCTCAAAACCCTGGGGTTTTTTGATTAACTACTTACTGTGCATCTTTTAATTGGATGGTTAATACAATTTATCATTGTTGAGTCATAATTACTCACTCCAATAATTTGCTGTTACTTTCTTGATTGATTCAACACTATTTGTTCTTCTTTAAAGCTTTCTTCATTTTGAGGGGGTCCTGGCTTGCTGAGTTGAACATATTTGGTTCTTTTCTTTTCCTCATTAGTTTTCCTCATTTGTTGCCCCTATAGATATTTATTTATCTTCTGAGCTCCTATGTCTTTGTTGTCTTGCTTCTCTTTGTGTGCAATTCCTTTACATATTTTCTTGGATGTTGGTTGGATGTGGTTATCTTAGAATGCCTTTATTTCTCCATCAGTCTGTGAAACCTAAGTTTACTGGATGTAGTTTCTTGGGTTGCCAGTTATTTATTTGTAGGGTTTTCAACATAACATTCTAGATATGCACAGTGACACATAACCTATAATTCCAGCACTTGGGCATCCTTTTACATAATAATTGGCAAGTCAACCTGGGATACATTAAGAACCTAGTTAAAAAATTTCATATATAAAATGTGAGTGTAAATACATATAATTTTACAAAGCTATGTTTATTTGTGCATGTATATAGGATAACTATATACATATGATCCCATGCTCTTCTGAATTCTGGAGTTTAATAAAAATATGATGTTACTCTGATGAGTTTGATATTTGTGAGCTAGTGATTTTGTTCTCATATGTTTTAAAATTGTTTCAATTTCTACAGCCATGGCATTTTAACTAGAATTCAACTTGGAAAAGTTCTTTACTAGACATATTTATTTGAAATTCTACATGTCTCTTGTAAATGGATATCAATATTTAATTCTATATTGGGGGAAGACCTGCTATAATTTCAATTGCATAGCTGTCTATGTATTCTGGTTTCCATATCAACCCCCCTCCCTTCCATGGATGCTAATGCTTGCTCTGTTGAATGAGTCTACACATTCTTGAGTCATGGGGCCATGATCATTCATTTTTTCTTTATTGCTATCTGTATGTAGCATTTCCTTGACATAGTCTTCATTCCTGATACTCTCCTACAGTGGCATTGGGCTCTGTATTTAATCAACAGGTGACAGGATTGCTTCCTCCCAGTGGGAAAAAAGCCACTCACTACTACATTTCTCAAAACATGGGTACCTGATGCTTTCATTTCTCAGTGGGTTATGACAAAGTCTCCTGTCCACTAGTGCCTCTCCTTGTCTCCTCTTGGTGGGAGGGTGTTTCCAGATCCTTTGTTTTCATATCATCATAGTAGCTGAGTTGTGAACAAGCTGCCATCTTAACATGATGCTTAGCTCCAGCACTCTGAGGTGTGTGTGTGTGTGTGTGTGTGAGTGTGTGTGTGTGTGAGTGTGTGTGTGTGTGTGAGTGTGTGTGTCTGTGTGTGTGTGTGTGAGTGTGTGTGTGTGTGTGAGTGTGTGTCTGTGTGTGTGTGTGAGTGTGTGTGTGTGTGTCTGTGTGTCTGTGTGTGTGTGTGAGTGTGTGTGTGTGTGAGTGTGTGTGTCTGTGTGTGTGTGTGTGTCTGTGTGTGTGTGTGTGTGTGTGTGTGTGTGTGTGTGTGTGTGTGTGTGTGTGCTTAGTTCAGGTTTCTACTGCTGCAATGAAACAACAGGACCTTAAAGCAAGGAAGGGATGACAGGCTTTATTCTGCTTACACTTCCATATTGATGTTATTGATGTTCTTCACTGAAGGAGGTCAGAACAGGAACTCAAGCAGGACAAGAACCTGGAGGCAGGAGTTGGTGCAGAGACTATGAAGGGTGCTGCTTACTGGCTTGCTCCCCATGACTTGCTCAGCCAGCTTCCTTACAGAATCCAGGACCATTAGCACAGGAATGGCACCACCCACCATGGGCTGGGATCTCTCCCATCAATCACTAATTAAGAAAATCTCTTACAGCTGGATCTGCTAGAGGCATTTCCTCAACTGAGGCTCCTTCTCTTATGACTCTAGCTTGTGTCAAGTTGACACAGAAAACCAGCCAGTACAAGTGGCAAATGCATTTCTTCAAAGCCAGCTCAGCACCCAGAAGAGTGACTCTCACACTGGATCCCTTGATGTGTTAAGGCTTGTGAGAGCCATGGGCTTGCTCTGTGGTGAAATCTGTCAGTCAGTTTTTCCAGGGCCACCTGGCTTCCCTTGTGCTTGTGAGTTTGGCTCCTCCTGCCTGGGGAGCCAGGGCTGGAGCCCTGGGCTGTTTTCTGCTTTTCTCAGAGCAGTCCCTGTTGGCTGCACAGGTCAGGATCCTGTCACCTCTTCTGTGAGACCTGATGCTCTTCCTCTTTGTGTCCTTGAGGAAGAAGCCTGTCCTTTTGAGCCTGGCTCCTCTCACAGAGGAGAAGTTTCTAAGTTGCCATTGCACCTGGCCTTGTGAAGTGCATGTCTTAGTGATTCTGTGTGTTTAATAGGATTGCAGGTAGAGTATCCTTCTGTGAAACTTGGTGATCTATGATTTCTAAAGTTTGGCAAGTTTAATCTAAATAATACATTTTGACACTGAGGTCCTCATAGCAATTCTTTTGTGTGAGAAAGCCTAGACCTAGAAACAGAAATGCAACCTATCCCCTGTCCTCTGTGGATGCGAGAGATGAAAACTTAAATCTGTGCATTGAAATTAGAGTACCCATAGAATCCAGGAAGATAGAAACGAGTTGTGGAGAGATTTCAGCAAGGGTGGGGGGGTGCAGAATGCAGGTGGAACAGATGGGGAAAGGAGAAGGGTGGAACAGGAAGGGTTAAATGGGCTTGGGGATTTGGGGGCAGGAAACAAGGGGGGTAAGGAAAGAGACAACCAACAGTAAAGGCTTGGAAAATGCCACGTGGAAGCTTTTTTTTTTTATTTTGAAATCATTCTAAAATCAAAATCCTCCTAAAATACATTCATATACCCACGTAATACAAGTTCAAATGGTGTACCCTCTAACAGGTGGACAATGCCTCCCTGGGGCTCCATAGGCTATCAAATAGAAATACAACCTCCAAGTATGGGTTTCAGTTTTTGAAGTTGTTGGTCAGTGGAACCTCTGAAACATCACAGGCTGTTGACATTAATCGATCATTCAGAATTGGTGATTTAGAATATATGGAGATAAACACATGGAATTATAAACACTGAGCAATCAAACTTGCTTGGACCTAGATATTTTATTCCCACTGGATAGCTTCATGGTGGTAGAACATTCTATTGGCTCTAATAGGGAAAAAAAGTATTGCATAGTCTTACCCTGTTGTGAGCCCTGTGAGCTATAGTAAAGATTGGGCTGGCAGACTGGGACAATAGTGGCACTTATGTTGTGAAAATAATCATCCACTTTATGATTGCATCTAAGAGCCATGCCACAAGACAGAACTCACTCCTTATATGTAAATGGGCTCAAACCATGTGACTGCCTTTGTCTTTGTCTTAGGCCATAGGGGAGAAACTATAATAATTATTCTTTTAACTGAACATAATAAAAGCAGTCCATTAAGTTCAAATCTTATTCCTATGGATTAGTGCATATCACAAGCCGAATCAGAAGAGATTCTTATTCAGTAGATGGTGACTACTACAGACACCCACAACTGTTCATCATGCAGACAATATGAGACTGTGAAATGTTCAGCTCTAAAATGACAACTGCATCACTCCTCCTCCACATTCAGGGCTCAGGGATCATTGCAGAACAGGGAGGGAAGATTGTAAGAGCCAGGGGTAGTGAATATTAGTAGGGAAACACCAAGCTACACATGAGAGGGCTATTGTCCACATAACCTCACAAGACAAGCACAAGATGGAGGCTAGAAAATTCCCAGCATGGATCATGGAGGAGCTCACAAATTCCATCTTGCTGAGAAGCTTTTGATATTGATGACTGCTATGGAAAAGGGAGTAAATGTTCTTCAGAAATGGAGCCCTTGAAAGGGGCCATGCTCCATTAGATTGTCTTATACCATGTACCCACAGGGAACACTAAGTGAACTCATTGGGGAAAAATATGAAGCAAGAGCTAGTGCATAAAGCCAGAGGGAAAATTGGAGTGGCATAGTGGAGGAATTGGTAGGGTAATAAGGAGTAGATCTTTTGCAAATAGTGAAAGTTTGACTTTTTCCTTTCCAATTTGTATCCACTTGATCTCTTTTTGTTGTCTTATTGCTCTAGCTAGAAATGACCTGAACAAGGGATGGCTCTTGGACCCCCAAACTGACAGCTGGGAAACCAGCATAGGACCGACTCAGACCCCCTGAACATGGGTCTCAGTTAGAAGGCCTTGGAAGTCAAAGGGACCTCTGACAGGGGAACCAGATGTTTCCCTGTTGGATGAAAGGACTTTAGGAACACATTACCCATGGAGGGACACTCCCTTAACCTAGAGGCAGGACAGAGAGCATAGTCCCTATTCCAAATGACTTGACAGACTTTGAGGATTCCATCTGGAAGGCATCACCCTCTCTGTGGAGTGGGTGGGGAATGGGACTGGAGGAGGAGGGAGGAATGGGAAGGAGGGATAGGGAACTGGTATCTATATGTAAAATAAAAAAATAAAAAATAAAAAATAAAGAGCAGATTCCCTCAAATCACATTCTATGCTCATATGAGATTCCCAAGCAATAAAAAGGAGGATTTGCATGCCTTATCCAGCAAGGTTGCACTGATTCTATACAAAACAATTTGTCACAGAAAATACACGTGAAAGAAGTCATGATGTTATAAACCTGCTTTATTTAGACATTTCAAGAAAGCAAAGAGCAGAGAGGACATCACATGAGAGCAAACTCTGTACATCACAGGACTCTTGACTCGTGCTATCACAGTTACTGCCAGGGAGGTTCACCACATTGAAGTTGGGGTTTTCTCAGGTCACAGGAAACTAAAGGGAAACTCTGGTACAGTTGAGTAGAAACCACCAATAATTTCCAGCATAACAGGGACAGACATACCCTTTCACAGGCAGCCTCAGACACAGAGCTAGTGAGGCAGGTGTCTGGAAACCTACCTACAATTTGCAGCACCAATGGTGAGTGAATTGTGATGTGAAATCAGAGGATGACAATCAGAGGATGAGTAAGGGGGACCCAGGTGGAAGCAGACAGAGAAGCAACAAGAACTCAGCTCCCCAGCTCCAACCAGAGAGCAGAGGAAGGAATCCAGCAAGGGCAGCCCTGAGCACAGGGCTCTGCAGCCAGGGCAGCTGGGGATCAGGGACACTCTCTCTGGGGGCAGGGACTTCAGTGCCTGTAGCTCTTCCTGCTGGAGGACGAGGTGGTGGTGTACTTGATGGTGGAAGAGCTGCCACCAGAGGAGCTGAGGCCACCACTGATGCCTCTGCCACTGCCAGAACTGAAGCCACCTCCAAGGCCATGGCCGCTGCTGTAGGAGTAGCTGCTGCCTCCTCCCAGGCCCAAGCTGCTGCCAGCACCACCTGCACTGCCATAGCCGCTGGACATGGTGGACTGCACCACAGCTGTGAAGGACGCAAGAGGGGACAAAGGTCCCAGTGAGCCCACTCTGTCCAGTGATCCAGATACAAGGCAGGGGAGGGAAAGGTGGGCAAGCATAATACTTACAGATGTTGACTGGTCCAACGCCTTCACCATTCAGCCTGGAAGCAAACAGAACAGGTGAGAAGAGGGAGCCATGACCTCAGTCCCCATGGGAACCATCAGTCTGGGGACAGTTCACAGAGAATCCCCTGGTTGGGTGGTTCCTGAAGGTAGTCACTGTGGCCACAGCTAGTGCTCCCTACCCTGGGCTCAGTGCCTGGCATCATGGAGGTGTCCTCAGGGGCTAGAGGAGGGGTGAGCACTCACCTGCACTCCTCTCCTTCCAGCAGCTTCCTGTAGGTGGCGATCTCCACATCAAGGGCCAGCTTGACATTCATGAGCTCCTGGTACTCCTTCAGAAGCCTGGCCATGTCCTGTTTGGCCTTCTGCAGGGCATCCTCCAGACCTTCCAGCTTGCCCCTGGCATCCTTGAGGGCCATCTCCCCACGCTGCTCAGCCTCAGCAATGGCAGCCTGCAGGTTGGCACACTGGACACAGAAAGCAAGAAAACCAACTTTATTGTGTCACTCTCGAAAGGGTGAGCCCCAGATCTTGGTTCCCAGTAAGCAAGAGTCCAGAGGACAGAAAATAATGGACAGCAATATCTGACATTTTCTGTATCCCACCTGTTTCTTGACATGGTCGATCTCAGATCTCAGCCTCTGGATCATGCGGTTGATCTCTGCGATCTCCTGCTTCGTGTTGCGCAAGTCGTCCCCGTGTCGTCCTGCTGTGACCTGCAGCTCCTCATACTGAAGGTCAATTGAGGAGAGAACATTTGTGTGAGTTTTGCATGCAAAAGCAAATTCACTATTACAGGTTGATGGCTTTTCCTCAGGAGAAGCTGTAGGAGAACATGGACTACATAGCTCACATGGTAACTGGAAATGTTCTGTGCAATCTCATGAGGACCCTTACTCCTAGTACAGATCAAGCAAGAAGAGCATGGACCCAATTTATGTAAACTTGCTTCTACCTCTGGGATCTTTTGGCCCTTGAATTTCATCATAATTCTATTAGTTAAGTGCAAGGCTCATTTGCAATGACAGAATTCGTTTTCCTTCTTAGTTGATCTCTAACTCCAATGAAGACTGAGACTTAGGGAATTCATTGTGAGTCCCAGATAGTCTTCATCAGCCTCCAACTCAATACTCACTTTTGTCTGGTACCAAGATTCAGCCTCAGCTCGGCTCCTCTGAGCAATCTCCTCATATTGGGCCTTGACCTCAGCTATGATGCTGTCCAGGTCAAGGCTGCGGTTGTTGTCCATGGAGAGGACCACAGATGTGTCTGAGATGTGTGTTTGCATCTGAGACAGTTCCTACAGGACAGGAAGAGACAACATCAGCTTTAGATGTAAGGATTACAGATGTTCCCAACATCCCACTCTCCATTTGCACAGGGGAAAGTGATGGGAAAGGGGGCAGAGTGGAAGAGGAAGAAGGACAGAGAGGGACAGACAGACAAAGAGACAGAGACAGAGACAAAGACAAAGAGGCAGAGAAAGACAGGGGTGACTTACTGCATCATAGAGAGCTCGCAGGAAGTTGATCTCATCTGCCAGACTGTCTGCCTTGGCTTGAAGTTCAACCTTATTCATGTAGGCTGCATCTACATCCTAAGGAAACAGTTAACAACATGGAATCAGGTTAACTCTCTTGCTCTGTCCATTTTCCCCATCTCCCTCCCAACCATGCTCCGGAATGGACCAAACATGCAAAGCATTTCTCTCCATCAGCAGAGAAGCCATCCCTGTGACTTTGTCAGCTCACCTTCTTCAGGGTCACAAATTCATTCTCTGCTGCAGTACGCTTGTTGATTTCATCTTCATATCTAAGAGAAGGAGAGTGTATCACATTGTATCCAGTGGGTAGATAGCATCAAAGGCAGCCTGGGACCCAGCCCTGATGTCTATAAATGCAATATATCCCATCCCAACATGGCCAAAAGGTGATTTCTGTTAATCAATAATTCATTCATTTCTCTCTAGTTGCATTCTATAATTCTTCATGGTCTTAGTCTCTTGCTCTTTGGCAATAATTTGTTTGTTCATCTTTATAACTGGGCTTTCTTAATTAATGCAGTCCATGTCTTGATTTGGGCCTACATTATCAGAACTTTGTGGAACTCAATTCTTTCTTTCTTTTCTTTTTTTTTTTTTAAACTCACTTGTTCTTGTAGTCTTCCACTGTGTCCTGCATGTTCCTCAGCTCTGAGTCCAGGCGGCCCCTCTCCCCAAGGATGCTGTCCAGCTGCCTCCTGAGGTTGCTGATGTACTGCTCAAACATTGGCTCCAGGTTCTGCCTCACGGTCTTTGTGCCCTGCTCCTGCAGCAGGGCCCACTTGGTGTCCAAGACTTTGTTCTGCTGCTCCAGGAACCGAACCTAAATGGGCCACGTGTGAGCAGAAATTTGAGTTTCATTCTTCAGTGCCCCTTCACTAGTGTGACACCTGTCTCAGGCTCAGTCTAAACCCATTCAGTGTATGTAGTGCCTGGTCCTGTGTCGGAGAGGGACCATCCAGAGTGAAGCGCCCAGCATCACCCCTCTGAGGAAGGCAGAGCTCCCAGCCAGGGCATAGGCACCTAGTTCTGGAATGCTGGATTATGGTTCAGTTTCGTGTGGCTGGCATGGCTCCAAAACTGCCCTTCTACCTTAGAACTGTCATCTGTTTTGTGAGGCCTGAGATCATTTCAGCCCACCTGAATCGGACACCCTCATGGGGCCACCTCTGGAGGAGAACTCTGTCCCTGGTTCCCTGCTGCTAGTCTAACTAAAGAGGAGGCTAAGTCAGTACAGAGGCAGTGTTTGGACAAAGCCTAGAGTATCTTCTCTCCACCACTGCCTTTGGCATTCCCTCCACAGCCTACTGTGTCTGGTGCTCTAGAAAAACCAAGTCTCACCTTGTCGATGAAGGAGGCAAACTTGTTGTTGAGGGTCTTGATCTGCTCGCGCTCCTCAGTCCTCACTCGCTGGATGGTGGGGTCGATTTGCAGGTTCAGAGGGGTGAGGAGGCTCTGGTTAACGGTGACCTCTTGGATGCCTCCAGGGGGGCACACGGGGAAACCAGCGCCCCCATAGCCACCACCAAAGCCTGCTCCACCACCGAACCCAAATCCACTGCCAGCTCCTCCTCCAAAGCCGAAGCCTCCTCCAACTCGGCTGCCATAGCCTCCTCCAATGCCACAGCTGCCTCCTCCGATGGAGATCCTCTTGGAGCTCCCCACACCATAGAGGCTCCTGCTGCCAAAGCCAGCTCCACCACACACAGCCCCAGATCCACCGCTGCCCCGGGAACGGCACACAGACACGCTGCTGAAGCCAGAACGGTTGAGCCCTGGCACTCTGGCTGAGCTGGCACTGAAGCCTCGGTGGCTGGTTTGACTCCTGATGGTGGTTTTGGTAGACATGGTTCCTGGAGATGAGAAGTCTGTGAAGTGTAGTTACTGCAGGGCAGAGCTTGGCAGATGATAGTGGTAGGCTCTGGGCAGCTGCTTATATATGGTATAGATGGGCTGGGCTAGGTCCTGAAGGTAAGCTTGTAGAGTGGGAAGGGCAGGGCTTTACAAATAATGAGATCACCCCCAAGTTCTAGAAAGGTATGATACATGAAGATTGCTTTTGGCTTCCTTTAGTCATGGAGCAAATTCTCCTGCCTTCCAGCCTTGACTTGATCTGAACACAATGAGCCTGGACGTAAATTCTCTGAAGTCATGAATTAGTCATCTTCTCAAACAAAAGAGACAAGGAGCTGATCTGTGATAATTGTCCCTTCATTCTGCTTATTTAGACACTCCCTGTGTGCCCCCTCACCACACAGGTTTTCCCTTCCACCTGCCCCTCCCTCCCCAGCTCAGTCAGACTCTCCCTGAAGTAGTAAAGGCATTTGCCTAATATCCCAATCTAGAAACTGCCAGCCACATGGTATTAATTCTTCTGTAGCTCCTGGCTGCTCCAGTCCTGATGGTCTGGGCTGGCCAGAAGTGGCTCTTCACCCATATAGCCCTCCTCTCTCAGGCCAGAGCCTGGAGAAGTTGATTCTTTCCACTGTAAGACTGACATTGCCTGTGTCCTATCTGTCAAGCTTGCTTGCCTATTCCCTGAGGACAGAGGCACACACCGCCTGTCTTCTGTGGGTACTCCATCCCAGCTAGTGCTTCCTTCCCCTCTCTTTGCTTTCTCCTCAGTCTGTTTATTTTTTTAATTAATTTATTATTATTACTTTAGTCTGTGTGGATTGGTGCTTTGCCTGAATGTATGTCTGTGTGAAGATGTCGGGTCCCCTGGAACTGGAGTTACAGACAGCTATGAACTGCCATGCGGGTGCTGGAAATTGAACCCAGGACCTCTGCAAGATCAGTCAATGCCTTTACCTGCTGAGCCATCTCTCCAGCCCCCAGTCTGATTCTTGAGTGTAACAGTCTTTCCACATTCATAGACATCGTTCTCTGTGCTGTGTTGGATGCTGCCTCCCAGGCATTCTCAGAATTTTTCTAGCCATCGATTTGGACATTTCTCAGGAATCAGAGTTGGTATACGTAGGGTGTGTCTAGAAAGTTGAGGGGGCATATAGAAGCAATGAATCACTGAAATGTGCCCTTACAAGTGTGATGATTACAAGTCCATTCCCAATTAGTTTTTCTAGTCTAGTTTTTTGAAAAAAAGTCAAATTTCAAAGGAGAGCTTCTTGCTTTCCAGGGGAGCATGGTTCACTTTTTCCAGTCAACGCATTAGGAACCACGCATGAGGAAAACAGAACAGTTCCAGGTGTGTTGTCTCTGAGAACATGTAACTAGAGAAGCATCCATGGGAAGACAGGGCAACTCCCTCACTGAGCCGTGCCTACACTAGGTCCTGGTACTGTTTTGAATTCAATCATTGCTCTCTGGCACGTCGGAGACCCAGCATCCAGGAAGGTAGGAAGCTCCCATCTCAAAGGTGCTAACTCAGCGTCTGGCAGGACAGAGGTACCTTCTCCAGACAGCGGAAGCAGTTGTCTTCCCTCCACCCTGTTGCACAATGCGCTTCCACCCAGTTCTGGGAATCAAGTGCTTCTCATGGTTTGCAGCACTGATTCTCGCTACTCTCCTGAGTTAGGGGCACTAGGTGTGGTCGGACTTCGAGGTAGGGAAGTCAGTTGATGCAACATGTGCCTTCCCACTTCCCTACTCTATGCCTGTAACTGCTTCATGTAGTGACAACCAAGACTGTGATTTGCAAAGCTAGAAGGATCCACTATTCATTCCGTTGCCAACCCCTGGTGCAGAGCATGAGCCCCAGGGTCAGACAGAGCAGGTTCCGTGTGCTCATAGGCAAACCACTCAACCCTTCAAGTGCACTTTTATACCCACAGACAAGATGAAAAGTGTGCCTCCCTCACAGCATTGTGAAGCAGAGATGAGAAATTTTCTAAGAAGGTTTTGATGCAGTATTTGACATAAACATTCTCAACGAGGATGAGCTAGTTATCGTTATTAGAAAGCAACATGACGACATTTGCTGTGTAGGGATCCATAGAAGTTTTGGAAACTGGAACACACATACATTTATGTATATGGGGGACAGCAGGATAAACAAAACCACTATTGCTAAGTTTGTGCCATATTTAGCAAGGACCTGGAAGTCATGTGTAGGAGAGCCTGCCAGAGCTGCAGCCGACAGGACAGCAACAGGACAGGCAGAGTGACTTGCCAGCAGGATTGGCAAAGCCCACCCTACTGCCTGCAGGAGCTGTATCCTCCTGGTCAGAGAGCACGAAGCTGGCTCAAGCCCACTAGATTACATTCCCTCCTTTGGAGCCAGGCTGCCTGCTCATCCTCTGCTGGATTTTTATCTGTCTCTGTCTATGCAGGGACATGATGCCATTGACCAGCATAGGTGGCTGCACCATTTTGGGTGTTTTTGAGGGTAGTACCCTCAAATGAAGTGTGTTCTTTACTTGTGGCAGGGACATCACTTTTAGTCATTGAGCCCATTAGAGTTTGGTTTAGCTTCAGTTTTCTATCTGCTCCCAGGCTTGGCATATGCTATAGATAGCACTGATAGTATAAAATGTCATTTGATTTTCTGACACAAACTTACCCACTGGTAGGTTGGTAAGGCATATTCAAACACAGTGATTTTCAACCTTCCTAATATTTTGACCCTTTATTACAATTCCTCATGTTGTGGTGACCCCAACCATAAAATCATTTTTGTTGCTACATCATAACTGTAATTTTGCTATTGTCATGAATCATATTGTAAATATCTGATGTACAGGATGCAGGATATTTGATGGATATCTGATATGTGGCCCCTGTGAAAGGGTCTTTCGACCTCCATAGTAGGGGAGATCCACAGGTTGAGAAGCAAGGTTCTAATATAAAATCCTTTTAGCTGACCTGCTAGGGAGCACTCTGAGAAGCCTCTTCAGTGACTTCATCTGGGAGGACTCAGGGCGAAGAGGGAGCACACACACACACACACACACACACACACACACACACACACACACACTTTTCTATTTCTTTTAAATAGGAACTCACTATGTAGCCATGGCTGGCCTAGAGCTCTGTAGACCAGGCTGGCCTTGAACTCACAGAGATCCACCTACCCCTGCCTCTGCCTCCTCAGTGCTGGGATTAAAGGCGAGTGTCTTCACACCTTACTTTAGTATTCATGGGAGTTCTAGGCCAGAGGTTCCCCTGAAAGTTTAGAGACTTACCTTACCTGAATTCTCCCTGGTGGCCCTGAGTCATACCCCACAGTGTCACCCCAGGCAGTTCTGTTTCCCAGAGGAGCCAGGTGAGGAAGGGCCACCTTTCACAATAAGACAAGAACAAAGGGTGATAGTTCCAGCAAATATGAGAGAGAAGAAGCAAGCGGTGTGAGTAACTCAATGGTGGCTGGCCTCCTCCCTAGCAAGCTGCTGAAGACAGCCTCTTTTCTGTGCTGGAAGAGTCCTATTCAGTCCAGCCTGCAGCTGCCTCAGGTGGCCATGGAATGTAGAATGCCCTGTTCTTGGCCAGAGGGTAGCCTGCACTGCTCACTTTGTTCCCAGCATGGAGGTGGGTCAGAGGGAGGTGTTGAAGTCTGGGCCTGGGGAAAGTCGCCTCAAGATGATTGGCCTTGTCTTGCAGCCTCCCTGGGTGGAGCCCGTTGACGGTCATGGAAGGCTTGGAACTAAGCACATAATCCAACAAACCACAGGGCAGGATGATGCTGTTCCCAGGGAATCCCACAGCCGATTCTTCGGGAGTATCCCAAGAGAAAGAAGTACACGTGCAACTGTGTGCACGTGTGAGAACAGATTCAGCGGCTCTGGGGGTGGAGCGTGCTGACTGCTATTACACAGCCAGTGTGTCAGGTGGCCACTGCACCTGATATGCACTGAACTGCAGTCTCCCTTGTAATTGCAACTGCCCTCCAGTGCCCCCCCCCCTCTTTTTCCAGAGAGCATACCAGGCCAAGTCACACATCTGAAAACCTGAGTGGCTTCCACTATAGCTAAAGTCTCTGGCAACCAATTTTCAGTGGGATGGGCGTCTCTGCTTCAGGTCAACTGTAAAGTCCAGATGTCACAGCAAGGGCATTTTCCACAGTGTTTCATAAGATGCTTGATTCCAAACACAGAGCCACCTCTTAGCTGTGATGCCTAATCTCCAGATGTTAACCCTGGGAATTTGAAACTGAGAATGTGTCCTGGACCTCTTTTTTACAGAAAAGAGAAACATTATGACTTCTATTTCTTCCACCCACAGTAGCACATGGCAATATAGAGGGACTGGTAATTGCCCTGTGCTAGGAGGGACACACATGCATGTATAATCATAGAACTATCCCTGTTGTCTCACTGATCGATTTTGGTATCTGTTTATACAAAACCTTGTTACAGGAGAAACATTTTGAAAATGAATGGTTCTATTTTTATCCACTTTGCCCTGTGATATTTAGGGCACAGGAAAATGCATAGATGGGCTTGGGATTGAAATATGTTTTGAAAGGAAGTTTGTGGCCTGTCTGGTTGCTATGGAGAAACTAGTTGGAGGAACACTATATCTTGATCTGAGGCAAGAGGAGATGCTGAGATTTCAGAGTGGTTGGGAAGGTTGGAAGGGGCAGTTGAGAGGCAGAACCAGCCCAGGGCTTGCCTGGACGAGCAAGACAGGGGCCATAGTAGAGGTGCCAAGAAGCTTGGGCTTCCCACATATGCCCAAGATTAAAAAGAGCCAAGCCAGGGCTCACAGGTGCCAGGACAATCTCCACATGGAATGCTTTCCCGCCCTCTAATCCCCTCCGCATTTGTGCCCTGGTTTCCTCACCACCAATACAGGATCCACCTTACTAGACTGTGCGACTTTCAAAACTGTAGTGGGCAGGAGGGGTGTGATACTCCAACAATCTGCCAATGAAATACAAAAGACAAGTGTCTTACATAATGGAAGTGGCCAGGTGAAGTTGTCCTAGGGAATCACACTGTAATAATACACTTGACTCCTGGTTAAACTGAGGAAAACAAGGCCGTTTGAAAGTCATTTCTTCACATTGGGACAAATTTGCAGTAATCCTACATGCAAATTTCATAGCAAAGCTCCTGGCTTCCAAAGTACAGATACCCTAGACAGCAAAACTCTTACCACCAACGCTGGGATTCCTTGGCACCCAATGACTCCTGCTGCCTTTATGATTTCACCTGGAGCCTGAGGTTGGGATTAATAACAGATCATTGATAACTCTGGCACAAGTCTGTGACACTTATGTCGCAACTCAAGCCTCTAAGGGATCGGCCTACTTCCTTCTCCTTGGTTCCTGCCCTCCCTCAGACACTGGAAAGAAATAGCCTGGATCATTCTAAACTGGCAAGAAGAACACTTGACGTGATTAGGAAAGTCTGAGCCCTGGAGTCCCTTGGTGGACTGGTGGATCTGGAATCTGTTTCTAGTGCATTTCTTTCTGCCTGTCTCACTACAGAAATTTCACTACAGAAATAAGAAATGGGAAATATTTTCCCCTTCTTTTAAAACCACATTTTGCTGAGGTATAATTTACATGTAAAGAAATGCGTAGATCTTAAGTGTGTGGAACTCAAATTATTCTGATAAAAATCTCTATAATCCATAAGCCAGCAAAACATAGAACATTTATTCCCATTACTCCAGAAAATTCCTTTGGGCCCTTTCTTGTGAATTCCACTGCTCCAAGAAAACATTTGATTTTCTCACAAAATAGCCATGCAGTATATATTTATATTATGTTACATATGAATTTATAATTTATTATACTGGTAGGTTCATTGTGTATTTTTCACTCAACAGTGTTTATTGATTGTACTTTATAGCTGAGTGGTGTATGATGAATACGTCATGATTTAGTTAACACGTTCCTACTCATAAATTCCTGGCATATTTCCAGCTAGGGGTTCCCTTGAATAAATGAGTGTTGCACACTAGCATTTCTAGGAACATAAATATTCACTTTGGGTAAATGAATACTTTAGAATGGAATCCATACACTGACAGAAAATGTATGTGAGTTTTCAAATGTTGTTGCACCATTGTTGAAAGTAAACTTCTCTTTTTAAAGTAACATTTGGTTACAAGAAGACTAAGCAGTATGCCCCACCAGGCTCACCCTCTAACCAGGTGATATGGTGCACGAACCTGCCTGACACAATGTTTTCACTTAAAGTGCACAGTGAACATTAGGGCCATTCCAGCAGTTGTCTTTTTTGTAAGTCTTGAAGAATACACAATGATGCCATTTCATTGATTTAGAAAAATCTTATAATTATAACCCAAACCCCACAATTCACTTATCCACCCCTTTTGCTTCCTGTCATTTTTGGCCACTGATCTTTCAGTTTTCAGAGTCTTTTTCCAGAATGTGATTATAGATGATAGATAGATGGATGGATAGATAGATAGATAGATGATAGTTATATAGTGATTGATAGATGATAGAGAGATAATAGACAGATGATAGATAGTTATAGAGTGATTTATAGATGATAGATAATAGACAGATGATAGATGATGAATAGATAGATGGTAGATACTAGATAGATGGTAGATAGGTACTAGGTAGATGGTAGATAGATATTAGATGATAGATCAATTGAATGAGTGAGTGATTGATTGATGGTAGATAGAGAGATAGACTGATAGATAGCTATCAGATGCTTAAGAACATAGCTTTTTCAGATCAGCTTTTTGCATTTAGTATTATACATTTAAATTGTCTTCATGTATTTTTATGGATAACTCTTTTTAAATCCTGAATAATATCGATTTTTTTCTCGATATACCATAGTTTATCTGTTCACCTACTGAAAAATATCAGGGTTTCTTCCTTGGTTCAGTATTTAGGAATATGGTTGCTTTAAAAGCCCATGTGGAGGTTCTTGGATGGTCATGCACTTTCAACTGATTTGTGCAAACTTCAGGGAATATGATTGCTAGATTTCTGGTGCAGGTATATTTAATTTTGTAAAAAGATACCAAAAATCTGCTCCAAAGTGACTGGTCAATTTTGTATCTCCACCACCTTCAACCATGACTGCCTCTTGTTCACAGCGCTGCCAGCTCTGGGTGGTGCCTGGGTTCTGAGCTTGGGCACTGTTTGAATAGCTCATAGTGATGTCTGTCTCATCTGCACTTCTCTCACACATTGTGGTATTGGACAGCTCCCTTATGCTTATTTGCCATCTGATTATGCATTGTCAGTTATGCATAGTTAAGTGATGGGTCTTAAAGGTTCACTAATACATGTATACCAAGTGCCGTGTTTCTCTTATTGTTGAGCTTTCAGAGATCTTTGTACATTTTCCGTATCAGAAAATACGTTTTTGAAAATATTTTCTTCCAGTCTGTGGCTTGAATACTCAGTCTCTTGGCATTGTCCTTTATGGAAGAGAATTTTAATTTTAATGAGGACCATCTTAACAGCTATTTCTTTCATGGTTCTTTTGTTAGATCTACAAACATATTGCTCAAAGTGGTCTGGGTTCTCTCCTTTGGTGACTATAGGGAGTCCATACTTTTACATTTTACATTATGTGCTGTGAACAACTCGAGTTAACGTTGTGGAAAATGAAAAGTCTGTACCTAAATTATTGTTTCATGAGTGGGCATGCAGTTGCTGCAGACTCTCTGTTGGAAAGACTCCTTGACCCACTGAGTAGCTTTGTGTCTTTGTCAAGGACCAGTTGGTTAAATTTCTTTGGGACTAGTTAGGAGCTCTGTGTTGTGGTCCATTGACATGATACACAACCTTGGTTACCATGGCTTTGCAGTGGGTTGAAGCCAGGGATGACCACCACCTCTGTTGTCAAGTCTACATTCACAGGACTCAGTTCAGGACCACAGCAAGTTCTTTGTAGTCACCATGTAACCCCGTTTCCTTTCTCCTGTCTTCTCCATCATAGCCGTCAGTGTTTCACGCAAACAATACAAACACATTGGAGCTGTAGTTGGGATTATAATCTTTAAGCAGACTGTGTTAGATCAATGCAGAGGAAAAAAATACAAAAGTTTTTCCTTTTCCTTTGCTTATTCCTCCTCCATCATTCACTCCTCCTTAGGGAAGATCTGTTCCTGACTCTACATTATTCCTACACAATGAAGGACTTCCGTTAACATTTTTCCAGGGCAGGACTGCTGGCAAAATTCCACCAATTTTGCTTGTCTAAGGAAGTCTATTTTTCTATTTCGCTTTTTTTCCCCAGTGCTGGGGATGGAGCCCAGGACTTTACCACTGAGACACATGCCCAGTGTTTTAAATGCATTCCCCTATTTTGAGACAGGATCTTATCAAGTTGCTCAAGCTGGCCCTGAACTCTCTGTGTAGCCCAGATTGGCTTCAAATGTACACTCCTCCTCTGCTGGGCTGATTAGTGATGGAATTATAGGTGTGAGCCGCCATACCTGACTGTCCTTCGCTTTTATAGAGAATGTTTAAAAAATACAGAATTTCTAGGTTAGTGTGTTTTTGTTTCTTTTGTGTTGACTGTCTCTGGTCACTCTCTTACTGACCCATGAGGGAGTTCTCCAAAGAAACCACATGCTTTTTTTTCCCTGAATATTTTCCTCTTTATCATTTATTGATGTTCTGAAATGTGAAGTGATGCAAATGGGCGGTGTGTCCCTTGATCTGTGATTGGTGACATCAGTTTTAGGAGATGCTCTGTCATTGGTCTTTAGTGACTGGTGGAGGCTTTTGTTTATTTGTTTGGTTTTGATTTCATCTGTCCATCTCTCTAGTCCTGTTTCCCAGTGTCCCAATCCACGTGTGCTATACCTCCTATAGGGGCATAGTCTCGAAACTGAAGTTTTATCATCTTAAGTCCCATTTTCTCCCTGGTCTCTTTGTGTGTGTGTGTGTGTGTGTGTGTGTGTGTGTGTGTGTGTGGGTGGGTGGGTGGGTGGGTGGGTGCCTTTCAATTTTGTTGGGTTCTATCCTTATAGACTCATTCTAGAAACCCTAGTCAAAGAACTTGTAAACTGTGCCCTGCCTGTAGTATCCCCACTTCATTGTGGTAGAGCATTGTTTCTTAGCCTCTTTTGTTTCCCCTTTTTCAGATCAATTAGACTTGGCTGGATCCTCAGCAAAATCAGTTGTAATTGAATCATTTGTCCAGAGCTCCGGAGAGAGGTAGTCAGTTAAGAACACAATGCTGTTTCAAAAACAGTTCATTTCCACTCCCCCTGCTGGAGGCAGGAGGGGATTTTTCCCGGCCTCCTCTGCACTGACTTGGTAGAGCCCCTAGAGGTAAAACTCACTAAAGCACGGCTATTTCCCTCAGCCTGAGTCACCTCCTTGCATTGATCCACCTGTCTGTCAAGTGCCCCTTTGATCTTCCTCCAGGTGGCAGAGGCGCTGTCTACCCCAGCAAACAGGGATTCTCTATCATTGTCTATTGTCTGTCTGTCTCTCCATTCTGTGGGCTCAGTTCCCTGCTGAGCGAGGAGGGATTGTTGCCTTTCATGTTTCCAGCTTTGAGGAAATACCTACAAATGTCCACGGGTGAGCAAGGGTCTCACAGCTGGAAGGTCATTTGAGGCCTGGAACAGTCTTTGAGATGGGGGCAGTGACTTTCCCTCCCTGACTGTCATCCGCTTAACCTCACCATTGCAGTATCTTTCGCTTGCTCTGGTTTGCAATCTGGCTTGCAGCACATACCTCAAGCTGCTTTGCAGCCTTGTGTGAGCGGTAGTTGCATGCTGTGTGTGGCAAGCTTACACACAGATCTCTGTTGCTCTGGGTTAACTTTGTAAGTTCCACTTTATAGATTTCATTGGTCTGAATCAGAAGTCATAATGATTGTCATTTAGGAGGAGGAGTGTAGGGTTGGGTCTCTCATTAAAATGCTCTCGGGTGCTGTGTCACAATCCAGAACCATCTACATGGCCCATGTTAATCTCTGCTTGTGAGTTCTACTCTAAACCAGGACCCATGCTAAGCCCAGTGGAATGCCCCTTACCCTGTGGCTGTTGGCTGTATGTCTCAGGCTGGCACAGCCTTCTTTTTGTGGGGTGTGCAAGAAAACGGCTGATAAATGCTTTATCAAATGGTCCCGTTCAGTTGTGGCTTTCATAGAGGAAGAAAGTTACTGTGTGGCATGCTGATGCCACACTCCATCATGCCCTATAAAATTCATTGGCTGCTACTAATGCTTCCTAGGCCTCTGTGGGGAATTAAAAAAAAAAAAAAACCTGGGCTATAGAGGCAAAGCAAGGAATTATGCAGTTATTTCTGTGGGAGCAGCCTCCCACCCTGATAATAATGATATGGACCTCTCCAGAGAAAGTTATATATCAACATCAAATCTCTAGTCTTGTCATAGAACATCCACAAGTAGGAAAGGGAGAAGAGTTGGAACTTATGGGAGATAAAGTAGTTGGGATTGGGGGTGAGGGAAAGGAGTTGAAATCAGGGGAAGTAAAACAATGAAACAAGATTTACAATTTGATATGAGTAGAAATCTCAGCTGTTCTGAAAGAATTCATACAGCAGAAAGATCAAAAGGTGTGCCGATTGGCTTTGGGCCTTTACCACATAAGTTATGAATTACATTCACATCTGCTGGAATACTACAGATGACAAAACTTGATGGCTTTAGTCTATGCTGGAGTTTCAACTACACTGTACATGAGTGTCCCGCTAGACTTAAACGGGATGCCACTGCAGCCTGGGGGTTCTAGAGACTGAATCCAAAGGAGAACCAGCCTGCCTCCTCTGTCTCATCAGAACTATTGATTCCTAAATGTCCCCGCAGTCATATCGTCTCATAAATACCCGAGTCTGAGCCAAGAAATTAAGTCTTTGACACCTACAAACTTTCTTGAAAGAAATGGACTTCATGAGCCTTCCTTCCCATGTTGCAATAGCTGCCCACAGTGTCAATGAAACAGATGCGCTGATGGTCTGCTTCATGGCATCTACTCAGGGATGAAGAGATGGTTCCATCTACTCCATACAACATGGCAGGCCTCTGTTTATACTTGGAAAGAATGACTTGTTCTGCACAATGGAGTTCCACAGCCTTAAGGTCATAGCAATAAAGTTCCTACAACAAATATTGCTGAAACAACTGCCTCACCCAACCCATGCATCTCATGAGTTTGGCTCACAACACTCTGTTCAGGCCTTTTGTAACAGCGTTTGCCTCTGAGCTCACAACAGGGCTTCCTGGGCATCCTGAAAGGGGATTTATTTTATACAACCACTCCTGCAAGAGTGCAAGGGAACTCTCCTAAGAGAGAATATCAGCATCACACCCAGAGGTCCTGCCATCTCAGATCAATCACCAATGTTACTTGGTGATCCTTGAAGTACTACATCCCTGACACTGACAAGAGGTGACCCTCTTGGTATCTGTAATGTTAGAAAACCTCAGCATCTTTAGCCCTTTTGGAGCCCTGTGCCAATTAATTCTTCATTTATCAACCTTAGTTAAAACCATTTGCCCATTTATCTGTTCCTGATGATTATCCTGCCTTAATAGTACCCCCTCCCCCATAACATAGAGCTCTAACATCTACAGAAATGTGACTCAGTGAACACTCCCCTTCATGGAGACTGCCTTGCTGCTCGAGATTCTGCCTTCCTGCTTGATCTTGGAACCTGTGGACCCCCCCACAGTGCACTCATCCTTCCAGGCCCTCCTGCCCTCCCTAGGAATCGTCAAAGAGACCAAGCACACCTGACAGATCCCACCTCAAGGTTTCTCCAGGATGACTGTAGACCTGGAGAAAACCATTCTACTCGGAGGCTTATATTATAAAAGCATTTTATTGAACATACTGTGGAGGAAGTCAGAACCAGAATTAAGGTGGGGGTCAGGGTAGGGATTCTGTTTTTGGTGACTGACATTCTGGAAAACTTTGGTTGTCTGTGTCATCGAAGACCATCTATAGGTACCCTAAAAACTGACTTGCAGCACAATGTAGAACTGTGTCATGGGAGGCCAGAGGCTGGGGTTCATTCCCTCCTGGGAAGCAAAACACATGATTCTGCAGCAGGCTTGGTCTAGACTATTCTCCAGAAAGAGTAGGCCTGGGGACTGCCTGGAAGAAGAGCAGTCTCCGTGGGCCTGGGGCCGCCCTTGGGGGCCAGGGTCTTGCAGCAGGCTCTTCTTAGCTCTTGAAGCTCCTCCGGGAGGAGGAGGTGGTAGAGACAAATTTGACACTGGAGCTGCTGCCTCCACCACTGCCAAAGCCCATGCCTCGGCCACTGCTTGCACTGAAGCCAGAGCCCCCTACACTTAGCCCACCACCCAGACCAGCGCCCCCACTGCTGCTGGAGTAGTAGCTTCCACTGCCACCTCCACCAAGACCGCTGCCGAGGCCACCTCCGAAGCCACTGCCACCGCCGAAGCCACTGCCACCGCCGAAGCCAAGGCTGCCTCCTCCGTAGCCAGAAGAGACACTGTTTGTGACAACAGCTGTGGAGAAAGGAGGAATGGGTGAGATGGTCTGTCAGATTTATTCCACACAGCTAACATCCTCTTTTACAAAGTAGCAGAATGGGTCAGAAGAACTAAATTACTCAGTTGGGATCCCTGACAGATAACACAAAGGGCAAGGCATAGGGCCAGGTATTTGGTAGAGGCAAGGATTAAGGACAAAGCTCAATATACATGGATCCTTTAGGAGATCGGATGGAGTTGCATCACCTCATGTCCCTGCCTGCTTTCTGTCCCCCTACTACTTGCTTCTTACTATCTGATAATCATGTACTAGGATGGGAAATAGCTATTATCTAAAAGAAACAGCAGGATTCTGAGTTGACAGTCTACTTACAGATGTTGACTGGTCCAACTCCTTCTCCGCTCAGCCTGAAAGGCAAAAAGTTTGGGTAAGAGTGAAAAACCGCTCCTCCAAAACAGCAAGGCTGTCATTGTCATTGTCATTGTCATGGTTAGGATCACACCAAAGCCAGGCACTTGCCTATCTCTAAATTCCTGAAAGTTAGAATAGATCATGCTCTCTGGAAAGACTGTCCAATGAAGAGGACACAGACCAGAGCTAGGCTGTCAAAGGAAGATCATAATTCCCGCTCTCCTCCACCCAGTTGCTGGAAGTATGAGTAAGCAACAGCGATACTATGAATATACATAAAGCAGGTATTGCCATAGATTCCTGCATTCTGCAGGAGACCTCCAGCCAGAGGGAACCTCATGGCTAGCAATGCCTGTGCCAGAAAAAAATGAAGAACACACAGTAGTTTGAGAACACAGAGGAAATGAGTTTCGGTTGGCTGGAGTTGTCATAAGTCTTCTCAGAGGGGGAGGAGAATAAGGGTGACAAGGAGAGTAAATGCAGAGAAAGGACATGGTGCAAAATATATCTGCTGAGGTACTTAGCAGATGGAGGAAGGCAGAGCCCAAGAGAATGGAATGGGGAGTAAGCCAAAGACCCAGTCAAAGCCGTGGAAAGCCCACGTGTCAGACTGACACTGGATGATGTTCAGCCATTTGTAAGTGTATCTGGCACTCTCCATCAAACTCTCCTTTCCCAGAGGAGAGGACACCTCAGGGACATGATATCTGCCCACCTGCACTCCTCGCCCTCCAGCAGCTTGCGGTAGGTGGCGATCTCCACGTCCAGAGCCAGCTTGGTGTTCATGAGCTCCTGGTACTCTCGCAGCAGCCGGGCCATGTCCTGCTTGGCCTTCTGCAGGGCCTCCTCTAGCTCTGCCAACTTGTTCCTGGCATCTTTGAGAGCCAGCTCTCCACGCTGCTCAGCATCAGCGATGGCGTTCTGTAGGTTGGCACACTGCAAAGAGAAAAGGAGCAGTGGGGGCACTTTAGTAGCTGAACTGTCCAAACTGTCCATTTCTGAGCGTCTAAGTCAGAGATACCAAACCTGGAGCCCTAGAAAGAACTCAGTACATTCTGGGTTCTATGAGTGATGAAAAATGGCAACATTGTGAATTGTTCCAGCCGTGTGTTAGTGTGCGCGTGCGTGCGTGTGTGTGTGTTAGTGCGTGTGTGTGTGTGTGTGTGTGTGTGTGTGCACGCATATACATCTGTGTCAAATCCAAAGCAATAGATGCCTCCTATTCTAAGTCCAATGCCCTCCTTTGTCCGCTTTGAAGCCCTCCTTACCTGCTTCTTGACATTGTCGATCTCAGATCTCAGCCTCTGGATCATCCGGTTCATCTCAGAGATCTCATGCTTGGTGTTTCGAAGGTCATCGCCGTGCCGACCAGCTGTCTGCTGCAGCTCCTCATACTAATGCCACCAAAAGAGAAGGAAGACACAGTTAGCACAGAGTGGAACTGTCAAGAAGTGGTAAGTGATGGATTCTAGGGTCTGGGGCTGGTTTGGGCCTTTGTAAGATGGAGCTTTTCTTAAGGAACTCCTTGAGGGTCTTTAATTCTCCTAAAGGTACTGCCATGGGACTCTTCCCACGTTCCTGGGTTTTTGTAGAAAATAGATAGCTGGTTCCTCTGAAATGTATCCCAAGTGGACTCAGTAGTCTTGGGAGTCCTGTCCTTAGTTTTGCCCTGGTCTGGAACCTAGATATCCCTAGACAGGTACATCTTGCCACTTGGGGGATAGTCACCCAGGCACCCACCTTGGTCTGGTACCAGGACTCAGCCTCTGTCCGGCTGCGGTTGGCAATGTCCTCGTACTGTGCCTTGACCTCAGCGATGATGCTGTCCAGGTCCAGGCTGCGGTTGTTGTCCATGGACAGGACCACGGATGTGTCTGAGACGTGTGTCTGCATCTGGGACAGCTCCTAAAGGGACACGTAAAGTTAGTCACCTGATCCTGTTATTTAATGTGAGTTTCATTTAAATCTTCCATGTATTGTATCACAACAAAACACCCATGGGGAAATGTAGGTTAATTGCTCACCGCATCAAAGAACATCTTCATGAAGTTGATCTCGTCCATCAGGGCATCCACCTTGGCCTCTAGTTCCACCTTGTTCATGTAGGCAGCATCCACATCCTAAGGAGATAGGGGTGGCTGCCATTAAACAACATGCACCTGCCTTAAATGGCTCCACCCCCAGGAGAGCACAGCCCAGAGCTACAGGTTCTTTTCACCATACACACCTTCTTCAGCATCACAAACTCATTCTCAGCAGTGGTACGCTTGTTGATCTCATCCTCATACCTGGTGGTAAAGGGACCGGAAGTATTAGTCAAGTGACAGGGGCCAGCTAAAGGGTCTCTTTGCGCAGTTGCTGTGTGCATGACTTCACACTGGAAGGAGACTGCTCACATCTCACAGGCAGAGAAGTAGGGGGCACCACGAGCCCTGGACAAGTCCTTACCCTGTGATATGCTGCCTTCTTACAAGCTGCCTGCCACCTAGTATCATTACTATTCTCTTGTTTCAGCAATAATCCTGTAGGGGTGGGGGTACAGCTCAGTGGCGGAGCACTTGCTTAGCATGCACAAATTCCTGAGTTCACTCCCCAAGAACACACAAAGAAATAAAACACTAGCAGCCCACTGAATCAGTAGCTGATTTATGAGTCTGAAAGGATTCTTGAAGCCACCAAGCTGGGTTCTGTTTTGAGAGGAAACTACCAAGGGCTGTGCTGCATGTTGTAAGGACACTGGAAAGAGAGTCCCGGAGAGTGAGGTTCCAGGATGGCACGGTTCACCAGATGGTGCTAGGAACACACACTGCTTCCCCGGGCAGGTGGGTAAGTGGAGAGAGAACTGAGCCTGGGACTTGCACTTTCTAAACAAAGACTTAGAACTATTTCTTGGTGGTGTAATGCACATGCTTCCAGCCCATGGGGAAGATAGATGCCTCAGTCTGGCTATGGAGCATAACTGGTGTGACCCCAGTGCCTCTCTTTCCCCCACATTACAACTCACTTGTTCTTGAAGTCCTCCACCAGATCCTGCATGTTCCTCAGCTCTGAGTCCAGGCGGCCCCTCTCCCCCAGGACCCCATCCAGCTGCCTCCTGAGGTTGCTGATGTACTGCTCAAACAATGGCTCCAGGTTCTGCCTCACGGTCTTTGTGCCCTGCTCCTGCAGCAGGGTCCACTTGGTGTCTAGCACCTTGTTCTGCTGCTCCAGGAACCGAACCTGGAAGGGGCAGTGTGAGAAAGGGAGAAGGATGGGTTTCAGGCTTCTGTGACATTTTTACTAGGCTGCCACTTGTCCCATGCTGCCCCACCAAACTTTGTATTCAGTGCCGATTCAGGACAATCGGCAGTGGAGCTCCCAACATCCTCCCAGGGCACAGAGAGCCCAGTGTGTTCCAATTCACTGGGGCTAGTAAAACTCCCAGACTGTCCTATAGACACCTTGGCCTCTGTGGAATCCGGTTATGAGAGGCCTGAACTCATCTCAGCCCAATGGAATCAGGCACCCTCATAGGGCCACCTCTGGAGGAGAGGAACTCTGTCCCTGATTGCCAGCTGCCAGTCTAACTAAAGAGAAGACTAAGCCAGGGCAGAGTCAACCAGAAACTATGGCAGTGTTAGAGCAAAGCTGAGTATCTTCCCTCCACCACTGCCTTTGGAATTCCCTCCACAGCCTACTCCTGTGTCTGGTGCTCTAGAAAAACCAAGTCTCACCTTGTCGATGAAGGAGGCAAACTTGTTGTTGAGGGTCTTGATCTGCTCGCGCTCCTCAGTCCTCACTCGCTGGATGGTGGGGTCGATTTGCAGGTTCAGAGGGGTGAGGAGGTTCTGGTTAACGGTGACCTCTTGGATGCCTCCAGGGGGGCACACGGGGAAACCAGCACCCCCATAGCCACCACCAAAGCCTGCTCCACCACCGAAGCCATAACCACTACCAGCACCACCACCGAAGCCAAATCCACTGCCGGCTCCTCCTCCAAAGCCAAAGCTGCCTCCAGCACCAGCACCAGCACCAAATCGATTCCTGAAGCTGCCACCACCAGAACTGAACGATATCCTTTTGGAGCCCCCCACATTGTACAGGCTCCGGCTGCCATAGCCACCTGCTCCATAAGAACCCCCAAGGCTGACCCTGCCACCACCACCACCACCACTGCGGGACACAGAGCTGAAGCTGGTTCGAGAGACAGACGGGGTGATGGCAGAGGCGGCACTGAAAGAGCGGCTGCCCCCGCTTCGGAAGGACACACTGGACTGGCGAGACATGATGGTTTGTTCCTGGAGGAGCAAGAGCACTGGTGGTGGGGAGGTGCTGGCGAGGTCGGAGCTCAACAGGACGCTGTGGGTGGCTCTGTTACTTAGGAGCTCCAAGGTCCCCTTTTATTCCCCTTAGAAGTGGGTTGGGCAGGAGAGCTGTCGAGCTGTGAATGATTAGTGGGCTGGGCATGCCTGGGGGGCAGCTGTGAGCTCACCCAGAACACCTGCACAGTGGTGCGGGGTGCAGATGCTCCCTGCACGCTCTCCTCAGTTAGAAATAACCCTTTCTTGTAGCGCTGATGCCATGGCAATGTTTAGGGGGGTGCTGCCAACTGTCTCTTGTTACCACAGGATCTGGATGCTGTGGGTAGCCTAGAAGGATGCCAGGAAGTAAATGGCCACTGTCCTAGAGATCCTTACAGAATCAGTGACATGACCCCACTGTCCCAGCCTGGTTCAGGCTGCCTTGCCCAAAGCTTAGCAGACCTGGTCCATCATTGGGGCAGGGTGGGTCCACCATCTGCCCTTCTTACACTTGGCTATGCAGCGGGTGCTGCAGAGATCTGAGCTTCTAGAAAAGCAATCTATGGACTCACATTTGGGGCATGTCCCAGAGAAGTGGGGTCCAGTCCTTCACTGCACTGTGCTTTCTTTAGGAGATGTCCATTCACCCCAGATACTGCTGAGCAGATTCGCCTACAAGATTCAGACCAGAAAGGGGTCCTCCAAGCCCCCAGCTTAAACACTGGAGGAGATAGGTCGCCTCCCCCCAGGCTGTACCTGGTTGAGTTCAGACCCACACCTGCACAGTTCCTCCTAATTCAGCTTTCTGTGTGCCCTTGATGTTCTTTGTCCGGGGCAGGCCCATGTGGGAGCTTAGTAAACTAGGGACCCCACTTAATCCTTTACAAAAGTCTTCACTGGACTGGCTGCCGGTCTCTCTTTGTGGGGAGCAGCTCTGCCAGCTTCCCCAGTACCCCCCAAGCTGTGTTACAGCAAGTTCTCAGTTATTCCAACAGGGAAGAAGTGAGTCATTGTATCTGTTGATACAGGCTGAAGGCTGCCACAAACACATACCTGCAGGAGCTTCTAATCTCATCAGGAACATGTTGAGAATCGGCAGGCCTGTTATAACGGGAACCACCCTTTTCCAAGCAGAGGGAACTGCTATGTTTCCTCTACCTCCAGCCCAAAGCCTCCTTCGGGGCCAAAGGCATGGAAAATGGAATTTTAAGTCTGCAGATTGACTGCCAGAGACTAGACAGAGCAAGTTGGGGGAGCAGGCAACTGGCACAATAGCCTGCCAGTTGCAAAGATGAGAGCTCCCAGAAGAGTCTCCTGAAAAGTTTGTAGGTATCACCCGTGAAAGAAAGGGGATTTTTAGCAAAGGTCTGTCCCAAGCTGTGCCCTGTCCTTCTGGCTCAGGATCTGAGTGGGATCCCCTCTCTGCCCCCTCCCAGAAGAGAGCAGGGCTCTTGGGCCTTGTTTGTCTGAAGCTGGAGGAGTAGTGGAAACTACCACTATGTGGGAACTGCTGAGGGGTCATGTTCTCAAGAGATCAGGAATTAGACACAGGAATCTCTGCACAAAGCCTAAGGTTGCCTGGAGGAAGTCAGGGCTACAGAAGATAATTCTTGAGCACTGAGGGTCTGCTGAGATAGTGATGGCTCACCAAGGGCTGGGCTGAGGAGCCTGCTAATAGGTAATCCTGCAACACTCACTGACCGAGCTGGCCTGGCAGGTCCTGGGCAACAGGTTTAGGTGTCTCTCTGCCTGAAGAGTCTCTGAGACCCTCAGAGATTACACCACTGTTACCTTTTGTGGTTTTTTTTTTAGAGACCAGATGTGAATATCTGGGGACACACTGGGAACCCTCAACCCTAAGAACAGCTCTAAGTTTGAGGAAACTGTCTGGAGTACCCTAGCTGGAGTGCCCCTCCTTACTGGAAAATCACTGCCAAGGTATGTCCCACCAAACACACATACAGCATTAGGTGCTGTCCCCACTGCTCTGCAGGAAGATCCACCCCTCCATAAACACTGGGGCATTCTCTTTTCCCATTCAGTCTTCAGGAGTTACACTGGGAAGGAGGGCTTGCCAGCAAAGGAGTGTGTTCCGGATGGTCTGAGAATTGCTACAGCAGCCACACTCAGAGTCAGGGGCCAGCATCCAGAGTCTGGTGGGTGGGAAGTAACTACAGCAGGGTGTGCCAGGGGCCTCACAGGAGAAGCAGTGGGAGTCTCCACTTCACCAGACCAGTCTGGTATAAGTAATAGAGAAACCTTGAGAGAGCCAGGCACCCGCTCCTCTGCTGAGTGGGAGACCCACCCCAGCTTGGAATCCCTGTGGGCAGGAAGAGCAGGATCACACTGGGTCCTGGATTCTGCTGCAGGGCACTCCCAGGACATGGTCAGACTTGTCACTTAGCCACTGCTTTCATTACCAAACCCCATGCATAGATGAGTGGTCCCCCCACCCCAGTAGCTGGTCCTCCTGTCAGAAGGACAAACCGCAAAACAGCTCCTCTCACCTCTGTCCTAGAGAAAACAGACCAGAGACCACCTCATAGACTCACAGATGAGAAAGAGGTAAATGCACAACACCTTCCCAGAATCCTCTCCACTCCAACCTGTGTGTCTTTGAGTGAAGATACTTAACAGAAGATAGTAAAATAAAATTAAATTAAAAACAATAGTTTTGCACATGTCTGCCAGGGCACATCAAGGGTATAGGCCCCAAAGCCAGGAACACCTCATCAGCTTCCCCATGAACATTGCAACCCGTACCTAGGTTAATTTGACAGATGCAGGGCCCCCTCTCTCAAGTCCTTCCCTAGGTCTCTGTGTGAACCCTTTCCAACTTTGTTCTAAGTCCCAGAGCCCTGCCCATCTAGTTCCATCTCTGGGACCACATCTATAGGGCAAGTATTTTATCCTCTTCAGACAGGACACCTTCTGAAGCGAGAGTGGAGGTTCTTCTTGCTATGGACCTCTCTCTGCTCCTTCCTCTCCCATTCAGTCCTTGACAATATGACCTTGAAGGCCCCACATCCTGCTCTAGCTCCAACGAAAAAAGAAAGCAACGATGCCTTCACCTTTGTAGCTCTTCCCTTGAGTGTTCTGCACAAAACCGTGGGGAGGATAGCTGGGGCATGAGTCACCCAGTCATCAGGCTGTGGTTGGCAGTCCCATCCAGGAGCCAGGAGCCAGATTCATAGGATGGGGAAGGGCAGATGGAGCAGCGAGCCAACCCAAGACAACTCTTCACAAAGCCTAGCCTCAGGGAGGAATTGAGAGAAGAATTTTCCTGCCTCCACCCGAAGCTATGGGGTCCTGCCCCTACACCTCTGGGACCAGCTGAGGGGCTCAGCTGGATTCTCAGGATTGCAGGGGCATGAGTGAGTGTGTGTGTGTGTGTGTGTGTGTGTGTGTGTGTGTGTGTGTGTGTGTGTGTGTGTGTGTAACTGACCATGCTGTAAAGTTTGGTACACAACCATGTTTGCCTGGTGAGGCCAGCAACCATGCCAGACTATCAAGGACTCTCAGACCTGAGTCTGAGAAGAAACTTAGGTAGAAATGCAAGGGTCCAGAAACAAAGCCCTCATCCAGGATCAGCATGCAAGTCCAGCTATCATGACTAGAGTCAGAGTCAGAAGTGAGCCTTGACCTTTAGCTGTGAATGTTCTTATCTAAGTACGTTTCACTGATTACCACCTCACTCTGGGCCACATCTTGCCCCTAATACAACCCTTGAAATATTCTAGAGCTCTAAACATGCTGCCCAGCCTCTCACTCCACAGTTCCCTCCACAGACTCAGGAGGAAACGAACGTGAGTTTGTTGGAATGGGTCATGCCGGCTGAGATTTTAATGCTGAGCTGGCTGGGGCAAGTAGGAAGGGTGGGGTAGCAATGGGGGGCTGTGGGGAGCAGACTTGGCCCTATCCCTCAGATTTAGCAGGCGATTGGCACTTGCAGACTAGAGCTATAGAACCGAGCTCTCAGTGTCTCTCTAACAGGTCCCTGCAAGCCTGGAGATGTTCTTTCTTCCCTTCAAGGGTATTTTGCCAGTGGCCTGCATACCAAGTCTTTGAAAACCCCCTTGCTTGACTGAAACTGCAAGCTGGAAATCAACAAATACTTTAATTAGTCAGAGGGGCTAAAAACGGATATACCTGCCCAGCAAGAACCTTTGGGCTTTGCTTTCCCACAATGGGAAGGTTCTCATTTTTAGACAAATAGGGAGAACTGACAAGGCTAGCATTGATCTGCACACATTTGTGCACCTAGAAATAATGTGCTGTGCCACCAGTCTTTGTTTTTGCTTTGTTTTTAACCATTTTCTGCAGGGTTTCTCGGATCCTTACAAGTGGGCGGGTGCATACTTTGCAGGAGTTAACCACCTCTCCAGTGGAGAGGCAGGGCTGTACTGCCTGTGTGCCAACCTGTTCATCAGAGCCGTCAATGGAAGACCCTTCACACCCCTAACCTTTCCCTCTGCCCCTTTCTACTCCTTCTGCAGAAGCCACGCTGGGGAGTGGAGTAGAGGAGCTGCCTTCCCAGGGCTCCCACCCTACTTGCCCCAAGAGGCTAGGTGTAGGGAAGGCCCTTTGTTCCCAACCTGCTTTTCCTTTTCTTTTAATGAGTTCCAGTCAGAGGTTGATTCAGCACAGGGATATTTCCACAGTCAAGAAAGGAAATCTGTCCATAGCCAGAAATGATCCCTTTTCCCACACTAGGGTCAGACAGTCCTCAAGGCTTACTGACCCCGTTTTGTCCCCAGTCCTACCCCAGTCCCCACACCCTCAGTTCCTGTCACACATTTCACTACTGACCTTGCTTTCCTGGCTGCTTGGGCCAATGTCACTGCCAAGGGTTAGAAAAACATGCTAAAGTTTTACACAAAGAAACAAGGGGAGAGATGGGCAGAAAGACAGGCAGCAACCACTGAATGGAGGCTCCTTCAACATGTGTGTTTTGAGCCATCATGGAGTGCCAGGCACTGGGTACTGCTAGACTTGGTTGTGTGTCTCTGAAAGCACCCATCTTCTCCCAGATGAGGAAGCACAGCCTGGCACCCATGTCACATAATTTTTATTGTCATCTTCATTAATGAGAGACTTCTAGAAAATCACTAAAACACAACCGGGGGTGTCTGTGAGGGTGTTCCCAGAGAAGAGTGGCACGTGGGTCAGTGAACCAACTGGGAAAATCTCACACTGAAAGTGGGCAGCACCATCGGGTAGCCTGGACACCGGGCAGAGTGAAAAGGAGAAGAGGGGGACCGTGTACACTCTAGGAACTGACCCCTGACTTATCTTTGCTGTTGTTGATGGCTTTGGATGTCACACTGCAGATTGTTTGGTCTTTGAATACAAACTTGGACCCATGACTGCCTACAGTGGATTGTAGGCCTTTAGTCTGGAACTGGGCCAACATCATTGACCCCTCTTTTTTTCTTGAGGCTTCTAGCTTCTTGCACTGAGAAGCTATTTCTTGCTCTGGCTGTCCCATTTGCAGATGACCATTGTAGGACTCCCAAGCCACTGCTCATGCAAGTCATTCAATTAAATCCTTTTGCACATGTGTATATGTGCACATATGTGTATGTCTCTGCATGTGTGTGCATGTATATGTACACCTGTACAGGTATATAGGTGTATGTAAGTGCATGCCTGTGCATGTGTGTATGTGAATGCATGTGTATGCCTCAGCATGTGTGTGTGCATGCGTATGTATGCCTCTGAATGTGCATGAATGTTGTGCATTCTATGTGATGCCTGTTCAAGTATACATGTGCATGATTGTGCATGTCTGTGCTTATGCTTATGTACGTGTGTGTGTACTTGTGCATGTGGGTGTGCTAGTATATGTATACGTGTGTGTGTGTGTGTGTGTGTGTGTGTGTGTGTGTGTGTGTGTAGAAGCATACTGTTGTTCTGTTTATCTGGAGAAGCAGAACTAATTAATACATCCAGTGGCATGGCTCCATGCAAAGTATGGGTCAGAGCATCTTACCTGAACTGGTTTCAGGGAAGAAAATGTCCTCCAATGATTCAATGACTGACCAGCAAGTATTCACTGATCTCCCACACTGATGCTGAGAATCTTGGTTCCCTTTAGAGAACCACTTCCTGCCTGTGTGGGTAGAAGGCTATCTAGTAATGACCACAAGTAGAAATGTTTGGGTTTTTTTTTTGTTTTTGTTTTTGTTTTTTGTTTGGTTTTGGTTTTTTTGAGACAGGGTTTCTCTGTAGCTTTGGCTCCTGCCTTGGAACTCACTCTGTAGACAGGCTGGTCTCGAACTCACAGAGATCCACCTGCCTCTGCCCCCAAGTGCTGGTTAAAGGAGTGCACCACCACCCAGCGAGTAGCAATAATTTTATTGCTATCATCCTCTCCACTATCTAAACCTCATGGGCCTTCTGACACAAGGGAAGAGAAGCTAATTCAGCTCCCAGGAATTTGCCACAGCAGACTCCAAGTTGATCACAGAAGAGATGAAAGATGAGAAACCTTTTCTGCCCACCTCCGCTTTTCCCCTCACTCCAGCTGATACAGATGACCACAGTGACCCACACTCAGAACCTACAGCTCCTCTGGCACCCTTCCTTCCACCAACTCCATGAGACACTTCTCAAGGGTGCTCATGGTTCCTTCTACCATTCACAAACCCCTGGGTTCCCGAGGCCCTAGAGCCTCCACTCCCCAGCCCTGAAGACCTAGTCACACCCTGTTCTAGGGCTACTAATGGGCCCTCCTCCTTTTAACTTTCAGAGGTTGGGAAGGGGCATCTGGGATGCTGGGTCAGGCTTTCAGAAGAGGGATGTGGTTATTCACTATATCCCCGGGGGCTAAACCTGGGTTCAGCTTAGCCTCAGGTGGGCCTCACTAAGATTGGCTGGTTCCACGTGTGATGTTACCTCACAGAGAAATCAATGCCATTTCATTCCGGTGTGTCCACCGAGCCTGGCTTACTGCAGTCCCTTTGATGATGATGGCTGTTGAGTCATGATAAGGCAGCTGGTGCTGTGCTAAGACTCACACACCCCCAGAGGTAACACCTCTTGTTTACTGTCTATTCCTGAGCTACAGGAAGGGTTAGACTTATGCAAGGTCTTTCTGCTACACAGTGTCAAGATAGGAACATAAATCTAGGTCTGGCTTCTACAGCTTATGTATGCTCTTCTCCAGACACAGTGCTGGTGCTGAGGAGACCCCGGAGATCCCTATACCACCTATTTATCATCATCAACATCCTGCCACCAAAGGCAACTTAGACACACATCCCACCTGAGCAGAAACAATGTGTTCTTCAGAGAACCAGCTTAGAGGCATATCTGCCATTGCAGCATCTCTTCCTGAGCAGACTTGAAGCCCAAGTCATACCCAGAAGAGGTCCGAGGGGACCACTGGAGTCAACATTGCTACAATGCCCCTGCAAGATGCAATGTTCCAGCTTTCTAACTTATGAAACTTCAGTTCTATCTGCTGACTTGTCAGGATTCCCAGGCAGGGTCTGTGTGTGCCAAGGAGTGAACAGAAGCTCCATTCACATGACCTTCCCCACCCCCACCCTGCCCTGTGTTTCTGACATTCCACCTGCCTGGGAATACCAACCGGTTTCATCCCAAACATAACTCACCCTCCAGCCTGCCCCAGAAGGGACAGGACTATAGAGACACCAGCAGCCATCAGTGCCCTGAAGACAGATGGCCAGACTCATCTAGCCATCTCAGACTGTCTCCAGCCTCCAGCTGACCTAGACAGCCTAAGGGCTGGGCCCCCTCACTTTGGCATCAGCCATAACCTCCTTGCAAATTGGCACCGTTCCCTCAGCAGAGAACAGTAAGACGTTATGGTCCTGCAAGGACTCAGACATAACGTGGCTCCATTGTTCTGAGTCTGGAAAATGATCTCACACTGACCCTGAGGACTGAGGTTATTCTCAGTCCCTTGGGGGAGTGGGGCTCTGTGTTGCTCAAGAGCTCATGGCAGCTCCTTCTTCATCTTATTTTCAACTCCTCATTCCCCTGGGCACACCTTCCTCTCTGTCTCCTCACCTCCTTTGATTGGCAGAACAATAGCCCTCAAAGATGTCTGGCATCCTACTCTGTGGAGTCTGCTAATACCTTAGGTTCCATAGCAAAAGGAGACAAAGGCTATGAGTGGAATTAAGGCTGCTATGCCACTGGTCTTAAAAGAGAAAGACTATCCTACATTATCAAGATGGGCGATGCTATCCTAAGCGTCCCTAGATGTGGAAAGGGGAAACAGAAGTGTTTAGAGTGATGCCTTGTGGGAAGAGCACCACGGACTGTTGCTGGGTTAAAGAAGGCAGAAATGAGGCCACTGGTCAAGGCATGCACACAGCCTCTGGAGGCTGGAAGGGCCAGAGATTCCTCTGGAGGCTCCGGGGAAGAGAGGGGGCAAACTTGCTAATGACTTGATTTTAGTCCAGCAACACTGATTTTAAAGTCAGGCCTCTAGATCTGTAGTATAATAAAATTGTGAAGCATTATCACTAAGTCTATGGCAATTTGTTACAACAGGGACCTTCCCTAGACAAAATGTCACTAGCCGAATTCAGTTTCAACCCTTCACACTCAGAATCTTTTCACCCAATTCGGGGTCTTTTCCCTACACACCTCTCCTCTTCCTGAAGTCTGCCCCTCACTGCTCCCCTCCAGAAAGCTGTCCTCCACCAGAGCCCCATTTTGTCCCTCTAGGACCTGAGTAGGTCTAGTGAAACGGTGAATAGTAGCACTCACTGTCTCCTGGGACTCCTGTGCTGGCCTGGGGTCTCAGTGCGTTGAGATTGGACCAGTGCTATCAGATGAAAAGCCTGAATCAATCTGTCCCCTACTGATTTTCCCTCCAGACATTTCCATAGCCCCGAGATGAGAGTCAGGAAGAATGGGAGATGGAGGAAGACCTGCCCTTTGCTACCATCTGATATGAGTGAGCCAACCAGCTGAGACCTCTCCATCCTAAGTTCTTGCCTTTTGAGGAGGGTCCAGCCTGTTCTCACCTCAGACTGGTCCCTTAGCACCCCAGTGGCCTTCTTCCCTGGCCAACTGAGTTTGTCTTCACCGGCTACCTACTTCTGGTTCTCCTTCATTGCCTATTCTACAGTGATGTGCCAGCCCACCCAGGAAATACTGTCTGACCCCCTATGCTCACCTTTTCCCTACCCCAGCTTTTACACATTTCCTCCTGAGACCAGTCTTGGAGGGGGACCTGGGAGCAAGAAGAGGTCTCTGTCATTCATATCCCTGTTCATGCCCCCAGCTGAGCCCTGCTCCTCACTTGCCGGTCTGGGGCCTCTTCTCCCACCTAATTGGGAATGCCCTTGCGAGCACTTTGGAGAAGGGTAGCCTGTAGAGCAGGTGTTAGCGACTGGGCTGACTTAAAACTTCAGCTGAGATGGGCAAGTTCACCTGCCTCACAGTCAGGGAGGTGGCTGCTGAGCTCCTGTAATTACACAACCCAAGTGTCTGGAAACCACAAATGAGCACTTAGAAACGAGTAACAGTCCTTAGAGGTGAGAGGGTGAGTGCAGAGAAACAACAGCTTCTGAAGGCTGGGGCTTCAGCGAAGGTGCTGGTCAGAGCAGGGAGGAGGAGGGAGCGAAGGACCAATAACCCACTTAAAGATAGAACCATTCTTATCAGTGCCCGCCCCCTCCCCCAGACCAGAAGGCATCCCTGCAAAACTCCCACCTCCAGGCATCTGCCCCTCCAGAGTCCTGGCCTTGACTGTTTCCTGCAGCTCCTGCCCCATCACAGGACCACATCCAGCCTCACTCCAGCCCTCCCTCTCTGTCTGACCCCATACAAAGTCCTCAGTTTCTCCGAATGCCCTTAGGGCTCCCGCAGCTCCAGCCTTGGTTCTGTATCAAGTGACAGACAAGATGGAGGTGAGATGACCTGTTCCCTGTCTTCCCAGCATGCACTGGGTGGTGTAGGAGAGAAGAGTGGCAGCTAACCACCACATATGACTGGTCACACTAAGCATGTCCTGGGGCCTCTCTGGAGCTAAGTTCTTTAATTATACATGATGAGGTGTTAGTAAGGTTGTGAAGCTTAAGTGGGAAATAGCTCTAGGAACCCAGCTCACTGTCAGACACAGAGAAATTCCTCATAAGCAACAGTGACTAACACGTTCTACCACAGCATTCACCTCCCAATCCCATCTCCCTCTGCATCGTCCCCTTTCCACCCTGACAGCTATGGATGCTCAGCGCTTAGCCTGGGTGCTTGGGTATCTGGAATCTGCATCCTGCAGGCAGGAGACTGTCTAATGTTCCCAGATGTTCTCTCCCTTCCCTTTCCTGGAGATTCCCCCTAGCCTGTGCTCAGGCCCATGAAGACCTCTTGCTCCCTCAAGCCCTGAGCTGAACACAAGTCCTACCTGGGACCAGCTCCAGGCTGTACGCAGGTGGAGGTGACAGCTGTGTGGATTTGCTGAGGACAAAGGCAGGGGTCAGAAGAGAAGAGACAAACAAGACTCCGGGGCTCCCTCTGCACCTTCTCATCCAGTCTGGAACTCTAAGGAACTGAAGAATAGCATGCTGCCAGAGCCTGGGCCTGGGGCACTCTGAGCCTGAACCTCTCCTTGACCATTGGCCTGGGGGATCTCTAAGAAGCCGAGCCTTTGTTTCGGTGTCAGGAGGATCCCAGGGCAGCAGCTGTGTCTAGGTGCTCACTCTCTGGAACTCCAGGAAACCCACTGGCTGCATTCTGCCTTAAGCTTCAGGCCTGAGGGGCTTGGGGCTGAGGGGGGAGGAAGCTACTGGGTTTCTGTCAAGCACATGCGATGCAGAGCCAGGAGCACAGTGATCTAGACCCTTTCTCGGGCCTATGAGCTGATTCATCAGCTATTTAGTCAAGTGTTTGGGGGCATTTTCTTACCGTTCCCATGCCATTCCATGTTCTCTTTGTTGAATCCCAGAATCAAAACAAAGCCCTACTCCTATTACCTTCTATTTTTCCTACACTTTATCACTCTCCAAGTTTCTGGAGCAATGTCTAGCCTCTGAATTATTGCCATAAAAATGCTACACAGCAATGTAGTTCATCTTTTTCAGCTCTACGGTTGCTGACATCATGCTGGTAGCTGGATGTCACTGTTGTGAGAATATTTACACAAGAGAAGTGGGAAGTATTATGAACCACAGCTTGTTTTTACCCTTTTGTTGCCTATCTAGAGCTTCGTCTTCTAACCCACACCCCACCATTCCACCATTCCCACCTAGTTAGAGTCGTCTTGGAAGAGGAAAGCTTTACTGAGAAAATGCTCCATCAGCATGGCCTGTAGGCAAGACTGTGGGACTTTTCTTGAGTACTGATTGATATAGGAGAGTCCAGACCATTGTGGGCAGTGTTACACCTGGGCAGATGGTCGTTAGCTAGCCATGGGATAAGCCGGTAAGCAGGGTTCCTCCATGACTCCTGCCTCGAGTTCCTACTCTGACTTCCCTTCATGATGGAGAGGAAGCTGTACGATGAAATAAACCTTTCCCTCCCCAGGTTCCTTTTGATCATGATTGATTGCTTATCACAGCAATAGAAAGCAAACATTTGGCACGTGTCTTATAGTTAGGGTTTCTATTGCTGCGAAGAGACACCATGGCCACATCAACTCTTCTAAAGGAAAACATTTCATTGGAGTAGCTCACTTATAGTTTCAGAGGTTCAATCCATTATCATCATGGTGGGGAGCATGGCAGTGTGCAGGCAGATGTGGTGCTGGAGAAGTAGCTGAGAGTCCTTATATATTGCAGGCAGGAAATTGACTGAGACACTGTACAGTATCCTGAGCATAGGAAATCTCAAAGGTGGCCCCCACAGTGACACACTTCCTCCATCAAGGCCATACCCACTCCAACAAAGTCATACTTCCTAATAGTGCCACTCTCTATGAGATTATGGGGCCAATTACAATAAAAAAATATGTCATATCACTGCTTATGTTTATTATATATTTAAGTGATTGTATAGACATACATATACCTGGTCAATCATGATATTCTTGAATTAATTTCACCTCTTTCTTTTGTGTGACTATTAGATATACAGTATATATGGTGTGTCTTACATGTCTATTGGACATCTCTATCCAAATTAAGTGCCAGAGAAAATGTTAATGATGTATATTAAGTTTAAGTATGTTAGGACCTGTAGCTAGTGTATTGTGAATACTGATAAAATCGGCAAAGCAATCTTCCAGTACTCAAAACTTTATCCACTCCAGCAAAGAAGTCTTTCACATCACCAAGGAACAACAGAGTCTGGGCTCTCATCTTCATTGTTCTGCTTTCATCTTAAGAGGCAACGTTGATGGAAGACGCTCCTGTCAACAGCCACCAGCTGTGGCTCTAAACTTGATAACCCACAACTGCCGCATTCTGAGAGACTGATTGGGCTTTTGGAGTTTACAACAGAAAGTAGTATAGATTCTATTTTATTTGTAAACTATATGCTACAATCCAACATGCCAATAAAACTTAGAATAAACGCACATACATTTTTAGTACCTATATACATACAGATTCTCTTTAGTTTATGACAAAGCTTTATGATTGAAAAGTTTATGATAAGACAGTCTCTCACTGAACCTGGGACTTGCTGATTCAGCTAGTCTGGGTGGCCCGGAAGCACCCTTTACTAGTCAGATTCCCTGAATCTGTCTCCCCAGAAACAGGATTATTGAAGTGTCATCTCTGGCTTTTATGTAAGTGATGGGACTAGAACTAGGGTCCTCGTGCTTGCTAGCAAGCACTTTACTGACTGGATCATCTGCTTAGCACCAGGTAGGCGTTTAGTCCATACCCTACCATTCCCACACAGCTTTGCAGTACAGCACGCTGGAGATATCACTTCTTTACCATCGTGGTCATGTGGCTGTCTAGGCACTGCAGCTCTCTTCCACTACCCAGCACCACCAAAGAGTGTCCATGCTAGCTGGATTTCCATTATTACATAACAAAGTACCAGAGAAAACAAACCTTCAGGAAAAAAAAGGTTTATTTGAGTTTATGGTTTCGGGGGTTTCAGCCTGTGGTTTTTGGAGCCACAGCAAGGCAGTTCAGCATGGTAGAAACAAGTGATGAATAAAGCTATTCACTTCACCAGTCAGAACACAGAGGGAAAGAAACAGGGTCCCCAAGTCCTTCAATGGCATATCCCAGTGACCTTTCCAGTAGGACCTGCCTTCTAATAGTTTCTTCACTGACAGTTACACCTTTAATACAGTGCCTTTGAGAGACACTGAGATCTAAAATATAACAACAGCATGTGGTATATCACTAGAACATGAAAGGATCAAAATTTAAAATATGAAGTAGAATTTCTACAGAATGTAAAACCTGTTCACTGTGAGGTCAAGCCATGATACACTGGGGTTTCTCTTTGTGTATCATGGGTCATTGTCACCTAGTTTCTGAGATTACCAGCACCCTTTACTAGTCAGGACACCCATCTCCAGTCTCCTTCTACCCCAAGACCTTTCTCTTTATGGCCACAAGAGATGGTCTCTCCTCATCCTTCTCTTTCCAGGTCCAGGAAGCCTCAAAGGTGCATCCTGTCCTCTCCTTTCTTTGTTCCATCCAGAACAGGTCATGCTCAATTCACCTGCCTTGGCTCCAATCCCAGTTTCTAGATGCCTGCCCCCCACAGTCTACCACAGTGGGTATGTTGTTCCACAAGTTTGATGTTTAGCCCAAGCTCTGCATGCCTGTTTTTGCCATTCGCTGGTGAATGCTGGCACACTTGGTCCTGGGAATGTCAGGTGATGACTCGATTTCCAGCTTGCCTGGCCACCATTCGTGGGAACACCAAAGATAAATTAAATCAGATCAGAGGGGAACAAAGCCACAGAAAGAGAATTCTGTGTCTGTGCAGGTTCTGAAAATTGAAGACACAATTATGTGGTTTCTTGGACCCAGTATTCATCTGGTGACAGTTCTGTCCTAGACATATTGTATAAGAAAATGTCAAACCACCAGGCTATGTCCCCAAGAGATCCTTGGGACAAATGGACCACACTGGCCAAGACTACAACCAGCAGTCCTACAAATGGTATGTTAGGAACAAGCTGGTTTAGGTGCTGATTCTGGGGGGTTGGACTGAGTGAGATGTCAGGGAGGAGTGTGTGTTCCACTGTGGTGGCAGAGATGGAGAAGACTTTGAGCTCTAAATCAGCTCCTGGGGTATAAGATAAAGAAGGCAAAGATATAAGCCTACCAAAAAAGTTACTCACAGTTTTCTTGGATTATTTTCATTATATCTGATGATGATGATGATGATGAGGAGGAGGAGGAGGAGGAGGAGGAGGAGGAGGACAACGACGACGATGATGATGATGACAAGTAACATTTACCACACTCTTACTGTGGGCCTGGCTTTTTGTGTCTCCATCATAGCAACTCTAAGAAATGGCAATGGCTGTTATTACCATCACTGTTATCCTCACTATGGCAGAGGTAGAAACAGACACAGTAAAGCCAATGGACTTGGTGAGGGTGGTGGTCCTGAAGCACCAGGGTCCAGAGCACCAGCCCTCCCGCACACTGACTGTCTTGATGAACACTGTCGCTCCCAGCATCCACCAGCTCTTGTTCCTCTTGTGCATGCTTCCCCTTTGCACAACTTTCCAGACATTGTACAGTTGGCAATGCTGCTCTATCCATAGTGTATAGAGGACACTGAGGCACATATGTAACACAGCACAAGCTAAGGCAGCGCACACACTTGGTTGATTTACAGGAGTCTGGAACACTTGGGGAGATCAAGTTCAATGCTGTACCATTTAGATAACTACTCCCTTTACCTACATCTGAGAAATCAAACTGGCTTTCTTCCTAAAGTAGCTCTCACTTGTACCCTTTAAGAAATGATTGCATTTTGAGTTCCATTTTAGCAATATAAAAAGCTGCCTCACCACTACCTTTGAGCCCCTAGTCTATAGTGGGCTCAGCATCTGTCTATGTTGGCCTAGAGCCCCCTGGGACTGACTCCCACTGCTCCCTGCACACCTGGTCAGGCTGGGGAAGGTGCTCAGATGCATCTGTGCTACCCAGGACAGTAAAGGATGTTCAAAGGGTTTGGTCCCACTGCCTTCACTCAACTGGGAAGAGACCCTTGGTTACCTTTGATCAGCGTGAAGGAGCTCCTAGGGTTGGGTATGAATTGTCTGGTGTGTAAATTGTCTTGGCCTTTGTGGCTTCACAGGATGTGGTACCCAACTAATCTTTTATGAACCTGCCTCAGCCAGTGTGGACCCCTCATCCTAACACTCCCAAGTGCTTAGGTAGAGGGTGAAGTAGGAAACTTCCAAACACTCCACCCCTCTCCCCATCAAGCATCAGGGAAGTCCCATGCATGATTCATCCACCTATTAATTGTTTGAGGGATTTTCCATGACAACCCAGAGGCCCTCTCTATTGAGTTGGCTGGCTCTCAAGCCCTTCAAAATCTTCAAGGGAAAAAAGTCATGGCCCAATAAGGGTGTCACTGTCTTCCATCTCTGGGATGGAATCACACCTAGATCATTGTTCTCACAGATGTCTGTTTCATGTTCCATGCTTCAGTGGGTCTACGGTAGCTACTCTCAGTGTTCATTGGGCCAGCCATGGGCTATGATTGTATTGTAGTCAGGAGTGGAGGAGATGGAAACAGCTCAGGCAGAAATCTGGCCTTGATAACACCATCTCTCCTTGAGCTTGGGCTGGGAGAAGGTGGTACTGAATAAAAGAGAATGGCTGAGTGAGGTATCCCAGAGGACTGATTCTCTGTGCTCAGGTCACAGGACCTGAGACACTAGTCCTACAAAGGCCTAGAGCTGAGGACTCTTGGAAAGATGCAAGCTTAAGCTGGTATGGTGAAGCATAGATAGCATGTTAGTCCTATGTAGATGGAGTGGAAGTCACATACAAGGTAGAACTCCCTAAAACCAAGAGTTTGAGACATAAAAATTCTGGACCTCAAGAAAAGATTTAAAATGTCCTTCCCGTAGGGATAGTCATGGAGGTGGTGGTTGGACATTGGTGGGATGGGCTGGCCTCTTTGCATTGAAGTGTTGAAGGGCCTATTCACACAGGCACACTTCTGCTTCCTGGACTCTTCTTGTTGGTCTTGGTGCTTCTCCACTGAGAAATGATAAACTGCCATTCCATTCTGCTTTAGTACCAAGTTATCACACACACACACACACACACACACACACACACACACACACACACACCAGCCACTCTCCACACTCCCATATTCTGTCCATCTCTCTCCTTATTTCTTTACCCATTAGCTTCGCTGTTCTGGCCACCCCTGACCAAGGTTTCAAGGGAACACAAGAATTGAGATCCAATCTTGGTCTAACAACCTTACCATTGTGGTGGTGGAGGGAAGCCCTGTGTGGCCTAGAGTGTCAATGTGTCCAGCCTGCATTAGGAAAACCCAGGGAAAAAGGAATACAGCTCAGTGTATGGCACCTAGACCATAGGAATTCAACTGATGGAAAACACCAGAAGTTTCTATAGAGAATGGGCAGGAAGCCTGTGGGACATCGGGAAAGAATGGGAAAGTGTGGTAGCTGGGTGGGCCAAGTCCTAGCTTCCATCCTGGGAGGCAGGGTGGTGTCCGGAAAGAGTGTGGGCTGTGGAGAGACAGAGCTCACTGTGTCTTGACCCTGTCATCCTAGATTTAGTGCATCTATGTTTCAGGACAAAGAACACCCACCTGGAGGGATGACACAAGTGTTGTTTCCAGCCCATGGGAGTCACAAGCATTAGCTTCTATCCCGTGCAGGCACTCTGGGGCTGGCCCACAGGGAGGGCTGTGGAAAAGAGGCTTCACAGACGGAAGAAAGGAGGTGACAGCTATGGGGTGCCCTCCAGCTGGGTGCCTCCAGGCTGGCTTCTGTCAATACCCACAGTGACTGCTTGAAGTCAGAGCCCTGTGAGAAGGGAACTCAGCTCACAGCTGCCATGGGTGCGCAGGGCATGCCAAGCACACACTGCGAATACAAGAGGACAACAGTTGAGTCTTCAGTCACCAGTGCTAGAAGGGAGGAAGGACAGGGCCAGCACGGTGGGGTGGAGAGAAAATAAGTGTTCTCTGAAGCAAGGACATGAATCAAGCATCACGGGCTGCCACTGCTTGCACTTGAGGCTAGGACTCTGCCACGAACAAAGTATCTCTCCTTTTTTCTTTGCTTTTTCTGTAGTCCTGGTAACCATGGTCCTCTGCCTCTTGGTCCTCTTAGCCCTACCAAGCCCATTGTCCCTCTTCTATCTCTTTTGGTACAAGCTGCCTCACCCAGTAGAGCTGTCCAGCTGCATCCAGTGCTGTCTCTGTCTCTACCCTGGAACACCTTAGCATCTCTGTCATGCCTGGTGGTTGGCCTAGTGGCATTTCAGGTCCTTTGTGTGGTGGCAGGGGTTGAATGAGAGGTAATTGCTCTGCCACTAAGGCAATTTATTGTGTAGCAGGAAAAGCCTACAGCATCATCTCCCATGTCCTGCCTCCCTCTCAGGCTTTTCACCCTCCTTCCCCACCTGGCTCATCCCAATAGCAGCCACAGCCAGGCTCTTCTGAGTTGCACGCAGCCTCCAGCACCTCCTTCTGTGCAGAGGCCAGTGTGAGATTAAGGCATTCCCTGCCCACCCGGTGTGTGGAGTCAATCCCAGACTCCCTGTGGGCAGGTGGGCTTCCCATCACTCCTCCCAGGTTTCTCCCACTGAAGTCACTCAGTGTCACTGAGGCTCCACCAACTGCTCCTGCTGTTTCTTTTGTCCTGTCCAGTTCCCAGAACACAGCCCAGGTCCTGGGAAGTGCCCCAAAAGCTTGGAACTCACATGAGAACTCTGCTTACAGTGAGGACATTTGAGGAAAGGCAGAGCCCTGAATCTGAAGACCCTCCACTGGGTCCTAGATTTCCTTCACCCTGGCTTTGCTCCTTAGAGGGGCAGAATGGTTCTGACATCAGGACATTCAGTGTTGTTAGACTAGAAGAGACCTTGGATATCACAAGTCCTGTGCTCTTCACAGTGAGGTCCCTGGGGCAGCAACATCTGTATTATAAACACAGCCTTAATGCTCACTGTTCTTGCAGAGCCGGAGTTCAATTTCCAGCACCCAATCTATGTCTCACAGCCACCTGTAATATTTGTTAGTATTCAGGCATCTGTACTGGCCTGCCCATGGGGTCCTCACAGAAATGTCCTCAGCTGCAGCCACTAAGCACCATCTGTACCTATTCACTATGTTTCCTTTTACACGGCCCTGCCACCACCGCCTCCCCCCTCTCTGCCCCTCTTTCTTCTCTCCTGCTCCTCCTGTCCCCATTTTATAATCCCTTTCCCTAAATAATAAAAAAAACACCTCTGCTTGAACCCTGTCACATGGTGCTTCTTAAATTATAATAATATCATCAGCTCCATGGATCCAATACCCTCCTCTTCTTGCCTCCAGAAGCGCCTGCATTCATAGGCACATACCCACCACCACCCATACACATGTGTGCACACATACACTTTTTAAAAAAATGAAATAAATCTTTTCGAAAGAAATAGAATTCTAGGTCCTTCCAGAATAAGAGGGTCCATCAGTATGAGATCACAGATTCATAGGCATACTGCTTCAGCCTCCCAAGTCCTTTGATTAGATCTGTTCCGTGTGTGTGTGTGTGTGTGTGTGTGTGTGTGTGTGTGTGTGTGTGTGCGTGCATGCACGCACGTGCACGTGAGTGCGAGTGTGTGTGGTCTGTGTAGGTGTGCATATGTGGAGACCAGAGATAAACATCAAATGTCTTCCTCCATCTCTCCCCACTAACTGAACTTGAAGATGCTGAATAGACACTGTCACTATTTCTTTGCCCCAAATTATCCACAAGTCCTGCCTGAGCTGTTATCCAACCAAGCACTCCATGCTGGGACTTGCCTTGGGGCTCACATGGGGCTCCTAGCTGCATACTCCTTTATTTCTGTGGCTCAAACAAAGAAAAGAAAAGAAAAGAAGAGGAAAGAAGAGAAAAGAAGAGAAGAGAAGAGAAAAGAAACAAACTCAACTCTGCTCACCTAGAAAGCGCCTAGGAGCCAATAAAGGGACAGTGTGGGGGTCTTTACTCCCTCTCCAGATCCAAGAGGTAAAACAACAGCACCCAGAGCGGCCCTCCCCACCATAACCCTGAGACAGGTATTAGATGCTCTTGACTGGAAACATCTTTTATATCTTGTTTTATTTCTTAATTTTGTAAAGGCAGCAGGGTAACAAAAGCAGTGGGTGTATAAAGAATCTTGCCTGAGAGCTGACTCCTTGCCCCAAGCCATGGCCACTACTTGGAATATTGTGCCCAACCCATTCAGCCCTTCCTCCAAGCCATCTGCCCCCACCTGCCATCCCACCTCCTCTCTCTCTTCCAGCCCCATACCCTTCGTCTTCTGCCTAGCCCCAAACAGCACTATGAGTATGATTATCCTGGCTTTGTGGACTCTGGGTTTCCAAGACGCACAAACACCTTGCCCTTCCAGTGCCCCCATCCCTTCTCTGGCCAGAGAGCTAGCCTAGGGAATCTGTGTGTCCACCCTCTGTGAACTCCTCCTCCACACAAGGCAGGACTGACCATCATGACAATAGTCCCTTTGCCCAACAGGTGTCCTAGAAGGCGCCGACTGCCCAGCCTCACCGCCACTTACTCCACTCTACTCCAGCCTCAGCTCCCAGAAACTTGCCACCTGCCCTGTCTTGGCACAACAGTCCAGAATGTAGGAGCCTCACTAACTCCACTCTCCCAGGGGCCTCAGTACAGTGAAGAGCAGGGAAGCTGCAGCTACCCAACCGCCTTCCAGGAAAGACCCCAGAACAGGGCCAGAGCTCCTGGCAGGACACGTTCAGATGCCTGCTGACAGCCACAGACGGGCCGCACCATGCCGTTCTGCCCATCCTTCTGCCCTCAATGCCTCCCCCTTCCAACCTGTTCTCTGAATTTCCCCCACCAGCAGCCCCAGAAAAAAAAAAGCCCTCTTGTTGCCAAGCATGCTAGCACTCTGTTCTTTTCTGTCCACAGAGAAAACTGTGACCCACTCCACCCATACTAGCAACACACAGTGGGCACACTTGCATGTGACTGTAGGTGTATGCATGTTCGCATGAGCCTTTGAGTTGTACTCACTGAATACTCGGAGGCTAAGGTATCAGATTGCACAGTTTATTGAGGATGCAACAGGGAGGGCTTTGAAAAATACAGAAGCCAAGGGTGGCCTCTTTCCTCTGGTCATGGTGCAGGGAAGTTAAGACAGAGTCCTTTTACTGAGTGTTCCTTGACTCAAAATGAGACTGCGCTAGAGTTTGGTGGGCTGGCTAGCCTCAGTTCTTTGTCTGATAGTCCCCGTCTTGGATATCAAGCTAGCTCCTGTCATCGGCAGGAGCTGGGACAAAAGTTCAGCAGATGAGAAAGCCCAGGTTGAGACCCAAGAAGCCAGGTAAGGACAGAGGCAAAGGCTGGTGAACCTGGGCAGAGGTGAGCCAAAGCTGGCAAAACCCTGCTGTCTATCAGAAGTGCACCACACATGTTAGCCTAGAGCTACCCAGGCTCAGAACAGTGGAGGGAAATAGTGGAGGCTGGCAGAGGACAAATCCAGGGGTCCCAGAGTGGAACAAGGGAGTAGGAAGGGGACAGTAGCTAGGGCACAGGGGGATCTGAGGGAGAGGAGCCACAGGAAGCCCTCTCTACCGACTGCCTTTCTTGGAGGGGGTGCTCAGGCTAGAGCCCTTCGTTAGGGTGTCCTTGTAGTCACTGGCACTGCCTCGGCTCCTGCTCTCCCCACCACGGACACTGCACACTCCAGAGATACAGCTAGTGCTATTGGCCACGTAGCCACCGCTGACAGTGCTGGGCCGGAAGCCATAGCCTCCGCTGCCACTGGTGCTGCTGATAATGGCTGCAGAGAGAGAGAGAGAGAGAGAGAGAGAGAGAGAGAGAGAGAGAGAGAGAGAGAGAGAGAGAGAGAGAGAGAGAGAGAGATGGACTCAGACTTACTCAGGCAGAGCTGGGGAGGGGGGACTCTCCTTCCCCCAAGACAGGACTCTGTGCAGACCTGATAATAGTCACCCCTCACCCTGGGGAGAATACTCCAACGACACCTTCCCTATGCCTTTAATTCAGTTTATACCCACTGTGGCTGGGTCTTGCCCCCATTGGCTCTCAAGTCCATCTCCTTCAGCCAGGTACCCATGCATCTAGCCTCAAAAGCCTGACACAGACCCCACATGCATTATTTTCTTACGCCCTTCATTTCCCTTCTCCTGTGGCTGTCCCTTACTGCCATCCCCCAGGAAGCAGGATGATAAAGATGAAAGAGTCCTGGGGTGACAGGAAGCTGAGAGAGCTGGCTTGGGTCTGTCCTCTGGGCTTTGTCATCTCAGCCCTTTCCCTTCTGATTCTTGGGGCCCTCATCTACACACACAGGGTATGGCTATGCAGGACCTACATAGCACCAGACCCACAAAATACTTACAGATACTGACAGGGGATGGGTACTCTCCTGACATCCTGTTAAGAAAAGCAGTGAAGTTAGGAACATCCCACAGCCTCTTCCAAGATGCTGCCCCCACCAGCCTGAGGTAGGCTTCTGGACCTGACAGGTACCCGTGGAAACTCCAGGACTGCTTTAGTACAAACAGTCTTAGAAGCTTCAGAAGCCACCCCTGAACCTTTGGGGGTAATCAGGCAACACACTGGACTGAATAATAGTTCTTAAGAGGGACATGTATGAGGATTGAATGTCTGCACCCAGTATCCCGCCATGGTGAGCCTTCTCTGTCCCTAGCACATCAGGAAGCTGGGGTAGCTAACCTAGCACACCTCCACCTAGCTCACAGTGCACCTGGGCAGGTAAGGAAGAGGTATCAAGGAAGCCTAATACAGGGTTTGGGAGAGAAAGGAAGCAGGATGCCCCCAGACAGACTGGGGAGGTTGTAAGGGCTGAATGTACTGATTCATGTAGCTCACCACAGCACAGCAACCAGGATGAAGTGGGCATCCAGAGTCCATGGGTAAGGGCTTTTTATCATTATCTTTTATCTTTATCTTTTTTATTTTTGAGACAGGGTTTTATGTACCTAGGCTAGTCCCAGAGTCACCATGTAGTCGGGTGACCATGAACGTTTGGTCAGTCCTCCTGACTACCTCACAAAGGTGAGACGTCAGGAATGTGCTACCACATCCAGCTGTATGCAATTCTGATGATCAAAGCCAGGCTTCATGTATGCTAAGCAAGCACTCTACCAACTAAGATGCAGAGCCACACCTCAAGCCCAGCTGATGTTCCTAATTGCTATTAACATTCCTTTCGTTGCCATACCGCCGTTGCTCTCCTACAGCTCTTGGTGAAGCTTCAGAGGGTTCTTCCCGTGCACACTCTGCTCACCTGCACTCCTCACTCTCCAGCAGTTTGCGGTAGGTGGCGATCTCCATGTCCAAGGCCAGCTTTAGGCTCATGAGCTCCTGGTATTCACGCAGCATCCTGGCCAGCTCCTCCTTGGCCTGGTGCAGGGCGCCCTCCAGTTCATCCAGCTTAGCCCGGGCATCCTTGAGGGCACTGTCCCCTCTCTGCTCGGCATCAGCGATGGCCGTCTCCAGGTTAGAAGCCTAAGCAAGGAATTCAAGACGTTAGAAAACTGAAGGAGGCATGGGCACTGTCTGAAGCCAAACCCCTAACATTCAGTAAGATTCCGTAGCACACTGGATGCACACCACGCTTCTGCTCTGACTGGAAGGGGCTGGCAAGCCCTCCTGGATCTCAGCTACACCCCTGTTCCCATATATATGGTGAGAGGAAAGCATGATCTGCCCTCTGGAGACCACAACCACTTCAGTGCCCATACACTGATGGTCAGGCTGCACAGTGAGGAAATGTCTTTCTGTTCTTGAGTTGGTCTGAGAGGAGAGATATTACAAGACAATGTGCAAGATGCAATGATAACTCCTGCCCAGACACATGGCCCACAGATCAGGGTCACAGGAAGGCTCTCCCATAATGATAGTCATTTGCCCAGGTGTTCATTGTGTGCCCAGCACCTTCCTCAGTAACATCCATCACTGTGCCCAGCACCTTGCTCAACAACACCCATCACTGTGCCCAGCACCATGCTCAGCACCACCCTTCACTGTGCCCAGCACCATGCTCAGCACCACCCACCACTGTGCCCAGCACCATGCTCAGCACCACCCTTCACTGTGCCCAGCACCTTGCTCAACAACACCCATCACTGTGCCCAGCACCATGCTCAGCACCACCCACCACTGTGCCCAGCACTTTGCTCAGCATCACCCATCACTGTGCCAAGCCCAGCACCATCTCACCACCCATCACTGTGTGCCTAGCACTGTGCTCAGTACCACCTATTCCATGCCTCATCTCATTGATGAGTACAGAGGGATGCACACATGCACACATGACTGCGGAGCAGTTGTGTTAAAGCCCGTAGGAAGAACATGGAACTATGTCTAGCAGCTATGTACTGCACAATCTCATCACAACTCTCATCTGGTGCAGAGGGAGTGGGAACGTTGCTCCTCAAGGGGGGGGGCATAGAACAGCCAGTGACCTGAATCCATTCAGTGTAGAGAGCATGGAGATCAGGCGACTGCCAAGAGGAACTGTCAAGAGCTGTGGACAGATCAGGAAAGCACAGACAGTGGGGGGCCCAGGCTGTAGGCCAGGGAAGGCTTGCTGAGAGAGATGAGAATACCCAAGGAAGGGTGCTGGGAGTGAGTGGGAAAGAGGTTGCCTCAGAGACATCCAATTGCTGGAGGCAGTGACCTCACTGCCATCTTCTCTTGTTGTTAGAGACATCTGGGAAGCCAAGCCCCTCAACCACCTCACATGGCCTCCGCTGGGCTCACTGCCCCTGGCCACGGGCCAACGTCCCTCACCTGCTTCTTGGCGTTCTCAATCTCTGAGCGGAGTCTCTGGATGAACCGGGTCAGCTCGGTGATTTCATTCTTGGTGTTTTTGAGGTCATCCCCGTGGCGGCCAGCTGCCAGCTGTAGCTCCTGGAACTGGAAAGCCCAAAGCACAGAGATGGATATGTGTGATAGTGTGGAGTCTATGAGGTTCCTGTGTCCCTGACTGAAGAGGGTCATGGCACCAGAGCACATGGAACTCTGACATGGGCACTGTCTCTTATCTGAAGATAATTGGGTTGACCCTTCACATCGTGGAGCCACCCCACCTGCCACCTCTGGCCCAGTCTTAGCCTCTCACCTTGGTCTGGTACAGGGCCTCAGCCTCAGCCTTGCTCTTCAGGGCAATCTCCTCATACTGGGCACGGACCTCATCAATGATGCTGTCCAGATCCAGATTCCTGTTGTTGTCCATGGACAGGATGACGGACATGTCGCTGATGTGGGACTGGATCTGAGCCATCTCCTATAGGGATCATGGGTGGGGGAGTATATCAGCTTGACCACTGGCAAATTCTAGTGATGCTACATAGGGTCTGGAACATGAGATTGTTATCTTCATATGCAAAGAAAATACCTTGCTGGGCCCTAGGTGGATTCTGCTGCCATGGGATGAGGTCTCAGAGACAGAGAGGGGGCTCTCAGGAGTAACATGTGAGGTGGGTGGCTAACCTAGGGGCCTCCTTGAGAGCTGGAGCCTCAGTGAATCTCCCAGTCTCCAGAGTTTTAGCCCCACCACCACAACCACCCTGAAGAGTGGCATTCAAAGAGACTTACGGCTTCATAGAGACACTTGAAGAACTTGATGTCCTGGTCCATGGAGTCCACCTTGGCCTGCAGCTCCACCTTGTTGGCATAAGCCGCGTCCACATCCTGAAAGAAGACCCAGGGATCCACAGTCACCACAGGTGCCACCCAGGTAACATTCATCCCCAGCCCAGCTGCCTGGCTGGAGGAAGCATACATTTTCTTCTGTGTGGCTCATGAGGAAGGCAGTAGGGGCAGTTGAAGGCACAGCCCTCATCTCCCATCCTGAGAATCCGTTCCATGAGCAGAAATGAGGACCCTCGGAAGGAGTGTCCTAGCCAGGCTGTGAAAGTCACCTCTGTAACATCTGAGCCAAGGCCCAGGGCTGCAGGGAGCTCCAAGTGCTGGTTCTTACCCTGTCATCCTCCCTACCCCTTCATTCCTCATGAATATGCCAGGGTTCTTCAGCCTTCTCATTATTATTTTTGCATCCAATCATTTGGGGACTGATGACAAAGCACATTGGTGGGCTCAGCCTCTCTGGCCAGACCCTGACCTTGAAACTGCCTTTCCCTCACCTTCTTTAGCAGCACAAATTCATTCTCTGCAGCCGTCCTCCGGTTGATCTCCTCCTCGTACCTGTAAGAAGGCCAGGGATCATAGCTTACACCCTTCACCAAGAGCCATGATGTACCCAGGGAAGGCCCTGAGTAGAGAAAAGAATGCCAGCCGGGGAGCACAGAATAGTGAAGGGCCAGCAAGGAAGGCTTTCTGGAGGAAGGGACATGGTGGCCAGTTTTGGAAGAAGATCCATCTTGGAAAATGAGGAGGGAATGCGTGGAGTGAATGGCCTTTGGGGAACCTAGGGGGATGCAGGAAGCAAGTTGTTTCACACCAAATGTGAGCGGTGCCCAAGTGTGAACAAGTGTCCCCGTGCACTTCTCAACACAGATGCTCCGAGAATGCGAAGGTTTACCCACCATTGACCCCGAGCCAGAGCTCTGACCACTGTCCCCAGTGTCAGTCCAGAGGCTAGGGATCAGGGAGCATGTTCTGGGTTTTCACTGTGTGACTCTACTTGTAACCTATAGGTATAGCCTAGAACTCCACTCTCCCCCTCCAGAACTTTGAAACCAAAATCCTAAACCCTTCGGAGGGAGAGGGCTCACTCTCCAGTGACAGGCTGTCTGCTCACTCACTTCTTCTTGTAGTCCTCCACCACATCACGCACGTTCCTCAGCTCGGAGTCCAGCCTCACTCGGTCCCCAGACAGGGTCTCCAGCTGCTTCCGCATGTTGCTGATGTAGCCTTCAAGGATGGGCTCCAGGTTGTTCTTGCAGTTGTTCAGATCCAGCTGCTGCAGCAGCTCCCACTTGGTCTCCAGCACCTGGTTCTGCTGCTCCAGGAAGCGCACCTGGAACCCAAAGCCAGCTTCTGTTGAGCCCACAGAATCCATCATACTTGTCACATGAGGCCACTATGCTCAGCGCCCTGGCAGTATCCTTTCCTTTATCCCTCTACAGCTGTAGGAGGCAGGCATCTCTCTGATCACACAGGTGGGTTGGCCATGGTCAGCATAAAAGAAACTGAAGCATGAAGAGATTTTGCTTCTTCCCAAGGTTCAGAAGTTTAGTCAAGGGCCAAGCTCATAACTAAACCCAGGCAAGTGCCCCTTCACTGTGGACCTCCAGTCAACCAGAGCCCATGGTGACAGAGCAGAGTAACGTGCGAGCCCTCCTGACAACAGCAGCATGGGGTCAGACTGGGTGCCTCTGCTTGGGAAGGCCACCCACTGTGAAGATGGGGTCTACTCCTCATCTTATGACATGTGTAGTGAGGTTGGGGCCAAGAGCTTCTGAGTGTTTCAAATTCCCTCATGGGACCCCCAGCCCATCTCTGCTACCCACCCCCCAACACATACACGCACAGTTCTAGAACTCCACTGTCTGGAACAAACATGAAACATGGAATTGGATGAATAGACAAGGCCTGGCCCTCAACAGACCAGGGAATTTATCAGAGTTCATTAACATATATCACCCCCAGATGGTTGTGGGTACCACACATTTTTAAAATTTGCCTTCTTTTTTTTTTTTTAACATCAGTGGGTACAGGCACACTCAAGCAAGGTTGTGTTCACAGGATGCGGAATACCACTTGACACTCTGCACTGAGATGAGACTATGCTCAGAACGTCTGATCCCTAACAGATCATCCAGCACTTGGTCTGGTTTATCCATTTCATAGTTCTTCCTGAGCTGAGCATTAACCACACCTGGGATACCACAGTACCCAGCATGCCACTAGACACAGCTAGGTCACCAACAGGACTCAATATCTCCTCTCTGCCTGGAGATGAGGCAACAGTGCTCCTCAGACCAAAGCTCCTGGAGAGCTAACCAGGTTTGGGTCTCCTTCCCATTCCCCAAGAATACCACCCTCATCTTGCTTTTCTATATCTCTAAAATTGCCCCTCTGTAGAGTCTGGCCAGCCCACCCAGGTGCAGGACACTCCCGCCCCCAGACCCAAATCCTCAGAGCTCCTTGATTGTCTAGATGTGACTAGCCTCAAAGACAAGAAGCTGTAGTCAGTGCCAGCCTCGGCCCCTGAGACAGAGCAGAGGGTGAGACCCTCTTTCCACAGGGAAAGACTAGCACTATGGGGCAGGGGCTGCTCTTGTGGCCACAAGGCCTGGGGCTGTGATGTTTGACTGTCATGGAGCCAACATATTTCTCTCGGCTCTGAACCTAGACCTGCAGGTAGGAGACCGAGGGTGAACCCTCACCCTGCCTGTCCTCCAAATGACTGTAGGTGTGGCATTGGCCTCTATGGTTTTGCTGACCCATAACCCAGGGAAGCTGTCTCTCATATATCACAGCCAGCATCCTGGCTGAGCTGGATGGAGGATCTGAGATCTTATCCAGGTCTGAGGCTCCTCTGCTTCCCAGTGCCCTTACCCAGCCACACCAGCCACCACTGGGGAGGGTGGGGAGGGCTTAGTCTGAGCCAGGCATTGAGCCAAGATCTCTGCATGAGCCTTCTTTCTAAACTAGCACAAGCCCCAGTGGAAGTTCATGGTTTTCACACTAGAGGTAAGAACATAACGACCCAGATGGGACAAGCAATGTTCCCCAAAGTCATCCACATGGTCATCATAGGCCAATTCTGACTCCAGAGTGCCTCTACCCCTACCTTGCAAGAGTGTCTTCGACCACTGACACAAGCATCCACCGTGGAGGGATCTTTAGCCCAAAGGGCCTGGGGAAACCACACACCCATTCATACTCCCGATCCATTCATCAGGTGACTAGGGTACAAGGTCTGCATGCCTGGGGAGAAGACCGGCTTTCTGGCCATCCCAAAGCTGATTCTCCTCCTCCTGGCCTTCACCGTGTACAGTGTGTGTGACCACAAGATTTAGCAATGGTTCCAAGCCAGATCTCTCCTCATCAAGGCCCAGATCCCTGAAAGTCTGTGCCAGCATCAACAACCCCCGCTGGTGTTTTCTCTCTGGACAACAGAGAATCTTTTAGAAAATATTAAGGTGATAGAATGTACACCTTGTGTACAGTAAGTGTACACAACTTCAATGCTTCCTGGGGGATTGAAGGTCACCTACTCCAGCTGTCCCCAGGCCCCCATCCTCGAAGACCTACCTTGTCGATGAAGGAGGCGAACTTGTTGTTTAGAGCCTTGATCTGCTCCCGCTCCTGCGCGCGCACCTTCTGGATCTCTGGGTCCAGCTCCACATTGAGTGGGGCCAGGAGGCTCTCATTGACTGTGACCTGGTGGATGCCTCCAGGTGGGCACACAGCCGGGCACACAGGTCCCAGGGACACACTGCCGAAGATGCTGCCAGCAAAACCACTGGCCCGGTTCCGGCCAAATCCAAAGCCTCCGTTCTTGCTGCTGCCACTGGCCATGTTGAAAGTGATGCTTCTGCCGCCTCCCAGGCTGTAGAGACTCCGACTACCAAAGCTCCCACTGAGCCCTTTGCTTCCTGCCCGGTAGGAGGATGAGCTGCCCCCAGACAAAACTGCAGAGCAGCCACTGAAACCCCTGTTGCCAGCTCCGGACTTGCAGGTGAATTGGCGGCTCATGTTGCTGGTTGCTGGTGGAGGTGGAGTACAAGTACCAGAGGAAGGCAAATCCCAGGAAGGTTGTACTGGCTGTGGTGAGGACCTGCAGGTGCCTTTATATATGTGTGGCGTTGAGCTTGCAGATGGGCAGTGGAGAACTTAATTCGTGGGTTTGGCTTGCCTAGGAGCAAGAAGTCATTTTCTCTGTGCTGAGCCAGAGATCGGCCCTCCCCATCTCTGAAACAACATGAAACTGTCAAATTGCTGGGCTTGCAAACCCTTGCTCAGATAATTTGGGTCTTATCTAATTAACCTGCTGTTATAAGGTAATTTGCCCCAGGCCAAAGCCTCCCCAGGGGAATGTCACTGGCAATGTACCATCTCTCAGATTCGTCTCTATGGTTGGCATCCTTACAGGGGTTCAGAGAGCAGAGATGACAGGGTCATTTTGGACAGAGATGGCCACTACCCTCTGTCCTAGAAAGACCCTATCGAGCAAACATTCTCCCAAGGCCTCCTGCAGACAAGAGCCTTAGAGAGAAATGACTTTCTTTGTTGGGGCACTAGAGTGACAGGAACTATCTTTAGCCTTGACTAGCCCAGGCCACAACAGCTATGGGATAGTGACAAGCATGTGCTTATCACACTTTGTGGAGAGATAGATGTCCCCATTGCACCTCTCAAACATTCATAGTCAGGTTGTTAAGGGGCTGAAGGAAGGGGCAAGCCTTTTGAGCACTGGGGAAAATGAAAAGCCAAGAGTGTGGAGTATGGTGGGGACTCAACTGACAGTAAGTAAAGAGGCAGACAGGATGGACATGGTTTGGGGAGTTCAAATGCATACCATAGGAACTCTATTGCATCATGCCCCACTCTCCTGCCATCTGCTAGTAAGGGCAGGAATCGGCCCTCAGCAATAAGCCCCAGCTCCAGCTACTATGCCCAGGCCTGAGCATTCAGGAGTCCAGGCTGGCCGGGGCCATTCCTAGGAGTCATGCCTCACACAGCTAAGTCAGAGAGCCCTCAATGGGAGCACGACTGCTCACCACACCAGTCTTTTGGTGCCTGCCTCCCAGAGGCTCCGTCTATGGTCCTCTCTGTCCTAGGTCACTGACTCCCATAACAGGCCCAAGTCCCCTCCATTGATCACCCTGGCCAGCCCATGGCTGCCTCACCTCTGGAGAATGGTGTCTCTCAAAGGTCCCTGCCAGGGCCCCAAAGTGAGGTGGGGCTCTCAATTGAATAGGGTCATGAAGGAAGAAAATTCTGGACTCGGGCTAGGCTGGAGCTCCATCTGGATTTACTGGGCATGGAACCTACTCTCTCCTGCTTTCTTTTCCGTTCCCTCCTGCCATCTTGTCTTCCTTGCTGATATCAAAACAGCATCATAGCGTGCTTCCTCTGCCCTCTTTTCTCCCTGTCCCACATCCATCTCACGTCCATCCTTTGTTCTCCCATTCTTACCCCCATGTTCTACCCAGTCCTCCTCGTCAGTCTTTCTGGACCAGTACAGATGGCATCTGAGCTCTGTTCTCCTCTCTCAGTCCTGGGCAGGCTCTTGGATGTGTGACAAGAGAGTGACTATGGAAAGAACTTCCTCAGTGCTCCTCTGAAGAACACATCATACATCATCTTAACTCCATTTTGTAAGAACAGCAGAGCTTCCCCAGACTTCCCAGAGGCTACCTAGCAAACTTCTCTCCCTTCCTCCCATCTCTGTCCCCTTCATCAGTCTGAATGCCCACAGTACATCTGTGTGATGCTGAAGGGTTTTTTTTCATGCTCTCTGAGTGTAGCCCTGGCATAGCATTCTTGTCAATAGCTTTTTCAGCTATACCTTCCCTGACATATATGGCAGCAACCTGGCCCAGTCAGCATTGTCCTTCATCCTCTGCTTCTACCAACTCTCTGTTCTTTGCTTGTCCCTGCCTGCCCATGGACATCTCATCCACTGGTCTCATCATCAGTGCCCTCCAATATTTGCCAAGCTATTCCCACACATCCCTGTCCACTTCTCTCGCCACCTTCTGACACCCTCTGCTCCTCTAGAAAGTTGCTGAACCCCTGGTCTCTGGATTGGACTATCTTTTCTGCACTCTGGTCCTCTGTCCATAACCTCTGCATATAGGAAATGGTGATTTCAGAGTGTGGTGATGGTTCTATAAGCTAGCGATGCCTCCCTCTGTGAGGTCCTTGCAGGCCAGGATAAGCCCCTTCCAGTGGGCAGCCCCTTGCTGAAGACAGCAAACAGCAGAGATGGGATGCTGGACTTTTGTCCACCTGGAATGGTACCAGATGGAAACCCAGACTCCAAGGACCCAATTTCTTCTCCACCACATTTGACCTTTCTGGTCTCAGCTTCTCCCAGGGAGAATAGGACAATAGACATTAATGCAGGAGTGGCAAGGATTACACATGCTATTCTATATGAAGCATTCCCTAAGGCCTGAAACAGTCTTAATGTTCAACAACTGGTGTCAGTGACTAAAGAGCCAGAGGCTCAGCCTGTCTCCCCTCCTTCCTCTCGAGTGTGGCATCCACATCAGCACATTCCGGTACAGTGGCATCAGATGCTGAGGACAGGGAAGAGGTGGTGACCCTACACACCCCAGGCTCTCCCAGACCACTGATGATCCGAGAAAATTGACCATTACAAATAATAGCCATAGTCAATCAAGTGGTTGCCAAGTATGAAACTCAGTAGGAAGCACTTTGTAGACATGATGTCACATCTATTGATGTTGATTCATTTATCAAACATTTGTTGGGCATATAACCAAATTCTGATGGGAACGGTACAAAGCACCATGCCTCCAGAGAGCTTATTCTTGGTGTCTTTGCCCTACAAAGGCAAGTGTCCCAGAGAGAAACAGCTCACTAAGTTATTACCAAGTCATTTACATGGTAGCCTGACTGAGTTAATCAGATACTGACCATGAGGAATGAAACACCATGTGTTGTTGATGAGAATGATAACAGAGGAGGAAGCAAGAGTTCTGGACCACCCACAGGAAGGGTGGACCCAGATCAGGTACCAGGATGCTCACATTTTGCTAGAGGGTAAAGGGAGGCAGTAAAGAAAACCAGAATGGAGTCCTAGTTCACCAAGGGTACAAAGGCTCTGTCCCTGCTTAGCTGAATTCTGGAAAGAATTGGGGGCAGGAGAAGACAGAAGCCTGCTTTGGGGATCCCAAGGCCCAATGGTGAAGACTTTACACACTTGTCCCCAAGCAGGTGGCTCTCTGACAGAAGTGACTTTTGAGTGATGCTCAGCCAGCCTTGCATGTCTTATGGCCACAGCATTACTCACCTGAGAAATGGAAAGACTGAGGGCATAGAATAAAACCCTGAAGATACCAGAGAGATTTGGCAGGAGGATTCAAGGGCAAGGCTTAGCTGATCAGCTTTATCTGTGTGTTATATTGGTTTTATTCTGCTCTTTCATTTTGTTTATATGAGTAAACTGTAGTTTGTCTCTGTGCGTTCATGTGTGTAGTGACAATTGGGTTGACACATTTGTTTGTGTCCCGTGGCTTTGATTGGTGCATCTGCTGACCCTTCCAAAGGTCTTGGGCCAGCAAGCTTAAGAGAAAGCCTCTGAGGGAGACCCAAGTCCCCCCAGGCTGCAGCTTCAGGGTTGGAGAAGGGAATGAACAGGGACGAGAGGCTTGGGAAACTAAACACACACAGGCTGCCTGTAGGAGAGGCTGATATTTCCATCTTTCAATGGAAGAACGGCTGAATTGACCCTTTAGAAGTAGGGGAAGCATCCCAGGATGCTAAGGGGCAGGCCATTTGGGAGGGAAAGACCCACTAGGCTGAAGTGATCATGAGTAGAAAGTGACTTTGGGTACAGAAACTCCAGATCTTAGGCTGTGCGTGTGTCAGGGGGTCATTGAAGTCTGTTTAGTCTGGGAGAGCCTAAGCGGCACATGTCTGAGGAGGCAGAATCTAGCCCTGTGTGGGTAAGTTTGGGAATGGGAGAGGCTAGAAGCACCAGGAGAGGGGCAGGTAGCTCTCTGAGCAAGGCAATTATCTCCAAAATTAGAGAAAATGAGCTGGGCTATTTGGATGACATCAGCTGGGGTCCTCCCAATCCTTCTCAGCAGAGGGACCAGGTCATGAGCGTGTTGTCTGTGAATCCCCAAGAGCGGTCTCTTTGTACTCTTGCATGGGCTCAGGGAGGCAGTGTCCAGCCTGAGCCAGCTGGAGTGACTTCAGACCCCGGGGTGTGGCCACAGTCAGACCACTTGAGGGGCAGGAGGAATACTCAGCAAGTTCGTTATTTAAAAGGCCAAAGGTGACCTCACCCCAAGAACTCGGGTATAAAGGACAAAGGAATGTAGTCTTGGTGGAGAGATACAATTCAGGACAGCCCTGTCCCCTGCCACCTCCATTAGCTCTCTGGATGGGACACTTCCTTTGAACATGTTGACCATCTCCTTCTTTGCTCTACTCCACACTTCTGGCATAGTGTATGGACTTTGGGACTCTGAGGACCCCATGTCACAGTCTCAGGTGGGCCACTCATTACCTGTGCAACAGTGGGTAGGGTGTCTACCTTCCTATGCCCCTGTTTCTACATCTGTAAGAAAGGAGATATCAACATCTGGTGCACCTATTCCCTGAGGTGAAAGAAAGATACTTGTAAATAATAATAATGAAAATGATCATGACTGCAGTAGCTAATACTTAGTCAGGGTTCATTCTGCCAGCCACGGTTCTAAGCACCTCACATACATTAATTCATTTAATCCTCACAACAGCCCTAAAGGCTGGCACTATTATTATCACCTCTTCGTAAATGAGATATTAATGCCCAAGGAAGTTAGGCAATTTCCTCGAGGTTGCATGGCAGGTGAGTAGCTGTACCGTGGCTCAGCTCCTGGTTCCTAGTAGAATGGATGCAGTCTGTAACCTGGGCCTCTCACAGCCTGGCTTTCTACAACATAGATGCCTGGAGCATATACCTGCCCTCTAGATACCTCCCACAGTCTCTGGTTTCTGCTCTCTTCTGTAGGTCTGACTGTTGAACCATAGTGGTGAACACTGAGCTCTCCATATTCTGGCCCTCCCACCCCTGTCTGTAAGGCCAGTAGTCTCATTTCATGTGTTTTCCGTGTATTCTTGCTCAATAATAGCCCTGGGAGAGAAGGCAGTGACTCCAGCTGGTGACAGAGTGAGTTAATCATTGCCCCATCCAGCATCCCTGAGACCGTGACAGCAGCGGGCTGAGAGGATATCCCTTCCCAAATGACTCACTCAGCATTTATCAAGCAGCCTCTCCTTGCCAGGCATCCACCATATATGGGGAAGACACAGCCTGCCTTGGAGGACTTCTTAGTTCAGTAAACATTAGGTTTCTCTGCTGAGTCCTGAATGAAGATAAGTTTTTGGCGGTGGTAGGACTTTGTGCTCACATTAGCTTGTTGTCTGGGGGTTGAGAACTTCAGCAAGACCTTAAATACCTGGGCTGAAGGGTTGGGAAGGTAGCTCAGTGGACAAAGTGCTTGCCGCACAATTGTGGGCAGCTGAGTTCAGATCCAGAGCACCAGCATAAAAAGCCAGACCTGGTGGGATATGCCTGCTATCCTAGTACTGGAAAACAGACATAGGATACGAAGGGCCTGCTGGCCAGTCAGTATAGCTAAATCCAACTGTTAAACTCCAAGTTAAAGGAGAGGCCCTGTCTCAATAAATAAATAGATAAAATATAAATAAATAAATAAATAAATAAATAAATAAATAAATAAATAAATAAGCAAGCAAGCTAGAAAACAGTAGAGAAAGATACCGGAAGTTGAACTATGGCCTCCTCATACACATGTGTGCCTACCTATACACACAAACTCCCAGATACACACATGAATATGTACACAGGCTCACACACACAAAACCTGGTCCAAGCCCCAGGGCCACGGTTCTGGCTGATGAAAGAAATGTTGAAGTTTGTCAGTTTCCATGGCTTCAGCTCATCAAGGGCAAACACAGACACTGGGCTGCCAACTGTTCTCCATGGCCAAAGCTTAAGACACAGGTAGCCAGTTAAATAAGCAGGAAATCCAGTGAAAGAATGCAAGGATACCTTATTTGATGGCAGCAAGAGTCTCAGAGAGTCATCTCTTAGCCGTCAAAGATTAGCTTGCACTTCCCTAAGCCAGTTGAATAGAGGCTATGTTTGTCCATGTCCTGCTGGCCCTAGACAGTTTCCCTATCTATGACAGATTGCCACTGATGGTGGAGAAGCTGGGACACAGTTTCACTGTTCTTTTTACTAACACTCCTACTCCCACATTCAATTTATACTTTTGTTGGTATGAAAATGATAGACCATAAAATTAACTATTTGGACAAACAAATTGACATTTCTGTGTTCCCAGTGGTACAATCAATGATCTCTTCTTAGTTTCAAAGCATTTCATCACCCCAAAGAAAGCCCTATATCCATTGCCAGCAGCCTGATATTTCCACTGTTTCTGTCTATTTGGAGTTCCTAATCTGGATACTTCTATGATGGGGGGAGGGGGAATCTCCTCTTCTTCTTCTTCTTTTTCTTCTTCTTTTCTTCTTCTTCTTCTTCTTCTTCTTCTTCTTCTTCTTCTTCTTCTTCTTCTTCTTCTTCTTCTCCTTCTTATTTTTCTTCTTCTTCTTCTCCTCCTCCTCCTTCTCCTCCTTCTTTGCATGATTTTATCTCCCCCCCCCATCAGAAATCACTCTCATTTTAACAGCATTTATTTTCATGGGTTAGGGCAAAAATACTCATTGTAAGTATATCCTGAACCTCCGTTTTCGCCATTCATTCATTGATGAAGTTTGGGCTGTTTTATCTAGCACTGCTCTGGGCATCTACATCACATATGATTTCAGTTTCTTTGCCTGTATCTCTAGGAGTAGACTTACTGACACATGGCAATCCTTGTATTTATTTTGTGTGTGTGTGTGTGTGTGTGTGTGTGTGTGTGTGTGTGGTGTCCCTGTGTCTATGTCAGTATACCACATGAATGCCTGGTGCCTACTGAGGTCAGAAGAGGGAATGGGAGCCCTTAGAACTGAAGGACAGATGGTTGTGAGTCACTATGTGGGGGCTGGGAATAGAACCTGGGTCCTTTGCAAGAGTCACATGTGCTCTTAACCACTGAGCCAACACTCCAGCCTAATTCTTAAGGACCATACAGAGATTCTAACCTCTCTGTCAGGCTTAGTGGCATATGCCCTTAGACTCTGTGCTTAGGAGGCAGAGGCAGGTGAATCTTTAAGAGCTTGAGGCCAGCCTGGTCAACATAGTGAGTTCCAGGCCAGAATTGGCTACATAGTGAGACTATGTCTCAAGACAAAACAAAAGCACAAAAGGTTCCAACTTCTGGACATCCTCACCAGTATCTGTTATCTTTAGAAGATATAAATTATGGATTTGCTCCCCAATTTTTCTGATGTCTACATTAAGCATATTTTTGTGTGTTCATTGGCCATATGTATACTTTCTATATATGAAAATTCATTAAAGTCCTTTGCATACTTCTTTTTTAAAACCTGATTATTTTGTGTGTATGCCTGCATGCCAGTGTATGTGTGTGCATGTGTATGTGTATGTGCACATGAATACATATGCCTGAATAGGCTAGAGATGTTGGATCCCCTGGGGCTAGAATTACAGGTTGTGGGGAACCATCAGATGTGGGTGCTGGAAATCAAACTCAGGTCCTCTGGAAGAGCAGTATGTGCTCTTAACTGCTGAGCCAAGTCTCCAGCCACTTTGCAATTTCTTAGCTAGGCTGTCCTTGTCTTGTTGAGTTGTAAGAGTTCCTTTCATACTCTGAATACTCGAACCTACTGGAGAAATGATTCGCAGATATTTTTTGTCCTTTTACAGGTTCCCTTCTCACTTAATTTCTCACGTCCCCCTCACATTTTTGTTGCTTGGGGGTCAGAGGGAGTCTTACTGTGTATCCCACAATGGCCTTGAACTTAGCTTCTCAAATGCAGAGGTAGCAGCACCCACCACCATGCCTGGCTCTTCCCACTTTCTTTCTTTTTTTTCCTTCCTTCCTTCCTTCCTTCCTTCCTTCCTTCCTTCCTTCCTTTTTCTGAAACAGGTTTTCTCTGTGTAGCTCTTTCTGTACTCGAACTCACTCTATAGACCAGGTTGGCCTTGAACTCATAGAGCACCTACCTCTGCAAAGAGCACCTACCTCTGCCTCCCAAGTTCTGAGAATAAAGATGTGTGCCACCACCACCCAGATGCTACTTTCTTGGCAGCATGAGTTGTCCCTTCTGCAGGGAGGAGGAGACTTGGAGAGTTCTTGAAATTTATCAGACCCAGAAAGCACAGAAAATTCCAGCAGTCACAAGGCCTTTTGGTGATGCAGATGCCCCTGAGTCAGCTATGCTATTATTTGTAACCCTTCTTTCATACTCCTGTCTGAAGTCCCGATAAATCATCTGGTTCACTAAGCTAGACTCAGATGGAATTGTTTCTTTGGTCTGTCATCAGTGTCCTCTCTGGGGTGAGATGTTTGCTCCTATGCCCCTGGGAAATGCTGTTTAACCTGGCCTTACAACAATGCAGGCCCACATGGCTCATACCTGTCATACCAGGGTTTGAGGAGGGAAGAGTGTCACAAGTTCAAAGCTAGCCTGGGCTATAGAGGACTTGCCTCAAACAAAACAAAGGAACCTCTTTTAAAGATTTTTTTAAACTTAACATTCATAAAGTTCAGTAGTTAATCTGTTTTGCCTAATCCACTCCTGATCCTAAGGTTTTACAAATTTACCCTTGTATTTTCTTCTAGTAGTTTTATATTTTTAACTGTTGCATTTGTGTGTTGCATACATTTGATTCATTTGTGCAGATGATGTGAGAGGTACAAGTGCACGGCTCTAAGTGTTTCTATTTCTCCCAGCAGCCTGGAGTGACCTCCTGTGCAGTCCTCTGAGTTGACCTCCAGCTACCCAATAAGGCTGTGAGCATGTACATGTGGGTCACATTGTCTATATACAGTGGAAGGTTTGGACAGATTGACAGATGGATGGATGTACACCAACATTGCTCCAAGGTAGTTTATTGCTCATTCAGCAGAAATTGAGAGTCCTTAGGCCATGCAAGGAAGGGACAAGGTGGTGCCATCCTTCACACAGCAATCCTTGACTTGAGGCTGGGTAGGACCACCCAGAGACAAGATTAAGTCCACCCACTGGACTCAGCTTACAGCAATAGTACTCTAGAGTCATAAAGTCCTGGAGGTCACAGGCCTAGAGAGAGGTCCAAGAACCAAACATAGCCACGGTCTTCACAAAAGCCAGCAAGATCGACTGCCTTTATCGAGGACTGTGACCTTGACATTCGCGCTCTAAAAGTGATTGTGACATAACAGCAAAACATCATGAACCCTGCCATCTGCCAGGCTTGAGCTGACTTGTAGGTGTGTGACATGGGCTAGTTCAGTCACTCATATAATGTGGGCTAGCCTAGTCACTCTGAGAAATAGCTTCCCTATGTGTCCCAAAGATGTGGCTTGTACATTCACTGCAGGGCAAGGGGAGAACTAGATGCAACATATACCAGGCTCCTGAAACCTGGCACACAGTAGGTGCTTGACAGGTAGAAGTAACTATTGTTGATAATAAAAGTGGTGACCCAAGGTGGGAAAAAAATTCTCTTCAATGTGGCACTGTGAATAGGAGCTCATCAGGGGATCTGCAAACATGTATATACTTTTTTCCTGTACAATCCAGTCACTCTACAATGGTCTGGCCAATGGGACAGATAAAGACTGCCAAAGTCCCACCCACCCATTCTGAGAGCAAAAATCTAGACAACTGAGAATATGACCTCAATGCCCCTCCTTTCTCTCCCCTCTCTCTGGTTGATCATAGCCTCCTTAGCTTGAGAAGATGGTGGTGGCTTGTGCTTCCAAAGCCTTCAGCAAACTGAAGGCAAGAAAAGTCAGAAGCCCACATGGGACTTACTGACACCAGAAGACTGACTGTGTCACTCAGAACTTAAAGTAGATAGGGGATAGTCAAGTGTAGTAGAGAGAGTCCTAACTTGGGGACGGAGGGTTCAAGTATGATGGGCATCTCTGGGCAGCAGCAAAGACATTCTTTCTCCAGACGCTGAGGTGAGCGTGGCGGTGGGCTTATCAAGTGGTCTTTTTGGCCAGGCTACCAACAGCAGCGCTCTTATCCTGGGAGTCCCTGACGTCTCTTGCTCTTGCTCCTCTGGTCTTGGTCTGGGTGTTTTGGGGGGTGCTGGGGCTCCCAGTTACATTGCCAGCCCCAAAGTCAGAGCTCATGGAGCTTGTGTGATAACCGTAGGAACCATGGCTGCTGCTGATGACAGCTGAGGAAGAAGGGCCGAGAGTAGTGTCTGTCAGCAAATGACAACAACCGTGGTAAGTGCCATCTCCCAAGTTGCTCTGCTTATCCCAGGACAATGTGAGGTCCATGTGCATAGCCAATACAGTGAGTGAGACCTTGCCATGTGCCTAACCGTGTGGTGGGGGAACACAGAGAATAGATACAGTGTCTGCCATTCCCAAAGCCTTTCTCCAGACTACTGTTACAGGAGATGGACAACAAAAAAGAGATGGGTGTGAACTTCAATCACTTTTTCCAGGGGACAGAAGGTGGAAATTGTCGCCCTGACACCAGAGACCATTCAGAGGATGGTAACAGAGACTTCTAGGTGAGGTAAGATGGAGATTGGAGGAGCATCACTGTATCCCATGGCCCCTGGCTTCCTCAGCCCGTCCCATCTCTAGGATACTCACAGATGCTCACGGAGGATGGGTTCTCGCCAGACATCCTGTAATACAGAAAGTTAAAAGATAAACCCACTTGGGAGGCTGAGGCGGGAGGATCACCGTGACTTTGAGGCCAACCTGGGCTACAGAGAAAGCCCCTGTTTAGAACAGACAAACCACAGGAATAAAACCTCAGGGATTCAGCTGAGCCTTAGTGGGCTCCTGCTTTCCTGTGTTTGTTAATTTAATTCATTCTTCTAGCAACACATGAAGATTCTAACCTCCATTCTACAGACGGGGAAATAGAGGTGTAGCATGATCTACTGGGACCGTATTGAGAGCATGGGACAATGGGGCAATCTGTCTGCCCCCACAACTCCATTTGTATCACCACAGAACCCCCTGTACATATGGCTGGCCTCCACCATCCCCCTGTAGGAAGCACAGCTGAGTTCACATGGCAAACCACAGCTGTCCTCTCCCATGGTGTTGCTAACACTGTTTTCCCCATCTTCCTCCTCTCAAATGTCCCCTCAGCCAGAGAAACCACAGCTGCTTCGGCCTTGGTACCACGGCCTTGCCCTCCAGCACCCCCACCTGCACTCCTCGCCCTCCAGCAGCTTGCGGTAGGTGGCGATCTCCACGTCCAGGGACAGCTTCAGGCCCATGAGCTGCTGGTACTCGCGCATCATCCGGGCCAGCTCCTCCTTGGCCTGCTGCAGGGCGCCCTCCAGCTCATCCAGCTTGGCCCCGGCATCCTTGAGGGCACTGTCCCCTCGTTGCTCGGCATCAATGATGACCAATTCTAGGTTGGAGCACTGGGGAATAAAGAACAGAGAGATGGTCAGAACATAAAATAAAATTGGATCACACCGGTTATGATTGTTAATATCATGAACTTGATGGAATCACCCAGGAGACAAGTCTTTGGTTGTGCCTATGAGGGATCATCTTGATTAGATTGGTTCAAGTGGGAAGACCCACCCTAAACATGGACAGTACCATTTCCTGGACTTAGGTCCTGGATGACCTACAAAGGAAGAAAGCTAACTGAGCTCAGGGGTTCACCATCCTCTGCTTCTTAACCGCAGATGCAACTTGACAGCTTGACACCATGCTGGACCATGCTCTCCCCAGTCTGCCATTCTGGGCTATGCTCTCCTACAGTAGCCAAAGGAAACGCTTTCTCCCTTATGTCAGGGTATTTTTATCACAACAGGAAAAATAACTAAGGTGGTGGTAAGGTAGCACAGTAGCTTGATTATGGGACCCAAGGCACAGGAAGGAGCAGCCAGCACCAGAATCTGGGTCTGCACTTTCCATTGCAGATGAACCTTTAAAGATGTTGGCTAGGAGATGGCTGAGAAGGTAAAATCTATAATGCCCAAGCATGTGAACCTGAGTTCAAATCCCTAGAACACTGGCCATGTGCCCTCTTATAACCCAAGAGCTGTGGTCAGGGGTGGAGAAGGAAGGATCACTGGGGCTTACTGGCAGCCAGCTTAGCTACAAGTTCAGTGGAGACTTCATCTCAAAAACAGTAAGACAGTGATAGATCAGGACACAGATGTTCTCCTGGACCTCCATACACATACAGGTGTGGATACCTGTACACATGTGTACATACACCACACTGACACACATACACACACACACTGACACACATATAGGCACACTCATACACACACTAACACACACACTCATTCACATATTCATGTACATACACACTCACACACATACTCACTCACTCACCCAGCATTTAGGAATAGTTGTCTTCAGGTAAGACCAGTGCAAAGGGAATGGTCCTGTGGCACAGATGGGAGGATCCAGGGTATCGCATGTGCTGCTGCGCCCCTCCACCAGGGCCATGCCCTACCACGAGAACAGGAGTGCAGGCTGGCCACAGAGGGTCCTGTCTCATCCCGTGCACCCAGGCACTTGAGAGAAGAAGGCTTAAGGCCTGCTCTCAGAGGGTCACACACAAAAGACATGGCACAGGTGTGTTAGACACAGAAAAAACTTAAGGCAAGGCTACCTGGAGCACCTGAGCTCTAATCCTGCCCTGTAAATGACATGGGGGGCACTATTCCTTTTCTGCTCAGCTGTCCTGTCTGCACAATGGGTGAGCCAGAGATGGATAGCATCTTCCCCATTCTGACGCAGGGTGAGCGAGAGCCATGGTTGGCCCTGAACTCTCAAACCCAGAGGGAGCCCTGCTTCCTCCTCAAGGGCAGCCCTGTGTCTCCATCACAGGAGTGCATCTGTGCCTCCCATTGTTTGCCTGGTCACTGCCCACCTGCTTCTTCACATTAGCCAGATCACAGCGGACCCTCTGGACAAGCCGGTTCAGCTCCAACATCTCATTCCTGGTGTGTTTCAGGTTGGCCCCATGGCAGCCAGCTGCCAGCTGCAGTTCCTGAATCTAATGTCCCAGAGAGAGGAAGATATGGATGAAATGGAGGAAATGGCCAGCCCTGGGAGAGCACACCTACCCCAGGGAGCTTGAGTTGACTGACCCTCAAGTGGAGGTGGTGAAACCAGTGCCCAGGTGTCCTTCCAGCTCTGACCAAGAAACCCCCTCACCCTGTCCTTTAGGCAGAACCTTCGTGTGACCGAGCTTATTCACACCCTGAATCTTCTCCCAGAGTAGACAGGAAAGGTGTAGTTCCCACTCATTAAGCCCTCTCCAGTGTGAGAATATGAGAGTTCTGACCCCTCTTTGTCATCCTGTATTCAGAGAAGCGTCTCCTAAAGGCCCAGCCTGGCTCTGCCCCGGCGAAGATGCAGCCCGCCCTGCTCTCTCTAGGCTCACCCTCTTCTGCAGAACTTTCCCAGGTACAGACCAGAGAGGAAGGAAAGCTGATGGCACACGTGTCTTTAGAGGGGGTTACAGGTGGGACTGGGGTAGAGGGGGTTACAGGTGGGACTGGGGGACTAGTGACTTTCCTCTACCCATGTCCAGCCCTTCAGGAAAGAGGAAGTGGGATGCCTGTGGACAGGAACAAGGGACAGGAGTGGGTAGTGAGATTGAGCTACAGCTGCCATCCTGGCTTGGTGGTGCTGTTGTTGAAATTGGAGTGTCCCCCAAAGGCCTATGTGTCAATATCTTGGTCCTCAGCTTGGCACTATTGAGACATAAGTTTTAGTAAGAAGTTCAGGTCACTGGGGACACACCCTTGAAGGGAATATTGGGAACTAAAGTACCCAGCCACTCTCTCCTGCTCTCTCTGCCTCCTGAATGCTGGAGGTGAAGTGAGCTACCCCCTCTGCCATGAGCTCCGCCATGATGTACTGTGTGCCCCCTGGGCCACGCATTCACAGACTGAAACCTCTGCACCCGAACCAAAACAAACCTCTGCTGGTAAGATGATTTTTTTTCGTCATTTTGTTACAGAAATGGAAAGTTGATTCATTAATGACTATGAAAATGGGGGCAAGAGTAGAAGCACCCTGGGGGTCTTACTCCATCACCTGACCTGTTTGTAGGGGCTCCTTGAATTCCAGCTGACTCTTAAGGGTCTTCTAATACCCTCATGCAAAGCAGAAACAAGCTCAGGGCTTCCTCTTTTCTCCCCACCTGGCCCCAGCTCACCCACTGCTACTCTGTTCTGATGCTCACATCCTCCTTCCCTGTGTCACTGGATCCCCATCCACATAAATTCATCTGCTTTACAATGGAAGTGCTTCACTCTGTGCCTCCTCGAGGACTAGCGTCTCTCCCTGTTGGGTTTGTCCATCCACACTAGTTTGATATCACTGCCAAGAACTTCTTTTGGACAGAATGCTATTGGTCCCAACTCGCGCTCAGCATTTCCATGTTGTTGGTTTAGGGACCCTTCCCAGGAAGGAAAGAGGTTCCTCTCCCCGACCAGTGCTTACCTTAGTCTGGTACAGGGCCTCAGCCTCAGCCTTGCTCTTTAGGGCAATGTCCTCATAATGGGCACGGACCTCAGCAATGATACTGTCAAGGTCCAGATCCCGGTTGTTGTCCATGGAGAGGATGACAGAGGTGTCACTGACATGAGTCTGGAGCTGGGCAATCTCCTGAATTGGAGATAGAAACAGAGTCAGGACCCCCAGATCCTTACCTCTTCTCCATCAGGTTTCTGGGTCCACACACAGTCTCTGACAGAGTTGGTCATGCTCCTCTCTGCAAGTACCTTTATCTGGGGTACTTTGAGTCCCTCCCAGTGCTGTCCCTCTGGGAAGGTGGTCAGGGGCTCTTGGCTGAAGAGAGGCAGAAGTAAGGGGGATAAAAGTGCCCTCACCGCATCATACAGACACTTGAGAAACTTGATGTCTTTCTCCAAAGAATCCACTTTGGCTTGAAGCTCCACCTTGACCATGTAGGCTGCATCTGTATCCTGCCGAGAGGCCCCATAACATCATAATACACCCCTGTACCCATGAATCACCCTGCCTCTGCTGACTGAACCTTGGGGAACAGAAGGAGGGGACAGGACCAGTCCTCCTTTGTTTCACCTAGAGAGCACGCAGCCCAGAGAGGCGCTTGCATTCCCTCAAGCCACACAGGAAGCTGAGCTGAGCCATGTTCTCCCAGTGTCCCCACAAAGACTCCCCGCTGCCTCTTCCTATCCAGTCCCTGGCTGTGTGTCCTTCCTCTCCAACTTTCTGGAAGTCATAACTCTGGTCCCACTCAAATTCAGCTCCTAGACCCTCTCCAGGTGTCCCGGATGAAGTCCTGAGCAGAGTCGCTTAGGATATAGGTGCAAGAGGGACTGAAGCCCATGGTTGCTTCTGAGTTCACCTCCTTTTTTAAAAAATATATTTATCTTTGTTTATTTTGGGTTTTGTTGTTGTTTTGTGTTTGTTTGTTTGTTTGTTTGTTTGTCTGTTTGAGACAGGGCTTCTCTATGTAGCCCTGGCTGTCCTAGAACTCACTCTGTAGACCAGGCTGGCCTGGAACTCACAGAGATCTGCCTACCTCTGCCTCCCAAGTTCTGGGATTAAAAGCATGCACCACCACCACCTAACCTGGGCTCACCTTCTTAAGCAACACAAACTTGTTCTCAGCTTCTGTACGTCGGGCGATCTCCACTTCATACCTGTGGGAGACAAGAGAAGATGGCAGGGTCTGTCAAGCCCACCTCTTTCCACCATGGGGCAAGCCCTGGGGATCCTGGGATCTGTGGGTATTATGATTTTAGTCATGTGTGCCTCACAGACTCACACATTTGAATACTTGGGCCCCAGCCTATGGTACTGTTTTGAAGGTTGTAGAAGCTTCTAGTCATGGGACCTAGCTGACAGCCATATAGCTGGAGGGGGAGACCCTACTCCTGGCCGCGGCTCTCTGACTTTTGATTGGTAGCATGGAACCATAGCTGACAGCCATATAGCTGGAGGGGGAGACCCTACTCCTGGCCGCGGCTCTCTGACTCTTGATTGGTAGCATGGAACCAGCCTCTGCCCATCACTGTGGAGCTACCAGCTGCTGTGCTTTCACGGCCAGGAAGGCCAGCATCCCCTCAAACCACGATCCCAAACAAACCTCTCTTTCCTTAAACTGCCTCATCAGGCGCTGGTGACAATGACAGGAAAAGTAACATATGGCAGAAGTGAGTGCCAAGAGGCTGGTGGTGTGAATAAGAGGCCCTCGGATTTCCTGATTGTGTCTCAGGAAAATACTCAAATTCCTACGCAGAATCCTTAACCAGCGACCGAAGCATCCAGAGGGCAGCAAACCCAGGAACTGCTACCTATCAATCTGAGAAGATGCTATCACAGGGCGGGTCCCTCCCCCACAGCCAGAGACGACCACATGAGCTCCTCACCCTGGAGCTTTGACACATGACACGGGAACCTTTGGTGCCTGCTCACCTCTTCTTGTAGTCCTCCACCACATCCCTCACGTTCCTCAGCTCCGAGTCCAGCCTCACCCTGTCCCCAGACAGAGCATCCAGTTGCTTCTGCAGGCCGCTGATGTGGGCCTCGTACACAGGCTCCAGGTTCTTCCTGCAGTTGTTCAGATCCAGCTGCTGCAGCAGCTCCCACTTGGTCTCCAGCACCTGGTTCTGCTGCTCCAGGAAGCGCACCTGGAACCCAAACCCACAGCCGCCTGGAACCATACAAATATTATCATGCCCTATGGATGTAGAATCCTGTGAGATGAGCCCTTACTATCCACCAGATGTCCTTCCTGAAAGACACCTTGAACAAGTGCATTCCCTACCTTTGGGGCCTCTAGTCGCTGAGTACTTGAACCAAGAGACAGCATTTAATGTCTGGGGCCTGACCTGGGCCTAGGAGACATTCCCTTAGGTCTAAATGTACCTCCCCGTACTGTGAGCCCTGCCTTCTGATTGTTCTCAGTCCTCTCAGTTGTTCACATCCTTATAAAAACAAAATGGGAACACCGAACACCCTCCACAACTTGACCTTCAGGAAATCACCACTTTTCTCAAAATAAGGCTACCTCTATCCAGTGCCCCACCTTCTCTATAAGACTCCCACATGAAGCAATCTTCATTCATTCCTCATTCTGGACACTTTGTAAATCTATTCCCTTTCCCTTGAGATGAGGGACCACCCGTCCAGGCCCCATCACATTCATCCAATTGCCCAGGGAACAGAATTGCTACTGCTATGGCATCATTATGTCTTCCTATAAGACCCACCTTGTCGATGAAGGAGGCGAACTTGTCATTCAGAGCTTTGATCTGCTCCCGCTCCTGCGTGCGCACCTTCTGGATCTCAGGGTCCAGCTTCACATTGAGTGGGGCCATGAGGCTCTTGTTGACAGTAACATGGTGGATGCCCCCAGGCAGACACATAGATGGACAAGTGGGCCCCAGGGCCACACTGCCAAACATGCTGCTGGCAAAGCCGCTGGTTCGAGTCCCTCCATAACCAGAGCCATGCCCAAAGCTATGCCCTGTGGCCCTAGCACCGCCACCTGCCATATCGAAGGGAATATGTTGATTCCCTCCAAGACTGTAGAGGCTCCTGCTGCTGAAGCCAGCCCCAGCCCTGTGACCAGTTGCCTGGCAAGAAGCCATGCTACCCATGGGTCCCCTTGGCACCACTGCAGAAAACACACTAAAGTTGCCCTTGTCACCACCAGACCTGAAGTTTAGCTGTCGACTCATGATAGAGGAGATGGTTTGATGAAGCTGGAGCAGTACACGATACTGAGGCACAAGAAGGCTGCCTCCTTTTATCCCCACTGAGCGCAGAAAACCGGAAAGGGGCGTCTCTCCACTATCTCCTTCCCCTGAGGAAGGGCCAGGGTAATTTGCAGAGCACAGATCTCCAAGCCTTTGAGAAACAAAGCCCTTTGATAGAAAGTGGAATATGCTGTCCTTGCATGCTGCAGTGGTCTAATTTAGAGTTTATCTGTTCCCTAATTAGGGACCTGCAGTGTTATCCCCCTCAGCGATCTCTTAGCTTTACTTTTCCAGCGATGCCGCCTTCCTGCTTATCTACCAAGACACAGGGTAAATGCCTGCCTTTATCTGAGGAGGGGTCCTCTGAACACCCCAGGCTTCTCCTGCCTCCTGTCATTTGATCTTCTTGAGGAACGGGGTACTGAGAAAGGAGAGGGCACTGTCCTCACAGATCTAGCTAGATCAAGAAAGAAGGTCCATAGTGTCACCATTCGGGTATGCTAAGGACCACAGCTGTCCAGCAGTAGACAGGGCCCAAGACAGGGTAGAAATGAGAGCCAGCATCAGTCTGACCTCTGCTTGATGAGCACTATGTGGGAGGTCTGTGTTGGGCAGGAAGTGCAAGAAGATGTACTTCCAACAGTGAGAAGCTTCTCAGGCAGCCACCATTTCCTCCACTGGAATTTTCTCTCCTGGGCTGAGGTTATCTGCCCATCCTGAGAACTCAGGTAGGAGCTGGGCAGTGGCTGACCTCTAGATGTGTAGACCATATCCTGGATGTAATTAGTCAGAGGTATGAATTCTTGGGTTTCACTCCTGGGACCCTGGGGCCAATTCTGCCAATTCTCTGACCATTTCCAGGAGCTACTTAATTTTAGGATAGAGAACATCAGCCCTTGAGAACCCAGGAGGCCTGGTGAATTTTTTAACTATCTCAAAGCAGGGCATCTGGCATCCACCCCAGCTCAGGGCACTGTCCACTACCTGTGAATGAGTGCACTGGTGAGATTTGACAAGCTCTCATTAGGCAGAGGGTAGTAGAATAACTTCCCCTGAGGAAAAAACCTTGGAGAGGGGAGGAGGGGCAAACCTGGAGAAAAGAAAAGGGAAGCAGAGAGGCAGAAACCACCTCAGAGGAGCACCCCAGGAATGTTTTTCACATCAGCTCCAAAGCAGCTCTCTCTCTCAAAGGCCCTGCATCCCAGAATTCCTAGCAGAGCCTGGCCCAGAGGCTCCGGGACTCTAATAGAAGGGACAGCTTTGCTTGAGGTTTTCTAAGTCAGATTGCAAGGGTAGCAGAGTCGAACTTTGCTTCCTTTTCTGGTGTGGAAATGTCAATAAACCATATGAGGCCCTTGACCTGGTCCCTGGACTAGAAAGCAGGGTCTTCACCAAGAGGCCCAGGCTGAAGTCCTGGGATAACTGGAGAGTTTGCGAGCGGTGAACCACGATGCACTGAGAAAGGGTGGCTGATTTTGACTGGGTTTTAGGGACATCCAGAAGGCTGGACTCGTAAGAGTAGCAGTGCTCACCACGAGAGCTGGACTAGACAAGCGGGGGTGAAAGATTACACACAGCAGCAAAAGCAATGGTGGCAACAGTAAGACCAGTTGCTGTGATGGTGGTGGAGTAATAGGATGCGTGGATGTGTGTGGCTCACTTCACATGGGTGAGGCATTATGCCGAGTGCTACCTGGCATACTTATTTCAATGTCTTAAAGACATGGTCTCTCTATCTATGTAGCTGAGATAGATCAAGAACTCTAGATTTTCCTATTTTACCTCCCCAAGTGCTAGGATTGCAGGCCTGTGCTGCCACACCTGATGAGGAAAATCTAATTCATGCATTACTGCTTACATTTAGGGAAACAGAGGTTCAGAGACATTACAAGTCTTGACAAGATCACTCAGCTAGTAAATCAGAGATGGTATTCAAGTTCAAATGCATCTGATTTCAAATCCCATTTACCTAACTGCTGTGTTACATGACTGAGATGTTAGAGGCAAAGATACAGATTCCTGGTGTATGTGGCAGGCATTGCAGAGACCCCCATGTGTGGTATGAAGAGAAAGGGAATTCTGGGCTCGTACCAGGGGACATTCAAGATTAGATATCATTCTGGTGTTCAGAGAGAACATCAGCCAAACAAGGGACGAGCACATAGAAGGAAAAGATCCACCTTCATAGTAGAGGCTAGTCACCAGTTCTAGAACCCACCATGCATGCCTCTCCTCTCTAGCCCCAAAGGGAAGTAACCCTGGTTCCAACTGAAATGACTAGTATGGGTTTTGTAAGTTCATTACCTGGCAGCATGTGAGTCCCAGTCTGATAGGAAAGCTAGACTTTCTACTGGGGCCCTCAAAATGGAGCACTGGCAAAGCAGTACATGCTGGAGAAGAGGGGTGTCAATGAACATGCTGAGAAGGGATGCATCTGTCAACATCACAGCCTCTCTCTGAGGTGCAGGGGCCATCATAGAGGAGGGGAGCAGGAAGATTACAACAGTGAGAGGTCAGAGAGGACCAGAGCAAAACAGTGCCTTCTGGGTATGATGGGAACCCACGGCAGCTGGGATTGCCTGCCCAAGATCAAGTCTTTCAACATTCTAGCTTGGGGTGGGAAGAGCCCTGACTCCTGACTAAGAGCTACGGACAGTTGGGTCTCTGGGGCCTGTCCAGAGGTATTCAGTTTTCTCCAAGGGCGTGGCTCCTGAATGGCTCCACACCCACAAGTGTATTGGTAGTCAATTGTTATTTTTTAAAAATGGAGTTGATTGTTATTAAAATAATAATGTTAAGTTGGGGGATAAGGATATGAGGTTATATTAGGAAGAAGTTAAGGTAAATATTATCAAAATACATTATATAAAATTATCAAAGAATTGACTTTTAAAAAGAAAGAAAACTGAAGAATGAGTGGTACCCACACACACTCCTCAAAGCAGCAGGCTATGGGGGACTAGGAAGGGGACCTGGGGTCCTGGCACCCTTCATGTTCATTCCCAAGGAAGTCCTGAGTGCCCCCCACCCTGTGCACAAGCCCCACCTGACTGGCCAACAAGGATATAATGGTGATGGCTGTGGTGATTGTGATGGTGAAGGGAGAGGTAGAAAAAACAGCAATGGTGTGATTCATCTCACTTGGGGCCATTGACTCCTTCCCTGTCATTGTCATTGCTATTGGTGTGTGTGTGTGTGTGTGTGTGTGTGTGTGTGTGTGTGTGTGTCCAGGACAGACACCCTTTGTCTGAATGGAGACAGAGGTGCCCTCCTGACTCCTAGGAGATGCAGTGCTGGAATTGGCTTAGGCCAAAGAATCTCCTCTAGCTATACCCTGTGCCACGTTGGCTATCCTTCAGTTACTCATGGCCATCACACCCCTCTGTAGCTCATTGGAGCAGTAAGCATCTAAAGCTTGGAGAGACTGATTCAGTGAATGGGTACGGAACTGAGAACCTACTGTGTACACACTATATATTAAACTCAAGAGAGGAGGTACCCAAGCTGGAGGCGACAGAAGAGATAGAAGTGGGATGTGTTCTGTGATAGCTGTTGTAGTTTCATCTCTACCTGCCTGTGTCAGTGAGTGACCCAGACAACTGTGTCTGTTCCAGAGACCACACACACACACACACACACACACACACACACACACACACACCAATGATAATTGATGATGACAAGCGAGATCTGTTTGTCCCAGACAGGGAGGGAGCAAGAGCCCAAAGTGAGAGTTGGTCAAGTCTAGCTTGTACTGGGTTTACTATTGGAAATACAGGTAATTTACCACTGAAAAGCACAGTCATTTGCTTCTTTTTATGTAGTAGCAGCTGGAATGCTGGGGGAAGAGGACCAGATCTCACGAAGGTGTCAGTGTATCTCAAGGGTCTTGTGTCATGGATTTTGTGACATCCTCTCCCTCTGAGAAAATGTCAATAGTCCTAATTTCCTGAGGGTTCTCCATGGGTCATCTCAGCTACTCTGCATCAGAGTGACAAATGTTATGTCCAACCGGAAACAGTACATTGTGTAGCTATTGTTGAAATTTAGATTCTTTAAATAATTACTTTGAAGTGTGCTTTTTGTGGGCTACATATCTTTACTGTAGAACAAAAGTTAGGCTTTCTGGTGTGGGTTGGGATCTAGAAAGCCAGATAGCCTGGGCACATGCAGGGAGTAGGCTGTTCAAGTAGATCCTTCTCCCTGCAGGCAACAGGGAATCATACTAGAATCTCCAGGAGCAACCTCACAGAGCCTGTGTTGTAAGTGGACTCCCCATTGCCTGAGAACTTCAGGAGATGCGGTAACCCTAGAAAATTCCAAAGACATTGAGTCCATCCATTGGGTTATAATCTGTCACCATGTTGATATAGAATATTATGGGAAAGCAAAAATTCAATCCAGAAAGTACATCACACCAGAGAAAAATAGAAAAGAGTGCCAAATGGGACAGCATAACATCCCCAAATGGATGAAGCTGAGGTCATGTCTGTCTGCTTTGCAGGGAGTAATGAAAGTCATGTTTCCCTAACCCTTTGGTCTACTGACTGCCCCTGTACCCGAAACAGCCATCATGGACAGATTCTACAGACCAAGGTCATTCGTGGAGAAAGAAAGAAACTTGAAAGATTCTGAGATTCTTGGAGCAATGAGCCAATGGGAGATGATCTGACATTCAGTCTCCCGTTGTCCCTTACCAGATGAGCGTAATGCTGACACCCAGCCCCACTGCCTATCCTCAGCATAAAGGGCCCATTTCTCCCCTCTTGGCCCCACATCAGGCAGCTTCCTCAAGAGAAGGCATCTTTTCTCCTGTTCTCTCCATGCTTCCTCTCCAAGCTCATCTCCTTCCTGACATGAACTTTAGCTGCTGTAGGATTCAATCCCATTGGCAAAGGAGTGTGTATCAGAGAGGCATGTGGTCTGGGGCTCTGCATCCAGGTGGTAAGACAGAGAGGGAGTGGGTGAAGGAACAGTGAGCAGAAACCCTGGGTACAGATCAGTCAAGGGTACCAGGGTTGCTTGGATACTGCTTTGTAGAGTAAAAACTACCTAGTTGAGCCAAGCATGAGGCATCATCCAGGATGTCCGACTTTCAGGACTATCTCCTGGGAGATTCTCAGTGTTGATCATGTAAACATAAACCACTTTGTTGCAGAGGAAAGCCCTTAACTCTTGAAGGAGGTGTAGAAAGGTTTCTTTCCCATGCTTCCCCCAAGGATGCTGTAGAAAGTTCTGAGAGACCTGCAGTAAGAAAGGAGTGGCCACTAGGCTTCAGGTCACAGCTTTGCTTCCTTGGTGCACATTTCTGTAAGTAGGGGCATACTACACAATGTGGTTTTCACTCACATGGCCATGAGAAATGGTAATCTTGACCATGGTGACCACCTGACTTGGATGTCAATCAGCACGGTGTTTGTAACAGAATGCACATCCAAACTAACGAGGACCCTGGATCAGGAACCTTGCCGCCACTCAGTTTCTATGGACTCATTTTCCCAGTCTAGATATATTTTAGCTTCAGCAAATCCTGTCCTGAGTCTCACGAAGGTCGCCCTAGTTCCCTTCTCCCTTCCCACTCATGTTCCTACTTCAAAGGCCTTAGCTTTTGACAGACCCCTTGGTCTCTATAGTAGACCAAGCAGTCTTAGGTCTTTCCTCTCTTCTTTAAAAGAAAGGCTCTCTGAGGCCTGTGCAACCCCACCCACCCCTGCCCAGTCATCACAGGCATTTTCCTCCAAGCTCATATGCTCTCAGGTATGTCCAGGCAAGTGTAGTCTTGCTCTGAGAAAGATGAGATTTCTTCCCCTTGCTTGTTCCAAAATACCATAGGGCCCCCATTCAGGTACTGGCTCATCTATCTCTTTGTCCCACGATCCCTCCACCCTCAGCTACTTGGGGAGATGCGAGTAAGATCCTTTCTGACTCTGTCCTTCATAGAGAAGCTATGCTGTGATGCTTTTTTAAAAAGCAACAAAAGGGCTGGGGGAGGGAGAACACCTTGATCTTTTGATCATGTCTGGGAAGTCTGATGCCTGACCCACCTCTTCCTCCGCCCATTTGCAGAGTAAACAAGCCTGGCTCTGCTGCGGGCTGTAATTAAGCCAAGTCATCACTAATGACATGCTCTCTATCTCCCACCATCCCTGTCCAAACAGGAAGGAGAAGTTCTGCCCCATCTCATCCCAAGGGAGATGCTAGAGTGGTGGGCCAGGCCTGTGGTGACACGTGCCTCGGGTGTAAAGGGAATGAACAGCCCCCTCTTTGGGTCAACATTATAATTGAGCCTGCCAGACCTGGAGACAGAATCAGGAAGGGGATGGGAGCTAGGGAGACACCACTGGGTAGGGCCACGGTACTGGGCACCAGATAATACAAGACAAGGTGAGATCTGGGGGGGGGGGTTAAGCACAAAAGTAGGATATCAAAGAAAAACTAAGGGTGTTAAGGAGAGGGGGTCTGAAAAAAAAACTGCTCAGTGAGTAGCTGAGACTAAAGAAGGGGGCTGCACACCAAGCCTGGAAACAGAAGGTGAACCAAGCCCTCGGAATCCATAAACACATACATCTGCCCAGTCAGGGACTGAAGGGACAGTTCACCTGCTGACTTCGGGAAACCCCAAAGTCTGTGCCTGTACATCAAGAGACCCGAGCCCCATCCCCGCAGGAGGAAACTGGCCGTAGAGACTGGAGCGGATAGAGCTTGGGGGCGCTAGATGCTGGCAACTGAAACTAGAGCCACAACATGAACTCCTCCCACTGTAGCCTGGAAAATTCTACCCACCCTTCCAGCAGAGGCAGCAGGGGAAGTAAAGACCAGGGAACTAAGTCTTCAGTTCCCTGTGATCAGTGGGTGGCTCCAGGTTGGGACAGCCACTGCCAGATCAGAATGAGGCTTGTAAAATGGGTCAGGAGGTAGCAGAGCTGAGAGGCGAGAATGACACCCACCAGGGGCCAAGGAGACTGGAAGTAAGAACCAGTGAACTCCAGGTCTGGGACACTCTGGTTTTCTGAATAATGAAGAACAGAGGGGCAGTGTGGAATAAGCCAAGGGTGGTGCTTAGAGGAGCCAGGAGCCATGGGAAAAAAACTTTCTGGGGGATGAGGAGAATGCAGTGGGACCAGAGAGGAGCAGGGTCTGGAATGAAGCTGGCCTGGTAGGCACGCCTTGGTGAAACACGGAACTACCACTTGCCCGGGGCTTGCAAGGCACTAGTTACTGGATTCAGCACTGAACATTTTAGCTCATTTCACCCTTTCATCAATCCTTCCTCTTCTTCACACTGTAAACATGAGCAAACAAACAAAAAGCAGGCAGACTGAGCTGCCCACATCAGTCATTACTAGCAAAAGAAACAAAAATGCCAGGAGTCAAATCCACCGCTGGCTGGCTGGCTGCAGTGTGTCCTTCCACCTGAATGACACTCCTGTCCCTTCCAGTCCAGGACATTGCAGTTCAAGTACAGATCTGAATTTCATCTAGCACGCGGTGCTTCCTCTGTAGTCCTAGCTAGAAGGACCTAGAACCACAGAGATCTAGATCTAAAGGTTTGAGCTGCCAGTCTCCCAAGGGAGGTTCACAGGAAGTGGTACGGACACTTCACCAGGCAGGAGGATTAGGGAAGACCCTCAGCCCTATGGTGGTGCTGGAAGTAGCTGCCAAACAGGAGTATAAAGACAGACAGACAGTGAAAAATGACTGTCCTTCACTCAGCCATCACCCTGCAGGAAGCTGAAGTGATTGTGCCCTGGGAACCTTCAGAGTCTTTACAAAGCTCCCTCCTCATAGCCTTCTACACCCCCCCTTTCCAGGAAGCCTTCTAAGATTGTCTGTGTGCAGCTCTGTTATGCACTAACTATGCCTTGTCAGGACTCCTATATCCGACTTATCTGCTTTGAGAGACAGTTATTCAAAGGTTGCCCTTGTAGCCAGGGCTGGGGCTTGCATGCAATGCCAGAGGGGCTTGGAGGAGGGAGTGTTGCTGAGTGACAGACCACCCACACTCCCAGAACCTCTGACACAGCACCAAGGTTCTCAGGCAACTGCTGATGAAAAGCTGGGTGAAAGAACGACTAGCTACAAAAGGTGAGGAAGATCGGAAAGAGGGGGCTGCCTCTTCTCCTGAGAGAGGAGAGGGAGGGAGAGAGAAGGGGAGACAGGAGACAGGCCTCTGGCAACTCAGAGTTTGGGACCAGTCTAGGCATGCCAGGGAGCCAAGCAGCACCTCCTCCAAAGAGGCACTGGGCTGGCTGACTAGGATTATCCCCCAGCTTCACTATAGTCTTTTCTCAGAGCCACAGTAGGCGCAGTACCAGGGGCTGCTGGCAGAGGGCAGTGTGTGCACAGGTTAGAGATACCAGAAGGGTTTGCACCTCCTTGATGGTTGGGAATGAATGCACTTGAGGAGATAGATCCTAGGTTTCACAGCTTTCAGTCCAGCTCCACCAGGTCCTGCTGCCGCCACACTCCTGGGGCCTCAACCAACCAATTCACATCTTACAAATACAGACAGCCCCACGCACTCAAGTAAATATAGTCACGCGGACAGGATGTGGTGCTATGTACCTGGCTGGAATCCTAGTATTCTGAGGCCAGAGACAGGAGGATCATGGCAAGTCAAAGGCCAGTACATAGGGTGTTACAAATTAGACAGTGTCACTCAGCAAGACTCTCCCCAAACAAAGTTACCTACCAACTAGATTCTGCAATGACACACTGCATGTTCAGGTCAGCAAGCAGCAATCTATATGACCTGGTCCCTGGGGGGGGGGAGGGGGAGGAGATAACAAAGCTGAAACATTCCTGTCATTTTGTGATGCTCCAGTTATCATAGCACAGGATAGGACCCCAGTCTTCACAGTAAGGCTATAGTATACACCCCCACAGCACTGCCCGGTGTAAAAAGGCTGTGGCTCAAACACGTGACAAGATGACAAACGGCTGTAACTGGTTTCTGCACAGCAGAGTGTGCCTTCTGCTCACTCACTGTAGAACCCCAGAAGCAGCTGTGTACACATTATGTCTAACACATCTCCTTGTGGTGTCAACGGGCCACATAATAAGGGTTGAGCTGCACTGTCCAGATGGGTGTAAGCACACCCCCATGTTTGCACAGTGATGTAATCACCTAGTGACACTTTTTGCTAAAGTGTGTCTTATTACACAATGCACAGCTGCGATCATAATAGCAGCAAGGTGTCCTCCACAGCAAGCTCTCTGACCAGTAAGACTGTGCCGGGACTAGGAGCACAGACTCCGGAACCTCTGGCACCATCTTTGCCCCTCCGTGATATGTGATTCCTGGTGAGCCACTTGACCTCCCTCCCCGAATCCCAATACCCCCCAGAGCTGGGCAGCGTGACAACAGTGTTTTCATCATTAGCAATGACACATACCAGTTTTCAGGAGAATTAGCCACACTGCTGGGTAGAAAAATGCTCCAGCAGGGCTGAGATGAGTAACTGGCATACAGAAAGCAAAAGGCTAGTTAAAATTAAGCCTGTTTTACAAGGGCACAATTTTGTGCCGGGCCATAACTGGCAGTTAAAAGGCCCAAACTTCAAAGCCAGAACGCTAGGTCCAGAAGAACCATTAGCCTTTAAGTCCTTACTTTGCCTCTTTCCCAAGGACCAGTTTAGAATTTGATGACATCAAAACGCCCTAGTTTGAATAATAAAGTATGTAACCTGTGGATATGTAAGAAACACAAACTTATTGGCCCGAGTTTTTTTTATCACTCGTGTGGCAAGGCATTAAGACATTTGTGTTGAGTTCTTTATCCCCAGTAACGAGAACTGCCTCAGTAGCACATTCCTGCAGAAAATGTATCCTGAGTTGAACCACACTAAAGGGCCCGTTGGAACAAGCAGGCATTGAGGGGTTGAGTAGGGGGAAATGTGAACCGCAGGATAGGTTCAGGGGTGTCACAGCTGTACAGGTACCTGTCTAGGCCCTGCTGCTCTCCAGTACTATGAGCAGATCACTCTTTCCTCTGGGTTCCAACTTGCTCGCCTGAAGAGTGGGGCTGGAGACTTGTGGAGCCAGCAGCTAGAATGTTACTTCTCTTTTCATGCTATGTGGCTTAATGGGTTCTCTGGAAGGAACTGAGCACATGGGAGGGGGTGGTATTTCAGCGTGGCTACGAAGCATGAGTGAACTTCCGATAAATGGTAAATAGACAATGGCCCCTGGAATGTGAAGATCCTGGCCTGCTAAGGGATAGGCTGATGGTCAGGGAAGGGTGGGACACACAGGAGAGTGGCACCCTGAATGCCATTTTTCAACAAGGCTCATTCTTGAAAGACAGCTGTGGCCATGAGAACTGTGTTCAAATCAATTGGCTGACCACCGAGAAGTAAGCAATCTTGCAGAAGTACACGTGCCTATGAGGATCACCCAAATCACTCTCCCTCCTGTGCCGTGGTGCCATGTAAGTTGCTGCGTTTTCCTGTCCCCAGTAGACTGTAAGCCCACAGCTCTCTGCTTATGCTATTTGTTTTGGTACACCCCATAGGCATAGGTTTCCTGCTTGTTCTAGAAGAGGGAAGTGGGGCCACTACGAGGGGAAAGGAGGGGCCTTGTAGCGTTGAAATGACGCTAGGCAGAGCCAGGGAGTTTTTGGGGTGTTAAAGAGAGTGTGGCAAGTCTCACTAAAGAGCCAACCTCTGCAGGCCCCATGTCTCCACGGGGGCAGGGTGGAGGGAGTTGATATCACACATCTCATGTGCGACAATATGGGAAAGGTCCAGCCAACCCTGCAGCCACATCAGTGATAGATTTCAGCTGTTTACCAGGATCAGCTGTCACCTGATACCTACCTGGCTGGAACCGAATGGCGAAGAGCATGTGTGATTGATGGCCTGGTGCAAGAGTCAGCCCCCCCACCCCCGCCAAAACAAAAGTTAGGCTAATGTAAAGGTTGACATTTGGACAGCATATAGACATATAGACACTAAAACCCAAAAGGACTTGTTTGTACATGTTTGTCCCCACCTAACTCATGCTGAATTTTGATTCCACAGTGGGATCTTTGGAATTTTACTGAGTCATGGAAAGACACTGCCCCATGGTTAAATTAATAGCTTTCCCTGGAGACCAGATTAGAACTTCCCAGAACAGGTTATTAATGGGCCTGACATCTTCTCTTGCTCACCCTTGAACACAGGCTCCCTCCACACGAACCCACTTCCCCTGTCTGCATCTTCAGGATGCTGTGACCCAGCACAAGGCCATCCCCAGAAGATGGAGAGATGCTGATGCCATGGTCCCAGACCTCCAGAACTGTGAGCCAAAAAAATAAGCCCCGTTCTTTATAAATTACCTGTTGAAATACTTGACAGAAAGACGGCAGGGGGCGGGTATTTTGTCTTATGATTTGAAAGGGTTGCAGTCCAGCAGACTTGCTCAGGGTGGTGACCTTTGTGGGGGATTATTTTGACTTATGGGTTGAGAGGGTTGCAGTTCAGAAGATTTGTTCATGACGATGGTGCATATTGCAGAGACTCCTCAGATGATGTCTGAATGAGAAGTAAAGAGAGAGTAGACTGGTGCCCAGGGTAGGTATAACCTTCAAGGCTTACTCCTAGTGACCTACCTGCATCAACCAGACCCCATCTTCTAACGGCTCCACAGACCTCAAAACAATGCCACAAGCTGGGGGCCAGTTGTCCACAGTATGAGCTTATAGGGTGACAGTCCCAGTTCAAACCATCATACCCAATCTCAAGTATTCTATTATAGCAACATAAAATAGACTAGGATGCTGTCATCAGTCGATCATTTATTGCAGGAGAAGCAGAGAACTGGACAGAATCCCCATCAGAGGACAAAGAGGGATGGTCCCTTGACGGTGAAGGCTGAAGAAGACACAGAGACTTGCAGTTGGCTGCAGGGAAACAACGTGGGTCTGTGCTTCATCTCTGCGTGTGAGTCAGCCACTCAGTAAAACGTGAGTGGGAGAGATATCACTGAGAGAGCCCATGACTGACTTTCCTGCACCTGAGGGTTCCCTGCACTGAAGAAAACAGGGCTGGGAGAACGGGTTGGGATTTCAGTCATAAAGAAAACACTTCCCGACTTGGAAAGGGACCCTGGGAAAAAGAGCAGGAGGAGAATAAGGCTCACAGCCTTCTGCTCATAGCACCAACACCTGTCTGTCTGTCAGCGGGGAGACTTTTTGGTGGAACAGCTGCTGCCTGCGGTTTTGGTCGGGGAATCCTTGAGCTCACTGCCACAGCTGCCTTTGGTCTTGACCTCCAGAGCCAGAGGTCTGTAGTTGTAACTGCTCGAGGAACCAAAGTCCATGTTGAAGCCAGCACCTCCTGGTCCCACACTGGTATTGCTAATGACAGCTGGGAAGGGTGAAAAAAGACCCCAGCCCGTCAGTTTGCACCCTGGTCAGAGCCCCTCATGGGCACCATGACCACTCCATTAGCTTGGGCTCTCTCTCTCTCTCTCTCTCTCTCTCTCTCTCTCTCTCTCTCTCTCTCTCTCTCTCTCTCTCTCCTGTGTCTCTCTCTCCTCTCTGTCTCTCTGTCTCTGTGTGTCTCTGTCTCTCCTCTCTGTCTGTCTCTCTGTTTGTCTGTCTCTGTCTTTCTCCTCTCTGTCTCTCTGTCTCTCCTCTCTGTCTCTCTGTCTCTCTCTCTCCCTGTCTGTCTGTCTCTCTCTCCCTGTCTGTCTCTCTCTCCTCTCTGTCTCTCTCTCTGTCTGTCTCTCTCTCTTTCTCCCTCTGTCTCTGTCTCTCTTTCAGTTTGCTAAGATACCTTTATGGTCATTTATCATATCCATGGCTTCGTTTTACCTGCACTTAACCCCAAATATTCAACCTTTTGTGCAAGTGCTCTGAGTCTATATACCAGAAGACTTTAAATTCCTAAAAGAGAAGTATCTTAAGGGGGTGGCCATGCTGTTCTGGCTTTGATAGGAGGAGTGCTTCCATCAAGCACCATTTGAAGCACACGGCTGGAATGTGCACTGTTGGGAATCATTGGGTTGTTTTTCTTTCATATTTCAACATATTAATATTCTCCAGCCATTGCTTCTCCTGTCATTGAAGCTAGATCCCTCTTTCCAACCTTAAGCTCACGCTCATTCCTACTCCCCTGTGATCCCAATTACTCCTTTGTGCCATGGAATCAGAGCTACCTAGGCTCCTGAGATGGTATGAAAGACAGACCAGGATATGTGGATACTTACAAATGCTCACAGAATGTGAGTAGTCACCATTCATCCTACAGAGAGAGAACAAACAGGTAAATCCACCATCACAATCACCCCATGTACTCACAGAGTCACCTTCAAGATTAAGTCTCTCCCATCAGAGTAAACCCCAACCCCAGCCCAGACTCATTCCTTCCCATTCCTGAGCCAGCTCAGAGAATTCTGCTGTAGGGAGCCACTCTCCACCATCACTCTCTGGTGTGAAAGTAAGAGGAATGATTCCAAATCTTCACTGAGCCTCAAGCTTTGCCACAGTGATTTTGGACTTGGATGGCTCTGGGAGTTCTTGCCCCTCTCCAATCCAAGAACCATGAAGAGTCAGGGGACACTCTCTAATATTGGTGGCATTGGTGCTTTGCTCTCCCACAACCTTTTAGGGATTTTACAAGTCAGTCCTTCTTGCTGTCTAATTTGTGTCTTTCCCACCACAAGGCGAACACATTTGCTGTGTGGTTTCACTTCTATAGGACCTGAACAAAGCCCAGTTGTCTTTGGCCTTCCTATTAAAGCTGAGAGAAAACTCCCCCCCCCCCAGATGGGTGCAGCTCACACCTGCTCTCCTCGCTCTCCAGCAGCTTGCGGTAGGTGGCGATCTCCATATCCAGGGCTAACTTGACATTCATGAGCTCCTGGTGTTCGCGCATCATCCGGGCCAGCTCCTCCTTGGCCTGCTGCAGGGCACCCTCCAGCTGGTCCAGCTTGGCTCGGGCATCCTTGAGAGCACAGTCCCCTCTCTGTTCAGCATCAGCAATGGCTGTCTCCAGGTTGGAGCACTGAGGAACAGACAGATTCAGAGTCCTGTTCAGCCCTCTCTACTGATGCCAACTGGGAACAAATACTTTGGGATCCCACTAGGTGGTCACTGGAGGTAAATCTGTTTTCTCTGACTCCAGGCACCATCCACTTTACTCCTACACCATCATCACCATCCATGCCACAGCCTCTAAAGGTAGTTATCTTTCTCTGAGTGGCGATGACGGGCATGAAGAAGATGGGCTACCTGGGTGTGTGCCCTTGGCCCTGCACCACCTGATGAAACTATCAGCTGTCAGATTCTAAAGGCAGCCTGGATGAAAGCCCCCTGTATCTAGAGTTCAGCAATTCTACATAGCATAGGCTGTCTTGTGAGCAGCCATAAATCCTGGAGAAGAAATGGTAGCTAACAAGCCATTCTTAGTAAAGATATCTGTCTAATAAGCCCACCGCAGTTTCAGACTGCCACACCCATCCTGCAGCAAATCATGCGAAGGGGCAAGAACAGGCTTCCAAGATGCCTTTGCATGGCCAGCAGGGCTTTGCAGGGGGCAAACGCCTTCAGTTAGGAATCTTCAATCTGTCAGGAGTTGGGGTTGTGTGTTCATACATGTAAGGACTCTGAGGATACTTGAATTTTTTAATAGAGTCTAAGTTTCAGCCTATTCTTTTTTGGGGTGCCCTTTTCCTATAGAAGTTTGCTTCCCAGCGAAGAAGCAATAGCTGTTCTTGACTCCAAACGGATTTCTAGATTTCTCCTCAGCTGTCAGATCTGCCAATACCCACAGAATTATGGATGAGTATCTCATAGCCTAGAAGAGACTCCCAGGACCAAGCTGCCTGACCACAGGAAATCATGGCTCATCCTCAGGATCCAGTAATGGAGGAGGGTGACATGAATTTGGTTAAACTGTCCTCTACTCTTCACTGACCAAGTTTCACAGGGTAAACTGGGGAATTCCAAAAGCTTGTGTCTTATGAATTGTCACCTTCAAATGTGATGCAATGGGCTTCTTTCTTGGTGGAAGGGAAGATAAGGGGAGATAAGCCCCTTGGCTAGGAGTCTCAGAGGTTACAACATGAAATGAGTATCTCAGGGGAGCCCCACATGTTCCCCACAGAGACATCTTCCCTGACAGCCAGAACACAATGACATTCTGATCTAAAAGTGTGACACTAAGAATGATGCCACATCCTCACTGAGCCTCCAGCTTTGCCACAGTATCTGAACTTGAATGGCTCTGGGGGCCCTGCCCAACTGTGAGCATACAGCATTGTATCAAGTAGATGCCAGTCTATTATTGAAAGTACCTGGAATATTGCATTTTTCATGCACATCTGTCAGTCTTAGATAAAAATAATTCATAAATTCTTATTTAACCCTGGGATCATAAACCCATTAAACACAGGAATAGTGGTGTGTGCAGTGGTGGGATGTGTGTGTGTGTGTGTGTGTGTGTGTGTGTGTGTGTGTGTGTGTGCACTCACATTCACATGCAAAGAGAAGAGGTGGAGGATAAAGAGGTCAAGAAGGGGGTGGGGTGGCATTTGACCTGCCTGAGAAGCTGAGGCTCTCAAATGCTTGCACTGGTTTCCATACACCACAAAATGTTGGCTTCTGAATCACAGGTGTGGCACCAGTGAGATTTCCATCAAATGCTCCCAGAGAGGAGGATGCTGGGAGCAGTTTCCACCTCACAACACCATGAGGAAGGCCACAGCCATGCAGGGCTCTGGGATAAGGGTGGGGCAGAAGGCTGCTGCTTCCCTGCTCTATCTAAATCTGACCACAAGTTCCACTTCCTCCAACAACGCTGAAACCTAAGAGTGTCATCCTTGACCTACCACCGCCACTGCCTGGCTAAGAAGGTGACCGCCATCTCCCTACCGGATGGTGTTCTCTGCTCCAAGCCACCCTTGCCTGTTGTTCCAGAAGGGCAGGCCCCTCCCTGTACTAGAGGCAACACTTTCTCCTTGACTTCTCCTCCCCCTCTGCCCTTCATGGGGGTGGGGGTTAATCTCACCTCTCCATAGAGCTTCCCTTGAATCCTTACTCGACTCTGGTCCCACTGGACCCCACAGTATACTCACAGCATGTGCTATGTATGTAGAATGCTCTACCCTTCCACATAGCCCAGTCCATCCTGCCTGATGACAATGGTCTCTCCAAGATTGGAGATGAGCAAACCCATGAGCTGCCTCATTGCATTGAACCCACCTGTTTCTTCACGTTCCCTATCTCTGAGTGGATCCTCTGGATCAGCCTGTTGATTTCTGTGATCTCGGTCTTGGTGAGTTTCAGGTCATCCCCATGCTGGCCTACTGTGGCCTGAAGCTCCTGGATCTGAGGTCAGATCAGAAGTGAAGAGTGCAAGGTGATTAAAGACTTACCAGCTTAGGAGTACTCAGTACAAGGTAGGGTGCTCAACACCGAGGGAGTGCTCCTCAGCATGGAGTCGGGTGCTCAGCACAAGGGGAGTATTCCTCAACACAGGGTGGGATGCTTAGCACAGAAGGGAGTGCTCCTCAGCAAAGGGAAGGATACTCAGCAAGGAGGAGAGTGCTCCTCAACACAAAGGGGATGTTCAGCACTAAGGGAGTGCTACTCAGCACAGAGGGGGATTCTCGGTGCCTGTGGTCTCGTTGGTGGGGCAGCATAAGTACCAGGAGGGAAGGCCGGAAGTGGGAGATTCACAACTCCTCTTACTATAGAGCAAGGTCCTGCTCTAGCCTCAGCAGGGCCCTTGGGTTCTTAAACATGAGCTTGCTGCAGCTTGAGTTTTCTGTCCTCATTTCACCAAAGTTGGAAGCAAAAAGAAGAGCTAAAGTGTGTGGATTACTCACTGACTTATGAAGGTTGTAACTGGCATGCTCTCATCTGCCACCCAGGGCCACAGTAAGGGAAGGACTAACCTTGTATTTGTACAGAAGGTATGCTAACACTGACTGACCTCCTGGGCCACAGAGAGGCATGCCTATGAGGCCCAATTCCAAAATAAAAGGGGTCTCAACTAAGCCCATATATACACAAGTGTGTGTACGCACACACACACACACACACACACACACACACGCATGCACTTGTGCACAATGGCTGTGCTCAGAGCTCTCTGCACACTGCACACCAGGCTCACCTTACACTGGTACATGTTCTCTGTCTCAGTCTTGCTCTTCACAGCAATCTCCTCATACTGGGCTCGGACCTCAGTGATGATGCTGTCGAGGTCCAACTGCCGGTTGTTGTCCATGGACAGGACGACAGATGTGTCGCTGATGTGAGACTGCATCTGAGCAATCTCCTGGTGGCCAATGGGGGAATGTTAGGAGGCACCGCCATGAGGACAGCACTTCTCCTGACCCTCCCTGGACGGATCCTTACCCCTTCTTAGCTAGGAGTGAAGCTGGCTGCCTCCAACTTCAGTCCCACATGGCCGGCACCTGGTTTGCACATCACTTGTGCTCAGGTTCTCCCTACCCTTCTTCAAAGACAGCAAGGCTAACCATGTCAAAACTCCAGATGGCACGCAAATGCCTCAAGGGAGTCACCTGCCACCTTTCCCTTCCCAGACCTCCAGAGACATTCCCTGAAGACCTAGGCAGGGTTCACATGCCTTCCTCTGCTCTCCCAAAGTTCTTTCACATGCTGTTTCTCCTGCCAAGCCAGGAGAACAGAGACTGTGATGGTCACCATGATTCATGGTCTCCTCAAAGCTAAGCCTGCCTCTGTGCCAGCCCTCAGTATGGCAGTGAATGTCAGCTGCACCAGGACAAAAAGCTTTTCCCTTTTAACCCTAGCAGCAGCTCCCTGAGAGAGGCCAGTGATGTCCTTACCCCTTCATAGAGGACCTTGAAGAATTTTATGTCGTTGGTCAAGGAGTCCACCTTGGCCTGGAGATCCACCTTGTTCATGTAAGCAGCGTCCACATCCTGGGAGCACACATGATGGTCAGGCTGCCCTCCCTAACCTGCCCACCCTGCCCTGGTTGCCCTCCTTGCCATTTGGAGCAGAGGCTCTTTGACTCTTCATTCCCTTCACCTTGTGCTTCAAGAATGGCCCAGTCCCTATGCAGAAACTAACTCATGTGAATTCAATGGCCACAGCAGAAATGCAGGATACCCTGGATCTAAGCTGGATGCCAGGTTTGCAAGTTCTAGAAGCAGCAATCACCCAAAGGCTTCCCCTTAGCAGAAGGACCTGAGAAGTTAGAATCCCTGAAAACTGAGTTGCCCAAAGTGTTCCTTCCCTTACCCTTGAGCTGTTTTTCTGCCAGCCTGGTTCCACAGCTATTTGCTATGCTGAGGTTAAAACCCTTCTTTTTATTTAAACAGAAAAGAGGAGATGGTGGGAGGTGTCATTCTGTAAATATGTTTCTCTTATTAGTTAATGAACAAAGCACTATTGGCCAACAGGAAAGCAAGATAGGCGGGACTAGGAGACAAGGAGGATTTGAGGAGGAGGTGGAAAGAGAGTCAACATATAGGACCAAGAGAGTAGAAATCTGGACCCTCTCTCTGGTAAGATACAACCACATGGAAATACTTAGATTGATAGAAATGGGTTAATATTTAAGCCAGAGCTAGCCAATAAGAAATGCTAGTAACAGGCCAACAGCTTTATATTTAATACAGCATCTCTGTGTGTTATTTGGGGCTGGTGCAGCTGTGGGACCCGGCTGGAGTAAAACATACTTATAACACAACACTGTGACAGATGGTTAGAAAGACTCTAACTCTTTTCCTATCCCAACTGTGCCTCGCCCTCACCTTCTTCAGCACCACAAATTCATTCTCAGCAGCAGTACGTCTGTTAATCTCCATCTCATACCTGTTAGAGAAAACAGCATTGCCATTGGGACAGTTCAACTCTGAAGACTTCAACTTTGCAAGGCTGAAGTGTGTTTATTTACCCCAGGGCAAACAGCCTTCCCCAAGAAAGAACAGTGCTTCAAAGAGTACTTTTTTTCTAGCTCCTTAGTCCATATATAACCTGCCCTGACTGATTTGCCTGATACAGCACTAGGCTGGGAACATGAGGATCCACTGCACTTCCCATTCACAAGTGACGCTTCCATGCTATGGGAGGAAGGTTCAGCCACCACACCCACATTAATGTGATGTGATGCCCAGTCCACCAAGCACTACCCTCACTTTGAAACTATGTTACCCCAGTTTCAGACTTCCATTTCAGGCAAATCAAGATCTTATAAACAGTGTTTGGATGAGCCCAGAATGTTTTCCATATGGATATATTAGAGATTGAGAAAGTCATATTATTGATGTTTTAATTTTAAAAGCTCAAAATGGTAATATTTTGTCATACGTATTTTACTGCATTAAAAAGAAGGGATCTAATGCTAGGAAATAGCTCCTTCTATATACTTAAATATAAGTAACACTTTGCAGCCCTCCATGCATCCCTAAGGGACATCACTGGCAGCAAAATGAGTTAGAAATATCAGTTATTTAAGATATAACTAGGGGCTGGGGCTGTAGCCCAGTGGTTTAATTCCTGATATAACTAAATAAATAAGCAACTGATAAATTAAGTAAATATGCCTGAGATGGTTTTTGAAAGTGCTCTGCTTTTCTAGTTGGATAAACACAAAGAAAGCAATTCATACAATGCACCCCAGATGTCATGTGTAGCTCGACATGTAACTAAAAGCTTTCAGATGGCATTATATAACAAATGTTCAGCCTCATGCTAGTCTTTATCTCATCTTATAAATAATGACATCTATTGCCTAAGGCATATATTAGCTTCCAGACTGATTAGATCTTAATATTTTGCATCTTTTTTTTTTTTTTCAAGACAGGGGTTCTCTGGTTTCTCTGTATTGCTTTGGAGCCTGTACTGGTCCTAGCTCTGTAGACCAGGCTGGCCTCACAGAAATACACCTGCCTCTGCCTCTGCCTCCTGAGTGCTGTGATTAAAGGCATGCACCACCAACGCCCAGCATCTTTTTATTGTATAAGATACATAGAAAACATTCAGTCAAGATGACTGTCAGAAAGCAAAGGCAATAGTTACAAAGGGTTTTGCATTATTTACTTTTGCATTAAATACATGCATTCACCTGTTTACAGGTAACAATTTTAAACAATCATCATAAATAAAGAATTTGTTTTTCTCATTGTTGCATGCCAAACAACATGCTAAATGTTTCATCATCTCATTTGTTTGCCTTAATAACTCTTTTTTATTTTTCTTTCTTTTTTGCTTGTTTGTTTGTTTTGCTGTTGTTTTGATTTTGTGTTTTGAGACAGGGTCTCTCTATGTACTCTTAGGTGCCCTTGAACTCACTGTGCAGACCAGTCTGGCCTCAAACTCACAGAGATCCTCCTACCTGTGCCTCCCCAGTGCTGGGATTAAAGGTGCATGCCACCACACCCAGCTCCACAACACTCTAATAAAATCCATTGTTATTTTATGGGGTCTATTCTGTTGCCCTGATTTTGTATTGAGGGAAAAAAAATCAATGTGCTTGGCCAAGGTCACAAAGTTAGCTAATAGTGAATCTGAAATCCACATTCAGGACTCTGGGCATATGTACCCGGCAGAGGACATATGCTCTGTGCTGAACTTGGAGCTTTTAAGAGCTCTCCAAACCGTGCTGTTTGCCATTCTTCTCTCAGAAGCTCTTTCAAGTATTTAGACAGCCATCTGCATTTGATGTTACAGGGACTGCATAATGTTGCAGGTCACAGAGGGCTGAGAGGCCCATGTAGAGGCACCTATCAAGAAACAATTCAGATCTTTTCCCCACAGAAGGCCTAGAGTCAGCACTGCCTCTGCCCTGGACCTCTGGACTGTGCCCTCTGCCCCTCTTCTCCAGCCTCAGCTCGGATCTCCATCTGAGACCCAGCCCCATCCAAATCCATTGATCTCAGTTCTCCTGTGCTCCCTGTGACTGTCTGAATGTATTTCTGCAAGCCTGTGCCCATAGTCTCTCTATGATCAGGTCAGTCGCCAGTTCTGTTAGGGTTTCTATACAGAGCTCAGGCCAGACTTCTGGCTAAGGGAGCTGCTGAACAGGGTGGTCAGACTTTTAGTTGTGGAACAAGAGGAATGTGTCAGCACTGACCATCTCTACCCCCTTGGGATTATGGCTGCTGGCGCCTGTTCCTACAAACCTGGCACCTGGAAGCAAACCTTTCAAACACCAGGTTCTTGTCCCTCTGACCTCTCCCTCATTGCTCCAATCTGGTTTCAAAGACATTCTCAATATTGTCCTTAAAGAGGAGATTCCACAGGATATGTACCCATTTCAATATGAACCAAGTTTTAAATTTTAGTTTGTTTAGTTTTAATTTTTGTTCCAGGGTTGGTGGGGTGTCTGTCTTTTGGGGAAACTGCCATAGTAAAGCCTTACTTAAGGGAAACCACAAAGTCATTCGGGCTAAACAGGAAGAGCTTCAGCGAGTGTTCTTCTCCCTAGTCTTCCATTCCTAGGATCAGAAATTGAATAGATTTCCTCGGCAATGTGGAGGAGCATTCTGGTAGACCTACCATCTCTCCAAACCCATTCTACCTAGGCGTCTCTCCCTGTGGGGCATGAAAGAAATATCCATGGTCTCAACAAAGGAGCTAAAGCAAACTGCAAGCCATCTGCAGCCACTCTCCATCGAAGCCTTCCCTGCCTCCCACTCACCTCTTCTTGCAGTCCTCCACCACTTCCCGCATGTTCCTCAGCTCCGAGTCCAGCCTCACCCTGTCCCCAGACAGAATCTCCAGCTGTTTCTGCAGGTTGCTTATATAGCTCTCATGAATGGGCTCCAGGCTCCTCTTGCAGTTGTTCAGGTCCAGCTGCTGCAGCAGCTCCCACTTGGTCTCCAGCACCTGGTTCTGCTGCTCCAGGAAGCGCACCTGGAACCCAAAGACAACCATGGCCCACGGTTCCCCATGCTATTGCCTTTCAAGAGTGGGACAGAGGAGACAAAGGTTTATCTGAGGGCACCTTCAGCCAGGAGCGCATGGAATCTGAAAGTACACGAAAGCTAGGACAAAGCTTGAGCAATGGTGTCATCTGCCTGGAGAGTTGCCATGTGACTGGGTCAGTTTCTCTTGCCAAAGATGCTGAGAATTGGGGAGTAGAAGAGAGCCTGGGCATTCTGGAAGGGGGGGAGGGGAGAGACAATGCTTCCTTTCTCTTGGATCTTGGGTGCCATTGGTTGATTTTTCAGTTTGTTCAAAGCCAGTTCTCACAAATTTCAGGATTCCTCCCATTTCCTCTGCTACTCACCAACCTTTCCCTCCCCCTGTCTCTGAGCTTAGGGAGAAAAGGAAACATGTCTGAGTAGAGTTAAAAGGGGGGAAATACATGGACTCTTCCACAAACATGAGCTTATTTCTCATCATTCCAACCTTTGATTCCTTCATGTAAAAACCAGAACAGAAGCAGAGGTCTCGAGTTGATAAGAGTTAATGGAGCAACCCAGGAATGCAGTAATCGCTCCATCAATGCCAGCTGCCATCACTACATTCCTAACACGCTCATGGTCAAGATCTCTTATAGGGGTCCAGGTGAGAGAAACCCATTTATTGTGCCTTTCCCATTCACTGGAATCCCTGCCTCTGGCCCCAACAAAGACACTTTCCAGGTTATCCCATTGCTGAACAATTTGGTATGCCTTCCCTGCAAATGCCCCTAAGCCTGCTTTGAATTTTCTGGCCCCTTTCTCTCCCCTGTTCTGGAAATCCACCCTCCCTCATTTTACTTCCTGCCTTATGACATTCCCTGGCCTTTGTCCTTCTAGTGCTCTTGTCCTGGATGTGGGTCTAACACCAAAAGCCCTGGTAGGACTCATGCTGCAGGTGTCTTGTCCCACATGGAAGGATAAAATTCCCCTTCACTGGGTGAGTGTGCAGGCACTGTCCTAAGCACACTGAACCCTTGGTCCCAGTGACTTCTCCCTGGGGTAAGATACATTATTGGGCCCCTTTGACAGATGGATGGAAAGGAGACTGGTCCCAGTTCTCACTCATCATCAGCCGAGAGAATGCGCCATGCGGCCCTCTCCAATGCAATCAATGCAGAGCTAGCAGATGTGACCCACCTTGTCGATGAAGGAGGCGAACTTGTTATTCAGAGCCTTGATCTGTTCCCGCTCCTGCGCGCGCACCTTCTGGATCTCTGGGTCCAGCTCCAAATTGAGTGGGGCCAGCAGGCTCTTGTTGACGATGACCTGGGGGATGCCGCCCGGAGGGCACACAGATGGGCACGTGGGCCCCAGTCCTGCGCTGCCGAAGATGGTGCCCACGAAGCCCCCGGGACGCCCACTGCTCGCCCCTCCGTGGCCCAGCGCGAAGCTGCCACTCCGCCCAGCGGAGCTCAATGCCAGCCGCCTGCCACCTCCCGTGCACAAGAGGCTTCTGCTGCCGAATGCTGCACCCTTGACCCCAGCACGAATTGAGGCATGGCTGCTGCTGAACCGGCCAGAGATGACAGCAGAGCAGCCACTGAAACCCAGGCGCTCAGCACCGGGATAGAGGGTCAACTGGCGGCTCATGGCTGGAGGTGGGCAAGGACCGGCAGAGCAGCGGCAGGCAGGCCTTGGGGCACTGATGCAGTTACACTCCTGGCCCAGCTCGCCCCTTAAATAGTCCTGCTTGGGTTGGCAGGATGGAGTCAGCTAATTTGTATGTTGGAAATCCCTTTTGGGTCACTGGAGGGGGACCTTTCGGGCCCTTCATTTAGGAAATTACCATTCACTTGCAAAGATTTCTGACTCTTCCAATTCACCTGTCTATGAATCCCCTATAAAATGGCCTGGAACCCTGAATTTCCCGTGTTCATCTCCAGCATTATAATAATTTCATCACCTTATCTCCATAAGTGATATCTTCTCTCCAATTATGTGTGTCATCACTACCAAGATCTCCAGTAGAAAATCCAGTGGATCTGGCTTGCGGTAGGCTGGGGGAGAGGGCACCGAGTGGAGAAGATGTCCAGGTTGGTTCTACATCAGAGACTTCCTGTATGACTGACAGCCCAACTAGGATTAACTTCCCTCCCCTACTCCCGGGACTCAGAGCAGGCCTTGGTACCAGAAATGTTGGAGATGACTTTGGAAGAAGTAGGTGCCTCAAACCTGGTTCTTAGTTATGCCTAAGAGCCTATGTCCCCCTTGGGGCATCCTGGGCACTGGGGCAACTGACATGGCCTCCAGTGAGTCTATCAGAGGGCATAATGACAGCCAAGGTGTTTGCCCACATTGTACAGAGTGATGTGGTTATTGGGAGTGGTGAAGATGGCGGCGCCAGGCAAAGATGGACAGATAGAGAAACCTGAGGTGGTGCCCCATGGGGAAGAATTGAGCTCTGTGTTGCCAGAGGAGGGGCTGGGGTCCACTGGGCCCTTAAAATAACTCCAAGCTGTGCTTTTCAAATTTTGTTATTTAAGTTCCACCCCATTAAAAGTTTGCCTGCCTCTCCCCCAACAAGAATGAGAGTTTATCAGGTCAAGCCATTAAGAATGGAAATGTAGGGAAGATGTTTAAAGGGGATAATACTTATGGAACGCTAGCGTACAAACGTAACCTTTCTGGTGATCTTTCTTTTCCTGAAGACTAAGACACAGAGACGTCTATCCCTCTTGGGCCAGGTCTTTTCTTCTCCAGATAGGGAACAGGTAAGATGGCCTTTTCTTGCCTTCCCCCGAGGGCTCCACTGCTGAATGAATCAGTAGCTCCCCACCCCTGCACCACCATTATTACAGATGGTGGAGAGACACAAGTGACACATGTGGCTTCAGAGACATCTGATGTGTGGGGAAGTGGGAAGATCAAAGGTGGCTGAAGCCCAGGGTGGGGGTCCTGGCACCTGCCTCTGATAGTAGGTTTCTGTGTCACCTTGGGCCCTGGACTGAGCTGGCCCTAGAGGTTGGTGAACCAAGGAAAGAATGTCTCCCTTCAAAACCAGAGGTCAACAACAAAAGAGGAAGGAAGCCATTCTGGAATGAGACTCGCAAATGGCTCTCTTTTGCCCTGGAAATTAATTTCTTGAGAAATTAATAAGTGAGAAAGGTATCAGGGTGGAGGTTTTTAGGTTTAGAAAAAAGTTAGGCAGATAAGACTTGCTATTGCAAAACTTGTTAGTCTATTAACACATTCAGTGGCAGGATTTTCAAGACAATGAGACGATTCCATAGGATACTGTAATAGCGGGTGTGTGTTACTATGCATTTATCCAAACCCACGAAATGTTCCACACCAGAGCTGGGGAGAATGCTCAGTGGGTACAGCACGTGCTGTGCATGATGAAAAGCACAGTTTGGATCTCCAACAACACACAAATGCCAGGTGTTTGTGGTGTGCCCAATGTGTGGTAGGCAGAGACAGGAGATTCCTAGAGCAGGCCCATAGGCTGGGCTCTGGAGTAAGCTAAAACCCTGCTTCCATAGAGACAATAGAGGGTGATCAAATAAGACGTGTGGCATCAACCTTGAGACTCCATTCACATACATATACATGTAGAATAAATCAAACAAAAAAAATCTAAATGTCCAACACTAAGAGTGAACTACAGACGTCAATGGCAACGATGAAGATCTATCAGCCATATCAAATGCACCACTGTGGTGGCGGTACTGGCGATAGGGGAGGGCAGAGGACATGTGGGAAAACACTGTGCCTACCACTCTATGAACCTTACATTTTCTAAACAATCAACCCCAAGCCAGGCATGGTAGTGCAGGCCTTCAATCCCAGCACTTGAGAGGCAGAGGCAGGTGGATCTGTATGAGTTCAAGACCTGCCAGGTCTACATATTGAGTTCCCAGGATAGTCAATGCTACATAGAAAAACCCAGAATAATCATAATCAAACCCAGAATAAGTAAATAAATGTGTGGGTAGTGTCAATGACATTAACAGCAGCAAAGGTAATCACGCTTTTGGCTAGCCTTGACCCTTTCCACAGCAGTGCCAAGGTGGGATTATGAGTTGTTGGCTTTTTCAGCTTTTTAATATTTCTGGCTTTTCAAGTATGAACAGAAAATATTTTTACAAGTGAAGTATTATTCAATAAAACCAGAGGATAAAAGGAGATAAAATTAATCTTTATATCAGATATGAAATACTTCCCCTGTTTACAAAACACAAAAAGTCTTGGGGTGTTCAGAGCTGTTTTAACCAAAGTGGTCACTTTGGCTACATATCCTATGGAAACCAGAGCTGCAAGGTGTCACCGCTTCATCATTAAGTGGATTTAAATAGCCCAAATCCAAAAAAATCAGCATTACCTCCCTATAATGTCATCATACTGGTAAATTGTCACTTTCTATTCACTGGGTCTGGAAAGGGTCCCTCCTCCTCTTCCTCGTTTCAGACCCAAACATGTTTGTCTCAAACTGTCCTCCTCCTTGTCCAGAGATGGGCTGGCTTCCCTCACTCTGTGATGAGCTGAACAGTCAGGTAAATCACTATATCCCTGAGAATAACTAGGTCAGCCATTTCCCACAGTTCCTATAGTTTGTCCTGTGATATTAAAAATCACTAGAGATGCTGGGCGGTAGTGACGCACTCCGGAGGCTGAAGCAGGTGGGTCTCTGTGAGTTCAAGGCCAGCCTGGTCTACAGAGCAAGTTCCAGGACAGTTAGGGCTACGCATAGAAACCCTGTCTTGTAAAACAAACAATCAAAAAAAAATCCCAGGAGTGGAAATGAGAAGCCAGGAGTTCAGTCATGCAATGCTCACCCATGGTGTCCAGCTCACTGACTCGGTTTCCTCGGCTGTTTCTGTTGATATCATCTATTCGCCCCTTGCTCTGTAAGTACTTAGCTCTTCCTGATGGCGATTCCACCTGGGGCTCTCCACTGGGAACCCCAGCTGGTTGTCTTTTGCCAGTTGACTTCTACTGCGTGTGTTTGGTGTCACCTTCTGTTTGGCCTCTCAGTTTTGGGCTATTCCCATCAACTCTGCTGGATACTGATTTTATAATGTTTGCTCTCTACCTGCTGTCTTCTCTATCAGCTTGCTATTTATTCTTTTGCTTGGTGTACATAATGAATTTACACATTTGAATGAAAAACATGGCTACCATATAGATAATTCTCCAAGCTGTGGAAAACTCCTCTTAATAGCCGTTTAAAAGACCTACATATAATGTGCAGCCTCACATAGGTTACAGTAATGTGAACAGGGTTATTGTCAAAACCAAACGGGAAAGGTGTTTGCATGGGCTCTTGAGAGTGTGCCCAGCATCTCCCAGCTCTGGCTAAAGGCAAAGGAACTCTCAGACTGGTGACTGAATATCTCAATTGAGGCAGCTTGTTCCAGAGACTATCAGATAGTGGCAGATAACCTCACTCTCCTCTTTATCTCCCAGCCTCCTTTAGGGTTCCACTGGTGTTTGGAGCCACTGAGAAGTGAGTACCATTGAAGAGAACCATATCTGGGATGATGAAGCCATTAGGAGCCTTGTGCCCCTTTCTTCTGCCTCAGTGACCTTGGAGGCCGTGGATCCCATGTGCCGTAGCTAAGAAAAGCCTAAGTTCCTTAGACACCCACTGGAACAGCCGCAGGAGACAGCCACCCTAGCCTGCTGTGGACAGTGGGTGGGAAATTAGACCTTTTGTAATAGTTGAGATGTTCAGATTCCAGGGTTTGCCATTGAGGCAGTTGGTATTCTCTGGATCGAAGCATAGAAGATAGATGGCAGAAATTTTTTCTTTTTTTTTCTTTTTTTGTTTTGTTTTGTTTTTGTTTCTTGAGACTGGGTTTCTCTGCATAGCCCTGGCTGTCCTAGAACTTGCTCTGTAGACCAGGCTGGCCTCTGCCTCCCATGTGCTGTGATTAAAAATGTGTGCCACCACTGCCCAGCAGAAATGTCTTTTAATGTTCTTTATCCTAAGCCCATACTCATCGTATACTCTGATTTCTATCAGATCTTCTCTGCTTTCCTCTTCACTTAAGCCTCTTGGAATAACATTCTGCCCCCTCATAACACCCAGAGCAGGCATGCAAATAAATGACTCTCAAACACTACCCCCATTAAATTTAATGCTCATGGCAACTTCAGACAGTAACTACTGTTACCAACCACTTATCAGACGTGGAATCTGAGACCCATGAAGCAAAAGTAGCCTGAGTCACAGCCAAGGACCAGGTCCTTCTGATGTGGGCTCATCTGGTAGCTGAGGGATCAATTCTGCCTTATACTCTTCTGCAGAGAACCATGGCTCTCCCTGGTCCCTGCTGCTGCCTCCCCAGTTCCAGGGGTTGCCATGCCCCTCGCCTGAGCCCCCTTCTGTCTCACTGTCACAGTCCAGCAACAAGAAACAAGTTTGTTCACTCTAGTGCCTCTGCTCAAATATTCACTTCTTCCTGCTGTCCACCAAGGAGGCTACTGGCCCCTGAAGCATCCAGACATACTGCCTCCTATGACAGCCTGCCCTCCCTCCCTCCCTCTCTCCCTCCCTCCCTCCCTCCCTCCCTCCCTGGGGCTCCTGTCTGCCAAAGTGGCCACTGGGCATTCTTTAGTTGTTGTTGCCTCACCAGGGTGCAGCTACCTCCCTACAGCAGATGTGCGGGGTTTCTTCATCCCTGTATTCCATGTGTTAACACATGGAGTAAGCTAATGTCTTTTCACAGGACTAGTCTATCAGCTTGCTTACTGCTGGTGGATCTGTAGAGAAGTGAAACCATCGCATTTTGTCATGGCAGTAGACACATGCCATTACCTGTTTGTCCAAATCCATAAAATTCCCAGTGTGAAGAATGTCAGCTATGGACTCTAAACCATCTAGCTGTCCTGTTTTGCTGGCCCCAAGAATTTACTCCTGAGGCTAGCTATTGGAAATACAGTTGTATTATTCTTGTGCTGTTTAATCTTCATTGTCAGTTTGAAAAGATTTATATCACCGTGGAAACATATCACTGTGTATCTTTGAGAATATTCCCAGAAAGGTTTGACTGAAGGTGGAAGAGAACACCAAATATGAGCAGTGCCATCTCATTGGCTGAGGTTCTGCCCTGTACAAAGGGTAACAATAACTAAATGTCAGCATCCCCCTTCTCGCTTCTTTCTGCTTCCTGACTACAGATGCAATGTGACCACCCACATTTTTACCATCACACCTTGCTTGCCATAGTGGCCTGTTTCCCTTCTTCCCTTCCTTCTTCCTTCTTCCCTTCCTCCTTCTTCCCTTCCTCCTTCTTCCCTCTTCTTTGTCCCGCCTTCCCTCCTTTTCTTCAGTTGCTTCTTACCAGGAATGTGGTCACAGCAATCAGAAAATTATCTAATACAATCTCTAATGAGATGATCTCTTCCAAGTATGGATTTCTGTGAATTGTTTTTCTAGTTCCTAAGCAGTGTTTATAAGTAAAGCTTTTGAACCAAAGATATGACAGGCTTCTGCTGCCACTTGCATCAGCCTAAGATGTCTTGACTCGATATGCCAGGAATTGCACATGGTCTCCTCTTTCTGTCTCATTCCAGCTAACATCAGAGGTATTATTGTGCCTCATTTATAGACAAAGAAATGAAGCTCGTGTTAACCAGGATCACCAATTAATTGAAAAAACAGAATTCAAAATTCCTAACTCTGCTCTTGAAATCTGTTCTCCCCCTGTGTAGTTATTTGAAAGAAAATACCCCCCAAAGGGAGTGGCACTATTAGGAGGTGTGGTCTTGTTGCAAGAAGTGTGTCACTATGAGAGTGGACTTTGAGGTCTCTTTTGCTCAAGCTTCCCTCAGTGTGACAATTAATCAACTTCCTGTTACCTGCAAGACGTAGGGCTCTCAGCTCCAGCACCACATCTGCCTGCTCATGGCCATGCACCCCACCATGATGATAATGTACTAAACCTCTGAACTGTAAGCCAGCCACCAATGAAATGTTTCCCTTATGAGTTGCCATGGTTGTGGTGTCTCTTCACAGCAATAAAAACCCTAAGACATCCTGGACCTACAGGGATCCTGTTCAGATGCCACATGGGAGTCTCCACCTGAATAAGCACCATTGGTACTTGCAATTCTGTTCCATCTGACAATGATTCCTGCAGCCTAGGGACTGAGCAAACACCTCTGAACACACAATGTTCTGTAAACAAAGTGACGTGTGTCATTGGGATGCTCATCTACTTAAGCGCGCGCGCATGCGCGCGTGCTGCGCGCGCACACACACACACACACACACACACACACACAAATTCACACATGAATGCATACATGCCCATCTTTGACTCAGTGCAATCTTTGTTAAGGATCACACAAAGACCTGGGTCATTTCTTCAAAGAGGAATCTGCCTTTGGGGTTTTTAATCAGAAAACATATCAAGTCTTAAGCTTTTGAGAACTGGCTTTCTGGTGCCTCTTGATCAGTTTTTTAAGTCTAGCCCCCAGACACTTGACTCCTTCTCCTGATAGTCTGTACATTGCTAAATATCGTACACCACCCCCTACTGTCAGCTGAAGAAAGTAGGGCTCAGAAGGCGCACCTGTGAGGTATGAATAAGTGAAAGATGGGTTTCTGTGCAGGTGGTGCTGGGGTCCATGCGGTTGATGGGGACCCAGCTTCTGCAGGATCTAATTCATGCAGATCAAACCATACTTAGATTCTCTGTAATGGCGGAACCTCAGGTACCAGAGGCTCCCATTCAGTGACCACTCAACATACAGAAGCAACATGGCCTGAGATGAGGGCTTCATCAGAAAAGAGGCAATATGACCTAATATGGGTTTTATAAGTTTATTAGTGGAACATAGGAACAGAGAGCTGGGGCCTAAATAAGGTCCAGACTGGATGGGGACTCCCAGCCCCAAAACAGACAGAGAGCATGCCAGATACAACTATGGACAGGAGTTTGCTCCAGACTGGGCTGGTTCTTGCAGGACTATCTGTCCATCATCACACTTCCAGTCTCATATGCCCAGATTGTACTGGGAATCAGGCGGATCATGGTCAGCCTAGAGGGAACCTTTATCTGCAAGGGGACATACAGGCAGAGGGATCAGGTTCTCATGAAGGGATGCAAGGCTAAGAGAAGTGGTTCCTTCATACTAGGGCAGAAGGATGCATGAATAGCTTCCTAGAATCCTGGCACTAGTTAATAAAAACTGAGAGGAGAGGCTGGAGAAACGAGCAATGTTGGTAACAAAGAAAAGCAAGAACTGAGTGATGGTGAATAGTGATGGTGAATAGAACCAAAGGATTTCCCGGAAGAGATTCCAGAGAAAACCAAGGCTGGGCAGATGTGGGGGATGGGCCATCAGTTTATCTCATGGTTTTCTTTGTGGGTGAGCCCAAAGTCAAGGTCTTTCCAGAAACCTCCTTTAATTCACTTGTACTACCCAGTCTGGCCTTGGTCTCTCCACGGGGGCTGCAATTCCCACTACCAGTGACACAGCCCCCAGACAGGAGACTGTAGCCCCCACCAACAGAGCTGGGCCGGTAGCCATAGGTGCCAGAACTACTGAATCCAAAATTGGCCCCTGCGCCCATGGCTCCAGATGTGGAACTGCTGATGACCGCTGCAAAGAGAGAGTGGGGGATCAGTGGACAATTCAAGAGAGAAGTGGCCCTAAGTCCCTTCTAACTTCCAGCCCCCCAACTCAAAAATCTCCCTTCTAACTAGACCCCTCACATGGACCACAAATTTAAGTTTAGTGACACAGACTCTATCCTGAGAAAATCAAGCTTTGAGAAACAACCCAGTTGTCACAAAATCCCTAGTCGGGCACCTATTGTTTCTTGGATGAATAAGAAATAGCAAAGTTCCCCCAAAGGACAGTAATACTCAAGCATAAGTCAAGTCTTTGCATTTAACCTGAGAAGGCTTGACTTGGGGTGCTCATGCCGCCCCCTCTTAGGAAGAGAGTGACTGAACCTTGAGGGGCCAATGATAACATTGGTCTGTGCTGCACCACTGTAGAGGTCTCTCTCTCTGCAGAGGGGACAGGTAATACTGGGAGTGTGGGTAGCAGGAGAGGGTATGCAGCTACAGAGTGTCATCCCAGCAAAGGTGGAATTTCTGGGGGAAGTGGTGAGTGTGCAAAGTCAGAGTTGTGGGAAGCTAACTCTACTGGTGAAGAAGTAACTCAGAATGGTGAAGCAGAAGACGGAGTGCAGGATGTTCCACAGGGGCCCTGATGCCAGTCACCAGCTCACTCACTCTGCACTTGTTGACTGTCTAGAGCTATGCCCTCAGAGACATGAAATACTCACAAATGCTCACGGCACTGGTGTGTTCCCCAGACATCCTGCACAGAAAAAAAACCACAGGGAGCCTCCGTCACACTTAGGATCCCCGGCTGTGCTCCCCATTCACTGGACATGGGCCAAAATCACCAGCCAGTGATGGATATTTCCATCTCCACCAACCCCACAGGCCACCAGCCAATCAGAAAGTGTTAACGACCTCTGCCTCAAATTTTGAGCCTCCCAGTCCCTCCTTCCCTCCCCAGTCTACCTTCCCACTTCAGAGACATGAGGGCTGTAATCTTGGGGCTCCCACACTAACACCAATGTCAGGGCCCCTCTTTGCCTTCACCTGTAGAGTTGCTGGGTAGTTGGGCCCTGAGTAAGTAGAGGCATGGAATACAGACCAGCTAAAATAGCAATGGATGTCCTATGTCCTGTCCCCCCAACTGCACTGGGCTTTGTGCAACCTACATTGTTATCAATTGAGTATTTTTAACTGACTGGTTTTATAGAAAAAAATGCATTTCTTTTAAAAGAAGGTTTCATGTCATGGTGGACAAAACAAAAATAATATAACCAGATAAGAAAAAGAAATGCCACTAAAAATAAATACAGTAAAAATAAAGCAAGCTAACTGGAGTAGGGGATCAAGATGGTGCTATCTGCTGAGAGGCTGGCCTTAGGACCCACTGTCCCTCAGTGAACATAAGGTATTTGTAAGGGCCACTGAGGCCTTGAAGCTGGCAATACTAAGTTGAAATGCCCTGAAGAGCTGAAGGAAAAGTTAAAGAGATTTGCTGTCATAATGCGTGGCTGGAAACTGTTCTGGGACTTGTTTGTGGTTGGACTGAAAAGCATCTCCAGCTCCTCTAGTGTTCACAGCCCACAGTCTAGGGAACTGGGTCTGGGGAAAATTGCAAAGGTTCTCTCTCAGCACCCCTGCTGTCACCTGCACTCCTCGCCCTCCAGCAGCTTGCGGTAGGTGGCGATCTCAATGTCCAGTGCCAGCTTGACACTCATCAGCTCTTGGTGTTCCCGCATCATTCGAGCCAGCTCCTCTTTGGCCTGGTGCAGGGCACCTTCCAGCTCATCCAGCTTGGCCCGGGCATCCTTGAGGGCACAGTCCCCTCGCTGCTCGGCATCAGCAATGGCTGTCTCCAGATTGGAACACTGAGGGGAGGGAGGTGGCATCTCCCCTGAGTTCTGAGGTACCCAGATCCTACTTTATTCCCATATGCATGTGCTAATGGGGGTGGGGGCACTACTCTGTCCTGTTACACTTCCTGGAATATATCTAGCAGCGAGAACTTTCACTTGGCCCCAGGGAAGTGTGTTATTCTCGGTGTTGTAGCTTTGGGGCTCACCCTATGATAGTTCTAGACTTCAGATGGGGAACAACGTAGGGGAAGAGATGAAGCTCCTCTGAGGAAGGGGTTTCTAGAACAGAGTACAAAGAGAAGGAGACAAGACAGGAAGCCAGCAGCACCCAGCCTTCCCTTGGGGTATGTAGGAGGTCCAGTCAGAAGCCCCTGTCACTCACTTGCTTCTTCACACTCTCAATTTCTGATCGCAGTCTCTGGATGAGTCGGGTCAACTCAGAGATCTCATTCCTGGTGTGTTTGAGGTCATCCCCATGCCGGCCAGCTGCCAACTGCAGCTCTTGGAACTGGTAGGCGGGAAGTAACAAAGCATATATATGACTTCAGAGTTGTCTAAGCTTAATCTAACACGGAAATGATGCCTTTGCTTGGGGCTGTGTGACAGAGGAGAGAAGGGAGCCCCAGTCCCCTGTGTCATAGCCTTCTTTAATCAACTGTCCCTAGATGTATTCATTTGTCTCATTTGTCTTAAGCCTGGCTGATCTTCCTGGGGGTTGGATTTGACTCTTGGAAGTCCCACCTCTCCATACTGTATCTTTGTAAGATGCATCCCCAACTACTACTTCTTTGCCTGCAGCCCTTCAAAACAGGATGAAATTCAAACTCCTAACATGGCATCAAGGTGCTCACTTCTCATTGCCCTGCCTTCATTTATCTGGTCCCCCCCCCCCCGAATGATTCTCGCATGTTCCCATGCCTCTGAGGGAGTATGAGCTTCTCTCTCCCAAAACCCTCTAGGCCAGGTCAGAAGACTTTCCCTAATCCTCTGATTGGGTGCAATTCTGTTCCCGTGACCATGGACTGCAGAAGTCACACATATCAGACCTCACTGACACATTTCTGTGCCTTCCTTGGTGGATGGATTTTTTTTTCTGAATTCCCAGTATATAGCACAATGTCTCGCTCAAGAAGACCTGATGAGTGCATAGCTGACTGACTGAGAAGCCAAGCATCTGTATTTTCCCACTTCCCCATGCCTCACTAGTGCTCAAGAAAAAGACCTAATAACTGAATCAATGAATGACTGAATGTGGAACTAATCAGCTGTAATTCCCCACTTCTTCCCCCTGCTAGCTTAACTGAGCACAGGCTATATGGATTGTCTTGTTGGACATAGAAGGAGGGGGAGCACTGAATATCAGCCATGAATCTCTGTCACCTCCTGCCATTTGGGTTGCCCATTGAATAGTCAGCAGAGAGTATCCCACCTCAGAATTCAACTTAAAATGAAACAAAGCGGGTGTGGTCTTTGGCACTTAGTGATGTGTTGGTTGCCTTGCCCCCATCCTTGAATGCTCAGCTCTGATCTGGTTTAGCATCTCAGAAATGGCAGCACCATTACTCCTTACCTACTGAGTGCTTTTGGTGAGTTTCCTGCACCTGCAGGGCTCACTTATTCATCTTGAAATGGCTTCATAGCACCCAGCCATTGTGGTCAGCACCCAGCCATGGCACCCCTCTGGCTAAGCCCATGGTGAAGTAGAGGTGCCAAAAACCCACACAGCAAGTGGTCTATAAGCCCACCTGTGAGACTTGTCTGATTCTTCTGCAAAGGACTATGGAGGGACAGCCTGTGTTTGAGTGATGGATCCTGACAGCCCATGGGGGTTGAATCACTTGGCCATTCTCAACCCTGACTTATGAGAGTAAATGGGGAAGGAACCAAGGGGCCAGGTCACAAGTCTGAGCCTTCATCAAAAAGTCTAGACCTGTGTGTCCCTTAGGCTCTGAAGGCTAACCCTTCCACAACAGGCTAAACCTCTCCATTTAAGGCTGGGAAGGAGATGGAGAAGGGGAGATAAGGTCTGCCGGGGGTGATTTGTCTACACAAAGAGCCCAATGAACAGCAAGGAACAATTAGAAAGTTACCATCATGATCAGAGAAACCAAATTATCTAAGAGTCACCTCCCACCCACACCCATCGGGGGAGCTAAGATGTGCAGAATAGCAACGCCCTCCTCATCCTTGGAGGTGGACTTGAATGAAAAAGTGGGGGTTGCCTGATCCCAGATCACACTGAAGAGACCTGTGATTCACTTTAATAACAGAGCGGAGATGCTGACTGCTCACATTTCCCCTCCCCCAAGCGTACTTCAGGGTTCACTGCCTCCCGAAAATGCGTCCTGCCCAATCCCACCTAGCCCTGCCTTAAGATGCTTCATTTTCAGTTTGTACCCTGAAATGTCTGCCATCTGTCTAAGGGGACCCCAAGGACAGAGTTGTGTTTTCTCTCTTCTTTCTTTCCATAGTACCAAGATCAGGGTCATGTTCCCAGCTAGTTGGAGGCTGTGGTGAGTCATGGAATAGAGAAAAAGGAGACCAAAGCAGATCCCCCTGCACATACGTCAGTGGAGATGTGTACAGTCAACCCCACCTTGGTCTGGTACACCATCTCGGCCTCTGCTTTGCTCTTCAGGGCAATGTCCTCATACTGAGCGCGGACCTCAGCAATGATGCTGTCCAGATCCAGGTTGCGGTTGTTGTCCATGGACAAGATGACAGATGTGTCACTTATGTGGGACTGCATCTGGGCAATCTCCTACCGGAGAAAAAGAGTGTATAAAATGCCTATTGTAACCAAGGAAAGGTGACAAAATGTTGGCCCTATCCAAGCAGGATAACCCCAGGACACCCAAAACAGGCAAAAGCAGAATTCCCTAAAGCTATATAACAGAGCCCAAGGTTTCAATACCACTTTGAAAATCTTTCCAGTCACCGTGAAAGAAGAAAATCACATATCTGTCCCAAGAGGAGACAAGAGTAAGGAAAGTGAAGGAAAATGTTCTGCCTAGCTGTCACCCAGCCTTTGAACTACTTTTAAACTGACTGATAAACAGGTACTTATTATCCTAAGTCCTTCCCAAATCCAAAGCTAGAGGTGAAGACGAGCCTTACCCCCTCATACAGACACTTGAGGAATTTGATCTCTCCATCCAGGGCATCCACCTTGGCCTGCAGCTCCACCTTGCTCATATACGCTGCGTCCACATCCTAAAGGGAATCCAGACACCTCTTACTGACCAGTCTCTCTTGTGAACCCCAGCCTGTGGCTAACTATCCAGGGAAGATACTGGAGACCCTAGGGGCAGGAACTTGACTCCAGCCAGGACCCACAGTTGAGCATTTCATCCTCTTCCTCCAACTGAGGGTACAGACACTGTCCCTCTCCACAGTCACTGAGGCAGCCACAGTGACTTGTCTGAGATGAGTTAGAAAGGGAACTTAGCCCTTCCCAGGGACCTGTGCATGACTGACTATCCACAGCTGGACTCTTGTCCACTTACCCAGCTGTGAAGAAGATGTCCAAGTGATCTGTACTAGACAATTACAAGTGTCCACTATGGACGTAGCCAGTCCCCATCTCGGGGGGGGGGTGTCAGCCCATGCCTCTGGGAAATGCAGGCTTCATTCTCTCTCTGCTCTTACCCCTGCACCCACCATGGGAGACTTCCTTACCTTCTTAAGCACCACAAATTCATTCTCAGCAGTTGTCCGCTTGTTTATTTCTTCTTCATACCTGCAGGGAAAGTATCAGTGAACAGGGGCTGGGGATGCCAGTGTGTGTGTGTGTGTGCGTGTGTGTGTGTGTGTGTGTGTGTGTGTGTGTGTGTGTGTTCTCACTGACAAATACAAGAGGGAGAGGGCTGAATTGTGGATCCTTAAGCAGGTGTTTCAGCTGGTTTAGCTGAGTTGTCAGTAGGGACCCGGGCTTAGCAGCTGGAGGGTTTGGGTCTAGGTTTCGTCTGATGCCCAGGAAGTGAGTCCATTTTTTTCTCCTCCTTTTCAGCACCAAAATCACAAAAACGGGATAACACCACTCCAACCTGAAGCTAGAACTACCTGCCCCAGGTCAAGAAAGAGTATGGCTCTAATATACAGGACCCAATGAGAGGAGCAACTCAATGGGAACTTTACATCTTGCTCTGCTGGGTGTCCTTGGAACTTGGGCCCCCGGGTGAGCTTAGGGCCTAGAGTTCTGTGTTAAGCACACACAAGGGCTCTCTAGAAGGGTTAGGAATCAACACATGAAAGAGGAGACTACCTGAAAGGGAATCCCTGGCACTGCCCTGGAGGCTGAGTATCCTCCGTCCATCCTGCTTGGTTATGCCCCTGAAGACTCTTGTATTGCTGGGTGAGCCCAGATGGCTGGTTCTACCCTGAGGCCACAGGTAAAAGTTCTAGGACCTGCTTAGAAAGCCCCGCCCAGGAGTCCGCTAGTCCACACAGAGTCCCTGCTCACCTCTTCTTGCAGTCCTCCACTGCATCCCGCATGCCCCTCAGCTCCGAGTCCAGCCTCACCCTGTCCCCAGACAGAGCATCCAGTTGCTTCTGCAGGCCGCTGATGTGGGCCTCGTACACAGGCTCCAGGTTCTTCCTGCAGTTGTTCAGGTCCAGCTGCTGCAGCAGCTCCCACTTGGTCTCCAGCACCTGGTTCTGCTGCTCCAGGAAGCGCACCTGGAACCCAAACCCACAGCCGCCTGTTCCCACTCCAGTCAACAGGGAGAAGCGGATGGGAGACTTTCTTTCCAGAGGAAAAGGATGGGTTTTGACCTTTGAAGGTCACAGAGCGCTGAAAGAACCTCCCTCTGGCAATCCTCAGTCTGGCAGCCAGAAGGCAGCTCCGGAGGCCATGAGGAGCCAATATGCCTTTATCTCCAACTGGTCACAATGTGGGCTGTTTGTCTCCTGGCCCAGCCTAAGCCTGCTAGGTCAATATTTATGAGCTATGGAGAATGCCTGCCAGCTTCCCATCCATCAGGGCCTGGTGACCTAATGTGTTTGGCCTGCTCTGTCTCCACATCCATGGCTTCTCCTAGCCTAGCTGGACTGGGATCTTGAGCTCTGTAGTTTGCCAGGAAGTTCCTATTGTTCAAGACTCACCTACCACTTACTCCTTGGTGCTCAGGCTTCAGTAAGCAACAATATTCCTAGAGGGCTGGTTAAAATGCAAACTGCATAGGGCCATGGCACTATGCCCCTCCCAAGGCCACTGCTGCTTTCTCCCTTGCCTTCTAAGTCCCACTGGCTCTGCCCCACTCACCCACCTTGCTAGCAAGAGGCCACTGCTCTTCCTCCTAGAGAATTCCAACTAAAGCTGTCCAGAGCTCCTTACATGCCTTTGGTCCTGTCCCTCAGCTCTAGGTTAGATGTCTAGGCTATTGTCTGCTTCTTCTCTGCTCTTCCCTGGGCTATGTCTGCATCCTAGGAAGGGATTCTATCATCCTCTCTCCAGATAGGGGCCCCCCAAGGGCAGTGCAAGCGGAGGAAGAAAGGAGGTACTTAGCTACCAGCTGCCCACCTTGTCGATGAAGGAGGCGAACTTGTTGTTTAGAGCTTTGATCTGCTCCCGCTCCTGCGTGCGCACCTTCTGGATCTCCGGGTCCAGCTCCACATTGAGTGGGGCCAGGAGGCTCTTGTTGACAGTAACCTGGTGGATACCTCCAGGCAGACACAGGGGTGGGTTTGAAGGCCCCAGAGCCCCGCTGCCAAACATACTGCCCGCAAAGCCACTGGCCCTATTCCGGCCATACCCATACCCCCCTGTGCGCCCGCTGCTGCCAGCCACATTGAAGGAGATGCTTCTGGCACCCCTCGAGCTGTAGAGGCTCCGGCTGCTGAAACCCCCACCAAGACCTTTGACCCCTGCCCGGTAAGAGGATGAGCTGCCGGATAGCACAGCTGAGCAGCCGCTGAAGCCCCTGTTAGCTGCTCCAGACTTGCAGGTGAATTGGCGGTTCATCATGGAGAAGCCACTAAGTGGGAATGAGACGCACAACCTTCTCTAAGAGATTGTGAGACTGTTCACCAGCTTGTGATCTTGGCCTTCCCCTTTATAGAGCTCAAGAGAGCAATTGCCCTAATTGATGGGTTTAGTTTGCCTGGAAGGAAAAAAAGTCATTTTCTCCTATCAAAATCAGAGACATAGGATAACTTGAAAACTCCCAAAGTGCTGGGCTTGCAAGTCCTCTGCATGTAATTGAGTCTTATCTTATTAGCATGGGGGTAATTAGCTGGGCCATATTATCCCCAGGAAGATCTTGGCTAGGAAGCTTGCCATGATCCCAACTGTGCTTCTTCAGAGGGTTGGGGTAGTAGGAGTGCTGAAGGAGACTTCTAATTGACAGTGTCTTCTATGAGAAACACTCCACCTGTGCCAGCATCAGATCACCTGCTTCAGGGACCCTGACTGACTGCTTTCAAGTGGTTAGAAGTCCCAAGGCCCAGCTTCCCAAGACTGCCAAAGATAGTTTCCAGTCCTGACTTGCCAGTGATGTGGAACGGGAAACCATCCAAATCCAGGCTCCACCCTCTGGCGATGAACCTCCTGTTGCACCCTCAGGTTGGTCCCTTGCTCCCCGGTGCCAGCCAGGTGCCCATCTCTTTGCATAGACTTCTACCCCGGTCTTCTAACCTGAGTGATGGTCACCACCACCACTTATAATGGTTCCCACAGGTGCAACACTTTGCAGTGTAGAGAGCTCCTTGCACATAGCTTATTCCATCTACTCCATCTGTCTGCAGAGGGAGAACAACCATCTACATTTCATGAATGGGAAAGCAGAGGCTTCATTCTTTCAGCAAACATTTAATAAATCCTTTCTCTGTAAGAATCCCAGATGAAAACCCCCTAGAAAATCACAGCCCTCTGCTGTAAGGACTCCCTTTCGGTCTTCTGACTCCACTTTCTGAGCCACACAGGTCTTTTTATTTGCCCACCCTAGTGGCCAACCAACTGCGGCATCCTTCCTTAGCAAGGGAGTGCATCTACTCCATCAGTTAGCAAATGTCTGAGGTTGACTGCCCCAGGCGCTGTGCTAGGTTCCAGAATCCTGAACTAAGAAGACAAAATCTAGCTTGGAATTCTAGGCATGCAATCGAATTTTCATTTGTCCCTTGATGTTGTCAATGTATGTGGCCCAAGAGTTTCATAATCCCCAAATCTCAGAACCACAATCAGTAATTTCCTCATGAAACACAAGCATTCCACTAGTTGATTATCTGACCAAACAGTTTCTGAACAGTGGTTATAAAGTGCCCCTAATGTTGTTGTACCAAGCAAATTCGGCATTCTTTGAGCAAAATAGCACTTGTCTAGCAAGAAAAACAATTTCTGTTCCCAATTTCACCCCAGGCAATGGCCCCTGACATTTTTTTTTAATCTTTTCTCCTGATCATAAATGTTCCCATTGTTGTAATTTAAGAGAGTGGTGCGAGAGAGGAAGGCATCACGTGTCAGAGCTTGGGTGGAGGGTTTTTTTTAATTGGGGGAAAAGGGAAAAGGAAAAGAGGGGAGGAGAGGGAGAGACCAGTCTCTGGGGACAGGGTAGAAGAGAGAGGCAGAGGAGGGAGGGAGGGTGAGAAAGATAGGCAGAGAAGCAGAGAAAGAGGAAGATGGGGGTGGGCAGGGCCCTTTTAAAAGGGAATGTAGTGAATGTGCACAGGTGGTGTTCTTAGTGGCTGCAGCTGAGGACCTATCCTGTCAGGACCCCTAGGACAGGCCAGGACAGATGCCTGAAGACTAACACTCAACCTCCCCAAGCTCCCTCATGCGAGAGGCAGAATGCACAAGGGTGAAGCTAAAAGTGTCCTGATGCAGACGCTGAGTACTACAGCCAAGAACCCTCCTCCCCTTATTACTATGGGTTCAAGTAAAGATAGTAAATTCCTATTGCTGAAGAAGACACAAGCTTGGCTGCAGGGTGTGTTGAAACTGATATGCCCAGTTTGTGGGACCCCCAAAAGAACCACCGCCAAGGAGACGACTCACCATATGTAAAAACAAAGGTTTCTTTATTATCAAACTGCAGCAGGGATTCTGGAGCAAGTGGAATACGGCTTACAGCTAAGGGGGGATTTTAAAGGGAAAGTCTACCTGGCTGAAAGCCTCAAGATTACAAAGCTCGTGTGGTTACATAGGATAAAACAATAATTGTATGTTTAAGTGGGATACAATTGAGCAGAATATTGTAGGGGATATAAGTTTGTTAATTATCTCCTGGGCCAGGGATTTTTATAATGTGAGTTGGTGGCTATCTGGTTTTCATTAGGACAAGGCCTATTGACACCGCTGGTGGTGTGTTTGTTAACTGGACTTAGGTCTCTAGGCACATACTTAGTCCTGTGTTTAGCCTTACCTGTTGGGCTGCCTTAGGGAGTTCAGAGGAGCTAGAAATTTTTCTTTTTCCTATATGGGCTTTGTAGTCTAAGTTTTTAGACTTTTATTAATTTTGTCCTATTTCAGGAATCAAGCTGAGACTGAACTGGAAGGTCCCTCCCTGATGACTGGCTTTCATAGTTCCGAAAGGTATCAATGTAAACTGAGAGGAAGAACTGTCACCAACAATCCTGCTCAGCATTGAACCCTGAGTGCTAGGATACAAAGCAAGATGTGCCCACTGATGAAATAGTAACACAGCTGTTGACTGTCATGGGTTTTCCATTTGGACTTAAGGCCTTTGCACAATGGGAGGGAATGCACATCTTCTTCCAGAAGCCAGGACAAAAGAGAGTAGCTGTGAAGGTCATCGTCCCTGTGGGAAGGCCACCATTATTGTTCAATGGATGTGCTACACTTGACAGGCTAAAAATCAGTGCTACACCCAGAGATTAATGCTGACATCAGCCTGAACAGATTGTAGGAGGAAACTTAGTTTTGTAGTAAGTGGCACACTGCAGAGGCTTATACTGATGCAGCTCTCATGAATAGTTGGTTGTTGCTGTAGCATAATGGCCTGGTAATCAGCCACAGAGGAAAGAAAATAATCAAGCATCTACATCACCCCCTCCAAAGCTCAGTGAACATTGTGGAAGAGGAGGATAGGCGGAAAAGAAGTGGAGTGCTGTGTAGCCATTTCCTATGAACTAAAACATTCTCCCCTGGAGGAAGGTTCATTAATATTCAGGAAGTAGCCAAGCACAATAGCACACACCTTTAATTTCAGCACTTAGGAGGAAGAAGCAACTGGATTGCTGTGAGTTTGAGGTCAGCTAGGGCTACATTGTAAGACCATGTCTCAAAAATAAAGAAATGAAGACAAGAAAGAAAGGATTCAGGAGGAAAAATGAAACTTAGAAGGCCTAAGAAATAAGTAAAACTTACAAGTCTTAGGAAGATCCTGAAACTTACATGATTCAGAGTCCCTTCCCAACGTTATATAAGCGGAACAATCAATGTAGAAAAGAGACTGAGCAACCAAGCAGCCTATATGTTGTGCCAAGATCTCCAGAGATACAACTTTCACAAGTCATCCCTCATATCACACACATACATGCAGGCAAAACCTTCATCCATATAAAATAAATAAATCCTAACAGTTATAAAAGTAAATGCAATAAAAACTTTCAAAGAAGTAAGATAATATCATACAATAAGCAGGCATTGGTCTTCATAAAGCAAGCAGTCTGGACTTATGAAAGCCTCAAAGTTTTGTGTGGGGAAGGTGGAACTGCCCGTTAGAACAACACTGAGAAAAAGAAGGCGACTCAGTCAATGCAGGGCTTTCCTGAGTTTACCAAGAATTCAGGTACAGATCCATGAGTTCTGATGTGTGCTTGTAATCCAAGCTCTGATGGGATGGGAGGTAGAGTGGGTGAATCGTGGGAGCCTAGACTACTTGCCAAAGTTCCAGGCCAATGGAAGGCCCTCCCTTCCACAAGTGGAAAGAATCTGAGAAATGGCACTGGAGGTGGTCCAGTGAGCTTCATGTGTTCTCTGAGAATTAACTCTTTTGGTCACTCAGTAGCCATTTGTGTAGCTACCTGGGTGAGTATTCTGGGCTTGGGTTTAATCTTATCCACCAGTTGCATAGAGCAGGAAAGGAAGGCTATCCCACTGACCAATGCCTTCATCTCTAGTCTCTAATTCTCCTCTTTCCCCTGAGACTGCTAACCTGGCAGCAGCCACTTGAGATAACACACACACTTGGCAGGGTTCAACACAACTTCTCCCAGATAGTTTCTCATGGACCCAGACTGAACTTCAATATCATAATTCTGTGCCCTCCCTACTCAGCCTGGCTCTGCATGAAGCCCCACGCACCACATGGATTCCTCTAACCTGGCCACTGGGGGAGATCCAGACAGATGGAAAGACAGCCAGTGTAGAGAACATGAGAAGGGAGGCAACCTCCTGACCATAATGTCCAGTTCCAGCTCTACACTAGAGTTCCATGGCTGTGAGCTTTGCAACCTCAGTTTTCATTATCTGTCAAATGGGGGTGATAATAACATTCTGGCATGGAAATAGTGTTCACTTTTAATCATTTTAATTAATTTATTTTATGTGTATAGGTGTTTTGTCTATGTACCACATGAATACCTGACACCCATGGAGGCCAGAAGCCCCACTAATCTGACATGTGGGTGCTGGGAATCAACAGAGTCCTCTGGAAGAGAAGCCGGTGCTTTTAACCGCTGAGCCATCTCTCCAGCCCCATGGTGTTAACTTTTGCCGTTGACATTTCACAAAGAGAAATATCTAAGTCCAGCCTTCCCATCTGCAGCGATACTCACAGCTCACAAAACATCATCAGATCAATGCATCTGGATGTGTTAGGCTTTTGACAAATATAATATTTATAATTTGCACAACAGCACTAGGAGGTAGTTATTACAGATATCTTCGTGTTTCAGAAGAAGACACTAAGGTTCAGAAGATTTAGTGCTTTTCCAAAATGATGCAACCAGCTAAGTAACAGAAGCAGGATTTGAACCGTAGCCAACTGGTTCCATGCTCAATGCACACGTGTAGACTTGAATCAAGCGCTGGATCTGTAAGTGCCCAAGGGGACACATAGTATGTGGAGTTGGTAAGCGCTTAGACTTTCAGGCAGCACTTCCTGCTATTTCTTTCAATGGAAATTAATAAAACATTTGGAGATCACCAAGTTACAGATATTGCCAACGTTTCTGTGAGTCAATATAACACAGAAATGCTAGTCAATACTAGTCAAGTTCTTTAAGACTTTATACACACACAATTGCTGAATGTTTAAATAAAATCAATCTTGTTTCCTCCTTCCAACTTGTATGTTTTATACTTCTTATACTGTTTAGGAACCCCAGTGTGATACTAAATAAAGTTAATACATGTTCCTAATCTTATAAAAAAATATATTAAGACCTTCAACATTAAATGTTTACTGTGAAGGAACTCTCTCTCTCTCTCTCTCTCTCTCACACACACACACACACACACACACACACACACACACACACACACATCTGCCCTGTGGAAGTTTTACAATCCAAAATCTGATGGGGGAGCTCATAGTTCACATCCAAAAACTGAGTCCCAAGCCCACCTGCCAGAATCTCCTGCAAGTCCCCGCCACCTCATTTGTTCACTGTGCTGATTCTATGATGAATGTACATTCAGTTTTATCAAATACTTTTGCATTTGTTCAGATGGTCATGTGTGTTTTTCTTCTGTAATATGACAATATAGCAAACATATTCTTTTTTCATTTCTGGAGAGTGAATTGAGTACCAGATTCTTAATGTTGACCAACCTTTCATTTCTGGTATAAAACTCCCACAGCATGATGTATCATCAGATCTTAGAGTCCAGTTTGCTCATATCTTCTTGAGAACTTTGGAATCCATGTTTGTTTGGTATTTTTGTTTGGGGGGATTTGTTTGTTTGTTTGTTTGTTTGTTTGTTTGTTTCTTCCATCTTGGTGTCCCATAAAACAAGATGGGAGGCATTGACTGTTCTGTCTTCTGGAGGAGTTTTTATAGAATTGGCATTATTTTGTAATTAATCCTACATGTCCTTTGGGGATTGGATGTGCAGCTATCACATCTGTGAAACCTTCCCCAGTCTCACAACACTGTCTAATGATTAATGATGATGGTGGTGGTGGTGAGGAAGAGGAAGAGGTGGAGGAGGAAGCGGAGGAGGAGGAGGAGGAGAAGGAGCAGGTGGAGGAGGAGGTGGAGGTGGAGGAGGAGGAGGAGGCGGAGGAGAAGGAGGAGGAGGAGGAGAAGGAGGAGGAGGTGGAGGAGGAGGAGAAGGAGCAGGTGGAGGAGGAGGTGGAGGTGGAGGAGGAGGAGGAGGCGGAGGAGAAGGAGGAGGAGGAGGAGAAGGAGGAGGAGGTGGAGGAGGAGGAGAAGGAGCAGGTGGAGGAGGAGGTGGAGGTGGAGGAGGAGGAGGAGGCGGAGGAGAAGGAGGAGGAGGAGGAGAAGGAGGAGGAGGTGGAGGAGGAGGAGAAGGAGCAGGTGGAGGAGGAGGTGGAGGAGGAGGAGGAGGCGGAGGAGAAGGAGGAGGAGGAGGAGAAGGAGGAGGAGGTGGAGGAGGAGGAGAAGGAGCAGGTGGAGGAGGAGGTGGAGGAGGAGGAGGAGGCGGAGGAGAAGGAGGAGGAGGAGGAGAAGGAGGAGGAGGTGGAGGAGGAGGAGAAGGAGCAGGTGGAGGAGGAGGTGGAGGAGGAGGAGGAGGCGGAGGAGAAGGAGGAGGAGGAGGAGAAGGAGGAGGAGGTGGAGGAGGAGGAGAAGGAGCAGGTGGAGGAGGAGGTGGAGGAGGAGGAGGAGGCGGAGGAGAAGGAGGAGGAGGAGGAGAAGGAGGAGGAGGTGGAGGAGGAGGAGAAGGAGCAGGTGGAGGAGGAGGTGGAGGAGGAGGTGGAGGAGGAGAAGGAGGAGGAGAAGGAGGAGGGAGGAGGAGGGGCACCTGATGCATGCAACAAGGGCACAGGCCCTAAAGAGAAGACGTTTCACATTTTCATTGAGCTTATGTTTCGAATGGCCCTGTAAGGAGATGCTATCTTCCTGTTTTATAAATGTGTAAACACTGGCTCTGAAATGATAAATAATGCACCTGAGGTCTTACATTCTCTCATCCAATCATTACTTTCCTTACTCAGAGCCTCCTGAACCTCAAAGTACCAACACAGCTCCTGCAGAATGAGGCTCTCGCACCACAAACTCAAATGCCCCCAGAGCTGGTTAATGATGTGGATTTCCAGGATCGTCCCCACTCCTCTGTGTTGGGAACTCCAGAGAGCTGCAACTAAGAGCATGTGTTTTAAATAAACATTTAAATGACTTTAATATCCACAATGGGTCCCAAAGTAGCCATTGCACTAACTGCAGCCCACTTTGCAAGAACAGCTGTCTGTAAATGTCTCATCCATCGCTACCCAGGCCATGAACTTCCTGCTCTGTCTTTATCTCCGTGTGGCCAAACACAGTCCCTCGCTTCATCATGGTGTGAGATACTTATCTAAGTAAAATGAGAAGAAATTGGAGCGGCCTATGCTCACACTCATGCTTAGACAGGTCTTCAGCCTCCTCACGGACTCGAGAGTTCCAAACCATTATCACTGGGAAAATGAAAGCCACATAGACTAGGCTCCTGCCTTAAGAACTTCAGGGTCTTCGAGGCTCTCTCAGTCTGCTCCCATGAAATCACACAGAAATAAAATTTGGGAGAAAAAACAATTCTCCCAATGTCACACAACCATCTCATTCCCAGTTTGAGGCCTTTGCCATTTCACAACTCATGTGTTCAATTTCAGAGGGCCTCCTGGAGAAGGCTGATGGGAAGGGGGTTCATTAGGAGGAGTGAGCGAAAGACCTGGTTGGATTCTTATGAGATACTATAGACAGGGAAAGGGTGGGCTAGTTGTCCTGAAAATCTCACATCATCACAGGGTAAATACATCTCTGTCTTTGTTTTCTATGGAAATAGAATCCACATAATCCTGCCTGAACCTCTCTGCCTTTTAAAAACAAGAACATGGCAAATCATTCTTTGAACTTGATGGAAGTAGGGCAGGGGTGGAGAGTAGAGTCTGTGACCAGATTATAGTCCACTCAGGAGGGAACACTGCCTCTTGCCCAGTCGTAACCTCTGAACGCCTCAGGTTATATCTATCCATTAACGTTCAGGGCTAATTTGGCTGTTGGGAGCCCAGTATGAAAGCAGTTATTGAGAGGGGGCTGTCTCTGTAGGAGGGTGGAGGAGCTGGGAATTTACGGGCTGAGACTCGTGTCACTGAGAGCATCTGAATGGTGGGAGTAAAACCTGCCACTAACCTGCCTTCCCTCTCTACCCCTCAAAAGTTACCAGGTGGCTCTCAGCTGTTGAGCCCAGAAACAGAATGTGAACTGGGAGGTGGAGGCTAGGATTCCAGGCCTCCTCCTGGGACTGGACTGTTTCCTTACCTAAAGTGGGAATTCAAATTCACTGACTGTTGGAGCTCCCTTCCTTCTCTGTGTGTCTGGGAACTAGTTCCTGCTTATGGTCGTAGTCATGTTTACATCGCAGGTGTAGCATAAAACCAACAACAACCTGCAATGACTCCCCAGCTTTCACCCTGTCTTCCTTACCTCTCCATCTGGCTGTGAGTCTGGGCAGCTCTCAGCCCTGTTGTAAGAGTGTTCAGCCTCCTCTGCGGCCACTTTGCTGCCTGCAGCCCTTGGAGCATTCCCTCCTGGCACCTTCCATTCTTCACCCAGGATGCTCAGGGCCAGGGAAAGCACCTGTTCTTTAAGAACACCTTCTGAATCTGCCAGGTTGTCCCGCAACCCCTGGTGGTGGGAAGAGGGTCTCATTAAGGTCTGTCTTCTATTAGCTCTGACCTTTGAATACCAACCCAAGCTGCCCAACCATTCCTCATCTCCCTGGAAACTCCAGTTGGACATCGGGGCTTTGTGGGGAAGAAGCTGAAATCACCTCATACCTTCAGAAACTCATTGTGAGTGGCACATCCCTGGGTAGAGGGAGTCCCTGAATGAGAGAGAAAGAGAGACACCTGGTGTGTTGAGACAGGGCTATTGTGCTGTGTAAATAGGAGCAGAATCTTCTGGCGATCCCACTCAGGTGTTGTGTTTCAGCCAGGGAGGGGGCACTCATAGGGACATAACTCTGGCCTGTGCTGGGCTGGGTGTGCTCTGTACTGAGAGCTCAGCTGTAACGAACTGGTTGGCTGTCTAGGACTCAGCTAGCTTGCCCTACAGATAATGACTTCAGAGCAAAGTCTTGTCTGAAAGCAGGGAGGGGACACTGTGGGAAATGCTTCTCAAGAGCAGTAAGTACTTCATCCAGGAAAGAAAATTTCTATAAATTCCCAGATTACCACCTGGAAAGGCCACAATCCCCAAACTGGCAAATCTTTCCTGAGAATGTTGCAGCAACTCTAACCCCAGAGCCATCGCTGGCCCCCTTTACCAGAGGAAGGCCTCCTGAGCTCCCCAGCCACCCTCAAAAATTCATCCCTTTCCCAGGAGCCCTGCTTTTATTACACCCAAATCTCCTTTTTCTGTGGACCACTTTCACCAGAACTTGACATCCAACAGACATGACACGATATCAATTGCCAATGAAGTTTATTATGCAGACACCCAGACCACAGCACTCAGAGAACAGAATCTATTGGAGAGGCTATGTACACAGAAGCATAGTTCCCCTGACCACTGTTGGGGGATGGGATGGGGGGCTACCCTGGGGTCCTCAGCAGAGCACCATCTAGAAATGTCTGTCAGATGGGCACTGCAAGGAGATCAGGGGTGGGACATGGCTTGAAGACACACTTGGACAACACAGATTCTTCCCCAGAACACAGTGCGTGTCTCTGACTCTAATCATTAGATCTTTCATCACCCCCTCTCAAAAAGAAATGTCATCAGAGGTGGATTACGAAAATTGGGGTGGCTCTGAATTAGTGATACAGAGATACGGCTGACATTCTGGTCGGGCCAGGACCCACCTCTATCTAAAAGAGAAGGTCACCCCAGAGCTACAACCTTCCCCTGAGCCAGAACCTCCCCTTTCAGAGCCAGACACTGCACCCCCAGAGCTGGACCCTCCCCTGGAGCCACCTCCGGAGCTGTATCCACCTCCTCCAGATCCAGACCCTCCCCTGGAGCCACCTCCAGAGCTGAATCCACCTCCTCCAGATCCTCCCCTAGAGCCTCCTCCAGAGCTGAATCCACCTCCAGATCCAGACCCTCCCCTGGAGCCACCTCCAGAGCTGTATCCGCCTCCTCCAGAGCCTGAACCTCCCCTGGAGCCGCCTCCAGCACCTCCTCCAGATCCTCCCCTAGAGCCACCTCCAGAGCTGTATCCGCCTCCAGATCCTCCCCTAGAGCCACCTCCAGAGCTGTATCCGCCTCCAGTGCCTGAACCTCCTCTAGAGCCGCCTCCAGAGCTGAATCCACCTCCTCCGGATCCTCCTCTAGAACCAGAGTGTCTGCCTCCAGAGCCATGGGTGCTTCCTCCTCCTCCATAAGACCCTCTTCCTCCAGAACTTTGACCTCCAGAGCCAAAGCCAGCCTTGGATGCCACGGATGAGGAAATGGTGCTGCTTGTCACAGCTGTAGGAGAGATGGTGTCAACACAGCAGTTCTTACCACCTCTGCCCTCCACTGCCCCATTAAGACAGGTACATGCCCCACTACATACACACAGACACGTTGTCATTGAATTCTCCAGTCATCCTGTCGGGAGAGAAAGAAAAGGATTTGTGACTGAGCATCCAGACTCTGTGTGGATGAACAGAGTTGTTTTACAGCTCCCACCTACAAGTGTGCAGTTTAGCTACTTCAGGCAGCCCCACCTTCTATGTTGACAGACGACAGAGGATGACAGAGGTGGTGATAGACCCCACACTTCTATGGCCTGAATCTCAATCCATCCCGAGATCTTGCTCCAATCAAAACAAACACTTGCATTGTAGATGGAGAGTGGGTGAAAGGCCCAGTCACTTCTGACGTGTACCCCTAATTGTACTTACAGACACCTCAGAGAATCTCTATCCAAAATCCGTGCCACACCCAACATTTCAAAACATTGAGCAAAAGGAGCTGCGTATCTGTGAAGTTGCCTGCCCGTCCTGGGCTCCCTGCCTCCTGTTCCCACTAAAGCCTTGGCTGTTGCAGCCTAGGTCCCAGTGCCTGCAAGCTCCTTCATGAGAATGGGGGGCGTTGCCTTTCAGACAAGCACAGAGCAGCGATTTGGAAAGGCAGGTCCTTTGTTAGACTAGCTACTGATACCCAAGGCTGCTTTTCCCCTCCCAGCAGCTTCACCCACCTTGAGTCCCTAAGGATGCTGATGAGAGAAGCAAAGTATTTCTCTTTAAAATAGTCAAATAATTCTGTTTGTCATTCCAGAGGCCTTAAAAGAACAAAGTGTTCTTTTTCCCTCCAACACATTTGATACCATCTCCCCATTCAGGGCCAAACCGTGGAGGAAAAGGAAGCTAGTCACCCTACCGACTTAGAGACAAACCCTTCCATCTGTCTGCCTGTGTTCATGTCATTTTGTTTTCTCTCTTAAAGAAGACCAGAATGTTTAAATTATCACCTAGTTTAATGTCTTGTAACAGGCCCTATTTGCCATTCTCTGTGGATAAGAGAACAATGTTATTGCTCTCATCCTGAATGTCTGCTTAGAGAAGCACATTGATGCCATCCTCACTAACCAGAGATCCTGCCCAGTCCTCAGCTTTCTCTCCCTTCACTCCTGTCCTGGCTCCAGGACACAGGACAGTGTACACCATGACACCCTCACCTGCACTCCTCGCCCTCCAGCAGCTTGCGGTAGGTGGCGATCTCCACATCCAGGGCCAGCTTGGTGTTCATGAGCTCCTGGTAGTCACGAAGCAGCCGGGTCAGGTTCTCTCGGGCCTGCTGCATGGCCTCCTCCAAGTCAGTGAGCTTGGTCCTGGCATCTTTGAGGGCATGCTCTCCACGCTGCTCAGCATCAGCGATGGAGTCTTGTACACCCTTACACTATGAGAAAAGAAAAGAAGGTCTCTGTTTTACATAGGGTCAGCCTGCTGTGTGTGGTGACAAAGGACAAGACACTCGGTGTGGGAGACCAGAATCGCTGTCTCTGGAAGCCTTGGGGACCCCCTTGGTGTTAACAGATGTTGCAGACAAATGTGCTATGACTTATAGCTGCTGTCGGTGAGCTATCTTCCTCCCACATCCCTTTGACCAGACCCATAGGCTTTCTCTACAGTGCCCTTGACCCTCCTAACACAAGAACTCGTTATCCATTCCATTCTCTGTGCACATGAAGAAACTCTCTTCCACGGAACTTCTGCTACCTTTTAAGCAGATTCTGCCCCTAGCAGTCAGTTCCAGAGCCAATGTCCAGCATGGACCAGCTCCCTCCCGCTCACCGCTCCTCTGTGAACACAGTCATCCCAGTGCTGTCTAGAGGCTGGCCATGATGGAACTAGAAGCTATGTCTCCTATCACAACAAGCCAAACAAGATCTTGCTTTATTTGCTGTTATTCCATTTAAGTCAAGCAATTCTTTCCCCTCCCTGATCTTCACTTCAGAATGTGACTTGAACTACTCTAGAGGTCTTAAATAGCACTGGTCTGGAGGAGATTGCTGTAAACTAGGTTGAAACTTGCAGTTTCTTTTCTGTTCCTCGACCTCTCCCCTACACTTGGAGGGATGACAGGGGGCCCCACCCTGAGCCCCAAGCCACACCTGCTTCTTCACATGTGATATCTCCCCTTGCAGCCTTTGGATTGTGCGGTTCAGCTCGCTGATCTCCATCTTGATCTCTTTCAAGCTCTCCCCGTGTTTCACAGCAGTGACCTGGAGTTCTTCATACTGATGAGGAAAAAGACAGTTCACAGGGAAGCTCTGTCTGAGGAAGGCTTAGCCTGAGCTAAAGAAGGCCAGTGACTGGCCGGGGGATGGTCAACCCACCCAAGAAACCATCTCACATGCCCCTGAGGATTTAGTGCCATTCTCTGTACTGTCATGGAAATGATGCTCAGTTTCCATTGGACAAACACTCCCTTCCTGGACATGTGGCTCCCCCTGCATCCCCAGGACTTGCCTTGCTGTGGTACAGCTCCTCTGACTCAGTCTTGCTCTTATGGGCAATGATCTCATATTGATTCTGGACCTCAGCAATGATACTGTCCAGGTCAAGGTTCCGGTTGTTGTCCATTGACAAGATGACATTGGTGTCAGTGACAGTCTGTTGTAGCTGGGACAGTTCCTACAACACAGACACACACACACACACACACACACACACACACACACTGATTAGCATGGCATTTTGCCCACAGCCACACATTGAGAGGCCTCCCTTCCCTGGCATTGAGGAAATATAGATGCTCAGACTAAGCATGCCTTGGTGAGATGAAAAGTAGTATCACCACAGGGCTATCCTCAGGATGGATATGAAGCCAGAAAGGTGTTCATGGGCATCCTTATAAAATGCCTTCGGCACTACGTCAGTAGGCCTGAGAAAGAACCCAGTCCATAGCAAACTCCTTTTAGTTTTCTTCCTATCTCGGAAGTGGGCTGGGGAGTGAACAGGGGGCATGATGCATTTTAACCTCTGGGCACAGGACGGTCACTTCTGAAGGAAGCTGGACATGTAGGGGATGTTGGAAAGGGATGTTGACCTGCTGTGTCCAAACCTCACGTGACATCAGAGGAAGAAATTCCTCACCCCCAACCTCGCTCTAGGGAAACTCCTTAGAGGACTGCAATGGTCTCATTGCATTGAAGTCAGCCCATCAAAAATCCCATTCCAGCAGACTTTTCAACAATTGGAAAGGACTTTTCTTTAGTCAGAAAGGTGGAAAGTAAGGGTCTGTGGGGAACAGCTTCCTTTACCATGTCATAGAGTGTTCTCAGGAAATCAACTTCCTGCATCAGTGTGTCCACCTTGGCCTGGAGCTCTGTCTTGTCCATGTAGGAGCTGTCCACATCCTGCAGAGAAGTTAGAGAGAGGCCTCTGGAGCAACTCATATGCCCCACCTTGACTGGCCCCCCGATTGGTTCCAGATTCTCTCTGCTGCCTCCACCTAGAGCCTGTTAGCTGCCTCCAGTATCCCCGGTACTTCCAGGTGAGCTGTATCTCCACAGACCCTCACTTAGCATATAAACTACCATACACCTCTGTGGGGAGCTCCATGCCCAGACCAACTGTTCATACACCCCATTATCAAGAGAGCTTGCAATGGACCAAGCATTACCGACTAGTATCCCTCTTGAGACATGGTGTGTTCCCATAACAGGTGCGATGTCTTCCACAATCTTCATGCCCTCCATCCTACCTGTCCATCCAAACTCTCCTGAACTTACCTGGATTATTCTCCAAAACACTTGCAGGACCTATGCTAACAGTTTGTAGTTTTCTAGCTCAAACCTATATCGGCGTAACTTGTCAGGAAGCAGGCATTCTAAAATGTCCCACTCGTCTGCTTTCTAGAAGAATAAAATGCTTTTTTTCTGTTGACATTTTTTCATGACACTCTTTAACTGGGTTATCAATGGAGGTGCTCTCCCAAATACAGTAGGCAAATTGGAAAGCCACCCACGGAAGTCAGAACCCAGAGACCCTGTTCTTCTCAAGAAAACCAGCTCCTGGCGTTCCCCAACCTATTGCTGGCTCTCTGTGTGCACTCTCAGTGGTTTTCTGGCTGTCCCTCTAGACATGGTGAGGTGTAAGGCAGCCTATTCCTACCCTGCCCAGGGTATTCTCCTGCTCACCTTTTTAATTGTCACAAACTCATTCTCCGCAGATGTGCGCTTGTTGATTTCGTCCTCATACCTGTTGAGTCCCCGAAAGACAACAGCAGTTAAACAAGTTCTGGTTGGCCAGCTCCCTTCTCTCCCTTTTTCTACTGGAAAATTGAGCTCTCTTTAAATGCTTAGGTTAAAACCATGAAAGTTCAAAATAAAGGTATATTTCTTTTCATTAACTCAAGCATGTATAAGCCCCAAAATCCTGCCTTTTTTGTAATCAACAAAGATGCCCCTCCATACCACCCTGGTGCACCAGCACAACCGCTGCTGAGAGATCAGTGAGCGAATGTCTACAGTCAAAACTCCATGTCTACGTGGGGTTTCCTCGGTCACCTACTTCTTCTTAAAGTCTTCCACAAGATCCTGCATGTTGTTCAGCTCTGAATCCTGTGAGGTTCTTTCTGCTGCAAGCCCATCCACTTGTTTCTTGAGCATGCTAATATAGGCCTGGAAGATGGGGTCCAGGTTGGTAGTTCGGGTACCCACATCCAGCTGCTGCAGAAGTTCCCATTTGGTCTGCAACACCTGGTTCTGCTGCTCCAGGAATCGAACCTACAGTGGTCAGAGGAAGAATACATAAGGTCCATGCCACCTGTCACACCAGTGAGCCACTCTTACCCCCCACCAAGACCTCTGGTGCTGCTCCAGGGGATGTAGAAGTCACAATACTTCACTCTCGTCATCTGAAGGAGGCTGGGAAAACCAGGCAGGACCTCTGAGCCCCCAACATCACACATAGGAAGGGTTATAGACCTCTGACACTGCATCTGTCCCACTCTGCTCTCAGAACTCTCCTACTTCATGGTCACTGACATTCCCTTCCCCCCATTCTAGTCCTCTGCCAAGGTCCCATAAACTCTGGAGGAAACAGAAAGCAGGCATCTGCTGGCCCAGTAGCAGTTGGCACCAAATAGGAGAGTCCTGGGGGGGTGGGCAGGGCTCCTCCACCTGAGTTTTAAGAACCTTGTAAATTCCTGTCTAATTCAAGGCAGAGGAACCAAGACAGTAACACCCCAGAGTAACACCAATAAAGACTTTAGGGGTCACCAAAATGAGACTGGTTCTCTTGAGGCCTGGAATTCTATTCATCCCCAAACAGATTCCTGGAATTTATTAGACTAATAACACTCAATAGAGACAAAAACTACCCTTTCTCACTATCACCTTCCAATCCTGCTGTCACCTGGCCTGACCTGCTCTGTTACTACTTGCCTATTTTAACTCTTCTATGATGTCAAAATTTTCTATAAATAGTATATATTTGGACTGAAAAATAAAATGCAAAAGAAAAAAAAACTGCTGTAGAATTGTAGTCCACAAAACCAGCATCTCTTCCATTTAGAATTCGCCAAGGCCCCTGGCTTTGGTAGCCACATCAAAGACTCCTGAGATAGTCCATCGTTGTCTTTTCATCCAGCACAAGCAGAGCATCTCATCCCAGAAGCAGCGGCCTCTCTGACTCACCTTGTCAATGAAAGAGGCAAATTTGTTGTTGAGAGTTTTTATCTGTTCCCGTTCCTGAGACTTCACATTCTGGATCTCTGGGTCTACTTTGACATCAAGAGGCTGCAGTAGGCTCTGGTTGATGGAAACTTCATGGATGCCTCCACCAGGAAATCCTCCAGGCCCTCCAAAGCCTCCAAAGCCGCTGCCTCCTCCAAAACGGCCTCCACCAAAGCCGCCTCCACCAAATCCACTACCTCCGAAGCCACTGCCACCTCCGAAGCCACCGCTGCCTCCAAATCCTCTGCCTCCTCCAAAACCAGAGCCACCTCCGAAGCCACCGCTGCCTCCAAAGCTGCTGCCGCCTCCAAAGCCACTGCCACCTCTGCCACCAAATCCACCACCGCAGCCAGCCACGCTAGTAGAGATGCTCTTGTACCCTCCAAGGCCGACAAGACTCTGACTGCCAAAGCCACCTCCACCAGAGCCTCCTCTGCCACCACCATGGCGGCTCAAGCAGGAGAAGCCGCTGGTGGATCTCCGGCTCCCTCCAGAGACCACAGCAGAGCCACTACTGAAGCCCCGGAATCCACCGCCTCCTCCTCCGCCTCCTCCTCTTCGAGACTTGCAAGAGATCTGACAACTCATGATGGCCTTTTGTTGTTGTTGTTCAGCAAGTAAAGTAGAAGAAGATCCGAGTAGACCCAAGGCTGGAGACTGAACTGTGCTGTTGGGAGACTCGCAGGGTCCTCTTATATACCTGCCAACTAGGTGTTGGTGAGCTTGGGTGTGGGCCCACTTATGCATGGGTTTGGTCTGCCTGGAAGCTATTCTTGGTGAGTGATTATCAACCTAATGGCCATTAAAACATCTACTAATCAGCCCCATTCCAGAACCTGCTTCGATTGCGAACTCCGGTTTATCTGCGCATCTGTCACGCAATTTGATTTTTGTAAAATCATCAGAAGAGCAGATTAGGCTTTGGGTTTCTCAACTTGGAAAAAAAAATGTCCTGCAAAATGCTGCTCCCTGTTCTGGACCGACCCATGGGAAGCTAGCCACCACCCAGGCCTGTGTGGGCTTACCAAAGACTCTGAGAGCGCTCACTCCAGCTTTCCACCTCTCCTGCTTCTCTGTGGCCCAAGCTGGGGAGGGTGACAGCGGTGGAGACTTGGGCCTTAGCTTACAGAGAGAAACTGGCTTGCTATGCTGCAACAGTGTAGCCATTTATCAACCTCTTCTTCACAGGCCACACAAAACATACACATAGGCAAACACTAGGGAAGGAACCCTTTTCAGTTCTGTCTCCATGAACTTTTATGGCCATCAACTCTGCTGCTTTCTGCACTAACGCAGAGGGAATGAAGCGTGAAAGGACAAGCAAGTTCTGTCCTTAAGTCTGTGTGACTCAGGGAGCTCATGAAAGTGTTGTACAGACTAAGTGTGGCTTTGAGATCCGAGTGTGGACCAACTTTGCTGCTCAGAAACCATGTACTGTCTTGTGGTTCTGAAGGCAACGAGAAGGAAGGCTCTTCGCTGACATTTAAAGATGGGTGAGCGTTGGGAAACCCAGCCAGCCTCTCTGTCTGGAGTCACCAGCTGCACAGAACATCACACTAAATTCAGGCAGTCTTTCCTGTCCTTGTGGCTACACGGGCAGGACAGACACTGAGGGAGAAACAGAATCAACTCAAAGTCAGATTCTAAGTTTCAATCTCAGTTTTGTCATATATTGGCTGTTTGACTTTGAATTAAACTTTGTTGCCTTAGCTATGGAGTAGAAAACTGATAGGCAATGTTTTGGTAATTATAAATGTTAAATGCTGTTATTTTGAGTGAGACAAAGATATTTTCTTTTCCTTTCAACCTCAGTTTGCTAGTCTCTCTTCTCATGGCTTAGGCCACACTTTCATTGTTTGAGAGAAATGGCATTGTATAACTACCATGTTGTTCTGTGAACCTGGGTTGCTCAGTTTCCTCACCTATAGAAAGTGAGAGAGAGAGGAGGAAGAAAAATTGGAGAAGGAAGAAGAGGAGGAGGAGGAGGAGGAATAGGAATAGAAGGAGGATGATGAAGCATACACATGCAGGATACGGTTGCTAGTTAATAGCTGAAGCTCAATGAATTGTATTTACCCTCTTGTTCTCCCCCTTCTCAGCCCTATGTGGTAACTACACGGCAGGGATGGGAACAGAGATAAGGAACGGAGAACTCGTTGTGCTATTAGATTTGCAGTAAAAGAATGCTGAACAAAGCAATCCAAGAGTCTCCTCGATTTTTTTCCAATCCAGCTTATATAATTACAATCATGCAAATAAACTATAAAGCTAAAAGCTTTAGAGTCTCCATCCAAAGCCAAATGTGTCATTATCTATGGGTATTCAAGCAACGCCCTAATTGTCCATTACTCCACTATGACTCTGTTGAGGCCACACCAGCTTCAGAGGGGTCTTAGTATCTAAGTTAAGAGAAGGGATAAATGTTTAGTGGGCATCTGCCATGTCTTAGTTTTGTGCCCAGCACTTGGTCAACATTTTAATTTTGCTCTCAACAATCTCCACTGAGTATCTGCCCCTTCTAGACCCAGTCTGTGGTGTGTGAAAATCAAAGAATAAAAAAAAAATCGTCTTCCTCTACTGAAAAGTGGGGATTAGAAGTAATGGAACTCAGTCATTACATAAAATTTTGTTCTATGTGGTTTTTTTTAAATTTTACCTTTTTAAAAATAATTTCAATGAATTTTAAATGTAGCATGGTTTGCATTATTAAAGGGAGTGAGACGGGAATTAAGACTCCTAGTCTAGCTATGGTTGATGTGCATGGCCATAGGAGCCTTTATCCCAGATCATCACTGTGACACAAGGACATTAGCTTCCTGGTGAAAGCACAGCTCTTGTCTCTCAGAACAGAGCGGAACTCCTGTGGCCCAAACCCCCTCTTGCTCCCAGTACCTTTTAAAATAAGTTGCCAGCAAACCCAAGGCCCTGGTGCTTTTCATGGGTTTGCAAAGCAAATGCCTGTCTGCTGGCCAGTGGGGCAGAACCCTGAGCCCTTGGTAGTGAGCAGAGAGGAGTCAGTTCTGTAGCCCACAGAAATGAAGTCTAAGCAGGTGTGGGAGCTGACAGCAGGAGTCTTCCACACCACACACACACGCCTTAGCAGCATGTTCTGTACAGCGTCCTGGGCACAGTCTTCTTCATGTTCTAATGAACTTGTCCCTAGACTTATGCAGGGAAGAGCCAAGGTCACATTCATCTTTACCGTAAACCTCCATCTCCCAGGGCAGTCACCCAGGAATAAGCCTGCTACCAAAAACTCATTTCTCTGGTTTGGTTTGGGACTGCAGGTTGGCCCTGGTGCAGGACTTACAGTGGTGACTTTGCCTGTATTTTCGCAGCTTCTCCCGTAATCCCTGTGGGAGTAGTCCCACGTTTCTTCATGATTTCAAACAAGCTCATCTCCCTTTCCCAACTGAACAGAATATCCAGACACTCTCAAAATAGAAAACAAGTATTGGGTTTTTAAGAGCAGAAATAAAACAAACAAATCACAGCCACACACTCCCACCCCTCCTCCAGCCTCTGATAGCTGAAAATGGCAAAAACACAAAGTGGGGCCAGTCATGTCCCACAGCGGCCAGCATGCCCACACTGCCCGCAGCCCCCGTCTGCTTCCATCTGAGCACCAACAGGCTGCTCCAATGAGCTCCATCACAGAGCCAGCGGCTGCAAGGAAAGGTGGGACAGAGCCTGGCAGGCTCCCAGTCCGAGACACTTGCTCAACTTCTCCCTCCAGGGCCTTTCTTTGTAAACGATTATTCTAAACTGCTTACTCAGTCCAAGTCCCAGGCCCTGACCCAGTTCCCCATCCCAGCTCTAGCCTCCCCCTCATGTGTTACCTAACCTGTTCAATTTTTAGTAGTTTGGGCTCTGCTTACCCCGTTTTCTGAAAGGAAAACATGGCTGCTGATTTTAAGGGGCTCTAGACAAACTGGCTGTTACTGGAAAGGCTAACTGGCAGTTCCCATAAGCCTGGCTCTGCAGGACAGTCCCAGAATGAAGAAATTCCAGGACATACATGCCAGGCTTCTGGAGAAAGCAGAGTGTGCAAGCTTCAGAAGTGGAGGGACAATGAGGACAGGGGTAGGCCTGGTGGCCAGCAGGCATTTGACACATGTTTGTGGAATGCAGTAATTAGTGAAAAACAAATCAATAAATCAGTGAAGACACCAGCATAGGGCCTGGCTTATAGTTGGTGATGAATGACTGTCACTTCTTCCCCTTTGCTGTGGACATACATGACATATGTAATTTAAAGTGTGTGTGTGTGTGTGTGTGTGTGTGTGTGTGTGTGTGTGTGTGTGTGTGTTTTTGAAATTGGGTCCCATAACCCACACTAGCACTAAGCTCATGGTGCTCCTGCTTTAGGCTCCCAAGTGTGAGGATTATAGACATGTACTACCGTGCCCAGCTTTCTGGCCCAGAATACTGTATTCCGTACTGTGGATTTGTTCTCTGCATGGTGGTTCTGTAGCTGCATCAGCTCAGTTTCTTGTGCAGGCATCCTAAAGGTTCACGGAGACCTGTCCCCTGTTGGCTAACATGCTGCAACATGGTACATGTGTGGTCCCATGCCTTCATTCATACAGAGAGAACTGCAAAGGGTTGTCCATGGATAGCTCTGCTGCTGCAGCCCCAATCCTCCTCCAGACATATGGTTCCACATTGCCCCTGCCAGACCTGGGCACTCAAACCTGGAGGGACCAGGCTGTCAGGTGTCGTATCTCACCCTAGTCAGGGACCTCATAGAAGTGTCACAACCTTGTGCTCATGCTGTCTTCATGGGTCAGAGACCCATACCTTACTGCCACCATCGACCTTCATAATTCATATCTGGCCTCCCCTCCCCAACACCAGAGGAAAGAGTTCCTTCTTCTTGTCAGAGTTTCTGTATTGCCTCCATGGGGACAATTGTAGGTGGAGGCTGGTGGAGGGATGCCCTCTCCCCCCCAAAAAAAAATGAATCAAAATACACATTTAATCAACTTTTATTTTAAAAGCCTAAGTTCAAGCGATCCCTGCTGTTCAGTCTAGCAATGAAGTTTTTACGAACCATCTAGAACAGCCAAAGGCTTCATCCTGGGTGAGGTTTCCACTATAAGGAGTTGGAGACAGGCAATTGTTTTTGTTTCTTGACATCAAAATCAATAGATATTGAGAATTCATCTTTAAAAACCTTTAAATTAAGAAAAACATAAATAAAACCATTGCTAATTAAGCAATTAAAAATAGAGCTAGTACAGTCATTCACCAAGGATGTATTAGATTTATGACCTGAATTACATTTTTATGAGCTTTGGGCACACTTCACAGCCCATCAGGTATTCAGAGAAGCGTGTTCACCTCTGGTTAGCAGACTTTTACAAGGGAAGCTGCGTGGTAAACCCAGGAAGAGTGTGTTTAGGAGTAAAGGTCAAGTCCTTGTATCAGGAAGCACATGTGTCACCTGTATGAATCAACTCACTCAGCCCCATTCATTGCCTGTGGACTGAGCAAGGGTCATGGAGACCCTTGGAGAAGGTGTCAGAGGACCTGGGTCTGCTGACTGTGACCTCTCTTGGCCCAACCCCTAGCCATTCTGGGCTTTGGTTTCTCCTCTGTGAAGTGAGTGCCGTACTACAGATCCAAAAGGTTCAGATACCAGCCATGCTGCAAGAAGTCTCAGAGATGAGCCCTTTTGAGAGCTGAGGCGGCTCTTGGAGAGCCTAAGAACAACATATGCGGTGTCATCCCTGCTTCCCACCATTCCCAGGCAGGTTCAAGGGAAGGTGGACTGCAGGATCCCCGAGGAGGGGAGAGGAAGGGAAAATAGCCAAATGTCACCAGCCGGTGACAGGGTTTTGTTTGTAGGGTGGACAGTTAGAATATGAACAGACAAGCTTCCTTGTCTTTGATGCATGACTGAGCTCCTGGGGGATGTTCATCCCTGATCATTCACAAATGTCTAGAGAAAACTCACGCATAGATCTCTCTTTGAAACTCCCTTTTGCCTTCAGAATAAAGCTGAACCTCCCTAGCCCAGCTCTGGAGCTCTGATCTCTCCCCTCCCTCAGCATCCTCTTCTAAGGCACCAGGGAAAGTGGCACCTTCACCTCCTCTCCTGGGGTGCCACAGTCATCACGCAGGAATACTTTAAAGAAATCTCTGAAAGTCTCCAAACCGTCTCCTCCTCAGACACCTAGACTGTGGCCGCCGCTCATCTCGACACCTGCTTTGTTTGGGTCTGTGTGCATGCATGCTGTGTCTCCCCCATCTGAGGAAAACCCAAAGATGCAGGTATTAAGAAGTGTCTGAGGAGAACCCTCCACACCAGCCACTCACAGTCAAGCAGAAATAATGCCTCTCTGGTAAGGAAAATTATAATATCAGAGTTTTACGATGAAGATGTTATAGCAGGCTTGTCCAGGCAAATCCATGAAGCCAGATCATTGCCAACATACGTTACCATTGCCCTGCTAAGTACAGATGCTGGGAAACAGAAAGGACGACCTGGTTTTGCCAAGCAGATCTCCCAGACCCCGCCCACTCCACAGCAGAGACATCTGGAGTTACTGTCCCCCAGGAGCAGAGCAGGAGGCAGCGGGCTGAAGCGGCTGGTACACTTCTCTTTGGCATCCTTGATGGGACCTGAAGGTCTTCTCATTGGATTGGTACTTTTGTGTGTGTGTGTGTGTGTGTGTGTGTGTGTGTGTGTGTGTGACTGTGTCTGTTTGTGTATGAATGCTTGTATATGTGAGTGTATATGTTTGTGTATATCTAAGTATGTATATCTGTGAGAGTTGTGAGTGTGTATGTGTGTGAATGTGTGTCTGTGTGTATGCATTGTGTGTGAGAGTGTGTATGTCTGTGTGTGTCTATATGTCCATGTGTGTGTGTGTGTGAGTGTGTGTGTGTGTGTGAGTGAATGAGTGTGTGGTGTGTGTGTGTGAGAGTGTGTGTGTGAGTGTGTGTGTGAGTGTGTGTGTGAGTGTGTGTGAGTGTGTGTGTGTGAGTGTGTGTGTGTGTGTGTGTGTATGTGGGTGTGTGTGATGTGTGTGTGAGTGTATTTTCCTACTCTCATTCTCAGTCTGCTAACAGCCCATGAGAGGAGACTCATAACAGTGAGAAATGGAGACAGCAGAGTTTCTCCAAGACATCTGTTTGTGGTGTTCATCACGGTCTCCCCAAGACCATTCCACCCCAGCTTTTCCGTGCTGGCAACTCCCCCCCCCAATAAATGCCCTTAATTCTTTAAACTAATGCTCCTTGTTCTGGTCCATCATAGCTTTGCCTTCATTCCCTCTTCCCTTGCACCAGGTCCTAGGTGTCAGTAGTACTTGGGGTTCTCAGATCACAAATGCCTCCGCTTAATCCGTAAGCAGCAGTCCCTGGCTGGACTCTGGGCAATGTGTGTACACTTGAATGCTGACCCAGGAGCATTTTCTTCCTTGAGAAGGAATCTCATGTGTCCACAGGCATATGACCTAAATCTATGAGCCTGTATCCTGAGCTGCCCTCACTTCCCTGTGTCTCTCACTAGTTGCTCCAGGCCATGGCTGGCAGAACCGATGTTAGCACGTGATAGTGCCCAGTCGGTATCCAATTGGCTGACTTTTCCTAGGCCACTGCTCCCCGAGCACATACCAAGACACGTGTGGAAAGAACTTTGCTGTGTCTGGATTCTCTTGGTTTCTGCTCACACCCCAGAGGGTGGAGATGGTGGGCGGACCAGCACAGAGTGGGAGGGGCTGCAGGGAGTGCTAAGGCCCCAGGACTAGGAGAAAGGAGACCTGCAAACTGTGCGGTCAAATGTGACGAAGAGTAGACCCCTGGCTCTCTGAAGTCTCAGGAGCTCATATGCCACAAACTGGAAGAGAAGGGAGATCTTTGTCATCTGTCCTGCCCACGAGAGAGCATGGCTTACCTCCTAGTGGGTGTGTGACGTCAGCGGGAATCTACTGTGGGGTTTTTAAAGGACAGGTTTCAGAGGCTCTTGTCCTGTGACTTTGGGAACACAAAAATAGTGTTGGCCCAAGCCAGGAGCAGTGTGAAGACAGTTAACAAAAGAGGTAATGGCCTCCCTTACCCCAAAGCCCTGCCTCGGGTGCAGTGGGGGTCCTGGCATAAAGCTGGGCTACCACCACACCACAGGGAGCACCCAGCCTCTCTGGGAGGAGGTCACGACAGCTGAGACAAGACTGCAAGACAGAGCGGAAGCCCTGAATTCTAGGGTTGCCCAGAAGAAGACACGGAGGATGGGTCCACGAGCTGAATGAAAGCCTGGGAGGGGAGGAGGAGAAGGCACCTGGGAAGCAGGGAGCCAGTGCCTGCCGCCAACCGCTAGTACTGAAGGATGAACACATTTGCGCAGCTCCTCCCTCAAATTTGATCTCTTACTCACTATACACCCTCCTGGGCTCTCCCTTCACATCTTTCCTCCCTAGGTGAGCACTGAGACTCAGAGCTCAGCCCCTGCCTGAAAGTGTTCCACCTACAAGAGGCATCTTTCCCAGCCCCTGGCCTGGACCTGGGCAGTTTGGACCCATCATGAATCAGAGCATCACACTGGATCAGGCAGGAACTCACTAAAAGCAGAGTTCACCTTTGTCCCAAACCTTGGCACCAAGGGTGAGTGGGAAGGAGAGTTAGTTGCCCAGCAGTGGAAGAGGCTTCTCCCTGTCATTTAGGGCTTCTCTTTGCCCTAGGCTCTGTATTTATTTTTCAATGCCTGTAGTATCCCCGTGGACATGATTTTGAGGGATTATCTATTTAGGGGAGAAAACTCTGATGATTCAAACCCCGGCATGGAGCCCTTCAATGAACATAGCAGCAATGCTGTCCTGAGCCCAGACTGCGAAGGAGAGGTCGCAGGCGGGGTGGTGGATGCTCCCACTCCAAGCCCTGCTCTAGCTGTGCACTAATGAAGGACACCTACCCACCCCACACAGCTGGACTGAGGCCTGCCTTCATCACTTATTACCCTCTTGAACTCACAAGGATGATCTATCCCAGTTGGCCTTTGCCTCCTGACCTGTGAAGTAGAGATAACAGCACCAGGACTAGCTAAAGGTCCAATTGTGCCTGCAACACGCAGCACAACTCCCAGGGTGAAGCATTTGCTTCACCTTGCCCATGGTTTGCACATATCACAAAGATGCTGAGAAGTTCTCCCCATGATTTGCACATGTCAAAGATGCTTAGACGTTCTAACTCCATGATAACAAACTGAAAACACCCAAATTTCCTGAGCTTCATCTTGCTGCCTGGTGGTGCACCCCTTACCTGATATTCAAGCCCATCGCTCAGGCCCTCCCCATTCCCTGAAGCATCTGTCCCTTCTTCCTGCCAATCCTACCTAGCTCTGGGCTCCACCCCGGGTAGGTGCCAGGCACCCAGCCATTATATAGCAGCTTTAGTGAATGGGCTTCCTCATAATAAATGCATTTTGCTTTTTGAAAAAGAATTGTGTGTGTGTGTGTGTGTGTGTGCATTCTCATAGCATGTTGGGGAGGTGCCTGTGAAGCCATCAGATTCCCCTGAAGCTGGAGTTACAGATAATGTGAGCTGACCAACATGGATGTTGAGAACTGAACTCTGGTCCTCTGGAAGAGCATCAAGTGCTCTTAACTGCCAAGCCACCTCTCCAGCATCACTTTTGCTTTTAAAAGAGCTTTTTATTCAAATTTAGCTGCCCATATCTATGGAGTACAGTGCAATGACTCAATATGGGTGACCAGTATATACTAATCAAGCAGAGGCATTCATTTCCACTCAGGGGACAATAGTTGAGTGCTTGAAGACGCAGGAGAACGGGGAGCAGGACACACCTCTCGCACCTCATCCCACACTCAGAACCTTGTCAAGGAGGAGCAGCAGGGACAGGCCCCCTTGGTGGTCACTACAGGTCACCCTTGCACATATCACTAGCTTTGATAACCACCTCAGGAAATGATTACGGTCAATGCTAAAGCATTTCACACACAGTAGAGCCTCTAAAGACCAAAGATAATGGCTGAGGGCCACAGACCATACATCTGTTAGGGAATCCATTTCTGCTAGCTCCACCCTCTCTGACCCAATTCCTCCCACTATGGGACAAATATTGAGCTGAAGTTTTCTGCCCCTTGAAGGGCTTTCTCTCTTCCTTCTGGCCTCTGCACAGACAGCTCAGAAACCTGGCAGAGATCCCCTTAGCTGTTTGCTATCTTCGCATGTAAGAGGAAGAGACAGGTGGATGAGTTGTGGAGGTTGGTGACAAAGCAGGATCCTGGCTCCTTCACTAACCTGTACCAGCCCAGACAGCACTAATTTCACAGCCAGAACAAAGGCTGAGGAGCAAAGGCAGGGACCTAATAAATACCGCAGTCAACACTCAATTACCCATAATGATGGAAAGTAGGAAGCATATGGCTGTGTCCTTAAAGCTGTCTAAATCTTTCATTGCGATGCTTCCTTCCCTTGGGGCTGTCGGGGCAGCAGACCAGCCACACCTCCCCGATAGCTTCCCTATAGATGGGCCAGGAAAGGGCTGATAAATTGTGTTTAGGACCAAGTTGCCCAGGTTGGCGACAGCTTTTCCATGAAATGACTGCATTTCCCCTGCTCCTGCTAAGCATGCACCTCTCTGTGGTGGCACGTGGCGGGCTACAAGTACCAAGGAGGTGGCACAAGGCTTCTGGACACCACCTTGCCTCCAAGCCTGATGTCTTTACCATGGAAATACTTTTTATCTATTGTAAAACCAAGGGAGGATGGATGAGGAGATGCGGCCAAAACCAGAGCATTCCCCCAGGAACCCAGAGGCTTCCTTTAATCCCAAACACACCTTAGCAGTTAGCACAGTGGGAATGAAGACATCCAACTGTTTCACAGTACATGATGATCTGATCATGGGTGATCTTGCCTGAGAATCATTTCAATCTTTCCTCAGGAACACAGAGATAGACATCGTATTCATCACTTGCCTGGAATGTTCTCTCAACCTCACCAGGTACAGGACAAGAGGAAGCCAACTGTGCTGACACCAGGAGAAACTTATACCAATGGCCATATTACATAAAGAGTAGAAATGTTGAATGTGAGACAGCATGGGATTTGGGAACAGAAAACTAAGCCTAGGCCCTGCTGTCCACATCACTTCCACTATCCCATATAATTGAGGTTAAATGGGCATCTCAATCTGGGACAGACAGGTGACAACCATCCAAGTTAGAGACTGACTTACAGGCTCTTCTTTTGAGAGGGGAAATGCCTGGGAATCCTGTCTACCCACCATCCCACCTCCACCCATGACCATGATCCACCCTCCAAGACCCAATCCAGACATGCTTTCTTCTGGAATGGTGGACCGGAGATCTATGCCATCGGGTCCCTCCCTCTGATTCCTGCCCGCTCAAGTCACTGGCCAACAAGAATTCTCTGCTCATCTGTAGTGCACAACATACACTGTGCTGTGTCCTTGGGACGAGAAGGGGAGGATACAGTCCCCTCTCTCAAGAGATTTATTATCCCATGGGTGATTCATGAACACTACAGTGATGCACACTGCGGAGGTGGTGTGCTGGTCAGTGGAGGAAAGTCCTGACTTGGAGTATTTCCTAATTTATGTGGCATGAAAACACCCACCATAGTTAACTTCAAGCTATCACATGATATAATGGACTTTGGCTAAAAACAGGCACTCCACTGGTTTCTATGAGCTGGCATGCCACCACACATACCTACCAAGAGCAAGAAAATGGAAATATAAAAAACGAGGCAAGAGTGAGGGAATGAGGGGCACCTGTGTCCGTCAAAGGATGGACACACATTGTACACTTGAAAAAGGAAAGAGGAACTAACTCTGAGATGAAGAAACATTTGCATAAAGATGCACAGGTTTCATTTGTTTAGCAGATAATAATACCACGCCTCTCTCTAGGCCTGGCCCAGGCAAGAAACCAGTTGGCAGTGGCATTCCCAACAGATGATGTGAGAAGTGTCCTGCGTAGGTTCTCAGTAGAGACCCCATGACTGCCATCCTCTCCTACCTTACTAACTCAGCAGGGCTTGCCTCCTCGGCATCTCAGAAGAACCTGCTTGGTGTATCTGCAGGGGGTAGCTGTCATGACGGTAACATCTGAATCAGGGTATCTTACTAGAGTTAGATGTTCAGTGTGGTTAATGGCTCATCTGTGTTGGGTGAACTTGATGGGCAGGTCTTTAAAAGAAAATGAGTGACTAGGATAGGGAGGTAGCTCAGTTGGTAAAGTATTTGTTGTGTCAGCATGAAGACCTGAATTCAATACTCAATGCCCAGATAAAGAGCCAAATGGCTGTGTGTGCTTGTAATCCTGGGCTTTACTGGCGGGCTGGCCTATCCTACTCAGGGAAACACAGGCTCCCACAAGAGACACTATCTCAAGAAAACAAAGCAGACAGCACCTGAGAAATAATACCAAGCTGACTCCTGGTGTACACAGTTAGTATTCAGGCATCTGTACTGACCTGCCCTTGAGGTTCTGACAGGATACATCTTCAGCTGTAGCCACTAAGAGCACAATCTGTGCACATTCACTACGGCCCTATTGAAAGGTGGGCCTTGCCCATCTGCTGTCTCTTTCTGTTTGCCTCTCTCTCTGTGCCTCTCTCTGTCTCTCTGTTTCTCTCTGTCTCTCCCCCACTCTCTTTCTCTTCCTCCACTCTTGTCAATTCTCTGCTCCCCTCTCTGCCCCTTCTCTCCTCTTCCAATAAACCTCCCATGTGAGCCCTGTTATATAGCATGACTTCTCTTCACGACATACAGCATTTTTAAATAAATTACAACACACACATATATACATATGCACATACACACAGAAAGAGGGGTGAGGGATGAAGAGAGAGAGACAGAGAGAGAGAGAGAGAGAGAGAGAGAGAGAGAGAGAGAGAGAGAGAGAGAGGGTGACAACAAGACTATTACCCCAAAGGCTGCTTACCCCAGGGACAAAGCTGACAGCACCTACCCATGACAGAGGCCAAACCACAATGGCCTTTTGCACATCTTTCTAGTAAAAATCAAGATGAAGGGCTTCATTCACCTCATCCTGAAAATGGCCTCAGAAAATGGCCATTCTGACATCACTGTTACATGGCACATTCGTCAGAATTGCAGCATTTCTTCCAAATTGAAGCATTTGCTTCGGGGGGGGGGGGGGGGGGGAGCCTCTAGAGACTTGGTTCCCAACCTTCCTAACACTGTGATCCTTTAATACTGTTCGGTGTATTGTGTATTAAAATTACCTTTGTTGCTGCTTCATAACTGTAATTTTCTACTATTATGAATCATAATGTAAATATCTGTATTTCCCAATGGTCCTGGGTGACACCTATGTAAAGGTCATTTGACCTCCAGAGGGGAGGTGACCCACAGGTTGAGAACCACTGCTCTAGAGCCTTGAATGGTAAACAAAGTCATGTATCTAGGAGGAATAGAAGCTACAATTCTTAAGGGCCTACCAGCAGAGTAAAAGGGAGAATTTTGGTCAGCCAAACTGAAAGATGTTTAGATTGTGGAGTTGCTGCTGACCATGTGTGAGCTTGTGTATGAGTGTGTGAATATGTGTGGGTTTTAGGGAGTCATCCCCTACATCAGGGTGGCTTTCTGCTTCTGAATTATCCCTGCACTATGTAAGTAACCCTTCACTTATATTCACTTATATGAGTGTGTGTTTGAGTGTTTGTGAGGGTATCTGTGTGTGCTTGAGTGTGTGTATGAGTGATAGTGTGTGCAAATGTGTAAGAGTTGTGTATGCAAGTGTGTGAGTTTGTGTATAAAAGTGTGATTTGTATGAGTGTGTGTGTGTGTGTGTGTGTGTGTGTGTGTGTGTGTGTGTGTGATCTCTTCAGGGAAGGTCTGTCACACACAATGACATAGCTTTCCTATCAGATCTCCCATTGCATCACCCACTTTGCCCATGGCAAATTCCCCACTAATAAATAATTATGTAACTTACTGCATACCCCCAACTCCTCACCCTGAGCCCTGTTTTCAGGAAGTATTAGCTCTCTGAGGTCTTTCTAAAGAGCTGATGAGGCTCCTCTCTTTGTTGGGTCTTTGGGCCCCAGGAATGGCCCTAGGGATCTCTCCAGCCCCACAAAGTACAAACATCATTGGTTCCCCTGCCAGGTTCCCTGTCCTCCCCTCAAGCCCAGCCCTGCAAGGGAAACTGTCCTGGCACATGCTAGATAGAAAATCAAGCCAGTAAACGTGTTTAAGATCATGGAGTGTGCACTTCTGCATCCAAAACAGTTTGAAGACCCAAAATTTAACAGCCCATATGCTGCTTCTTAGTGATTTTAAACTTGTGACAGATGAATATACATATCGTATCTCAAACACTGGGATTCACGCAGGTTAAAATGGAACACAAAGGAACACTCACTTATCATGTCATCACAGAAATTGTGACATTTGTCTGGGCCTTGAATAAAATGTCGTTTTTTAATTCTTACATTTATTTTGTTTCACTTTCTGTGGGCGAGTATTTTGCCTATGTGTTATATCTATGCACTGTGTTCGTGCCTAGTGTCCAGAAAGGCCAGAAGAAGGTGTTGGGTCCCCTGAGGCTGGAGTTACAGATCACTGTGAACCAACATCTAGGTGCTGGGAATTGAACTTGAATCCTCTGCAAGGGTAGCCAGTACTCTTAACCACTGAGCCATCTCTCCAGTCCCCAATTATGTGTGTGTGTGTGTGTGTGTGTGTGTGTGTGTGTGTGTGTGTGTGTTTTAAGTACTTCACACATGTCAAGCAAGAGCTTCACCACCCCAGATCTCAGCTTACTGTTTTACTAAGTTGCCTGGGCTGGCCTTGAACTTGTAATCCTCCTGCCTCTGCCTCTGGAGCAGCTGGGATTACATGTGATCTACCAAGCCTTACTGAAAATGTCTATTTTAAACTTCCTAATAATTGTACGTACTTTTCAGTTTCCGCTGCAGAGTCGAACAAACATGGAAACAGCCACTTCTCATAGAGGTGACTTTCCATCCCTCTCTATCTACTGTCATATTGCTCTTAACTGTTTGTGAAATATTTAGATTGAGAGTAAACAATAGGCGTTAACAACCTCAAATGGACTCTTTCCATTCCCTGTCCCGTAAATATCCTGGTGAGATGGCTAGAACATGTCTACAGCTACAGAGAGGCATGTGACAGTGGAGGGACAGCAGCAGCCACTGCCCCCAGCTATCCCCAGCTCCTTTACAGTCCCCATCTACAAGCTTTTGAGCCACACTGCATATGTACTAGGAACCTGAGCAGAATTAAACCAAGCAACCCAGGCCAAAGACTGACCCCTTTTTCAAAAGAGTTCTGTATTTTTATTTATTTTATGTGCATAAGTGTTCGCCTGTACATATGTGTGTGTGGGCAATAGGCCCATGCCTGGTGTCCATGGAGGCCAGAAGAGGCCTGAATACCCTGGAACTAGAGTTGCAGATGGTTGTGAGCTGCCATGTGGATGCTGGGGACTGAACTCAGGTCCTCTGAAAGAGCAGCAGTGCTCTTAACCACTGAGCCACCTCTCTAGCCCCTAGCTTTTTTTTTTTTTTTTTTTTTTTTTTTTTCCTTGAACAAGCAAAAATATTCTACAAAAAGCCTATGAGGGCAGCCCAAGCCAAAGCCATGCCTTTTACTTTTTAAAATAACTGATCAAAATATTCTAGAAGTTCAGTCTAGGAACCTGAGAACATTTGGAACAGGAAAGAGAGATCTGGAAGATGTGGGAAGAGAGTGGGGAACACACACAGACATGGGACCTCACAATTGGAAGCTATCTACCTTCTACCCAAGGCTTGAGTTCTCTCTATAGCGCCCCCTAGCCGGAGTTCCCTCTATTGCCGGTCTCAGGGGACAGCACTTGCCATGCAGAGGTTTAGGCCTGGATGAACATTTTCCAGAGGGACCCCTACAATTCCTAAGAAGCCTGGCCCTCTTCCACACAAGAGTGGTGTGATTCACCTTCACCAAAAGTGGCATCGCACGCCACCCTCAATCGCTGTCTCTGATCTTTCAAGTCCCCTTTCTGTTCCACTTCTAGCCTCTGAAAACTTGAGGTTCTCAGTGGATTGTTTCAAGTGTGCATTGGCATTTTGCCTGCATACATGTCTGTGAGAACCCCACACCAAGAGAGACCTAACTGCTTCCCCACATTTTCATAACCAATGAGCAGAGCCAAGGAAAATGCTTTTCCTGCTATCACTGCCAAGAATCTTCCTGAAGTGTTCCATCTTCCCTCCCTGTGCCCAGGAGCCTCTGCCTTGCACAGCTAGTCCAGGCAGCAGTGGCTGTGTGTAATGACACCTCTGTACCAGCAGAGGACACTCCACACTGCCTAGACAGAGCAAGAAGGGCCTATTGACAGATTGGAAACTGGGTGTGGGTGGGAACACCTCTGCATGAACCTGGGAAGGTCATAAGTTGACTAAGACTGTGCCATTTTTCTGATAATGGATTGGCAGGGAGTGTCAGGTGTCCTCCAGCAGATATGGGAGGAGCGAGAACGGTGACACAGAGTGGTGCAGAGCATCATGGGTATCCATCCTTTCAACCTAGAATTAAAAATTATTGGCACCACCCAAATGTCTTGTGGGCATCTTTCCTTTCTCTCCTGTCTGGCACAAGGATTCAGCCAAACTTTGCTTTAAAGAGCTATTTTATAGACCACATTTGTGCCTTCTAACTGTAGCTGCCTACAGGCCACAGTTTCTTGTTCCAGGAAAGGGTCTCGGCTACTTACCTGATAGCTCCCATCTGCCTCTTCCTTGACCTTGCTCTGGCTCTACTCTACTTGAGTCCTCTGTCTCCTTGGATTTCTCTTCCATGCTTCTTCTTGCAATATGCCTGTCCCTAGGTTTCCATGACAGCATGCCCTCTGACTTCCCAATCCTTAGTGACATCTCCCTTAACATGTTTGACGGTTTGGGGTTTTGTTCTGGTTTTGTTGTTGTTGTTGTTGTTGTTGTTGTTTTCCTTAGTCTGTAGACAGAATGGTCCTTGGGTTCTGTTTTTAATCATCTTCTTCTTTTTAAATAATTTATTTAATTTTATTTTGTGTGCATTGGTTTGAAGATGTCAAATTGGAACTGGAGTTACAGTTGTGAGCTGCCATGTGGATGCTGGGAGCTGAACCCAGGTCCCTGGATGGGGGATGTCTTTCTGTAAATATGTTTCTATTATTGGTTAGTGAATAAAGCACTGTTGGTTGATAGGGAAGCAAGATAGATGGAACTAGGAGAGGTGGAGGATTCTGGGAAATGTAGGACAGAGTCGTGATGTGATCTCAGGAGGAGAGGATATGTGAGTCTGGCGTTCTCGGTAAGATAATACCATGTAGAAATACATATATTAGTAATTATGGGTTAATAATTAAGACAGAGCTAGCCGATAAGAGGCTCTAGACGTTGGCCAACAGTATTATAATTAATACCATGTCTCTATGTGTTATTTGGGACTGACACGGCTCTGAGACCAGGCTGGCAGGAAAGTACTCAGAACAAGAACCCAATGTTCTTAACCTCTGAGCCATCTCTCCAGCCCCCATCGTCTTTCTTTTAAGAGACTATGTTGTTTCAATGGTGAATAAAACAAGCTAATGAAGAAAGTTACACATCAAAGAATTCATCTAATAATCTCTCAGTAGGGGCTATCACTTTTCCACAACCAAGAGAGATAGGAAGAGTGTGAATATACTTGAAAGTATGTACCTTAGGTTAATCTCGGAATGCTCTAGTAATGTTCCCATTTCAACACACACACACACACACACACACACACACACACACACACACACACACACACACACACGCCCTAAAGATGTTTGCTGTCCTAGGGATCTTTTGGAAACCTCTGGATATGGTTTTCGCTTGTCAGTCTGACATGGAGGTATTGCTGACATCTAGTGATCAGAGTCAGATTGTGCTTGGCTTCCAGAATTCGTGTCACATGCAAATAAAAAGTGCTTTCCATTGAGTTGTCAAAGAAGTTGTTGCTATCCAAACAATGCATTTCCCTTTCACCAAGAAACCACAGAAGTTTCTTCTTCCTTTCTTCCTTTCTTCCTTTCTTCCTTTCTTCCTTTCTTCCTTTCTTCCTTTCTTTCTTTCTTTTAACCTCTTTGCAAACTTGTGTCATTGATGATGAAGCCATTCAGAATGTCAACATTACCAGAAAATGGTCCACCTTTGCTCTGGTCAAACAGTGATTCCAGATTTGGACACAATGCTGTTTCCTTCCGTATTCCAAAGCAATCTGGCCTAAGATTATACCTAAGGAAATATATGGAGTGGGGAAGGGTTCACAAGTCTCTACCCCTGGCTAGAAGCCGTTCACAGTTGATGGCTCCTGAGGAGGAAACATCAGTTCTCTTCAAAGGGATGTCCTGGTAGGTCAATCATGCTCCCTCGGCAGGTAACCCCCATAGCTATGAGTACATGTGCAACACAAATTAGACTTGGTTGTTAAAGGTGGAAGACATAGGTTTTAAAGGGGTGGGAGTGGGGCTGAATCTGTGGGAAGTGGATATGATTTTTTTAATTTCATACTTGTATGTATGAAATCATCAGTGAATTAATAAAAGCTTATTTTAAAAATATGTGTGATAGTATTACCAACTTTTCCTTTTGTGTCTCCTTTTACATAGCTGGGTCAATATAATCATAAAATATCTATGTTTTTTTCTTGTCCTGACAGTACAGGCTCTTACTTTAAATTTTTGTCATAAGACAGGAATCAATGAGACTAATATCTTTAAAATCCTGACCCAAGGAAATAACATTTTAACCAGACTTGGTGGCTCTTGTCTATAATACCAGTGCTTGGGAGCCAGAAGTAGAAGGACTGCCACCAGTTAAAGGCAAGCCTGGGATATATAGTAAGTTCCAGGCCAGCTTAGGCTAAAGAGTGAGGCCCTACCTTAAATAATGATAATAACAGTAGTAATATTCTTTTTCCAAAGAAATTTTTATCAGTATTCATTTAGCTAAGTTTTTATGCCTTTTTTGTTGGTGGTGATGGTTGGTTGGTTGGTTGGTTGGTTGGTTGGTTGGTTGGTTGTTGGTTGGGGGGGGTTCTGTTTTGTTTTGCTTTGCTTTGCTTTTTTGCTGGGAAATGAAAATAAGACCTTACACATGCTAAGCAAAAACTCTACTACTAAGCTATATATTCCCAATCTTCACAGATAGATAGATAGATAGATAGATAGATAGATAGATAGATAGATAGATAGACAGATGTAGATGTAAGAGACCACTCCACCTTTATTCTAATGAAGGCTTCTGAGAGTTTAGTTCCTAAAACTCCAAGAACACCAGCAGCTCCAGTTCCATATCATCTTTTGGCTTGCTTTCTATCTAAGGGCTAGCAAACATCTCCCAGTCAGTGAAAACCCACAGAAAGGAGTTGGACAGTGGGTTGAGCCATATTAGGATCTGGCACCTGGGTCTCCAGAAGATTGTCTTGGGGCTGGTGTGCAGGTGGGGAAGTTAGGAGCCCAGTCATCTTCAGAGTTAAAGGGCTCAGCTCTGTTAGACAGGCAACTGTATAGGAGCCATATAGGACTGTATAGGGAGGGAAGACTCTGACCAGCTATAGAAGGAACTGGCCAACAACTAGAACATAGTTACCCTTCAAGGAAAAAAAAATGGCCCAGATATATTCCCATGGCTTCTTCAGTCAACAGACTAAGGAAGGATTATTCTGTCTTTCCAGCTATGTGACTCTGAGGGAGACACTTGGGTCTAGGCCAAGGAAGGAGGTGTCTGCTGGTATCTGAAAATTCACACAAAATGCGGAAGCCAGACTGTACTGCCTATGGGTAGAAGCCACAGCCAGGTCCCAAACAGCTTATCAGCTGTGTGGCAACACATTCAAATCTCAGTTGGGTGGAGACAGTCAAGTAGACTTATGAGAGACGTCCAGAGTGGCAGAAAGCCTGAGAAAGGAGAGCAGCTGGATGTACACGTTCTCTTGATGTATGTAAATACCTCAGGACAACAGTTGCCAGAGAAAGGGCAAAGTTGGGAGCAAGGAGCAGGAGAATGTTGACCATGCAGCTGCATTCATGGAGTTCCCTCCTGATGGCTGTGACTGCTTGGAAAAGTAGCAAATACCCCATCCGCATCAGGGCCACCAAGAGATGATGTGTTACTACTTAGGCTTTTGCAGTCTTACTAGAGACTTAAAGATTTTTGCTGAATAGCCCTTCATGAAGCCCCGCTCTCTCCTTGAAGCTTTCTCCACTTGAGCAAGCATTTCCTTTGGAAGTTCTTGGTGGCCCTCAAACTAGTCCTTCTTTCTAAGATAGCTGAGGATTCACTCTGTTTTCCCAACATGGGTGATTACAGTTTACATCTGTAGACCTAATAGGAAACAAACCAGAGCATAAACAGCTGCTGGCCTCCTACATTGCAATTCCATCCTCTGCCTGTACCCACTGGTGTTCCCCAGGCTGGGTACCTCAATCTCACCCTCTCACTCTGCCCTGCCTACATCTAGTCTTCCACCAACCCCCTAAGATCTGACCAATTATTGCTGACTGTGTGCTGTCTATGAAATATATATTCCCATTTTTGGTGGCTCTGCCATCTTTAAAGACTTGAATAGAGTGTGTATTCTGATGTCTCTTGATTGTGCTCTTGCAATTCTCCCTCTCTGGAAGGGTCTATCCAGTCTACTCTGAGTGATCCTTCCCTTCCCTTTTCTTCCTTTAGAGAAAATGGATGTTTCACAGGCTACTAGCCCCCTTTCCCACACATCTATCTAGAGCCAAAAATTAAATCCAGACACATGTCTATAATTTCTGTGCTACTTGGTTCCTTTCCATCAATTGCCGGTTTAAAATAAACTTCAATCATTTGTACCTTTTGTACTCAAAAGGTACAAATCATGACAGTCCATTGTGCTTGGCAGATTTTCACAAAGTACACAAATCCATGTGGCTAACACAGCTTTTGAGGTCTTTTTATGTTTTCCATGAAATAGAGAATATTGGAAAAGTTTATTCCATCCCAATGAGTTGTGATCTTTAGCTACAGCTTCACAAATGAGGTCTGCAAAGCTATGGAAGCCTGGATCTGATACGACTTGTTCTAACCCACCTCACTTGTACCTGAGAATGGCAGGTGAGTCTTCCAACAGAGTACACACAGCACAGGAAATAGTTGGCTCGGAAATCATCTTTTTTACATTCTTGAAATTTAGGTATGGTACTCTGATCTCTCCCTCCCAGAGAAAGTGTCATCACATGAAGCTTTTGCCCACAAATGAGCTCCCCAAGTGCCAAGGACAGTGCCTGTTTGTATTTGTGTCCTCAGTACCACATCCAGGCCTACCCAGCACTCAAAAACTCAACTGTGGGATGGATGGGCTTGCAGAGCGCTTAGCACTCTTTAAGTTCACTGGAGATTCTCCCAGTGTTCCTCAGACAGATCCACAGAGCCACCACATTCATGCCACGCAAGTTCAAGTGTCTATTTAGGCAGTCCTTGGTGATCCTTCTAACCCAATCTGACCATGTTACTCTCCTAGCCCTCGCCTACAACAGCTGTTTCTATCCATTCACAGCTCTCCCTCCAGCAAATCTGATGTCTTGGAGAACTCAGGCATAAGGCTCTAACCCCTCCATTCCTATTCCAGCAGCAGCAATGCAATCCCTTTTCCTCCCACTGGCCCAGTATCTCCTGTAATGGGCCAATAGGTCTCAAAACTCCATCTGAGAATTTCTGTCCATGGCAACACTTGAAGCTCCTTAAGACCAACCGGCCCTTTTTGGTTGGGTCTGGGAATCTCTTCAGCTTAATTTTTGCCAGGGATTTTATGATTTATGCAATTTCACTCTTCCTTCCCTTTGCACTGTCTTCCTGGACTGTCTTTCTCTGCATTGAATAGTCTTATCTTACCCACAAACTCACAGGCATCCCTTAAAACTGCCAGCATCACTTTTCATCACTCTCATAGTTGTTTGCCATTTTCTCTGCCTTGTATGTTTCTATCATTGCTTGGAACGTGGGCGTTGTAATGATATGCTTTTATACTCCCTACTGAAGAAACAGACTCTCGCCCAGCCCTCTGCTTTAGCAGCCATGACAGGTTACAAAAAAGACCCAGCAAAACAGAGGCCTCTGACTCAGCAACATATGCTTGCCTAACCTTGTCCAACCTTCCAGTCACTAGGAAGTCAGATAACCTCCATGTGTCAAGGAACCAATCAGAAGTTAGCTGGCAGGCTTCGGATATGTAACAGTGCCATACAGAGCATAGCAACCACCCTGGGAGGGCCTATAGGCCTTAGCAACCAGTTGACCAATCAATAAATCTGGAAGTGCACCAGTCCTGAAACTGTTGTAGACTCCTAGACCCTCCCCTTGCTCTACCCGAATAAATTTCCTGCCCCAAAGTCCCTCTGGGTCCTTCTCATTCCACTGACTGTGTTGGATGGATGGAGGAACTGATTAACTCGTTAATAAAAGACTCTTCGCTTTTGTATCAGATCGGGTCTCTTGGTGATTTGGGGGGTTCAGAATTTGGGCACAACACCTACCACCTAAGTTTCTAAGGTTTCTGGGAACAAAAACCCTGTATCACCCAGCAGAGTGTCCCCAGTGCTTGATTTATTTACCCTCTGAATCATGCTGTTTGTACAGGAAATCTTAATTTTGCAGTCTTGAATCTAGACACCAAACTCCAAACAAGAAACATACTGGAATATGATAAATAATAGCATAACCTAGGGGCTGGGAACATACCTCAGTGAATAAAGGGCTCACTACACAGGCATGAAGAGTTTGGATCTCCAGTATTCCCATAAAAGTCGGACACAGCAGTGTATGGCTATAATCTCAGCATTGGGGAGACAGAGACTAACAGATCCTTGGAGTTCATTGGCTGGCCAGCCTGGCCAAAGAAAGCAAGAGCTTCAGTTTCTGTAAGAAAGACTGTCTCAAAAAGTAGAGAATGATTAATCAAGGAAGATATCAATGTTAAACTCTGTCCTCCACACATAGCACACACCAAACCACCACACAACAGTGCAACACAGAGTCTAAAACTTAAGTTTAACTACAAGAATATGCATTGTCCTTGAAAGGGTGGTGTCATAACCATTGTCCCCAGAGGTCAGCTCCTTTTATGCAGTAAACCATCCCTTCACAAACCCCCAATCTAATGGGAGTTCACTGACTCTGGACTGACCTTTGGAAAACTGACTTAGAACCAAACTAGGCCCCTGAATGCAGAAGACAGTGGTGGCTTGGACAGTTTGTGGAGCCACTGACAGTGGGACCAGGATCTATCCCTAGTGCATGAACTGACTTTTTGGATCCCATTTCCTATGGAGAGATTCCTTGCTCAGCCTAAACACAGGAGGAAGGGCCTTGGTCCTACCTCAACATGGTGTTGGGACAGACTTCTTGACCAAACAGGAGGCCTTACCCTCTCTGATGAGCAGATGGGGGGTGGGCTAAGAGAAAGGTGGGGGTAGTGGGAGGAGGGAGAGAGAGGGAACTGGGATTAGTATGTTTTTTTAAAGATAAATAAATAAACCACCCGACCCCCATTATTCTAAATCTACAAGCATCAGGGTATTTTTGGTGATGAATTTAGGTGTCTTGATAACAGGGTGGGGTGACTCTGGTAGTTCAATCAATGAAAACACAGGTTACTTCCCAAGCTAATGCATGTGTGCTCAGTGACACACCCATCTTTTACGTGTTCAATTCACACAGATCAGTCACCAGGAGGAGGTTCAACTTTACACACACAGGATCCCTCCGCTCTATAGTGCTCCCTAGGCTGAGCACCTTCTGCATCGTTGTCATTCCCTTTTGCAGACTGCATGTCTTGTTCGTAAGAATTCCTGTTGGTGCATGTGTCCATGCATATGTGTGCGCATATTTATAGAGGCCAGAGGTCAGCACTTGTCTTCTTGGGTCATGTTCCACCTTATGTTTTGATGAAACTGGAGCTCACCTGCTTGGTAAGCTGGCTGGCCAGTAAGTCCCAGAGATCCTACTATCTCCACACCTCTCCCCCCTGTCACACACACACCCAGTGCTGGTGTTTCAGGGACATGTTGCTGCACCTGGTTTTTATGTGGTTGCTTGGGACTCAGACTCCTGTCCTCCTGTTTGTGCAGCAAGCCCTTTACTTAACAACCCAGTGCCCCTGCTTCCCAGCTCCCTCACCCCCCCTCAATGTCATGTATTTCTATGTAACAGACACAATTACAGCTGAGCCTTGGTGGCACGTGCCTTTTGTCCAGCAGGGATAAAAGAGGCAGGGATGGGTGGATCTCTGTGAGTGCAAGGTCAGCCTAGTCTACAGAGCTAGTTCCAGGACAGCTAGGACTACACAGAGAAACTCTGTCTCAAAAAAAACAAACAAACAAAAAAGTCACAATTACATGATTTTTTCTCTTGGCATCTCTTGTCCATTTTACCTAAGAGACAACTGCAGGCTAAGTGAAGAAGTTCATTCAAGGGTCTGCACATCCTGGAGTAAGCTCTGCCCTTCAGAGTGAGTGGACACAGGTTCTCATTCAAAGCTCCTCATTCTTCCATTGCTTCATAACACTTTTCAAACCCTCATCAGTCCAGGCAGCAAGATGTCTGGTGAAGATATTTCTTCCAGCTAAACGCAGAGCTGCAGTGACCTCAAAAGTGGTGGCATGGAAATTTCCACAAGGGAATGCCAAGCCATGCCAAGTAGTGAGCAGTCAGAACTTCATAGAGAGAAACACTGCATGTCAGGGTTGTCAGTCTGTAGCATTTATTAAGGAGAATTGTGTAAAGAGATGGTACAGGTGACAGCAGGATAAAAGCTGTCCCTCTCCAATAAATCAGCCAGGAGCCATCAATCTAGCCAGTTTTGTATGACAGCTTAAGGAATTTGTTTCAGGGCAGGGGCCAGTTGCTACGTGTTTAGCAAAAGGATTAATGTCTCAGTGTTTTAAAGCACCAACCTAAACAGGTTCACCAGTGCAGGGAAACAGCTGAGGTTCAAGCCTGCAGGGAAAGCAAGCTGCTGCCTGGTGGCTGGGTCACAGAGCAGTCAACGCACCCTGTGTTCCATAGTCAGGACACAAAGAAACCTGGAAGAATTGATCCTACAGAAGAGATGACTACATAGGAATGGGAGAACATCCCCTCCCCCTGCTATTTACATAGTACCCTTGCCCATCTGAACCTTCCTTGTTCCTTAGCCCTGGTTGAGCCTGGAGAGTGGAACACACTCTCTAAGCTAAGAAAACTATGTTTAGAGAAATTAACTGACTTTTTCATGATTTGAGAACTATCAGGAAGGTGGTAGTTTGTTGACTCTTTTAAATAAGCATTTACAGAACTGTCTAGGATTCAACAAGCAACATTAGCAATGGCTAACTCATCACCACCACCATCATCATAGGGGCTCACAGAGACTGGAGTGAAAATCAGGGAGCATATGTGGGTCAGACCTAGGCCCTCTGCATGTTATGATTGTATATCTTGGTATCATTGTGGAATTCCTAACAGTAGGAGTGAGGGAGGCTGTCTCTGATTCTTTTGCCTGCTTTTGGGACCCTACTGGGTTGCCTCATCCATCCTTGATATGAGGGTGTGCCTAACTGTACTGTAACTTGTATGCCATATTTTGTTGATATACCTGGAAGGCCTACTCTTTTATGAAGGGAGGAGTGGATCTGGGGGAGAGGGGAGAGAGAGAGAGAGACTGGGAGGAGAGGAGAAGGAGGAAGGGATGTAACTTATGAGAGAAGAATAACTAATTATGTAAACTTTAAAAACCAAAGTGTGAGGAAGGTATTCACTGTGGCTGAGCTATAGTTTGTTTACCTTATTCAGTACTCACAATGATTCCCATGAGGACGATGTAGTTTTGTATCTCTAATGCATAGCTACCACAACTAAGATCTATAACTTGTGTGTTTTCACCTAACTAGTAAGATGCTGAGTACAGATACCTGTGCTTCTGCTCACCCTGCGGTGCCCTCCCTCCTTCTCAGGTTTGATCTGTGTGCCTAGAATGTCTCTTCTTAGATTAGACAAAGCTCTGGCTTGTGGTCTACAAGAGCCTGAAAGAGGGAATGCTGCTTATCTGACTCCCATCACCCCTCTGGGTCCCTGACACCCCTCCTCAGGCCACAGTTCGAATGCTTTGGCTGCTGTAGCCGCTGATCACTGGCTGTTTCACATGACTAGCCTATCTTCTCAATGCGGGTCCTTTCCCCCATCTGCTCCTTCTCCCATGAATAGAGCCCTCAACATGCCCACCGACTGGGATCCCCCCTCATTAAAGTAGCCTGATCTGCCTCCCTTCCCATATCCCAATTGCCACACAAGCCATTTGGCCGTACAGTCTTTCAGTAGCAAAAAATATTAATGCACCCTCTCCACCCCATCGTAAACAAAGAGACAGAAACGGATTGAGAATTTCAAATGCAGTTTATTTCAGCAAAACAAAGAAATGGGAGAGTTTCAGAGAGCTCCATAAAAGACAAACGACTCGCAAACACCGTATGTACAAAACCAAAGCAGCTGAGCATGCTGCAGGATACAGGATGCTAAGGGATGTCCAGATCACTGAGTGTTTTGGGCACAGCAAAGAAGCCCTGGGTCAGACGTCCTCTTTGAAATGTCGTGTAAATGGTGGCAGTTCTGAGCTTTTACTCGAGCAAAACATAAAGTGGGGTCGTTACCAGGGGATTCAGATTGGTACTAATCTGAAAACTTCTTTGGAGGCAGAGCGGGAAGGGGGGAGCGCAAGAAATAGGCTGAATCGGTGAGATTAACCATAGCTCTTTTTTCGGATAAGGCTGCTGCAATCGATCTTGGTCTTGCCAGCCATATTTGGTCGTGATGGAAAGGGAGAGCTAATGGGGTGATGAGCACCTCTTTATCTGGTTCCTCGGGAGTAGCTAGTGGAAACAAACTTTACGCTAGAACTGCCCCCAGAGGACTTAACTCCCCCGGAGCTGGATCCTCCACGGCCTCCTCCAGAGGAGCCATAGCTGCCTCCGGAGCTGCCACCGCCCCCTCCAGAGCCACCTCTGTGACCTCCACTGCTGCCTCCAGAGCCACCATAGCTGCCGCCGCCGCCGCCGCTTCCGGAGCCGCCGCCGTAGCTGCCACCACCGGAGCCGCCGCCATAGCTACCGCCGCCGCCTCCAGAGCCGTAACTGCCACCTCCGGAGCCGTATCCTCCGCCTCCGCCTCCTCGGCTACTGCTTCCGCTCATGCTGGTGTGGCTGGTGCTCACCGCTGCAGAGAGACTCGGTTACACCCCATCACACTCAACTAGTTTCCCACCCCGCAAAGTGCCCTTCTACTTACACACGCTCACATTGGGGGTGCACTCTCCAGACATCCTGCGGGAAACAAATCAAAAACCCCTCAGTACACCGCACCCTCTCAGGCCCCCTTCCCTCGGAGGCGCATCCTAGACGGCTCCCTAGTGCTCTCCATGGAAGCTGCTCTTTAGCCTGGTGTCTCCCAAGCCTGGGTGCAAACTGGGAGACATCTCCCTAAATCAGACCAGGCTCTTACAGCTAGCTGGTGGGGGCTCAGCTCTAAAGGCTGTGTCAAGAGATTCCAGCTCAGCCACAATAAATTGCTCCATTTCAAATGTAAGAGAGGAATGGGGAGGTAGGCAGGGGAGAAGTTAAAAAAATTAGAGTGGAGAAGGAAGAAAAGGAAAAAATTAGGGTTGTGAACACCAGTCCTTGCTTCCACCCCACATAGTGATTTTCCCAAACCCAAGAAGCGACTAAGCTGAGAGGAACGTTCCTCACCTGATCTCCTCTCCTTCCAGGAGGGTCCTGTATGTGGCAATCTCCATGTCCAGGGCCAGTTTGGTGTTCATCAGATCCTGGTAGTCACGCAGCAGTCTGGCCAGTTCCTCCTTGGCTTGTGTCATGGCATCCTCTAGCTCGTTCAGCTTGTTCTGGGCATCCTTGAGAGCGCTCTCACCACGCTGCTCAGCTTCACTGATGTTCTGTTGCAGATGTGCAATCTGAGGACAGAACAGAGCACATCACTCGGGCACAGTCTCTGGTGTCACCTGACCTTCCCATCCCGTCAGCCTCCCCACCTCAGTGGGCCAACACACCGTGGGTCCCCAGGTCACTACAGCCACCTTCCTTAAAATGGTGATACAGCCGCTTCTCCTGGGCCTGACCTAAGACTCTGAAGTTTTACCACATGCCAGCTTTGAACCTTCTGACGACCTCTCCTCACTCCTCAGCTCCCAAGTCTGCTCTGGTCATGGGCATCACTGTGACCATCATCTTTTCTCTACTAGGTCGTTTTCACAAACTCCCCTAACGAGTATCTATCCCACATGGGAGTTCAGTTCTGGAAGCTGACATAGTCCCCCCAAAGGGCATGGAGAAGGTGGCGTAGCATTGGTAAGGATTGCAACATGCCTCCCCCATGGTCACCCATTTTGTGCAGCCGAGGGTACCTGCTTCTTGACACTATCAATTTCAGATCGAAGTCTCTGGATGACTCGGTTCAGCTCAGAAATCTCCATCTTGGAAGTTTTCACACTGTCACCGTGTTTGCCAGCAGTGATCTGCAGCTCTTCGTACTAAAGATGGCAGGTTGGTTCAGTTAGATGTGGGTAGAAACCAGTGTGTCTGGCCACACAAACATGCCAGCAGGTGCAGGACACCACACCAGACCTCCCAGAGAACCCGCTAAGCTTGCCCATGTTCACCTTGCTCTGATAGAATGTCTCAGCTTCTGCCTTGCTCCTCTGGCAAATGTCATCATACTGGGCCTTGACTTCAGAGATGATGCTGTCCAAGTCCAAAGTGCGGTTGTTGTCCATGGACAGGATGACATTGGTTTCGCTGATGTGAGTCTGCATCTGAGACAGTTCCTGAAGGACATGACAGCTCAGTGAGTCTTACAGAATAGACAATAAACAACTTAGAGGAAAGGCTTGCATTAGACGCTCTGAAGAGCAGTGGGGTTAGGACTCAAGGATCTCCATCTAGGTGTTTGAAATTCAAGAGTTTACCTCACGGTAGAGGGCTGTGAGGAAGTCAATCTCTTGCTGTAGGTTGTCCACCTTGGCCTGAAGGTCTACTTTGTTCATATAAGCTGAATCCACATCCTAGAGGAGCAAAGGTACCATAAATCCATAAATCCATGTTCTTCCCAGGATGGGCCTCCTCTCTATAGCCACAAAGGAGTTTTCCAAGTAGAAATGGAGTTTGGGGTCTACGCCTCTTTTCCCCAGTTAGATTGCAGTTCTAGGCTGTTTCATCTCTTCATACCACAGAGAGCCTGCGTGGATGAAAACTTGCCTCCCCACTTACTATAGGTGCTGAAAACCAAAGAGCAGCTGAGGCCCGGACTAGCATAGGTCCATAGAAAGGAGAGAAAATATTCCCACCCCCAGACATTCAGCAGGCTGCTACCTGATTCTCCACAACATGACTTCCTTCAGCCATGACCTCTATCTACTTTCATAGATGAGTTCCATGCCACAGAATTTGCTTACCTTCTTGATGGTCACAAATTCATTCTCTGCATTTGTCCTCTTGTTGATCTCATCCTCATACCTGCAGGAAAACATAGTCAGTTGGGCAATTAAAGGAGGTCAAGGCCTGAAGCTCAGTGTTTAACTGCCTATGACTGCCTGCCTTCACAAAAATGTCATCATGCCACCCCTTTCTTCTGAATACTAAAATCATTAAACTATCCATCTTCTGAGAAGATGAAGAGGTTTTTTTTAATGCCCAATTGATTTGCCCCTAAATGAGGGAAAGCCGCTGTTACATGTTCTTAGCATATATGGAAATCTTTAGGTTCAATAGTCAACTTACACCTGACTAGTCTCCCTTACTTGTTCCTGTAGTCTTCCACCATGTCCTGCATGTTCTTTAGTTCCGAATCCATCCGTGATTGGTCACTCTTCAGTTGGTCCACTTGCCTTCTGAGGTTGGCAATATATGACTCAAAGAAGGGATCCAAATTGTGGGTCCTGGTTGTTGTGTCCACCTGCTGCAGCAGCTCCCATTTGGTTTGTAGCACCTGGTTCTGCTGCTCCAGGAAGCGCACCTAGGAACAGAAGAGCCATTACCCCAAGAGCAGGAATGGGGTCTGACGGCCACTGAGCAAGACCAATGCCTCACTGGAAAAAGAACTTCAATTCCCATTTGACAGCAAGAGACTTAGGGGGACACTGGTTGAGGTGGCATCGACCTCAGAGAAAAACCCAAGCCATGGGTTGATCCAGAGAAGCCCTGGGAGGAAGCAATTGCATAACACCAATAGCACAGCACACATAAAATTACTAGAAGTTTGCCTTCCAACTGCTTTTAAGCAGATAAAAACTTGCATTGCTGGGTTACGTACACAGTTCAAAGGTATGTTAAGACAACACCAAATTGGATTTGAAATTTATTGTGTCTAAATTTATATTGACATTATTACTGAATAAACAGAAAAGTCAAAATTGGCTCATGTTTTCTAGACCTGAACTTTGGGATACGTGCATTTTTTAAATCCCCTTGCCAATCCAATACTCATGGGAAATTTCCAGGGGATAGAGATCCTCTGACAACACAAGATATTTGGTACCAACCTACTCCAGCCTTCCTATACTTCACAAGGCACCCTTTTTGGCTAGGAAGACCCTTTTGGGGTTTCTTATTTGCACCTTAGAAAATCCATTAGCCCTTTTCTATATTATCTCCAGTCAACAAATGTGAGTCCAAGCTTAGTTCAAGAGCTCAATAAAAATGCAACAGGATGTCAGACAGGCTCATCTTCGTAGCCCCTTTGTTCAATAAAGAACTTACTAGCATCACTCCTGACCATACTTTTAGCATATGTCCCAGAATTCCATTCCACATGGCCTTTAGTCATCAGATACTTAAGGTTAAGCCTATCCCACAGCCTAGGAGCAGCTAGCTCTCCCTGAACCCCAAGCAGGTGAACTCACCTTGTCGATGAAGGAGGCGAATTTGTTATTGAGTGTCTTGATCTGCTCTCTCTCCTGAGACTTCACTTTTTGAATCTCAGGGTCAACCTCTACATTGAGGGGCTGCAGGAGGCTCTGGTTGATAGTGACTTCCTGGATGCCACCAGGGGGGCAGACAGGCCCAAAACCACCCCCAAATCTACCACCTCCATATCCTCCACCGCCAAAACCTCCTCCACTGCCAAAACCACCACCACCAAAACCACCACCACCGCCGCTACCAAAACCACCCCCAAAACCACCACCCCCAAAACCGCCACCCCCAAAGCCACCACCACCGAAGCTGCCACCACCCATGCCACCACCCATGCCACCACAGTGTCCACCTCCAGCCACACTCATGGAGATGCTTCTGCCACCTCCAAGGTTAATAAGACTTTTACTTCCAAAGCCACCAGAACCCCCACTACTCCCGCAGAAGCCTCCTGAAAATCTCCCACCACCGCCTCCTCCACTGCGGCGCACAGAGCTGCTGGTGGATTTGCGGTGGAAGCTAACAAGGCCTGCGGAGCCGGAGCTGAAGCCCCTGCCGCCCCCGATCCGGCATGAAGACCTGGAACTACACTGTCGACTCATACTGGCTTAGAGAGAAGAGTAAAGACCAGAGAAGGAAGGAGCTGAGAACTCCTCTGCCTTGAGCCTAGCACCATGCCCTTATATACTGGGAGGAAATTGGGCTTGGTCCTCAGACTCAGCGGAGATGCAGAGCCTGCAAAGGGTTTGGCTTGCCTGCAGCCATACAAGATTTTTACGAGCCTCAACAATACGATAAACACTACACACCTAACTCCCAGGATGGGCTTTCAAAATTGCTGTGCAGACAAGATTGACTCGTGTGGTAATCATTTTATCTGACAGGATCTCTCCTCAAATGTTCGTGGCTTTGAGAAACTAGGACCCCACATTGACTCCTTGGTGTGTCTTGATAAGATTTTGTAATCCCTGCACACAAGTATGCATGCATGTACTCTCACCCTGCCACTGTATGCTGCTTGCGTAGCAGGTGCAATTCCTCAAGCTTAGATGTCTAAGGGAGCTCTCGTTTTTTCTGAGATAGTTCGTTCAAACCCCAGCACTTATCAAATTACATCTCCTGGGACAGAGGGAAGGCTTTGGAAGCTAAAAATCAAATCTGAAGTAGGCTTTTACTAATGCACTGCACTGGCTGACTAAAAGAAGGACAGCTGTCACCCAGCAGGACCAATGGGTAGGTGGCCGGGAAGCACTTGAGGGGTGCACTGTGTTCATTCCTAAGTTTCCAAGTGTTCCTTTTCAAAGATAAACCAGGGCAACACATGGGTATAAGAGGCTAGAAACTGAAAATAGGTGGTCTGCAAGTGCCAGTATAGAATGTTCGTGGAGTGATGAGGTGGGTAGACGCCTAGCACACGTGGTAAAGCCAAGTGAAGAAGCTGAGGCATGGCAGTGGATTTGGAAGGGAAGGCAGTCGTGGAAACCTGGAAAACTTGACCTGAGATATTCACAGTGTTTCTAGAGTCCATGACCACAACTATTAAGGGGGGGGGAGTCAGAAACTGGTCATGTGACAGGAAGTATTTTATGATTTATATGCAGTAAATTAATGTTCATTTGAGAAAGATAATAATCTACCCATTTTTGAATGAGAAAACTGAGGCATGTGGGTTGAGAAGCTTCCTGGCATCTCCATAGGTGGTTAAGTGGCCATTTGGAATGTGAACTGAGGGTACTGGATAAATCCAGTGCATAAGATCCTAATCCATGTTTTGTGTGTCAGCATGCAACTGAGTTCCTAGTCTCCTGTGTGCTGAGGGGAAAACTGGATAGCATGAGACGCCATGCTGCTATGGAGGGCTCTGAAAGAGGTGCGGATTTTATTCTTCGAGTCCTTGGCTCCTGGGTCATGGGAAATATTCCTTCAAAATCACTTTGAAAAGAGGAACTTGAAGATGAGAGAGATTCTGCTCTGTCCTGTTGTCAGTGTACACAGCATGCATCGTACCAGGCCAGGGGCCTTCCTGAAGAGCCATAGTTGATCAACATTTATAGAAGGTAGCGACATGGAGATCTGGAAAGACCTGAACCTACACGGATGATCATTTAGAGACTTCTTAGAAGCCTGGCATGTTCCCCACACTCGATGCAAATGGAGCGGAAGGCACCTTCTAGAAGAGCCTGCTGCTCTGGCTTCTGCCTCCAAACTACCTGGTGAACACATGGGAATTCCCCTCTGTACAGACTAACTCTGAAAGAGAGGGGCATCTGTAAAGACCCCAGGAATTGTGCCAACCCTCTGCACCCCACCCATCAAGCTTTCTCTTGTATCATGTTTGCCCACCCTCCTTCGAGAAGTACCCAGCCTGTCCTCTATCCCCCACTCCTGTTTCCACAGCACTGTCTTCTGGAACTCTGTCCTAGTGCTGACAACCTTAGGCTGTTAAACTAACCATCTCTTTAGGGAATGAGTAATCCAGGACTTGGGAACAATGAGGACTGGAATGGCCTTGGTGTGCTAATGACTGTTGCCTAATCATCTTCTGACAGGCAATCAAAATTCTTTTAGTTCAGCATACACCCTTATGAGACATATCATTCAGCACAATCGATTCCTTCTAGCATTTTGGAGGGGTGTGCATATGTGTCTGCATGCATGTGTGTGTGCATGTGTGTGCCAGTCCATGACAGATCTTTCCAATGAGCCCTGCTTCCCTAAGCAACCAAAAGAGAGAAAACCAGGCAATGGTAACAGTTTACAGCTCTACAAACACACTCTAGCAAGTACCCTGAGAAGAGGAATGGCAGGAACTAGAAGGATCCAGAAGACACAAAATCAACTTAAGTTCACATGGCTCCCATAGGAGCCAAAGCATGTTTCCCACTGGAGCCCAGAGAACGATGCCATTAAATTCACTATATGGAGCTGAAAGCTGGGGAGGCTTAACGCACTCCAGCTAGGACAAGACATGTAGGACCAGATCCTGGGCTTTTTGCTGCCCTTCCTCCTCACCTGGAGAAGTACGGAGAAAGCAAGTGGGCCTGGGGACTATTCCCATCTTCTGATGCTCTGGAGTAAGAGCATGGTTCCAACAGAGTATATGGCATCTGCCCAGGTCATAGAGTCAATTCCTAGGAATGCCCCTATTTCTGAAAAAAATAAAAAAACTCCTATTCTCTCTCCACAGCTCATTTTTAACCCCAAAGCATAAGAACTTTAGCACTACTAGTGAGGCATGGTTATTTCGTAGGATGTCCTGGGATGCTGGATACTTTTAAAAAGCACCTATTAAACAAAGGCATAAGCCACACACATAGAAAACGCAGACATGCATGAAGAGAAGAGGTGCCAAGCACGTGCCATGCCTCATGTGGATGCTGCTGAGATGTTCTCCCCCCTGCTTTAAGGAAAAGACACCCTGGGTTCACAGAGGTTGAAATGTGTGCCCTGGGTCACCAGATGGTAACTGACAAGCCAGGCTCGTCCAACTCCAGAGCACATGCCTCTTGACCTTGGCCAGCCTGGAACCTACATCACATATACTGTCTCTGCTCAGCCTCAAGCAGGTGTCCCTTCTTCTCTGTGCTTTGTCCAGACTGACAAGCCCTCTCCTTCCCCCTTTTCTCTGTCTCTTCTCTTTTTCCAAGTTCACTTCTTCTCTTTCTGATTAAGCCTTCCAGTGTTCTGGCAACTTGTTCTAAAGCCCATCCCACAGACAGACACACACACACACACACACACACATACACACACACACACACACACACACACACACACACACACACACACACACATCTCACGTCCTGAATAGCTGCCCTAGACTCTTGCTTCAATCTACCATGCCGCTGTAATAACCAACCACTCAGCTTGTCAGTGGTCAGCCTAGACTTCACCTCCTCAGTGAGGTTTCCTTGATTAACAGAATGCTGCTATTTGATTGGACTCTTTCCCCTAAACTATGTTACTGCCTTAGCGGAGCATATGCTGATATATTGGCTCTTTTGCAGATATGTGTTCATGTACTTGTTCACCAATACAAATCCTCCATGTTTTAGGGGCTTCTCAGCCTCCTATGTGGACCCCAGCTATGAAGGAATAATCCCAACATTCCAGAATATCTGCACAGGCCCTCCCCCACCCTCACCCCCACACTGCTGCCAAGAGACATGCTTTGGGACACAGCAGGGGCAGGTGTGGTGATGTTTTGAGAGCTTTTTGAGGGATGGGACCAAGAAAAGAATTAAGAGAAACATGCAATGACAAGCCACCCAGCCCTGCGGGACTATGCCAGAGCTGTGGGAGAAGGAAATTTCAGGGGAGTGGGGAATGCTGAAGCCTGGGAGGAGTGCAGGGGAGTCACAGACAATGGGGAGGCGGGGCGAGATGTTGAAAGCTGACAAATGGCTGAGGAGGGGCCTAGGCTTTTTAATGCAGGGTAGAGAGGTGCAGAGCAACCAAGGCAGAATCATTGAAGGCAAAGAGGAGAGCCCCCAAGAGTCACTGCAGTGGAGGGGTGGAGGGGGAGCAGCAGAAGCCAGAGAGGAGGGAACCAAAGAGGCATAAGAGAGAGACAGTGAATGCTGTATCAATCTGTACTGGGGCAGGAGGGGGGGGGGGGCTGTCACTCTCCTGGTTACACATTTCTAGCTGCATGGCCCTAGGCAAGTCACCAATCCTCTCTGAGACTAAGTTTCCTCATTTGTAAAATGGAGGCTAAATCTACCTCCCAAGGAAACTGCAGGGTGTAGATTGTAGATAGAGGGATACTATCTCTGGGAACATTTTGGCACAAGTCCCTTGCTGAAAATTGTGGAAACACGAAGGTTTACGTTCTTGAAATTCGGCAGGACTTGTGAAGACCATGAGTTTGCCATGGGGAAGGTAGTGTTGCACCCCAAAGAAATGATGCTAGGAGCCATTGTTAAATGCAAGGAACCCCGACTGAAATCATGGAAAGCCTGCCTGTTCTGTGGAGTGGAGCAAAGCCCCCTGCAGCAGGCTGGAAGGCAGGCTGCAACTTGGAGCCCCCAAAAGGCTTTCCAACTTAGCATTAGGACGTTTGGAAATGATTATTCATTCTGGAGAACCTCCCAGAAGCCCAAGTTCCCAGCCCAACCCAGCAACAGAGCACTGATCAACTCGAAGACATCCAGTTTCTTGGACTGATCGGAAAGCTGATAAAACCAGGGCAGCAAGTCCAGCAAAGCAATGGGAGCAACAGAAAGCTTGACGAGGGACTGCTGGAGCACCTGGCTCTTTAATTCGGAGACATCTCCTGGGCCAAAGGGCTAGGCAATTGGGTAGCATTCTCGGGGCTCCTCCTCAGACCAAGAACTTTCCCAGCCTAGACACACACGTCTCATCCAAGGTCAGTTGGAGTTAGAATGGTGGTGAGCCAATGGCTGTTCTTCCTGTTCACCATGTCCTAGATAAAAATCTCTGCAGCTGAGAAGCTGGTGGAATTAAATTTAGATTTCTATTGTGACCCGCCCTGCCACAGCCTCCCAGGGGGAGGAGCAGCTGGCAAAGCTCCCCTGGGATCCACAGGTGTTCCTGCCAGTTAGTATCTGAGGGAGGATGGGGAATGGGCCAGCTTCACTCTCCTACCTTATGGGAAAGTAGCATTATGGAATACCCACACCAAGCCCCTACTGGGGCCTCCTAGGTCCTGTCACAGTAACGATGGAAACCACATGAGATAACACAAGCAAGGCATTCTGTACAGTATATAGAATCGCTTGTTATTCTCATCAGGATGATCTGGGTGTGATGGTAAGACTGCTCATTGACCACACCAGAGAACCTTTGTAGAGTCTTCCAATGCCTCCCAGGTCCCTAGTTCAAGCCCCAAAGAACTCCCTACTGCCCAGAACATAAGCATATAGACTCTAGGTTCTAGAGTCCTTGTTTGTCTTCTCTCCCCTTCCCCACAATCCTAGAACTTGGGCATTTATTTCCCTCCAGGTCCACAGTTTCCATTCCTGTCTGACTAAAATAGTCAAGTCTTTGGAAATTAGAAAAGGTAAGGCTGTGTTTTCTGGGACATTACCAACTTCGGTACAGAAGGATGGGGGAAAGGCGGCCTATGACTAGCCCTGTCCTGATGCTTTTTCCCAGAGTCTCTCTGGATTCCCTTCGAGCATCATACACATATGAGTGATCTCAGCCCACACCCTCAACTGAGTCTAGTGCTGCCAGAAAGCTCCAGTTTGTTTTATGCCCCTGGCTGTGTTTGGCCTTCCCTGGTGTCTGACCTTATTCTTCCCGTTAAACATACAAAGTAGGTCCCTTGTTTCCCTCTGGCTCTCCCACAGCAGAAATGTGAAGTGCCTCCATGCACATGTCTCCACCATCCTTTGTGACTACCCTCAACCTGATAACTCCCCAGGGGGCCTCTCCCATGGCAGCTAAACAGCTGGTGTCTCCCACAAGGAATCAAATCTACTATAGTTCCCATCTGTCCAAGTGGGTCATCACCTAGACAAACCTCCTTGTCTAGGCAGGCTCTTCAAATCTCTGCAGCTAGTAAGTCCATCTCCCTCTGCCCTTGGCTTCTCTCCAGATCCTCCAGCCATTCACAATGGCCAGGCTTCATATGCCCACCGCTACTGCCCTGGTCACTGTTCTCTGAACAGGCTCCTGTCTGTTACCAGTCTTAGCATTCAGAGCCCCCACAGTGGTCTCACAACAGAAGAGCCTGAACAGGGCTCTTCCTGATTCTCCTCCTCCTGGTTCCCATAGCTGTCTTCAGTCACCGCCACGCCCTGTTGACTAATGCGTTCTCACTGACAGGTAAACACTGTCATTTTTTATTCTCTCTGCTGTCTATCCACCTCTCCTTGGCTACTGCCAAGTCTCCAGGCTCTTGGCTTTTTACTTTAAATACAGAACTTTGCTTTCATATCCTCTTTCTCTTCTTCTGTTGGAACAATCCCTCTGCTCATCTCTCCCTTCCCTGGCCTGCTTCCAACACACCTGCTACCATGACATGTCAGGTGTGCCTGGGAACCATCTTACCAATATAGGCTGTGGTCAAAACTGAATGCATCTCATATATAAATTCTCCCTGTATTCCTTCCTTGAATGAGAAGCCAGGTCACAAATATTACAAGACTCCCTCACACAGACTCTGAAAGTCCATATAGGAGGCAGACATGGAGTGATTGGATTGTCTCCATTTTTTTAAATTTCTGCATCTTGCTTCACTTAAAGAATCTATTAAAGCTGCCTTGTCCTCAATCAGTGAATGGGTCTCCACTCAACGAATGCCCCAACCCCCACTTCCTCAATGCCTAGTTCAATCTAGTTTAATTTCTCCCTCTCACTTACACACTCACCCTTCTTTATCTTTTAATCTCCTACCCAGAGGACCTTCCCTGGCTCCCTGCCCACATCTGCCCCTGCTTTAACCCCAAGCCCCACCCCACTTTCCAGTCTCCAGAAGCTAGCTCTGCCCTCCAATGACCCCTGCTACAGCCCCACATCCCAGCTCTGAGTCTGTTTGGGTCCTGGGGGTGAGTCTTGTTACCACCATCAAGCTGGAGAGCCCACAACACAATCTGCTTTCTCTTCCCTTTGAACTCCTTTTCCCCTCTCCTGTGTCATTTGTGTTTCAACACCTCGAGATTCAGAAACCATTCTCTGTGGTATCTCAGTGCCTCTCCCACTGCCTGCTGCACGATAATTCACTCTAGTATTGCAACTCATAATAAGCTACACAAATGTTGAACAGCTGTGCACTTGACTTTTGAATGGTTAACAAGGGTGAGAGCTTGGGAGGCTTTTCAAGATGGTGCACTGCTTGTACAATAAAAAATACTGAAGACAATAGTCCTTGGAGACCCATGATAGCACCACAGGAAGTGCTTGCCTTACAAGCATAAGGACCCAAATTGTTCTCCCAGAATCCACAATTTAAAAGCCTGGCATACGACACACACTTGCAATCTTAGCACCAGATTAGACAGAGATCAATGAGTGCATGGAGCTCAGTGGACAGTTCACCAGACTAGTTTAGTTGGCTTGGCAAATTACAAGCCATCCAAAAAGAAGATAGACAATACCCAAAGACAAACAGCTGAAGTCCTCTGGCACCATGGGCACATACCTGCACATACACACACACACACACACACACACACACACACACACACACACACACATCTGTATACATATATACCTATACTCACACAAGAAAAATAATAATAGTAATAATAATAATAGTAAAACTTTACTTCCCAAATTTGAATTAATTTCAAAGAATGGGAGAAATAATAACTCATTTCCTGACCACACAATGTACTGAGATCACAGAAAATTTTATTGTAGAAAAAAACAGAACTGCCAAACCCTTCAAAGTACAGCTTCCAACCAGGCAATGAAGTCGCAAGCATTCCCCAGGGGACCCTTGCAGAGAAGCCCTTCCAGACAGAATTACAGACTCAGCAAGCCAGTGAAGGAGACCCCAGAACTTGGAAGCAAGGTCACATTCCCTCTCTAATGGCTGTTCATTGGGTGGTACTTCCTCTTCCTGCCCCATCAGCACAGTTCAAGGATTTTTCATAGAACCATAAATTAAATGTTAAATTAGGAGACAACATCTAGCAACATGTTCAGAATCAGAGATCCAAAGGGACTTAGGAGGTCTGAGAAAGAACATAGAGTTGCCTACAAAAAAAAAAAAAAAACAAAACCCTGGCCCTTTCCAGACTGGTATAAGTCTGGGTCTCTCCACAACCCAAGTCAACACCTCTCATTCCTCAGGCCCAGACATCTCTACGGAGCAGGGCTGCCCTACAGGTGTGCGGTGTTTGGGTAATTCTCAGAACTTGCTTTAGGAACAGAGTTCTAGAAGGGACTGTCTCCAGATACAGGAGGTTGCTGGAAGGGGGAGGAACAAAAACAAAACTTGTTTGTCTCCCACCCCATCCCACCCTACCCACTGCTGGGAACAGCCATTCCCTGGACAAGGGCTTTAGTTCTTGTGCCTACTGAAATATCCCAACCTGGGACTGTTAACCCAGGAGATAAAATAGGCCAGCACAGGCATGACCTACAGGTACTGAATCAGACAAACCTACCCTTGCTGTCACGGTGAGGAAGCATGAGACTACCCAGCAACTCCCCTCCCCCATGGCCCTTGGCTCAAGGGAGCCCCTCACTAAACAAGCTGGTCTTGCGGTAGGCTTCTATGAGTGAAGATTTCAGAAGAGGCCCGCGGTGGGGGAGGTGTCAATATTTACTGAGCTACCCAGTTTTCGGAACTGAAACCCTAGTGAGATTGTTTTCCAAGTTCTTTTTCTTCGTTGCTGGACAAGGCTGCTGGGGATTAGGACCCAGCAGCGCATGTGTCTTTGACGAAATAAAGAGGCTGTGAATCTGACCTGCTTCCCCATCTAGAATCTGGAAATGACCTGGAAGCTTGCTGAGACCCATTGGGAAAAGGTAGATGAGAGAGCCCGGGAGAGCTTGGAGAAGGCGGCAGGAGAGGTCCTGCAGCCTCGTGGCCGCTACTCCACCACGCGCCTGCGCGAGCTGTGGGTGGAGGTTTGCACTATCTGAGTGCGAGAGGAGCCGCCGCTCCGGCCGCTGCCGCCGCCGTATTTGCTGCTGCTTTTGCTGCTCGAGCCATAGCTGCTGCTGCCGCCACCGCTCCCGCGGGAGCCTGCTCCTCCTCCGTAACTGCCGCCGCCGCCGCTGCGGGAGCTGCTGCCGTATCCTCCACCGTAACTACCACCGTATCCTCCACCCGAGCCCCCGCCGCTGCCGCCTCCGTAGCTGCCACTACCGACGGTCACCTGACTGCTCTGTACAGCTGTACCGAGGAAAAACAGACGCGCAAGAGTCAGAAGGACTCAGCAGAAGGGATCAAGCTGCACCTGCCATGAGCGCCTGCAGCCCCTGATCCACTTTGCGAACAGAGGCACTGGAAGTCAACTGAGCACTTCAAAAGGATGCAGGCATTCATGTAGGTGTGCTACCCTGTTTAGGGACAGGTCCTCAGTGCTCAGCTCTTATGGAAGACATCTCCTAATGATCTCCAGCCAGTGTTGTCAAGTATCACAGGCAAGAAAAGCAGGCCTTTCTTTTGTATGAGAGCAGAAAACAAAGGCCACCCTGACCAGCCCATCCAGCCTCCATCCCTGGACGATGCTACTTACAGATGCTCACTTGACTCTGCAGCTCCCCTGACATCCTGTGAAATAAAAGCAAGGTCATCAGCTGTAGGAGCAGAAACGCTAGTGTAGGGGTAGAGTAGGGCTGTCCCAGAGCGCTTTCATGAAGCCGTGTAGCATTTACAAGTCACACCTGGCTGCACCTCTCTTGGGCTGAAGTTCGGGAGCATGGTGCTTGGGAGAAGTGGGGTGATAGCAATGGATTCTCCCCTACCCTTCTAAACTATACATCCCAACTTGAATGTTTCTGCTCACCCTGGACCACCAATATTTCTAGGGATGCCTGGAAACGCCTTTCTTCATTCTCATTGCTCCATGGGTACATCCATCTTTGGCCCATGGGACCCACCTGCTCTCCTCGCCCTCCAGCAGCTTGCGATAGGTGGCAATCTCCACATCCAAGGACAGCTTGGCCCCCAGCATTGCCTGGTAGTCTCTCAGCAGCCTGGCCAGCTCCTCCTTAGACTGCTGCAGGGCCTCATCCATGTCTTGCAGCTTCTGCTTTGCATCCTGGAGAGCTCTTTCTCCTCTCTCCTCTGCATCAGAAATGGATCCATGCATCTGTTCAATCTAGACCAGAGACAAATGGAGGAACACAGAGGTATTAAGCACCTGGAATCTGACCTGGGCCTTATAGGAGGTAGCATGTCTGGTGAACCCACCATGAGCACCCGTCCATCCCACCTGCTTCTTGACGCTGGCAATCTCTGCCTGCAGCCTCTGGATATTGCGGTTGAGCTCTGCGATCTCCATCTTGCTGTTCTTCAGGTCATCTCCATGTTTCCCCGCTGTGATTTGCAGCTCCTGGTACTATGGGTCAGAGGCAGCACCATGGTCAGCACCGCTGGTTCATTGGGGTCTCCCAGGGAAAGCTCTGGGCTGCTCTTTCTTGGAGTAAGGTAACCTAGAGTTGTGATTCTACATATACCCACCCCAAATGTCCCTCAGCCTTGGAGCAAAAAGACATGTGCAGACACACAGTTCACAAAACACACACACACACACACACACACACACACACACACACACATACACAACCTATAGCAAGCCTTCTTCCTCCCTCAATTCCACCAGTCTCTGGGCAGGCTCATATTCCACTCAGACAAACCTGTTTCTTAATGCCCTTTACACCTTCCTTACCCACACTGGGACCCCCCTCCTCACCCTCCCATCCACCATACTCCTTGTCCCTTTTCCAGAATGATTCTCCCAGTGGGCAGGAGCTCCCGGCCTCAGAAGCCCTCAGAGCACCCATGTTCATTGTTTTCTCTCTCCTGTGCCACACTGCTTCAGCAACCAGACTACACACAGGGCATCCTCAGGAGTGCTGACAAGGAAGTGTGCATTCTGACAAAACTCCCCTTCCCCGGTCCCATGACAAAATCCACTGCATCCTAGAACATCCATTTTCAGATTGTGAGATAGAGCCAACTAGAATTGGCTCCAAAATCCATAAAGTAGATCACCACATCCTGCCTACTCAGAATTCAGTGACTGGGCTGCCAGCCTTTGTGCCTTCAACTAGAGTCTTAGCCATTCAGAAACACGAATTCATACCTAAGAGGTAATAGAAAGATATGCTCAATGGCAGAATGACAAGTGATCATGTAATAAGTTCCCATACTGCTAAGAAAGCTGTAGAATATTTAGAGCCACAGAAAGTCACTTCTAAGTGATATATAAAAGAGAAAATGGAAACTAAAAAGATAGTATTATGAAAAATAAAGACAGCAGACATTGTGGTGGTTAAAGGACATGCTTGTAATTTGCACTTCTGAGTTTAGTTAGGGTTTAATGGCAGTCGCTTGTTAAGAGTCTTAGGAAAATTAGGCAGTCTGGCACCTATGAGTATTCACTAAAAATAAATAACTAAAACGGCCAAGTCTTCTGAAGTCTTTATCACCTTAAAGTCAGGAGGCAATATCAGTTTGGGGAGTATCTGTCTATTTGGGGGTGCAAACTCAGAGCCCGAGCTCACCTTGGTCTGGTACAGTGCCTCGGCCTCGTCCTTGCTCTTCTGTGCAATCAGTTCGTATTGCACGCGCACTGCATCAATGATGCTGTCCAAGTCCAGGGAGCGGTTATTGTCCATTGACAAGATGACATTGGTGTCACTGATATGGGTCTGCATCTGGGACAGCTCCTGTGAGACATGGAGCCTAGTTCACTCCTTCTACCCTCCTCCTAGAGCCTCATTCGCCTCCCTGCTTCTCCCATGAAGCTGACTGGGGAAGCCAGAAACTGAGCTAGAAGGGCCTCTTGGGAAAAAGCTCTCTGGATTGTTATATGCTGCGGAACATACATGAAGTATCTTAAGTATCTCCACTAAAAGTGATGGGGCCCAGGCATCTTGGCAGAAGGAAGAAGCCCCATGACCCCTCTCCATCATGCCTCTCTTGATCCCATTGTCCCAGCCTAGCTCTGGCTTCACCACCTTTTCGGTACAGCTCTTTGAAAAACACAGTTGCTCCTTGTAGCCATAAGTGCTCTCAGCAACCATAGAAAGGACTCCAGTTTGGAGTCACCTGATTAGCAAATTGACCAAGCAAATAATTGAATCTCTCAGTTCATGCATTCTTCTGCTGAATTGACATTTCTGTAAGGTAGTAGAGCTTCTAATACAACACTCAGTTTAGAACATGAACTCTCAAGTTGGACACCGGTGACAGGTGGACTTGAGGAGCAAACTATCCTGATCGCCTTCAGTTTGTCTTTTCCACAAAATCCCTTCTATAGTTTTCTACATGGTTTTCCCAGAGCCTGATGGATTTCCCACAGAGCACAAAGACCTGGTTGTTACCCTCTCATCCCAAGTGCCCTGAGAACATGAAGCAGGAAACTGCTTTACCCTCACCTACTCAAGGTTCTCACTGCCCCTCCCACATCTCCACTGCCCCCACAAGAACCCTTGCAGCTGAGGGAATGGCAGCCCCAATGTGAAGAATGAGGTCCTGGTGAGATGAGCCTTCTCCAGCTCATGCTCTTATGGGAATCAGGGAAAGAAAAGGACTTCTCAGGACCGAACTCACCGTATCAAATAGATATTTCAGGAAGTTGACCTCCCCATACAGGGTGTCCACTTTGGACTGTAGGTCTGATTTGCCCATGAAAGCAGCATCCACATCCTGAAAGACAAAGATGTTTGACTTCATCACCCAGGCATCTCCTGCCACCAGCTTCATGGCTGGCACGGGGCCAGTGGCAAATGCTCTCCGGGTTTAGTTCTTAGCTCAAATCAGGGACCTAGAAACCAACTTTCCTAGCTAGAAAGGTACAACAATCTCCACACATGGGTCAACTACATCTGTTCTCCAGATCCCAAGATAGTGTCTGTCTGACTTCCTTTCTGTGTAGGTGCCCTGCAATTGAGCAGAGCACATGCCATGCTACTACAAGTGTTCACCCTGTCCACAGCACAGAGCATCCTCCTGGGTTCTATCCTCCCCAATTCTCAGTTCCATGAGGGACCCCCTTTCCCTTACCTTCTTCATAACAACAAAGTCATTCTCAGCATTGGTCCGCTTGTTGATTTCATCCTCATACCTGTGATGGAGGGAAGAAGCAGGCTGCAAGGGCTAACCTTGACACTCTGAGGCTCCACCTCCCAGCAGAAAGCCCAGGCTTTCCCAGGCCTCCACTGTCCTGAACTCAAACAACCCTGCTCCCAGCACTGCTGGCCCCTTCCAGGGTCTGGTGTGCTGGCCTCACTGATGAATGACTGGGGGTAGCTCCCAATCCTACTAACCAATAGTAAGGACAAGGACCAGACATAAAAAACTCAGAGACACATAGAATGTCCCCAAATGTCCATATTTGTTCTGATAGACCCTTACAAATGTTTACTTCAAGCTTTTCCATTAAGATCATAAAGTAACAACCACTTTGACTAAATCTTTCAAGAGAAAAATATTTCACCTATAGTTCTGCCCCAGCCTGTGACCTACAATGTGAGTTTTATTTTTTCCCTGTAGACTCACACACACACATGTGACCCTCCAGTGACCCAACACAGTAAGCATGTCCAGGTGATGCTAAGAGAAGCACCTGTACCCCTTGAGGTGGGAGACTGTAGAAGAGGCCCTTACAGTTGCTCGTGAACAGCTGGTCTGAAAGTCAGCTCCTGTCATCCCTACCATCATTGCCAATAATTGCTGGTGCTTAGTAAGTGCCAATACCAAGAACTATTAAATATCATTTTATTTCAATCAGTGTTACTCTGTGGGGTCCCCACTCTGCTAACATTAGCATCACTTGGAAATACGTTCAAGATACATATGCTCACTAGATCAGAACCACTGGGGTAGGGTGCAAAGTCTGATGCAACGTGATGCACGCTGAAGTTTGAGAACCACAGATCAATTCCTCATAGTACTTAGCAAGGAGGTCACACTCCATACAGAGAGATGAATTTGTAGGCAGGGCATACTCATTCCTTCATCCTTTGCTCTTCCCTGCTCAATATAATTGACAGCTGGCTATCATTGCTATCCCACCAGAACCGTGCTATGTAAAATGTCATCCCCTGCAGTTATACACTGAAGAGCCCACATGACTGTCCCCGGCCCACTGCAGCAGCAGGAGCCTGAATGCTCTCCTTGACCCCTCCCACACCTGGGTCCTTACTTGCTCTTATAGTCCTCCACGACATCTTGCATGCTCCTGATCTCCAAGTTCTGGCGCGACCGCTCGGAGGTCAGAAAATCCACCTGCCTCTGCAGCTGACTGATGTAACTCTCAAAGACAGGCTCCAGGCTGCTGGTTCGAGTCGAGGTGTTCACCTGCTGCAGCAGCTCCCATTTTGTCTGTAGCACCTGGTTCTGCTGCTCCAGGAAGCGCACCTAAACAGCAAGGTCCCCAGGGTACCCCGGGTGATGAGTCAGAACAGCTTTCTCCATGGGAAGAGCAACCAGTGGCTTGCAGCACACTCAAACATCAGAAGTTCCAGGTGGGCCTTTAGGTCATTGGGGGAGATAATGTGGTTTCTTATGTCACCTCCAGCCCATTTCATCCAGCTACACCCCCTGACATAACAGAGCTGTCACTCCACACTCAATTTATCCATGCCAAAATGAGCAAGTGCCATTCCCTTTGTCTTTATGATTGGAGTGTAGCACATCACCGAGGACAAAAGGCACAAGTAACAGCAGGTCTTGGAGTATCATGGACAAGCTTCAGTGGGCGTCCCCTGCATCCACTACCATGTTTGCTGCCTGCAACTGTAGTTTTCAAGACAGAAGCCTCGTTTAAATGGTGTTATAACCCAGTCAGAATTTTCAAATGAAGTGCTTTCACTTTTTAAAATCCTGAAATGTATTTAAATGCCCCAAGTAAGAACTTTGGGCTGACAGCTACTTGGAAAAATGCCTAGGTTGCCATTTCCAAAAAACAGAGCATGGACACGGCCATGGTGTATTGTTTTGGTTTGGTTTTTCATAACTTTTTCCCCTCAAACTTCAAAAACAAAGATTGGACACAGAGTTGGAGCTGGTTGAATAGATCAAGTGCATGGATTATCCTTCATGTCAAAAAAATCCAGCTTTCACTGTTCCCCTGCTGGTGGCCCACAGCAGAACTTCCTCTCCCGTGCAATGATAGAGATGGCTGTGCCTGATGGCTTCCCTCAGGGACTATGCACATGTGTGCACACACATACAAATTCCCACACATTCATATGCACACATAAAAATGTGCATCATATACTCACATGGACATATTTACGTGCACAAATATGCACAGTCAAACTCACATACACTCACATTCACATGCACACATTCACACACTCACGTGTACACAAATGCATGCACCCACAAACACATTCCTATATAAATATGTTTAGAAACACCTCCATTCATACACACACACACACAACACACACACACAAATATATATATATATATATATATATATATATATATATATAGAGAGAGAGAGAGAGAGAGAGAGAGAGAGAGGGAGGGAGGAAGAAGAGAGGGAGAGGGAAAGAGATCTCCAAGCCCAGCTCCCTCCTCCAGGAGCTGTGAAAGGGTGTGGGGAAACCACTGCTTTGTGGGCTCAGAAGAGCACTTTGCAGACACTGTGCTATGATGAAGTACTATAAGTCACCCAGAATCCTCGGGTCCCTGAGACTCCACGTGTCTAAGGGTCCAGACCTTGCCAAGTCCCTGTGGATTCTGACTCTAATCAGAAGGATGTGTGCAGAGAGGTTGTCTCTCAGGCTTACCTTGACTGGCTGTATCACAGCAAGGGATTGGGCAACCAGCTCTCAGAGCAGACATGTCAGTACAGCTTGTAACACCCCCATGAGGAATTCCTGCTGCTATCTATTTTTATTCTGTGGTGACACTCCCAGGGAGTGGGAAAAAAATCAGTTCTACACACCATTGCAGTTGTATGTTCGCTGACAGTGACATAGTGGGGATGGACCTTCTCAGATGGTGGCTTTTATTCCAAATAAGACAAGGTGTCAGGGGCGGAGTTATGAGGGAGAGAGTGCTATCCTTTCAAGGAATGGCTCCACTGTGCTATTGAGAATAGGCCAGGCTGCACTAACAGGAAATCAGAAACCAGGCTGAGAAATTACAGTAACAAAATCTTGCTTTCTTCTAGACTGGAGGCCCAGAGGCTGATGAACATCATGGCCTGCTTCAAAGGGAGGGCAGGAAGCCACTATCTCCTGTCCCTTGGTGCCCTGCTTTAAATTCCAGAAGTCTGTGGTACTTTGTTGATGTCAGTTTTTCCTGCTCTACCCTTAGCCAACCTTGGCCCCCTGGTAGCATCTCCTTCACCATGAAGTCCTTGCTCCAGGAGAATCTCCCCATCTCTGCCTGTACTCAGGCACAATGATGTCCAAAAGGGTTTCTCACCCAGAGTGATCAGAAGTAGCCACACGCACATGGCTCTGTTGAACTCCCTGGGGCTGTCCTGACCTTCCCCCATGCCCTTCTCCTGCTCACACACTGCTCCATCTCCAACACTTGCCCTGATTGCACACAGTGGCCATTGTGCCTCTCTCAGCAAGTGCCAAAAGGAAGGCTTTTACTGTCTGCCAACCTCTCCTATGAGAGCTGAACATGAGGCAAACCTAATCAGTGAATTGGGTTAAAGGGTGTCATGGTGACCCTGTTAGCCCCAGACAACATAAAAAGAACAACTCAGACAGAATGTATCGTTATACATTACTGACCTTAGTTTCTGGGAGACCTGCCACAAGGACACTCACTTGAAGCCCACAGTTTCCCAGCTGTGGTTGCTGCCTGCCCACTATTATATCCCCACCACCCTCCCTTCTGTCACTTTCCCAGAAATGTTGACATTTGACAGTCCCTGAAGGGCTCACACTTTTCATGCCTCCTTGCTGCATGGGCATTCTAGTCTCTGCCTGAGAGCTGTTTGGCTCTTCTTCCACCATCAAGACCCAGATAAGATCTGAGGTCTCTTAGTGGAGCACTCTCAGTATGCAGCAGGCATAGCTCATGGCTACTCCAGGCTACCATGACCCAAAGAGTGCCACACATACTAACACATCTCCTATAAACGGTCACAATTCTCTGCCATTCAGTTTTGGAGCTCCCTGTAGCTTCTGGGTATGGTGGCATACAGTAAACCCAATGAAATAGTTTTTAATTGAACGGGAGTAGGACAGATGGGCAGGTAGACTGATAAGTAGGTAAACATTTGAGTGTGTAGCAGGGAATGTGTGCAGGTGTAAATTGGTTATGCATATGACTGTGGGTAGAAGTATGTGTAGATGGTACTTATTGTGGATGATAAATGGGTGGGTGGATAGATAAATAAATGGGTGAATATGGATGGATGGATGGATGGATGGATGGATGGATGGATGGGTGAGGGTAAGTGGATGGGTGGATATATTGAATGGGTGCATAAATACATGGGTGTAGATAAGTAGATAGATATAGATAGATGAGTGAATGAATGGATGGATAGATGGATGTGTGGAGGTGGGTAGATGTGAATAGATGTATGGGTAATGGATAGATGTGAATAGATTTATGGGTAATGGATGGATGTGTGTGCCTGAGAGGATAAGTGGATGGATAGATGTGTATAGATGAGTAAACAAATGGATGGCGTATGTGGGTAAGTGGATGGATGGATGGATGAGTGTGTCTGGATAGATAGATAAATGGGTGGATGGATGATGGATAGATAGATGGTGTGTGTGGAAAGGTGGATAAGTGGGTTGATGGATGGATTGTGTGGATAGTGGATAAGTGGATGGATGGATGTTGTTGAGTTGGTAGGTGGATGGATAGATAGATACGTGTGTATAGATGGTGGGTAGAAGGATGGATGTTGGGGATGGGTGATTAAATGAGCAAGTGGGTGTCTAAGTACACAGATAAATGAAACGTGGGTAATGATGACTGAGAGTGAGATTATTATCATGTGTATCTGTTGTGTTTGTCACACCCCTTATCTGCTTTCCTACTAAAAGGGAAAGATAAAAACAACACATCCCTGAGAAGCCTACATTAAATACTATCTCTGTAAAAAAAAAAAAAAAAAAAAAAAAACCTTTGGTCAAATGCTTGTTGGGGTCCCAGAACACACAGAAGAGGAAGTGACTGTCATCATCAAAATGAAAAAGCACAGTAGGAGCAGCACTATGACAGTGTGACAGCCTCTTGCCATTTGGATGGTGACCAAGGACTCTATCTGGCCCTGAGGTACTCACCTTGTCGATGAAGGAGGCAAACTTGTTGTTGAGGGTCTTGATCTGCTCACGCTCCTGGGTCTTCACCCTCTGAATTTCAGGGTCCACCTCCAAGTGTAGGGGCTCCAGGAGGCTCTGATTAATAGTCACCTCATGGATACCCCCAGAAGGATAAGAAGGACCAAAGCCCCCAACCCCAAAATTACTAGCACCAAATCCAGCACTCCCAAAGCCACCTCCAAACCTGCCACCACCATAGCCAGCACCTCCGAAGGCACCACCTCCAAAGCCACCACCTCCAAAGCTTCTTCCTCCTCCAAATCCTCCTGCTCCTCCACCTGGGCAGAAACCACTGGCACTTCTTCCCACTAGGCTCCCAAAAATGCTTTTACTACCACCCAGACTGTAGAGACTCCTGGAGCTAAACCCCCCTCCATAACCACCTCCACTACACCTCCCCCGTGACACAGACCCCACAGCCTGTCTCCCACCGCCAAAGCCTGAGGAGGACCTGCTGCTATAGGCCCGCCTGCTCCTGGAGCTAAAAGCAGACTGAGAACTAAACCTGTGGCTCATGGTTGCTAGGGCAACCAGAGGTGGGAAGCAAGGGCCCAGCTGGAAGGAAGCAGAGAGCAGGGAGGGAAGGAGTTGTGACTCCTTTGGAAATGATCTGGCTTTGTCCCTATATATACACACACACCTGCTGGGCTGGGTGCCTGGGAGGGAATATTTGCTAGTAACATCTGCTTAAAAACTTCACACCTATGTGTTGCTGAAATTACATTGCGGACAAACTCCCCCAACTTGATCATTTATCGTTCATCTCTTACTCCGGAGAGAGATGGAAGGGTAGCAATCTCTCTGGATCTCTGTGTTGGGAACTCCTGTAGAGTTTCTCCTCGAATCTCAAATTGATCTTTTCCTAAGAAGCACCATTGAGTTGTTTGTTTGGGGGTGTGCCTGAGAGATCTGCAATAAAACTGTGGAGTGTCTGGTGACCTTGGGACCACAACTGGGATGAGAGCAGAGACACTCCCTATGACAGGGCTGTCCCTGTGCTAAAAAGTTGTTTTTGTTTTGCATTTTTGAGTGTGTATGTGTCAACAAAATATTTTGTGAGCATTTCCCAAACTTTCCTCTTCTAATATTTCTAAACTGACACTTAACAATATTTTTGCAAAAAAAAAACAAAAAAAAAACAAAAAAAAAAAAAACAAAAAAACAAAAAAAACAAAAAACAAAAGAACGGAAAGTAGTTATCCTTTAAGGGACATGTAAAGACCACAGATTTTTTTAAAGCCTTAATTTGCATTTTATTATCATTATTATTATTATTACTGTTATTATTATTCATTTGGCCAGCATGAAATTGGAAAATAGCAATAATAACAGTAAGTTCCTAAAGGGTTACTGTCAAATTCTATACTTATAAGAGGATGGCAATGAAAGGCCCATGGCCCATGAGCATTCTCTAAGAAGGACTGTCCCCAATAGGGGCCTATTGTGAAGTTCATGAGAGTATATTTGTATCATTCAATAGAGTGTGTTTTTGTTTCTGGATACAAATAGTTGGGGGATTGCATCCAAAATGTACTAATCAATGTTTTAAACATGAAGAGAAATAATAAATGTCCAGTTTCAGAAGAAAAAAAAAGATTGGGTAATGATTTCTCCACATGAACATAATTATTTGAAACCTGAAGGAAGCATAGGACTGGGAAAGGTCATAGTATAATAAATATTACAGAGGGCCTGGATGCTCAAAAGTCACAAGGAACATGAATCACTCTCTTGCACCTTGTGGGACACCTTTTCCTAGGATTTTAAATGCCCTTAGTCTATGTGTTCATGCAATAAATAAATAAATAAAAAGCGATAGGTAGGGGCTAACTCCCAAGTACCCCAAATTTGGGGCAAAAATCCTAATCAAGGTAGGAGAGATCAGGTGGCTTGAAAAAGAAGAGAGATGGGGCTGGGAGCAGCTTTGGAGAAAGACATCCTGCGGCTGGGAGTGCCCTGAAAGCTGTTGCCAGAGTCCATGCCTTATCACTCTCCACAGTGCTCTGTGCGTGGGAACTGTTTAGTGGGTCATCTCCAGGCATCACTGTGGAGAGAAAAGAGAGTGAGCCTGAGACATGGCCAAAAGCTCAGATTTCAGCTGCAGGTCCTGCTTCTACCTGGCTGCTGTCATCTCAGAAATGCCCCTTGCTCCAGAGCCTTGGATGCTACTTTCTTTCCAGACTCCATGAAATGAAGCACAGCAGAGTGCACTGCAAATCCCTCCAAGTGTGTGTGGTAGCTGCTCTCTCCCTCCCACAACAAACATCCCACATCATCTGTGATTTCCAGCTTAAGCTGGGGCAGTGCTATACAAGTCAAACCACATGGCCATCCTGGTCCTTTTTATCTGCACACAGTCCTTATTCCCAACCCTATCCTCTAGGAACTTTAGGTGGGACAATGAAGCCAGGACCCCTTGCTCGAAGAGAAAGAGAAAGCAATAAAGCCTGGGGAGTTGAAAGTGAAATGCTAGAGATTCATACACATGAGAAAGTCACCCAAAGGCCAGAGTTCTGAGTCAAGCAGAGGCAGAAGCAGAGGAAGAGGAAGAAAGTGGAAGAGGTCAGTCAAGAAGATGGGAGTGTTATAATGGGCGTGGCAACAGTGGTTGATGAAGGGATCCTGGAGATGAGCATCTTTAAACTTGTCTTTAAAGCATGACTTGGCCCCTTCCCACCCCTTGGTTTGGACACTTGCCCCCTCGAGTCTGGCTTTCAGACCTCTGAAACGGAAAGACTAACATTAGCTGCGTAGGTGACACTAACAAAAGAGCAGCTGTCACTTGGTCAGATGAGAGGCGCCCCTTCTCCTATCCCCTTCAGGAAGCTCCCCTTAAGACTAAAGACCGTGAGGGACGCTCTGGTCCTCTGCAGTGCTTGTCTGTACTGCTTGCTTGTGTTTGTCACTTATCACCTCCAGCTTCACACCCAACTAAATAAATAGGAAGCTCCTCAATGTTAGGACCAAACATAGCCCAGGAGCTCTTCCCTAAAAGGTGCCCATCATATTGCTGGCAACGGCTAGTGGCAGAGTCCTGCCACTGAATGAAAGCAAAAACTAACACAAGATATTTTGAAGAAGGAAGAGCTTGAGCCCCACATCGGGCCAGCCTTGCCATGTCCTGGCTCTGTGACTCTTCTATTTACTGATTACTGATTCCCCCTCCCCATCACTCTCTGCCTGCCATTAGCAAGCGCTCTCCTTAAAAGGCAAGTGGGAAGTCAGCTTGTCCCCACCTGACTCCCAAATACTGAAACCCAAGGCTGCCAAGAGGGAGAGGCCCGAGCAGCTATCAGCCACCAGAATCACAGTCTCAGCAGCAACCGGGGGCAGGGTTCGAGAGGACCTGCTGGTGTAACTCGCAGAAGCATCCCCACAGATATGCTCCCCATCTCATCCAGCATCTCCCAGGGGCTGGAGTAGATATAGCATGGGCGTGGCAGAGAAAGGCCTGAGGAAGAATCTTACTCACCAGCCCCCACCCAGAAGGCAAACAGCAGACCTGTGGTACAAGTACATATGGGGCTTTGCTGGCCTTGCAGTGGGAGCTTTGGGACCTGTAATCTGGGGTGGTATAGATGGGGAGAGAGAGGCTGATGGACAGAGCAGAAGCTCCAGCCTTGGTTTGCACCCAGCAGGGGCTACTTCTCCCTGGTCAAGTATCAGAACTGGATTTGCAATAGAGGTCACCAGTTGGCTGGCATCATTTCACAGCAGGACTTGGGTACAGACAGAGAGTCATGGTTCAAGTTACAGAGAAGGTTGGTGGTGCAGTTGGCATTGCAGCTCCTCTCTCCCAACCCCAAAAGAAAAGAGAGGCCAACAAGGAAGTCCCAGGCATCCTCTGCTCCTGAAGCCTGGGAAACAGGCACACTGAGGGCTATCACCATCTAGCAGGTCCTGTGACCAGGAGACACTTTGGCAGTTAAGGTGGTATCTAGCACACAGCACATTATTGGGAAAATCTGACTTCTGGGATAGGGTGGCTGTTGAGACATTACCTAATGCCCCAGAGCATACAGAACCTCATCTTTGGAACCCTCTCTGACTAGAATCCCAGGACCAACCTGGGATTGAAGGATCAAGCAGTGTCCTTCTATCTTGTCAAACCTATCAGATGTTCTTAGCCCTCGAAGCCCGCAAGAGGCCTCGGCACATCTCTGCAGATTTCCATGAGAAAGGTCCAGAGACAATGTTTGTTCTAGATGTAGCAAGGCTCTTCCATCCAAAGTACTGGAGGTCTGACTTTTAAACACCCTTCACCAAAGCTGGCACTGCCTCTTGTCCCTGAGGCAAAGGGGGCAGCTGGACAAGTGTAGGACTAAAGAAAAATAAGGTTGTAGGCTGGACCCAAACTGAATTACAAGAAAAACAGTAAGGTCCTAGCCTTGAATCACAGATGCCTGGGCAGAGGACACTTCCATATATTGGATCAAGAGGGAGTCAAGACACATTCAAGGTTTAGGGATCATTAGTAATAGAGTGGGAACTGGAATCCCAAATCCCTGGGGCTGGGGATAGAAAATATTCATTAAGTTCCAGGCTTATATGTCCTTTGCCCATGTTAAAGAGATTATAGCAGAATGCAAACATAAGGAATTAGCTATTGTTCTTTCCTCTATTTGAAGAGTAATCAGGTTCTTGGAGCAGTGTCATATGATATGACCCTTTATTGGGCATTTGAGCCCCATAGCCACATCTTTGCTGCAAAAGGTGCATACACGTGTAGAGGCCACAGATTGGTTTCAGGTGTCCTCTTCCATCATGCTTCATCTTATATTTTGAGACAGAGTCTCTCGCTGAACCTAGAGCTTGCCACTTCTGCTGGATTGTCTAACCAGATTCTCCTCGGATCGGCCTGTCTCAGTACCTCTAGCACTGGAAGTTACCATCTCCACACATCCATCACCAGGATTACAGACTCACCTCACACTCTCTGATTTTTATGTGGGTGCTGGGGATCTGAACAGCAGTCCTCAAGCTCACACAAGCATTTTACCCACTGAGCCATCTCCCCAGCCCCCATTATTTTATGCAGTGGACGAAGTTTGCTGTAACACGGGCTGGCCTCAAAGTCTCTGTGTAACCACCTCCTGATAGCTCTGTCTCCACCTCCTGAGAGCTGTGATTACAGGCTTGTGTCACCATGCCTGACATATGAAGTGCTTCAGATGGAACTAAGAACTTCAGGGATGCTAAGAAAGTACTCTACCAACTGAGCCACGTTCCAAGCCATGCAACCACATTCCACTAATGACTTTTAGGTGTGGACTGTGGGCAATCAAGCAGTCAGCTACAAAGTGTGTCGCTCTGACCCCAGATCTCACCCTGGCAGAGTGGCTCCGAAGCCAGAGACCCTGCCATTGTTCCTTCTGCTTCATGGAGTTAGCTTTTAGAGCTCAGCTGCTAGAATCTAAGTCTTGACTGCACCTCATTTGATTCCCTCTACGCATTCACTGTCCAGTAATCTTTCCATACTTCCATTTCCTCATTTGTAAAACACTGCCTACCTCATGGGACTGGGCAAGTTGGAGCAGTTAATTCATGAGACGCTCTTATCACATAGACAGGCAAATGACAAGATCACCACTTTAACAGTTATCATTCAAAGCAACCCTCTGTCAACTACACTGGGTTTTACCACTCAACTTCTCACAACAAATTACAGCATCTTTATTTCTAAAAACTCTCTCCTTACATTAAAGACCACATCCTCAAGCTGCATTCACCACCTAAGATGGGATGTGGCTGGGGTGGCCTTGCTTTCTCCTTCCTCTCCTTTAGAGTACTTGTTCCCTTTGTAAAGTAAAGGCTCTGCCCTTACATCACCATCTCCCTGTGTCTCCCACTCACAGCTGCCAGCAACCACCCTCTTGATGTTTCTATGAATAAGATTTTTCCATTTTGCACATACATGAGATCACGTAATATGTGCCTGTCACTTGTTGTCACAGCTAATGAGGGTTCTTTCTCCTGTGCAGCTCATTAACATTCCACTGCATATTACATATGCCACATTGTTTTTGTTTGGTGTTGTTGCTTCTTAGTTTCTTGAGACAAAATATCATGTAGTCCAGGTAGGCTTCAAAGCTTCTACATAGCTGAAGATGACCTTAATCTTCTGACCCACCTCTTTTTCATCTCCCAAGAGCTGGGATCATGAGTATGTCTCACCATAGCTAGCTCAAATTTTCTTTAGACCCTAGAGTGGATTTACAGGTGACCCAACATGGATTCTGGAAACAGAAGTTGAGGTCTCTGGAAGAAAACAAGAGCTCTTAACCACTAAGCCATCTCTCTGACCCCAGTGTCTTCTTTATCCATTCGTTTGCCTATGGACACTGTGGTACAATCAACATCTTCTAAATAAGCTCAAGATACTGATGTCATCTCCTTTTTAAATATTCCCTGAAGTGAATTTCTGAGCTGTATGGTATTTCTATTTTTAATATTTTTTTTCTGAACCTTCATCCTGTTTTCCATAAGGCTAGGCTGGGCTACCTTATATTCCCACCACCAGTGGGCAAGGAGCCAACACCACCAATCATGAGAGAAATGCAAATGACAGTCACAGTGAGATAAGCCTCACCCCTGTTAGGATGGCAACCATCAGAAGATAAGATAATGAGCTAGCAAGCATTGGCAAGAGCATGGAGCAAAGGAACCCTTGTGCAGGTGGGGCCATAGTGCCTCTGAGTGCAGGCTGAAGTAGGACAGTCCCCCACATTCCTCTCCCACTGTGAAGGACTATCCCAAGCAAGCTTTTCCCTCCAGACTTAGAATACCCTCTGTTGGGGGCAGTTACGGATGTAATTTAAAAAGAGGCACAAGAGAGAAAAACAATTTCTGACAGAACTCGCATGGAGGGGTTTTTATTAGGAGAAAATAAATAGAAAAGTGAGGTGGGAAGACTGGCCTCTAGGGACAGGAGCAGCAGAACAGAAAAGGGGGAGGGCTCAGAGAGACTGGCAGAGAAGGAGAGAGAGAGAGAGAGAGAGAGAGAGAGAGAGAGAGAGAGAGAGAGAGAGAGAGAGAGAGATAGGAGGCAGATGGGATCGTAGTGAATTGCACAGGTGGTGCTCTTAGTGGCTGCAGCTGAGGGCATATCCTGTCAGAACCCCAAGGGCAGGCCAGTACAGATGCCTGAATACTAATAGTTACACATGGTTTTAGCCTGGTGAGGACTGGGCTATTTTGTAGTTGTATGTTTACTTGGTGGAGAGTTTCTGTGCTCTACCAAAGTGTGTCCTCTATTTCTGTTTATCTAACTTCCTTTGTCAGTCTTTATGCTGGTGAGAATGAGTCTTTACAAGGAAGGTACTCACACATCTGACCCTTGACATATGGGTCTTCTGTTGTCCTTCCTATATGGCCCTCCTTTGCCATGAGGGCTAACCAGCCCTGCACTGAACCTGTGATCTGTCTAAAACCAGTCATATGCCACATAACAATGTTTCAGCCAATCATGTACCACATAGTCAATAGTGGTCCCAGAGGATTACAATGGAGAAAAAAAATCCCTACCTCCTAGAGATAGCACAGCCATGTCAATGTTGAAGCAATGCACAACTCTTGTGATGATACTGTGTAAATGAAGCTGCTGCCCTGGCAGAGGCATGGAAGGAAGTGACACAGCACACACGATTATGTAGCATGTACAGAGCTTGATTAAGAACAAACAGCATAATGTGTTTTCATCTCAAGTTTAGTGTGTGTTTATTTCTTTTAAAAAGTGTGCTTAGGCAAGTGTGGTAGCACACATCTATACTCTTAGCGCTTGGGAGGCAGAGGTATCAAGAGGTCAAGGTGGGTCGTCATCAGCTACATAATAAGTTTGAGGCAGCTTGAGATACATGAGACCCTGTCTCAAAATAAAAATTCTGCTGTGTTCTGTATACTGTGACACGGGCAGAAACAGCATACATTTCGGGTTTATGGAGTCTCTCCCTGCACCTCTTGTGATTAATCAAATCCCCCACTATTTTGCTCATGGCAACCCTATGGGAAGTCTCTATGTGTAATGGCTACATCATGTGTGCTTACAAAGATTCTGTGATCCTCACACAATGACAAACTGTTCAAGATTGCATTTCAGGAACATGTCCCGATCACATGACCATGCTACAGGCTCTGCCTTGACTCTATGCTAATATCTAGGGTACAGGTGTTAGGCAACTTGTCACCAATCCACTTAGTGTTCTTAGGTCTCACACTTCTGGGAATCATAAGGCTCCTCCCACGTCATATCACATATATTCATATGACACTCCACATCAGTTTTCCATCATAAAATGTTTGAATTTTTGTTACTCCTTCAGAAATACTTGGCTACAATTCACTTGATTAAAGTAATCTGTGGTTCATAGATTATGTAAAACATTATTTGGAATTACTTAAAAATCAAGGACCACTAATCTGAACTTTTTCTCACATATAGTTAAAACTTCAGGAGTTAAAAATGTTACCACAGGCCAAGCATGGTGGCACACACCTTTAATCCCAGCACTCTGAAGGCAGAGTCAGGCAGATCTCCGTGAGTTCAAGGCCAGTATAAATTACATAGCAAGTTCCAGGCTAGGCAAAGATACATAGTAAGACCTACTCTCAAAAAAAAAATTGTATGATAAACTGGGTGTGGTGATGTATGACTGTAATCCCAGCATTCAGCAGGCAGAAGCAGGTAGGTCTCAAGGCTTCAAGCCCAGCCTAATCTACATAAATTCTAAGCCAGCCAAAGCTACACAGTGAGGAGAATTCAGGGCTGCCAGGATCTGCGGTCTCTTATTTGACTTACTGAAGCAAAAAACAAAGGAGGCAACAATTGGTGAAAGAAGCCAGGCGGTGGCACATGCCTTTAATTCCAGCACTCAGGAGGCAGAGGCAGGTGGATGTCTGTGTGTTTCAAGCCAGCCTGGTATACAGAGGGAGTTCCAGGACAGTCAAGGCTACACAGAGAAACCCTGTCTCACTATATCTATATTGAAAGGAAAAGAAAACATAGTCATTGCTAATTGGGCCAGAATTAGGAAAGAAAGCTTTTCAACCTCTTTGTTGCTCTTATCTGTTACAATTTGTACTTCTCTGTTACAATTTATACTTCTCTTTATAATTTTTACTTCTCTGTTACAATTTGTACTTCTCTGTCCTCCTTATCAGAAAGATAGCCCAGGCTGTCCTGAAACAACTCCTGCTTCAGCCTCTCAAATCACACCTGGGATTACAGGTGTGAGCTACCGTACCTTGTTCAAGATTTAAATTCTTAGTCCTTGCTGCATTACTACACATTCCTCATCCCCTGTTACTGTCTCTGTCTGGTCTTGGGTACTAGAGGAAAGAGCAAGAAGGTGATACCCCAGGGCCCCAACCGCAGGAGTTCCAAAGCAGGGGAATGAGACCCACACACACACACAGTTTGACATGAAAGCTCTACAGGCCAGGCTAGAGAACACATATTATGGAGGAACAAGGGAACCTGTGAAGATTATAGAAAGGTTGGCATCTGCATCTGCCCCACCTGAGCCCTGAGGACTATACAGTAAGCATGCTGCTTCACAATCCTCCACACCTTCTCAGCACCATCTCTCCTCACTGAGTATCCCATCCAGGCAGTCCTAGAAGGTGCTGATGCAAAAAAAAAAAAAAAAAAAGCTCAGCATTGTGATTGGAGTTGCTGCTTCTGGAATTCTGCTCCTGAAGAAGATGCTATCTGTCTATGGTACCAAATTCTGATGCTACAGGACACATGTCCAAAGCCCAAGAAGAAACAAGCATCCAAATGCCACCTGATACCAGTTCTAGCCACCAGGAATCCTGACTTCCCCAGAGACACAGCAGAGGCTACTCTTTCTCACCCATAGGCCTGCATTTCCAATGCAGGGATATTTACTGTTAACCCTACGTGGATAGCAGGGTGGGTGCAATGTAGGTGGATAGAGCTGTAGTTTACAGAAAAGGTAACTGAAGCCTGCATTAGCCAAAGTCAACACAAGTCAATAAGAATGCAGGGATTCCCTGATACTCTACCTCTGGGATCCCTGTCTGCAGTTGCTCATTCACTAATCATCAGATAACAGAATTTTCCAGTGTCCTATAGTAGATGTCAACTTCACTATGGTGTTCACAGTCCCCCACACATCCCACTAAAATGAAAAATGGATAAACAGAGTGTGAAGGTTTGAGTGGGAAAGGCCCCCATAGGCTCACAGATTCAGATGCTTGGTCACTAAAGAATGGCCCTATTTGAGCTGGATTTGAAGGTGTGACCTTGTTGAAGGAAGTATGCTATTGGAGATGGACTTTGGGGGTTTCAAAAGCTCAAGCCAGGCCTAGTCTCTCTCATTCTCTCTCTCTCTCTCTCTCTCTCTCTCTCTCTCTCTCTCTCTCTCTCTCTCTCTCTGTCTCTCTCTCTCTGTCTCTCTGTCTCTCTCTCTCTGTCTCTCTCTCTCTCTCTCTCTCTCTCTCTGTCTCTCTCTCTCTCTCTTCCTGTTGCCTTCAGATCCAGATGTCAAACTCTTAGCTATCTCTCCAGGACAATGTCTTCCTGAGTGTTGCCATGCTTCCCATCATGCTAATAATGAACCAAATCACTGAATGTAAGCAAGCCTACATAAATGCTTCCTTTATAAGAACTGTCATGATTGTGGTGTCTCTTCACAGCAATAGAACATTGACTAACACACACAGCAATTACTTCTGGCTGACATTTCCCAAGAACAAGATCCTCCATGAATGTAGTACCTACCCCTCTGCCAAATCTGCGCACGAACACACTAGTTATATCACCACTGGTTACACGGATGCTTCCAACTTTCAAAGACATCCAAATTTAAAGCCAAACACAGAAGTCAACAGGGCACTTAAGAATCAGATGGGACTGGGTGGGGGACTGGATTTGTGGTAGAGGGAGTTATGAAAGAGGCCCTCTGGGGTAGGTGGGAATGAGCAACAGCTGAGGGGAAGTAAAAGTCAAAGCTCAGCACTCTGCAGGGCTCACGCTCATGGGAAGAGGACATGTGGGAGGGAATCAAGGAGGCAAATCCAGGCAACTAGACAGACTACTGGCCAGGCCACAGAGGCCAAGGCACCCATCCCAAGCTCTGATGAAGACAATGCATCCTAGATCCCAATCTCAGCCTTCAGCTCATAGGAAATTCACTACTACCCAGGCTCCTCATCAATCAAATTTAATAATGATGACTCTCTGCAGAGCTATCGATAAGGTCATATTTGAGAAGATTTTGCTTTAAACTGTCATAAAGTATGCCACATCAGTCACTTCTCTAACATTTGCCTCCATTTCCCTTCAACAGCGAAGACTGACTTTGATAAATCTAGTCCCAAAGGCAAAGCCTGGTGTTCTCCAGAAAGGGGTCTCTGCTGGGCCACACACCTCAGCACCCCTTCCCTTTCTTCCTTCTGATAGAACTCTCAGTGCCCCCCAGCCATCCCCCCATCCTCTTCCCTCTGCTTTATCCACCCATCATTCCTGGATACTTGGCTTCTTTCCTTTCTCTACCTGGAGGGATGAGGGTCAGTCTCCTTCCCTAGAATCAACTCTGAAGAGAGAAGAGAGAGCTCCCAAATTCTCACACTCCCCCATTGGTGTTCATCCACAGGAAGCTCGTCATCAGCGGTCCCATTCTCTTTACCCACTTCAAAACCTCAGTGTCTTCCCCATCCACCAGGGCCCTGAATCTTTCCACACTCTTCCTCCTGATCTGAGGAAGGAGTCATGACAGCCAAGAGACACCACTAAGAGCTGGGTTCCACCAAAGCCAGCCATAAATTGGCTTCCCAGGGCTTGAGCAAAGGGTTCACTTTAGGCTTTAGATTTCAAACGAGATTGGAGGTAGGGAACTGGTGTGCTATTGAGCAGTAGTGCATAGCCCCTTTTGAGGCTACTGCCTCCCCACCCCAGTGAGCCCACCTCTGCTGCTTACAAATAGTTTGGGGACCACAGCTTTGAAGAGGCCTTGGGTCACTTCTACCATAGCGCCCCTGATGCTGAGGGTATCCAGGTCTGGGGAAACAGAAGGGAGGGTGGACCTGGGGTGGGGTGGGGTCAGAGCTACAATGCAGCACAGAAAGGTGTTGTCTGCACTTGAAAATCTAAACAGTACCCTGGGTTGCTTGTGTGGCTCATGCCTTCAAAAAGAGAACATGAAGGGTGGCCCTACACTGTCTGCCTGTCCCCAGATAGAGGTGAGATAGAGGGCCCTGTGAGTAGTGGTAGCTTCCAGACCAAGATCCAGGAAGCCAGAAGCAGTGTGTGGACAGCACTGGGCGGGACAGGCCACATCCCCTTAGGTCCTGCTGTGAACAATTGAACTGATAAACTTATACTCTCTGAGGAGTACCTTGTAAACTGGAAAGCAGCAGCGCCATGTTAATGGAGGGATCCAACAACAGCACCAAGTCCTAGAGTGTCACTCTGCAGTCAGCACCTTATGGTGATGGATGTTCTTGGTTGTCAACTTGACTGCATCTGGAATTAACTGAAACCTGAGTAGCCAGGTACACTTGAGAGGGATTTTTTTTTTTTGTCTTAAATAAATCCTGTGAAGTAGGAAAACCCACTTCTAATCGGATCTTTTAAGTGGGAAGATGCACCATGAATCCAGGCCACACCTCCTGCTGGCAGCCTATGTAAAGGACATGGAACAAAGAAGCTTGCTCTCCCTCTTGCTAGCAAGTATTCCTTCACTAACATTAAAGCCTACTTCTTAGGGATCCCTACATTTACTGAAAACCAATTAGCTGAGACATTCAGCCTCATGAACTGAACAACTATTGGATTCATGGACCTTCCATTAATAGGCAGTCATTGTTGTATTAGTTGGATCACAGCCTGTGAACCATCCTAATAAAACCCCTTTCTATATATAGAGATTCATTCTATAATAAAATATATATATATATATAATAAGTATAATATAATATACTTACAGCCCCCTTCCAATAAACCCCAAGAAGTACCTAGAAGGGAAGGCTTGTAGCACCATTTTCAGAAGAGGAAAACTAAGCTCAGTGAGTAATTAAGTTGTCTAAGTACCTACAGTCAATAAGCCAGCCTTCCCGTTTAGATGTGTCCCCTGCTAGTGGACAAGCCACTCGGGACTCAGCCTATGGAGAATTTCCTTAGGTGAACACCCATGGGGTGCTTCATGTCCCTGCCCAGAAGTCTGCCTACAGAATGAAGCCTGACTTGGAACACTGGCTTGAACTAAGCAGACATGGCCACTGGACTATACACCCACCTGCATAGTCCTCAGGAGGGCACCTTGAACTATTTCCTTCTCTGAGGGCTGGCTTGTGCATATCACCTGGCTCTTTCTGGCCAGAATTGAGTGTTTGCCATTACAGATTCTATGGAGGCACCACAGTCTGTGGCAACACCACACAATTTGGATCTTAGGATGACTGTAGCTCCCCCTCCATCCACTCAATACTCCCCACCCCTAGGTGAACACCCTGTCCATGTTGGCACTGCCATGGCTTCCTCTGGCTGGTTGTCCTTGCATCCTGTGGATCATGAAGGGCCCTCTAACTTGAAATTATCCTCCTTTTCCCTTCCACCCCAAACTATTCCATCATCTGGGAACAAGAAAAAGGCCAGCTTCACCATGATGCCTTCTATGACCAGCCTGACCTTTGAACTATACTGTCCCAGCCTTGGAACACTGATGTCCTGGTGTTCCCAGAAGACAAAGGAAATATCTTATAACCCCTCTGCCAGTGCAGAAGACCTTGGATGACAGGCACCATTCTTGGCACAGAGGCCCCCAGAATCCAGCTAATACTATGAAACTTGAGAACATTTTAGTTTCAAAAAAAACAGATTATTGTCTTATCAGTTTTATGAGTTTATATGTCAGCACTTGGATCCTGACATTCTTGGGTCTTCCAAGACTTTTAAATCCCCTTCACTTATCTAATCTGACAAACATATGGACAACACACCCAGACAAACAGCAGTGGAGGGAGAGGTCTAAGAAGCTATCCATCTGTCTGGATTCACACTCCCCACAGACATTCCATGCTTCACAGCTGTACATCTGAAGACAGCAGGGAGCCTGACATTGCTGCTGAGCCTAATGCCCTAATGTTGATTAGGAAAGGTAAAAGAGTAAACTTTAATGAGATATAGGAAAGCATAATATGGAGGCTAATGACACAAAGGTGGGTTTGGCAAGAAGAGGGACATAAACTGACCAGACCCTAATACAAGTAACAAGTTAGATTATGGTTGGAGCAGAACACAAAAACATTTTGGTGTTCTGGAGCTTAATTTAACACAAAGAAAGACTTAATGGAGATTAATTAAAAGCCCTCCACATGCATGCAAACAAAACATCTGTACAACTCGGCATGAGATGTATAGTACCGCAATGACATGGCCAGCTCAGGGTGAGTCAGTACAGGGAGAGGTTGCCAAAGGCCCGGGCCAGGCCAGGGGTGCTCAAAGAGAAGGCCTGTGCTTACCCCTTTCCTGGGCTAGCCAGACCTCACCTAGAGGGCTGGACTCGGGCATCCAGAAGATTTTTTAATGGGAAAGCATTCAAGAGCTCAGAGGGCATCCTGAAGCAAAGGAAATAGCAGTGACACCTTGGAAAGTAAAATTTGTGAAGGAAAGCCAAGCTTACATTTTCAGACTCATACACAAAGGGTTCAGGTTGTCCCTCCCAAAGACCTCTGAGGGAGAACTTAGATTCACGAATGAGACTTATGAGAACTATGTGGGAATGAGGAAGCCCCACCACAGGAGAATGGCTGCCACTGTGGAGAGCGTTTTAGAGGAAACATAAGTGTCTAAAAGGAGCTTCCTCTTAATGGTTTCTGAAGTTGTTTCCAGTTAATTATTCAGAAACGAGTTAACAATAGTAACCCTGGAAATAATAGTGGTCAAATCTTGCACTGTGTTCAAGAGCAAGACATAGCGAGCTATTGGGAATTGAACAGTATCTTGCTCTGTAGCCCTTCTATCCTGGAACACACTATACAGACCAGGATGGCCTCAGACTCACAGAGATCTGCCTGTCTCTGACTCCTGTGTGCTGGGATTAAAGGGGCATGCCACCATACCCGGGTCATCTCTCATTTTAGTAAGTGTTTTATGAGGTGATTTTTATATTTATTATTTAATTTATCCCTTGAAATGTCCCTGTACAAAAGATACTATTTCATTATCAGATTAATGAATAATTTTGTTGGCATTTTAAAAGCACTTACTCAGGCCTGCAATATGGCTCAGAGGGTAAAGGTGCTTGTCATGAAGCTAGATGACCTGAGTTCAATCCCTAGAACGCACACAGTAGAAGAAAAGAACCTACTCCTGCAGTTTGACCTCTGGCTTCCACTTGTACCCTGTGAACTCCCATGCACTCACATATGTAAATAAATAATTGCATTTTTTTTAAGGTTTCAATTAACTGGTCTGCTGTCTCTGGAAGCTCACAGTTTGGAATGTCACTCATCACTAATACATCCTTAAAGAGATCAGTTTTTTAGGTTTTTCACATCTCTCATCTCTATAAAAAATAATCCATGTCAGAAGAGGGAGTGCATATTACAGACACTCTCCAGATGCCAAGACAGAGAAGAAAACACAAAGACATGCAAGCCTCACCCCTAATGACTTTGAGAGACACATGATTTGAGGTCTTGCTTTTGTAGAAAACACAAATGGGATGAGTTCTCAGGCCTATTTTAGAGTTGGGCTTTTAGTCAAATGTTTATTTGATTTTAGACAATAAATCCACTAGCCCAGATGCAATAACAACAAAAGTAGCTAAAGCAGGGATTGGAGTTGAGTTAGAGGAAGCTCTGGGAGTATCAGACATAAGACTCCTGAAAGAGAGCCAGGCATTGGTGGTGCATGCCTTTGATCCCAGCACTCAGGAAGCAGAGGCAGGGGGATCTCTGTGAGTTCGAGGTCAGCCTGGTCTCAGAGCTAGTTCCAGGATAGGACGGGCTCCAAAGCAATACAGAGAAACCCCATCTCAAAAAACCAAAAAAAAAAAATTTTTAAAACACTCCTGAAAAACAGCTCTCTCTCTCTCCCTCCCTCCCTCCCTCTCTCTCTCTCTCTCTCTCTCTCTCTCTCTCTCTCTCTCTCTCTCTCTCTCTCTCTCTCTCTTTCTCTCTCACGCACACACGCACACGCGCACACACACACACACACACACACACACACACACACACACACACACACCCACAAGAAAGAGAAAGCACACGGGAGCTTGCACAGGACCCATTTCAGCACCATGGACAGAACAGGAGCACGCCCTCAAAGGAGCATCTGTCCAACCCCCACAGGCTGAAGGAAACCTAAAGCTAAGGAATTCTGTGATACCCTGAGCCACTAGAAAACAAACACAGAGAAGCTATGACATCATTATTATCATTGTAGAAAAGCACACCCAACCCTGCCTTGAACAGTGAGGAGGCAGCCCAGCCTCAGAGACTAGGAACAACAGGAATTCAACAGTAGATTGGAGGTAGTTTCCTTCCTCCCCAAATCTTAGTGTTCAGGACAGTGATGGTCTAACAAAACCACTAGGGCCACTATGTCAGCCATGAAGCTCGGGTTATGCATTGGGACTTCATTTCAAGAGTGAAATAAGAATGTAAGGCAACCCATACACTCCACCACCAATCTGAATGTTCCACGTGAGCTGTGTCCCACCCCCAGAAAAATACAAATTCCATTTACTTCACACACAAAAAAAAAGATTTACTATTGCCATGTGCCTGTAGAGTGTGGGTACACTAATAGGACACTTATCCAACTCATTGGAAGACTAAAGGAGAAAGCCAGAGAGATGGTCCCATAGGTAAAGGTACATGCAGCCCAGCATGATAACTAAGTTAGAACCCACATGGTAGGAGGTAACTGACTCTCACAAACTGTGATATGACTGTGACAAATGTGTATGTCCCTAAATACATAAAAGTGATTTCTTTTTTAAAAATGTAAAGACTAGAAGAGTCAAGAAGATCTTAGCACACCCATTTGACATCATGAGTCACAATGTAAGAATCATGTACAAAACCTCTTATCTCCCATGCCTTTGTACTAAGTGAGACATTTCATACAGAGATTGGCAGAATTAAGTCCTGGTTCCCCTCTTCATAGTTATCCAACCTTGAAGAAGTAGTTTATGGCATGTTCCTTTGTTTCTAGTGATAAGACTGAGATAATAAGACCTACTCACAGAGTTGCTGTTAGAACCCAGTTTTTTTAAAGGAAGGTCTGACACACCAAGTGCTCAGCATATATTAGAGCTTGTCTAACTGTGACATCCTTATGAACTACAACAGGAAAATCATCTGAGGGCATCCATCAAATGACTTACTCTCTTGTTAACATTGTCCTTATTCTCCAATGTTTGCATGTGAAGGTTTTTTGGGGCTTTGTAATTTAAAACATAAGAAGTAAGGCTGGAGAGATGGCTCAGAGGTTAAGAGAACTGACTGCTCTTCCAGAGGTCCTGAGTTCAATTCCCAGCAACCACACTATGGCTCACAACCATCTGTAATGAGATCTGGTGCCCTCTTCTGGTGTGCAGGCATACATGCTGGAGGAACACTGTACACATAATTAATTAATTACAAAACACAAAAAAAAAAGAATGTGTATTTGTGTGCATGTGTGCATAGATGAATAGGGAGGGAGGGAGGGAGGGAGGGAGGGAGGGAGGGAGGGAGGGAGGGAGAAGCAGAAATCCCAAACAGAAGATTCACAGACTTGGTTATATATGCAGAGGGAAATCTGGGAGACTCAGACATGTACATAAAAACCATGCCTAATTCTATGTGAGCATCAGTGACTATAAAAAGCCAGTCAGAAAGCATGATGGTATGCAGGCAAACTTGGTGCTAGTTACATCTTAACTAGAAGGCAGCAGGAAGTTGACTGACAGTCACACTGAGGGAAGCTTAAGAAAAAAAAAAAAAAAAAAAAATACCTCAATGCCCCCCCCAGTGACACATTTCCTCCAGCAAGGTCATACCTCCTAATAGTGCTGCTCTCTCTGAGGACCATTTTCTTTCAAACCACCACAATGTAATAAGAATTACTATATGAAGCTATTGTTTGGAAATTTTCTTCTAAGCTAAATAGTAAAGTCTGAAAAGACAGAAATTGCATTCTCCCCTACCTCAGTCCTAGCACAATGCTGAGGATGCCATAGGATTCACGCTAGTTGTTGACCATCTCAATGGAAAGTAGTAATGGCACAATAGACTAGGTAACAATCAGGTAGAAAACAGTGTTCATTGTAAGTCTCTGCTCAGTGAAATGTATCTGTACATGTTCATACTTCTAAGTGATATGCGTGTGTGCATGTAGGTTATTCTGTGGGTTTTCCTGGAGACACATGAACAAGCATCTATTCATCTCAGATGAGGAATTGACAACAGTGTTAAAAAAATATATGGTACTACTCAACTCTAGTTTGTAGAGTCGGCGAGGTTATCAGGGTTACTTACAGAAGCAAGGGTGATTCAGAGGCAGCTGCAGCATCAAGAAGCCCACCCAAGGATGGGTGACAACATCCAAATCCATATCTCTGGAGCTCCTTGCACAACTTGCCAGTGACTCAAATTGGAAAAGGTATCCTCTCCAAGGACAGTTTGTTGATTTTATTAACTTAGGGAGAGAGCTTTGAATTATTATCTTCCTATGCCTAAGTCCATGAGCTGCTTGAATCCTATGAACCTGCAGGAGGGAATGTTTCACGTCAGTGGAACTAGCCACACAGCACAAGAGTATCAATGTAGGAGAATGCCACCATGGTAGAGTAGTAAGAAAAGGTGTTTGCCTTCTACTTGATGATGTCTTAAGCATTTTGCAGTATGTGTTGTTTTCATAATGGAGAAAACTTTGAAGGGAGTTGGAGAGGAGGAGTGAATGGAAAATAAAGCGGCAGTTACCACTAAGGGTTGAAGACCCTAATAGAGTTTTCTGTGTCACTTCAAAAAAGCTCCTCTCTCTCTCTCTCTCTGACCATGCCACACAAGTACAGAAAGACCTTCTCATGCACCTCCCTGCTGCCACAGATGAAAAGCTGCTCCAGTCCTGTACCACCCTAAACCAGACCTGAGAGGTTCTGCAAGGCCAAGAAAGCTCAGGGTGGATTGCCAGACTCCCCAGGCTTAGAAAGATCCCACTGGCCAGTCCTAGATCAGCCTCGGATACAAAGCCCTCGCCCTGGAAGCTCTTGTGCTGCTCCATGGGCATATAGTCAGTCTCAGCTCTGTCAAGTGCAGCATCCAGATGGTCTCATGGAGTTTTGTCTGCCCCTTCGCCCCTCCCTGACAATGTTTTTCTATTCCGGTCTTATCTTACATGTCTTCTCACCCTCTCCACCTCCGCCCCCAGTTTCCTAGCACTCTATAACTTTCATCCTTCAACTATCTCTCTCCTTACAATAGTTCACTGGGGACTCAGCTTTCCAGTCTGTCCTACTGGGAGTCTAACCCTACCATCTTGTTCTATGAATTCATCTCTTTGTATTCCTTTAATTGAATACAAAGAAGCAGGCCTTCCCTGGGTTCCCCAATCCCTATGCAGGACCCTGGAGAGCATTCTGAAGTGAGCACATTGTACAGGTGAGTAGAATGAAGTGTTAGACCACCTGACTACATTTCCAGCCCACCATAGGTCCATTCACTTGTTTAATCTTGTATTGGCTCAGAACTGGCTCAGGGTAAAGAGTGTTGTGTGTTGACTGTTTGAGGCCCAGGAGAGAATTTACTGAGTCCACTGTAGTGGGGATGGAGCAAAAGAGCAGTCTGTCTTCTCTGTGTGTCTACTCAGAGGTTGGGGGATGGAGGAACGAGTTTCTCAAGGGTAGAGAGAGTCCTCACATTAGTACAGTGAGTGCTTCTGGTTATACCTGTCACAAGAACTCAAGTAGGTAAGAATGAAACCTTATCAACTCGATATCCTTTATACCTACTACTAGTCTCCTAAAAGACCTAATTTTGCTCTGCTCTTGGATCTGATCTGTTCGTTGAATAAAAGGCAAAGGCCAGTTTCTGAAGCACCATGCAATTTATTGAGAAAGGGAAGTGTAACATGTCATCATCAAAGGATCTGAAGCCCAGGAGATTAAGGGAGAGATTTGCCAGGTATGAGGAGAGCTTCATAAAAAAAAAACCATTTGGAAAGCTTGACCTGTGAGAAGTAGACAACCAGAATTGACTAGGCTAGTCTAGAAGGCTCAAGAAATTGTAGGCTCAGGCATTGCCATCCAAATTTGGGGCCCATCACAGGGCCTTCTCCAGGAGCACCATCATCCTAGACTTGTAGTAGTTGGGCCACCCGGGCCTAGGAGAAGACCCTAAGATGCAGGAGCCAGGAGTTGAGCCCCTTCTCCAAGGAACTTGAGTGAAAGCAGAGCACTATGCACCTGTTGATGCCAAGCAGGTCGGGGAGGGGCGCAGTTGCAGGCTGAGGCAGCAGGGGAGTGGGAATGCTTTACTCCTGAGCATCACTTGGAGCGTTGCTGGCTGGAACTAGTGGTCTGAGAGAAGTGGACACTGCTGCCACCTCCTCTGCCAGACTTGTAGCTGCCGTCTATGGAGGCCTGGGTGCCCATTCCTCGCTGGCGTACAGAGACACTGTCTTCCCTGCCAAGCCTGCTCCCAGTGCTGTCCCTGCTGCGGCTGTTGTTGACACTGCTGTCCCCTCCATAGTTGCTGCTACCAGACCCTCTGAAGCCTCCGATGCTGCTGCTGCTGCTGCCAACTCTGGAGCCACTGCTGCTGCCACTGGTCCCTCTGAAGCCTCCACTGCTGCTGCTTGTGCTGGTAACATTGCTAACCACCGCTGCAGGGGGATAAACAGTTCAGGAGAACGGCCTGGGGAGCTGGACACTGACTCTGTCTTAGACCTGCCCTGCTCTGGAGTTTAGGAAAGATGCTCATCACCTCTGAGGCCTTCCTTGGCTTTAGGATACTTGGTGAACCTGGCTCTTTAGCCTAGCCAAGAACAAGATCCAGAGGAATTCACAAAATTTCTGGTTCTCTAGCTTAGGGCACAAGCAGAAGGGTGGAGAGCTGGAGCACAGCTTACATGAAGGGCACAGCACATGGCTACAGCTGAGAGGTGGCTGCTGTCACAGGGATGCCTTGAGTGATTAGGTCAAATGCCTGTGTCCCACGCACACACACGTGCAGAGACCAAAGAAAGATGTCCATGTCCAACTTATTCCCTTGAGATGGGATCTGAAGCTTATCGTTTTAGCAAGGATGGCTGGCCAGCCAACTCCCAGGATCTAACTCCTCAATCCCAGTACTAAGGCATAGGTATGCACAGCCATGCCCAAATTTTAAGTGAGAAGTAGAGAATTCAAACTCAGGTCCTATGCTTGTCTAGCAAGGGATTGCCGCCACTAAACCACCTCTATTCCCTGGGGTAGGCTCTTGAATGTGCTACTTACAAATGCTCACGGCACTCTGACATTCTCCAGACATCCTGAGAAGACAGAGCAGACACAGTCAGTTCTTCAGAGAGTCAACAGTCAAATAACTGGGTTTATAACCACACCTTCCCATCTACCCTCCCAGGGGCCAAGCCCTGGGAAGAAAAAGGCAAGTCCTGGTTGTTCCCATCTCCATCTCCCCCAGAGAAGGGGGCTGATTCCAGTTATAACTTGCAGCACCTCTGCCAACCACACTCCATCTCCTTCTCCCTGTCTTCCCACCTTAAAGATCTGTTCCAGACAAACTGCCACCCTCGCTTGATTGACCACCCTCACTTCTCACCTACCGCTAAGATGAATTTCTCTGTCTGTTCATGCCCTTCCCCTCTTTTCCATCCCTGCCTTTATTTACCCAAGTTTTCTCCTCCAGGAAACCTTTCCCAGTGAGGTTTGGGGTGGCATGGGGCTTGGGGCGGCAGCAGAGGTGGTGATGGTGGAGAAAGCTGAGATGCTGACTCTCAGTGTGTGCTGTATTTGAAATCTTCCCACTCACATGGCCCATCCCCCTGGACCTGATGCTTGTTCTCAGAGCACTGTGCAGAAATGGAATGTTTGCATGCCCCCAGTCACAGTCCCTGCTGATGCCACGCCCTTCTCATCACATGACTCTCGGTACACTTAACTCATCTTAGTTGTTTCCCATAGAGACTCATCAGAATTCCTTTTCTTCCCATGCTTGGGCTCTCCTTCCTCTGTCAGATTGGGGACTGACTGAGGGAAAAGCTCTGAATGAAGGTGCATGAGACAGGGGTCAACAAAATGCCCCCTCAACTCTTGACACTGCCTTCACATGTGGTACCCATTCACTAAGCCTTCACCTGCCACTATAAGCTGTGATATTGTTAGGGATATGTGTATGGCAAATATTTCCCCATATGGACTCAGCTTCAGCAATGGGGATTGCAGGATTATTCACGCTGAATTTCCAAAATAGAAGCCACTTACTGGCCACATAAAGCTATGTAAATTAATTTCAAATAAATGTAAAACTCAAATACTCAGTTACACTACACCCATTTCAGATGCCAGAAGAAGTCAGGCTTTGAAGCATAACCTGCAATCCCAGCACTAAGGAGACTGGGGCATAAGAAGCAGAAGTTCAAGATCAGTGGGGACTACACAGTAAGACCCCATCTCAAAAGAAACAAAGAACAGTGGGGGGGGTGCAGAGAGGAAGAGAAGGAAGGAGGGTGAAAGGGAGGCTAAGGGCCAGACTATTTTCATCTTGGAAATCTCCATGGACAGCCCTGGTCTATAACTTTTGTCACAACCTCAGTGCTTTTCCTATCACATTGATGAATAGAAGTATGTGATTCAATATTGTGCCCATGATAAATTAGATAATTAAGTAATAGCGACCGATGGAAAACAGAACTTCTTCTGCTGTTCAGGAGACTCCCTGACCTTTGTCTGACACCCCCCCCCTTTTGTTTTCTTCTTTTTGAGACAGGGTTTCTCTGTGTAGCTTTGTAGACCAGGCTAGCCTCAAACTCACAGAGGTTTGCCTGCCTCTTCTGGGACTAAAGGCATGTGCCACCACCTGGCTTTGCCCTCTCCTTTTACTATCATTTTTTTTCCTTTCCCCATACCTTAGGTGGCTATAGAACCACACTTGGAAAATGCTGACCCTATCACCCTCACCTGCACTCCTCGCCCTCCAGCAGCTTGCAGTAGGTGGCAATCTCCACATCCAGAGCCAACTTGACATTCATCAGCTCCTGGTAGTCCCGCAGCAGCCTGGCCAGATCATCCTTGGCCTTCTGCAGGGCAGCCTGCAAGTCTTGGAGTTTGGCATCAGCATCCTTGAGGGCAACCTCACCACGCTGTTCAGCTTCTGCAATGGATGTCTGCAGGTTGGCATTCTGGGGAAGAGAGAATAAAGGATGAAATTACCATAAGACTAGGAAACAAATACCTAATTGTCCTTAGGACAGGATCTTTTCACCCATCTATCACTCCTCCTTCCCTTTCCCAGTGGCACGTGCTCACAAGTCAGGATGATGTTGCAATTTGGCTAATTTATCCTGGGCCCGTTGAAATCAACTCCTGACTCATGAAGAGAAACATATCTGCTTCCCTGAGCTGGTATAGGTTGTCTGGTTAGCCTTTGATCTCTTTTGCAAGACTTTTTTTTTTAAAAAAAAAAAAAAAAAAAAATCCCTTTGGTGACCACTTCATTCCAGTGATACAAAGTAGCTATTGGGGTTGTATAAAGTGTGATCTTAAGAAACAACAACAAAAAGCTCCATTGTACAGTGCGGTTGACTGCTTAAATCCAACACTGCAGAGGTCAGATTAGCAGGTCAGAATCGCAGCCCTCCCTCCTGCTGGGTTCTGAAGCATTCCAAGAAGCCCAGCCTCCATGAGAACAACTGGAGAGCAGAGGCTCCCGAGGCTGTGACTCCTCAGAACAGAGAAAACCGGGCAAAGGAGCTCTGCTGCTGCCATACCTGCTTCTTGATGTTTTCGATCTCTGCTCGAAGTCTCTGGATCATCCTGTTGAGATCCATGATCTCGCTCTTGGTGCTCTTCAGGTCGTCCCCGTGCCTACCGGCTGTGTTCTGCAGTTCCCCAAGCTGAGAGAGGAGATGGATCAGAAGGGCTTTGTAAAGTGTTGACAAATTTTTGATGAGGCTGATCAGAGCTTAATGGCCTTAGGGGTAAAGGGAAGGGTCCCACCTTGGTCTGGTACAGAGCCTCAGCCTCAGCCTTACTCCTCTGGGCAATCTCCTCATACTGTGCCTTGACCTCAGCAATGATGCTGTCCAGGTCCAGGCAGCGGTTGTTGTCCATGGACAGGACCACAGATGTGTCACTGACGTGGCTCTGCATCTGGGATAGTTCCTATTGGGGAACATGGATGGTCACAGATCCCAAATGATACCGGAACTTTTCTACTAGCAGAGATGTCTGAGAATGCTAAAGAACCGGGTAGTAGAAAAATCAAGCTTCATTTCCAGAGGCTACTGCCTACAGAATGCCAGCAGCAAAGGTAAAAGTAAAGGGTAAGTTGCAAAGATGTGTCAGCCTGGAAACACAGCCCGTGAACCCAAGAATGCCTTCCCCTTGGAGTGGAGCGTGGAGGGGTGTTATTTAGTAGCTGACTGTGATCTGGGACTGTAGAGTTAAGGGAAAAGAGGGGCCCTGATCCTGCAAGCAGGAAGAGCAACCTAGGCATTTCCTAGGTGGAACAGAGCTGAGTTGGGGGCCCCGTGGCTGGCTTTAAGGGTGTGCTGCCACTTGACCTGCCACCTAAAGTTGTGCTTATGAAGTTGCTGGTGGCCAGTTTCTATGCAGCAATGTGAAGAATCACCATATCATAGAGAGTCCTCAGAAAGTTGATTTCATCTGTCAGACTGTCCGCTTTAGCCTGCAGCTCCACCTTGTTCATGTAAGCAACGTCCACATCCTGAAAGAGAGAGAAACCAGAAATGACCTCTGTCCCCTGCTACCCAAGCCCCCCTCTCTCTTGCTGGCCCTCCCCTAGCCCTTCTAGATGTAACTTCTCACCTTACCTTTGAAAGGGAACAGAAACAAAGTACAGTACACGTGTGGGCTAAAAATAATCTTAATCAATGCTACACATGAGATGTCTATTATCAGTTCACATTACTAATTACTTTGTTAGTTACAGTCAGTTTTAAAGATGAACAGCTCCCTTCAAAGATTTCCCAAGAATGTAAGGAAAGAAGGAAGCCCTGTCCACAGCAATACTCTGCTCCCTCTGTGGGACACAAAGGGATTCTGGGTCTACTCCACTACTCACTCACCTTCTTCACCCCCACAAACTCATTCTCTGCGGCCGTGCGTCTGTTGACTTCCTCTTCATACCTTGACAGAGAGAGCCACAAGTTGAGACAGTGACATTTCAGAATTGGAGAGATGACTCAGCTGTTAAACATACTAGCTGCTCTTCCTGAGGTTCTGAGTTCAATTCCCAGCACCCACATGGCAGCTCAAACTACCTATAACCTTAGAGTCATGCCACCCTTTCTGGAGTACAGATGTCCATGCAGACAAAACAGCCACATACATAAAACAGAGAAGTGGGAAAAATGAGGACCCCTATGCTACCACAGTATTTCTTCACCCAGACACAGGACACCTACTTCATGGGCACATGACTTGTGCAATCACACAGAGCCCACTGTGTGCTCACCTGTCATCTGGAAAGTCTTCAGAATTTTTTAACGAGGAGGCCATATAATCATTTTGCCAAGAACTGAAAATGGCATACTACCTGGAAACTTCTCAGAGCTCAGGGTCTGCCTCTCCCTCCTCCAAGTTCAGTGCAAAGCTGAAGAGTGTATACTTAGGAGTGGATCAAGACTGCTTGTCTGAGCTCTTTGAACAACTTCAAAGAGTCAATGGTGGAAGAACGGGGCCTCCCAGGAGGAGTTACACCCTTCCACCTGGGTTCTGACTCCTGGGGATGTCTGGAGCTCCCTCCCATCTCAGGAGGCCCTGTTCACTTCTCATGGATCTCAGGGGTGAGCTCAAATTTGGAACCTTAAGAAGGAGACAGAGCGAAGCCATAGAAACAGAATACAAGCCTCATGAAAGACCGGAATGAATTTGTATAATACATCCCTGGACTAGGGGCCAGAAAGCACTCGGATCCAGCACTGCCCACACCCACTGTCTCGGACTGGAACACAGGGATATGCCCTTCTGATGACCTTCCTAAGTAACTCTGTTTGCAACCTCAAGGGAATCCTTGCTCATCTGGGCTGATGTAGGAGGGAAACTTTACACAGTTCCAGGAGACTGAAAATCTCATAAGGACCAGCCCCACAAGCATGAGTCCCCTCTTCCCCAACTTCAACTTGGCCAGACTTCACTCAACAACCCACCAGAGAAGAGTGTTGACTAAAGATGTGTTTGAAATCCCAAATGAGGCAGTTCCTCCATTGGGACCCTTACTTCTTTTTAAAGTCTTCCACCAGGTCTTGCATGTTCTTCAGCTCTCCCTCCAGGCTTCCCTTCTCCCCAAGAAGTGAGTCTAGCTGCTTGCGCAAGCAGCTGATGTAGGATTCAAAGAAAGGTTCCAGGCTCTGGGGGCCTGAGCCCGAGCCCGTGGTCTGCTGCTGCAGGAGGCTCCACTTGGTCTCCAGGACCTTGTTCTGCTGCTCCAGGAAGCGCACCTGCATCAAGAGAGAAAAGGAAAGAACCCGTCAGGTAGGCACCTGGACCGCCCACTCCAAAGGGTAGGAAGATGCGGAACAGAGCCAGCTCCTCAATCCACGGTGACCTCTGTGTTTCAGAGTTTGGAGATGACACAGATTAGAAAGGGGAGAGCTAGTGTGTACAGAGTACTTTGTAATCCTCCCATTTTCGTGTATCCCATGTCCCTTTATTCTTACAACCACCTGAACATCATTAAATCATCAAAACCAAGATGAGTACAGAATTTCAAAGTGAAGAGACAAACCCAGGACTACTCTCGGTCTATCGGAATCCTTCAAAACATGGCTAATGCAATTTTTAGCTGAACCTTTAGACATAAGCTGCTTTCCCCTCCATTAAGGTAGTAAAAACAGCCAGTGTGTCCTCGGAAATTCAGCTTGCAGCCCACCAAGGCTCGCTCCAAGTCCTGGGCTCTCTCTGCCTTGGACCCAGCAAGCCTTGCTCTGCCCTGTCATGGACAGTTCAGCTTACCGTTGGCAGAGGCACACTATCACCGGGAAGGTACAGTGCCGCTAAGGATATGAGAAGATTTTTGCAGAGTTAGTTAGCTGCTAGCTAAAAGCAATTGCTTGTCAACGAGAAAGTAAGCTGTTCTGGGTTTGTGGCTGGATTTTTCAGAACTGAAAGTGCACTGGACCCCTCACCATGCTAGCCGTAGCCTCATCACTAGAGGGGAATTAAAACCAGGGATCCTTCCCTCCTTCCACAATTGGAATTCGAGGACACAAAGAACAAGAAAGGTGTACTCACTGCCCTGAAAGCAGTAAGGTAGAACAGGCCAAGTGCCAGAAATCCCACTAGCAACTTTGAGAACAATCCCCTAGCAGCCCTAACACCCCACAATGCCTCTGGGCTCTGGCCTTACCTTGTCGATGAAGGAGGCAAACTTGTTGTTGAGTGTCTTGATCTGTTCACGCTCCTGGGCCTTCACTTGCCCAATCTGGGGGTCAATCTCCACATTGAGGGGCTGCAGGAGGCTCTGGTTGATGGTCACTTCCTGGATTCCCCCAGGGCAGCTACCAGGGCCAAAGCCACCAGGCCTACCAAAGCCACTGGATCCTCCAAATCCAGAAGCTCCCCCAAAGCCACCTCCCATTCCTCTGCTACCACCAAAGCCACCTCCATAGCCACCTCCAAAGCCACTGCCACAGCTGCCATACCCTCCGCTGAGGCCACCTGTCTGGGAGCCTCCAGCTGCCACACTAATAGAGATACTCCTGCTGCCACCCAGGTTGTAGAGGCTCTGACTGCCAAAGCTACCGGCTCCACTCCGGAACCCACAAGCCCCTCCACCAGCTGCCCTAGTGCGTGCCACACAGCTCCTCCTGCTGCTGCCAGACACCACAGCCGAGTGGCCGGAGAAGCCCTGGCTCCCGCAGCTGAAGGACTGCTTGCAGGCTTGTCTGCTCATGATGGGGAGTGTGGCAGTGGACTGGCAATCACTTAGCAGAGCAAAGGGCTGTGAAGAGGATAGGGATGACAGAAGAAGCTGGCCTTTATAGTCCAGGCTGCTTGACTTGGCAGAAGGAGAGGCAAGCAATTACCTCGGGTTTGGTTTGCTTTACGGGCAAGAAGTTATTCTTGGTTCCCAGCACACCTCAAAGGTAATCCCCTGGGCCAAAATGCCTTTGCTTTCTTAGCTTAATCACCCAAACTTGCCTCAGTTGACAGAAGGCAGGCTCTCTCCTCCCTCCCAACATGTGATTTCCTCAAGAGTTTCAGAAAGTTAAGCAGAACCCATTATAGCAGGATAAACTGGCCCTTGACCTCCGTGACCCCATCAGCCTCTCCCAGGACCTAAATTCTATGGATGGTTGCTATGAGCCAGGTCCTGTGGCACTCCCGTAGACATTACTAGACATTGTCTTCTCATGGCATGTCACCTGGGCCCTATGTTTCAGGGAACACCTAGAGGGAATCTGGTGGTGAGAACACAGGGTCTCATCTGCTCCCTCTGTAATCAAAAGCTTCCGTCTCAGCAGACCCAGAGTTTGAGGAGAAACATGTTAGTTGTGAAAAAGCAATTAAAGTAGAGCCAAAGTGTCTAGTCTCTGGGGAATGGAAATCCAAGGTTTGAAGCCAAGAAGTGTGAGGCTAGGGAGAGGAGAAGGACTCAGAGCAGGCCTGCTGCACCATCCTAAGGTCTCAGGGTAGGCCCTACCCCCACTGTCCTAGGCCAGTGGCTGGTGGGTGCTGGATCCACAAGCAAGACAGGACAAAATACAGAGACTACTCAGATGGACAGTGGGGTCACTTCAAGGACCTCACTCATCCTGGAATAAGAACATGTGCACACCTTAGTGGCCAGGAAGATACGAGCATTGGGACCTCCTTCCCCCTCTGCCATCTGGTCTAGTAGTCTGTTATATGCCAGCACCCCTCTAGGCTCTGGTCTCCCCTATGGAAGGACTTGACTGCTACCACTCTTCCTATCAAGCCCCTAGGACACCATGGTGAGCACACCACAAAGGATCAGCTGACTCAAGACTGGAGGTCCAAGATCACAAACACCTGACCTATCCCCATGCAGAGGAAGTTTGGGTATCTATATACCAAGCATCCCTATAAACCTTTGGATCCTGGCCACTTAGGAGGCCCTCATCTAGGCTGGAATGTCTTGAGAGTCAGGCTGCTTTTTGCTGGAAACATTTCTACATGACCCAGGGTATAAAGATAAATACAGTAGATACATAAATCAAACTTTTAGCAATAAATCATAAATTTATTTTTTGTTTTTATAATTTATTTAATTTTATTTTATGTGCATCAAGGTATCAAATTCCCTGGAACTGGAGTTACAGACAGTTGTGAGCTGCCATGTAGATGTTGGGAATTGAACCCAGTCCTCTGGGAGAAAGAACATCCAGTGCTCTTAACCGCTAAGCCATCTCTCCAGCCCCAAGAAATTTATTTTTAAGACAATTGCTTAATAAACATATAATCTTACCATGTGTTAAAGGTTAGAGTAAGTTTGCATACTAATGAGATGAATGAGGTTATTTACATATGCAAGCATGTGTATGCATATTTATACAGAGTTAAATCTTGGCTAAACATTTGATGCTTCAGGACACAGAGCATCTATAATGTTTTCCAGAGTTGACTGGTATTTTGGTTTTTATAATCATTAATGCTGAGACCGCCACTTCACATAAACACACAGCACAAAACGGCAGGAGACTATGTGGAGCCATTTCAGAGATTTTGGCAATTCTGCCCTCATCACGACCCAAAAGTCAACCAATGGTACTTCATGAAGCTCAAGTCAGCAATTCAAACATGAATTTTTAAAATCAAACATTTTAACATAATACGACAAAGACAAACTCATTTCCTATGTGCATGCTGAGGAATGATGGTGGGAAAATATTTAAAGTGGTTGTTTTCCATAATTCAACAGTGATGTTTCTATGAAAGCAGAAACTTTCTGAGTACAGTAAAAACACTACAACTGATGAGGAGCAAGAGCCTTGAATCTGAATCAAAGTGCTTTGGTCTGCATCCTTTCGTGTTATGTGATATGATGACATGCACAGCGCAACACGCTCATGGTATGCGTTGAGAGTTAGACTGTAGTGAGGTCCACAGTGCAGCACAGGGGACACTGCCAGAAACAGCTCAGACTCATTTAGTGTTCTGCTTTTAACAATTTTTTTAGTCATTATGCTTTCAGAAACCCTTTATTGCCAAATTTTTTATGACCCCCTTATTCAGTCACCGAACCCCATATCAGGTGGTAATCTTCACTTAAAAATATAAACTCAGATCTAGTTCCATCTATAGAGGACCCTTGATGACAAGACAGGTGCACCCATGAATGGCTATTCTAACTCCAAGGAGCTCTGCTGCCACCCCACATACATACCGCCCCACCTTCACACTCAGCCATCACACACACGGTGCAGCCATGTTTTCTAGATGTTATCCCATACAAAACTTACATGGCATGACAGCAGCAGGAGAGTGACTCTAGACTTGACTTCACCACAAAAGAGCTGGGTGAATTAGCTGCAGGATTCCAACCTAGCTGGTAGCAATGAGATGGTCTGAGAACAGGCACAAGACTGGTCAGAAGACAAAAGGACTGAAGTCAAGGGCCCTGCCAACATCCCTCACTCCTGTGCTCCCCAGTTCATATGAGCCATCTGCCTGGCTGGGTCGCAGCTTCATCTCTTCTCGTCTCCTTGATCTAAGGAAATTTACCTGTGTGTGTCCAGTTCTGCCAACTGTAAAATGAGGCTAATGATGCCAACTACTTTATGGAGATTTTGTGAGCAGTAAACAAGTTACATATAAAGTGTTTGGTGCGGAGATCAGCAAGGTGCCTTAGCAGGCAAAGGTGCTTGCTGCCAAGCTTGATGATCCAAGCTCAACCCCTAGGGAGAACCAGATTCCATGAGTGCTCCTCTGACACCCCTACATGTCTATGTGCACACAACCCCTAAATGAACAAATACACTATTTTTAAATGTTTTGTGTAGAGCTGAACACATAAAAAAAAATACTATAGGATTAGCTACTGTTAGTATTCTCCAGGCACGGGGTAGGAATTTGCTATGTTCTGCCTGGGTGATAAGATAACTTTGAGGCCCATCAAGAAGTGAGAAAGGGAAAGAAATTCAGTAATGAGCAGAAGGAAGCCCACTGGCGTGGAGGAGACCTACACCCAGAAGCTGTTGGCCTTGGACCATGATCCAACCATAAATCTGTCCTAATCTGTCGAACACTTGCCTGCCTCTCTGATTTGTGCTGAGTCCCACGGCATGTAATGAAATTAAAAATACCTTGAAAAGGACAAAATGCCACCCAATCAGTTTTTCGAAAAGCCTGTCCGAGCTGAGTTCAAATCCTCTCACCCTGTAGTGACTTTGGACAAGGTACTTGGCATTTCTTTTCTTATTTACAAAAAGAAACATCTACCCCAATTGGGAGACGGTTTTGCAATTGATAATGCATAGCTCCCAGCAATAAATATTTGGTTTTAAGGGTGGAGGCTGGGAACAGAACCTAGGGTGCTGCAGACACACGTTAGACAACTGAACTACTAAGAGATGGGTGAGAATTTTGAGAAAGTGTCTCATCAGATTGTCCTCAGGTGACTTTGAGTTTACTCTGTAGCCCAGGCAGTCTTTGAGGTTACCATCCTCCTGCCTCAGCCTCCTGAGTAGATTTGCCTTACAGGTCTGCACCTGTGACGGTCACCCATGGAAACACAAGGGGGCTATGTAAGGCTCTCCTTTGAGACACAGCACCTCCCCACTGGGTGCCAAACCCTGCCCCTCCAGTGATGTTTTTATTAATGTTGAAAGCAGAAGATCCCTGCCCTGCCTTGAAAAAGCTGAGTCAGTCTCCCCTGAAGCCACAGATGAGCACCTGAAAGAACAAGGACAGCCCTCAGTGTCCCCTATGTCCTCCCCCTCCCTGGACTCCAGCACCAAAGCAACAAGGGTCAGCCTCCTAAGTGTGGCCACTGCTGCCACCCTGGTGCCAAAGGGAGACACCGGGCAGATCACAAGGGCCTGTGTCTAGCTGGGATCTCCCAATGCGTGCTCCTTGAGCCTGCCAGTGCATTATCACCTTGCCTGGCAAGTTAGAATTGTTTTTCCAACAGCTTGATGAAGTTGCCAAGACTATCCAGAGTTGCCACGCTTGGCACGGGTTTCCTTGTTTGCTGTAGGATCTGGTAGAGGAGTGTCTGAATGGCTTGACTACTGCCCGAAGCCTGAGTTCTAATCCCTCACATGCCAAGATCTTCTGTAAAAAGATTATCATGCAGCTGAGCACTCTGAACTCTTACTCCCCACCCATAAAACAGGAAGAATTTGTTCCCGGGTAGTTATTTAACCAAATTGTTCTCTGGTATTCCCCTGCAATGAAGAGGCTTAAGAGGTGTCAGGATAATTGTAGGTGGGGGAATAATGTGAAAGACAGTAGTCATCACCTCTAAGGTCAAGGTGAGCAGGCAACCCTCTCCACCTCAGGGCCTGCTGAAGGGGGCTGGGGTTATCTTTTTAATGTGTAGAACCATGGATCCATTCCAGAAGAGTCACTAGTTTGTTCTAGAGGAGGAGGAGAAGGGCAGGGGGAGGGAGGAGTCACAGGAGGGAGGAAAAGAGGCAGGGAAGGAGGAATGAAACTGTCACTCTGGGAATACTACCACTGAATAAAAATTAACATGTTTTTCTATCCTTGATAGCACGTTGAAATACAAACACATCACTACTGAAACTGTTTGACCAATGACTAGTAAAGATGTCTGCTAATATAGAGTGAGCGCTACAGCTTGAGTGTGATGAAGAAGTGCATGCCTAAGCACAACTAATCCCTTATTACTAAGACTCAGCTGGTAGTACTCATAAATTATATTAATTATGGTCTCATACTCAAACTCACACCAAACCTTTGTCTGATTCTTGGATCACTCCCAGAGCTTATCTAGGACAGAAGTTGATTCCCTAAGATGGTCTTTGCTAAGAGGTCCTATGGTCAAACAAATTTGGGAGATGAAAAGCCTATAGTTCTTTGGAACTGCAATAATGCCCATTAGCCCATTCACCTGTTAAGACCTCCCTAAAGGTCTATCAGGACACAATCCTTTTACCTTTATTTAATCAGAGCTTCTCAAGTAAGCTTAGTCATGAGTCCCATTAGTATTGGATGTACTTGAGGAAGCACTGGTCAACACCTATCCCAGATGAATAAGGCTGGCAGACCAACGCCTGTTGTGGGATATTCAATCACACTGTGAACCCTGAGTTTGCATTTGTGTTCAATAAAATCAACCTTGGGTCAGGATGCAGAGATGGCAGCAAAGAGGAAAAATCAGTGAGTTGCTCCTCAGCTTCTCTAAGCTAGCATGTTTTCACCCCAACCTCTGACTCCTGAGTCTTATTGATAAATTGATTTAGTTAAAACTACACTTGGTGGCAGCAGCAGGAGGCAGATCCAGTGAGACTTCTACTGCCAGAAGCTGGCCAGTAACTTTGGAACTACAATTGCTGGCTGAAACAGCAGTAAATTCAGGTGCAGCCACAAAATTCTGGCTCCTAATGTGAGGCACCATATACAATCAGACTTTCCTTGGACTGCCAGCTCCCAAATAAGACATGGAGCCTTCTTTTATTGTATTACTTTATTTTTTACATTCCCATCCCAGTTCCCCCTCCCTTCTCTTCTCCCACTCCCCCCATTCTCCCCCTCATTCCATATGCTCCATGGAGAAGGTAAGGCCTCCCCTAGGAAGTCTACTAAGTCATCTACTTGAGACAGAACCAAAGCACCTCATAGAGACTTCTTATTAAGCATGAAAGCTTGGCCATTCATACTAGTTGTTCTCAACTAGTTCTTAAAACTTAAATTAACCTGTTTATACTAATCAGCTCTTGTCTTTGTTTGCTTCTCCCCAGTGATACATCTTGTTGGGTCTTTCCAAAAGTTATCATCATGGTTGGTTTTTTGGAATTCAACTGACTACATCTCCTACTTCTCTTCCCTTGTACCTCAAAGGAATGGGGAACATGAAAGTCATATGAGTAGAGAGGTCTAGGTTCAAGAGCCAGCCTTGCCAGTGTCTGATTTTATGGCATATGGCAAGTTATTTTGCCCCCTGGATCTCAACTTTCCATTTACTGAATAGGAGTTGGCATGGCATCCTCATAACATTACATTGAGACTGTTAAAGGCAATAAATAGCAGATGCTCATACAGCAGGCCTTGTGATCATAATCTCAGTAAGAAGCCTTCCTAGAAACTGTAAGTTTTCAGGACAGAGAGTAAAGGAGAGTTCTGAGAGTAGCTTGAGGTAAAAAAAAAATAAATATTCACTGAAATATATGAGTTAGACATGGTGGGATGTGCCTATAATCCCAGCACTGGGAAGATGAAGACAGAAGAGTCAGGGGTTCAAAGTCAGCTTAGGCTACACAGTGTTCTTGAAAAGCCTGGGGCTACACAGCAGTGCCTGGATACCTAGAATCCTATCTCAAGGACAGAGAGAGAGAAACAGAGACAGAGACAGAGAGACAGAGACAGAGAATAAGAGAGAACAAGAAAGAAACACCTTCAACTCTATGATGATTTTTTTTTTTTTGCAGTAAGTTGCAAACAATCATAGTGTCTACAGTGGGAATGGCATTCTTCCATGTCCAGCCAAGCCAGCTTCCCACCACAGGTAATCCATTATTGATGAAGATTTATGGAGCACTGCACACTTCTCAGAGGTAAGAGGATAATGTTTTGGTAAAAATAATTTTTCTTTTCAACTCTTCACCCCTAGAGCTGGACCTGTAATTCGTAGAATGCTTGCTTGAGTTGAATCCCATCACTGCCTAAAATCTTATGGTGCCACACACCTGTGTCCTCTGAACCCAACACTGGGGAGGTAGAGAGAGGGAAGATGCAGAGTTCCAGTTGTCCTTGGATACATGGTGATTTCAGAGCAATCTAGACTACACAAACACTGTCACAAAAGGAAAGAAAAAATCAAATCTTTATTTCTACCATTTATCTGCTGGGGAAGAACATAAAAAATGGTGGCTGGAAAGATGGCTCTGTAGTTAAGAGCACTTGCTTTTGCAAAGAACCCAAGTTCAGTTTCCAACACTCACATGGTAGCTGACAGCTATCTGTGACTCAGTGCCAGGGGATCCAATGTCCTCATCTTGCCTCCAAGAGCTTTAGATATACATTTAAATGGTGCATTTTCATATATGCAGGTTAAAAAAAAACACTCACACACATAAAATAAAAATAGTTTTCTAAAGAATATATAAGTAGCTAGCATGGATTGAGTGCCTGATGTGTACAAAGTATTGCCTTAGGTTATTTACATGATAATTTCTATTTATCATAAAACTCTGCAAGGTCAGAACTTTAATTTCATTTAACAAAAAAAGGATATGAGGTTAATTAGCTTACTAACCCAAGAGTTTAGTCAAATTATCCAGTTCTGAGGCCAGATATAAATTCATGGAAGCTTTTTAATGTCTATGTGGACTTCAGCAAGTCAAAATACATCATCTCTGGGTAAAAAGTTCACTTGGACATCTGAAGAATGCAGCCATAGAATTCAATGGCTAGATTTGTCTTGTATCAACCTTGTTAATGAAAATTGTTTTAAACTTCATGAATATTTCAGTGATAAAAAACAAAATCATCTGCCATTATCAATGTGTGCACACACAGGAACATACCTACTACCCGCTCGACCCCACCCACACCTACTGCATTAATCTCCTGCTAGAGATCAGATCTCTTTGAAGTTGAAGGTACCCATATCCCTGTGGACAGATGAACCCCAGATTTGATTTATGGCTCCTCAACACTCCAAAGATATGTTAGCCCCACATTTCAGAATTACAGAACACACCAAATGACCCCAGAAGGATTCAGCCAGCCTGTTTAGCAACAAAGCAGAGTGGTTACAAGTGTAGGATTTAAGGCCCAGCTCTGCCACTTCCCATCAGTCATGTGGCTATCTCCCTAAGCCCCAGTGTAGAAAATGAGGGTAATTAGCACCTGCCTCCTGTAGCACCTGTAAGGATTACATGAGATGACAGGCAAAAAGGAATGTCCAGTGTTATTCACACCACCCACAAATGTCAATCATTTCACATGCTATTTACATTAAATGTCAGAACAACAGGGCAACTTGAAGAATGCACTTAGCCTTTCTAACTTCTCACTGGCCTGATGAGTTCATAAAGCTTGCTAATCAAGCACTGGACTGGCCATTGACCAGCATCAGATGAGTCAGGTCCCTTCGAGCACCCTCCACTCTGGTGTGGAGAACAGACAAGAGAAGTGGTGTAGCACATCACGGAAGTGGCTAACATGCCGTGAGAGTGTAGATGGACAGACAGCACTCAGTGGAGGGACACTTTCAGGAGCCATGCTAGGAGCTCTCCAAAGATGAGGAAATGACTGAGCAAGTTCCAGTATCTGGCCCTTCCAGCTCATTTGTACAGGTTTTAAATGTCCCTTCATAAGGAGGCTGGAAAATTGGCTCAGGGATTGAGTGCGAGGTTTAGTTCCAGTACCCATATCAACCATCTATAATTTCAGTCCCAGGCAATCTAACTCTCTCCTCTGGCCTCCATGGGCACAAACACACACACACACACACACACACACACACACACACACACACACACACACACACACACGAGAGAGAGAGGGGGGTACACATAAATAAAAAAATAAATGCAGCTTTAAAGGGGAAAATGTCCTCACATGAGGTTATATAGTTGTGTAGCTTATTTCGTATGGTTTTGTCCAGAATTTTGAAAAGGCACTTCCAAGGCCTGGAGAAATAGCTCAGCAGTTACACCACTTGTTGCTCTTGCAGAGATCCCAGGTTCAGTTCCCAACACACAAGTCAGGTAGCTCACAACTACCTATAAATCCTTTTCCAAGGGATTCAAAACTCTCTTCTGAACTGTATGCCTGTGGTACACGTAAAGTCATGTAGATGCACACATATAGAAGCTGATAAACAGATGATAGATAGGTAGGTAGATAGATAGATAGATAGATAGATAGATAGATAGATAGATAGATAGATAGATAGATAACAGACAGATTATTGATAGATGACAGATGACAGAAAGATGATAGATGATAGATTGATAAATAGAGCTAGATGACAGATTGATGACAGAGATAGATAGATTAGATAGATGATTGATAGATAGATAACAGATAATCTAAAACTAGTAAATAAGCAACAATTTTAATAAGAATTTCCATTTTACAACAAAGTTTTCATGAGCTGGATGTGGTGGTTCATACCTGTAACCCCAGCAATCAGGAGTCAGAGGCAGGAAGGTTGCCTGCAAGTTTGGGGGTCCCTAGGCTCTGTAGTAATTTTGAGATCAACCTGGGATACACAGTAAGTTTTAGGCCAGCAGAAGCCATACAAGCAAGATTCAGCCAAGATACACACAAATAAAGAAAAACAAACAAACTTCTCTCAAGCCCAGAACAATCTCTATTCAGGGTCTCTGTTCAGCCTGGCTGCAGCATTGTCCTGCCAGCTGAACATCTTCACCTGGGTGGCCACTGAGGTGAGTTGCTGCCCCTGTGCAGGATGCAGATGCTGCCCCAGCAGTGGAACTGTTGGCATCTCATGGTATTTCTACAGGGGCAGACCTGTAAGCTGTGGGATGTTAAACAACATCTCAGCCTCTTAGGTACCGTTTAGAACAGTCAAAACTGTCACTAGACATTAGCCTTTGTGGGGAGATAGCATGCCCTATAAACCAAAGCTTTATTGGCTTGCGGAGCAGTGCCATCCTTTCCTGCCCCATTGACGGAGCTGTAACCATTTGGCTGGGACATGCTCCCAAGTGTATCAAGTATTCAATCATAATTTCCTAGGAGAAGCAACTTCCCTCCATCCTGCAGTCCAGGTGACTAGCTTGCCCTTAGCCACTGTGTATGTTGGAACAGCCTGTAAGGGTTATAGACAGAAAATGTACAAATACACAAAGAATATGTTTTCAGAACTGAGTCTTCTCTGCCATCCCAATGTTACCACAAGGTGTCCCCGTGTGTGGCCTTTGTCGACAGAGGAAGAATGTGCTTGGGCTGAAGTGCTCAGTAAGCAGAGAGAAGGAGTGGCCTAAATGCTACCAGATGAGATTTCTGATGACTGGCTGGCAGAAATCCTATAACTTCAGCCAAACAGGGATGCAGAGATCTACTCTAAATTACCTGCAACTTGACACTCACACCCTCAGGAGCAGCAGTGGGTTGAGATGGTGCACAGAGGGCACACGCTGCTTCTAAATCTTTTTGGGAAACAATCCCAGTTTCCATACCCGTGTGCCGATGCACCGTTGATGTTTCCTCTGTCCTGAGGCCTACATCCGAGCAGGGAGAGAAGGGGATAATCCACAATCTACAAACACCTCAGTGTGGATGGAGGAGTGAACCCGTGACTCACCAGTTCCTAGAACAGAAAAGAGCTCTTCAGAACACCCTCACCCAGTGTGAGGTGGAGGAGAGCTGGCAGGTTGAAGGAGTCATGGATAGAAATCGGTACCTCTTGTCATTACAAGAGGATATACCACTCCACAGATAAGAAAGAGGGATGGGGCACAAAGTTGAGATCCAAAGAGATTTGTGACTCCAAGCCCCTGGTAAGAGTCCAGTCATCTAGTTATCCGTATTTCCCAGACACTGTAGACTCCCCCTATTGCAAAAGCACGCCTTGGGACTACCCACATGAAGAGTGAATGTCTGGTCAAGCAAAAGAAAGCAAGCTAAAGGCCAGAGCCTCAGAGCCTGTGGAAAGTCAGCATGGAATGGTAACTGTGTTAAGTGTGGAAGCAAAGGAAAAGAAGGAACGCTGGAGGTCCCTGGGAGTGCCATCAGCTGGATTAGAAACGGGCAGTATAGTGCAATCATAATTTCTTATAAATAAAATCCCAGAGTCAGATAACAAGGTAAATGCTGGAAGATCAGAGAAGCAAAGGACCAGCCAGTCTCTCCTTCCTCTCCAAATCCTCTGAAAGATCCTGTCTATGCCCCACCTTATCACTTCCTGTCTCTGCTCTGTAGAGACCTCCAGACCTCTATGGTTAACTAGTGGCCAGCTCCACGCTCTGATCTCCAGGCAAGCTTTATTTGTCAGAACACAAACAAAATACCACAACAAGGCAGGGACAGGCTGAGACACACAGCCAGTCATGGTGTTTACTCCCTTGGTTATGGGTCACCTACCATGGCTGTTCCCCTGGGACAATGACTCCTCTGAGAAATAACCTTATCTGCCATGCACTCCTCCTGGTCTTCCTATATCACCCCTGGAGGGCTATCTAAAAAGTGGGGCTTCCTGTATACACCCCCAACATGAGCAAAGGCGGGGCATAGGCTAGATAGAGTTCAGGAAGAAGCAGCAATGGACAGCGGCCACTCTCTCAATATGAGACCATAGACAGTATCCCAAGGGAGCTAGGCCTGCTCTGAGCTTTACTTGGAGCCACTTTAGAAGCCCCTTAAAGTCTCGTGTAGAGTATTCTAGAAGACCTGGACCACTCTGTGATGGAAGATGTCATTCTGTAAATATGTTTCTCTTATTAGTTAATGAATAAAGCCCTGTTGGCCAGTAGGAGAGCAAGATAGGTGGGACTAAGAGGCAAGGAGGATTCTGGGAGATGTAGTGAGGAGAGTCAAGATGTAGGGACTTGAGAGGAAGAGGTCTGGACCCTCTCTCCGGTAAGATAAGACCACGTGGAAACACTTAGATTGATAGAAATAGGTTAATACTTAAGACAGAGCTCGCCAATAAGAAACACTAGTTAAACTGGCCAACAGCTTTATATCTAATACAGCATCTCTGTGTTATTTGGGATTGACATGACTCTGGGACCAGGCTGGCGGGAAAACTGCTTATAATAACTCTGTAACTTGGTTGACTGTCCTCCTCACCCTGACTCTAAATATCAGGCTTTGTCTGTCTCACCTGAGCGCCCCTTTTCTTCCTTCTAGATGTACTGTCAGTCCCTGTGGCTTTTAAATCTATACTTGTCATACAAATGTCAATGATACTCAAATGAGCCTGTCCAGTCTGGTGGGCCTCCCTCAGAACACACATCTCAAACTACCATCTGAACACTATGTCTAGCTGTCTCATGAACAGCTCCAGCCTGTCTGTCCAGGAGCTCTCTCCCCTACCCACCCTAACTACCCACCCTTTTCTGGCAAAATAGCATCATCACCTGACAACTCACTGTTCTCTGACCTATTCAATTCATCATCATTCCTGTCATTTCTTCAACCAGGCCCCTAGCTCCTTTTCTCCACATACTAATTACAACCTAAAATGATCTCACTATTGAATGTCTACCTGACCAAAATTAGAGAGGACTATGTCTCACTGTTGCTTACCAACACATCCCTAGAATTTCTCCCCGTATCTGACATAATAAACACTTCATGAGTATCAGCTATAGGAAGCAAGGGATTTACTGATAATGACCTTGTCTGTGATGAAGCAGTCATCATCAGTATGGCATGTTTCCCACAGTGACATCCCTCTGTAGGTCTCACCTGTCTGCTTATCTTTCCACAGAGGGACACCAGCCAGAAAAGTAACATTCCTGACTCAAAATGAGGTATGAGCCACGAAGGCCCACCTTTCTAGAAGGTGGCTGGAGCTGAAATCTGGTTCTCTCCTGCCCTTGCTTGCAGATTTTCTCTGTTTAATAGCCGCTTCTTATCCCTGAGACACTCTGTACTTCAAGGAAGAAATATCAGTTCCCTGGCCTGGGTTTCTGTCTGTAGTCTGTGTGTGCTCCAAGTGCCCAGGCAGCAGGGCATGGCCAGAGGAAGCCCTGCAATCTCACTCAGAGACAGTGTGGGGGCGTGAGAGTCTGGACTCCGGGTACCTAAGTGAGTTGTGCCACCCCACCCCCATTTAAAGAAAAGGAATAAAGACTTTGGAATCCGAGCTCCCAAGTCCCTTCCAATATGCACATGGAAGGAGGACTGTGGGACATCTGGGCTGAAGAGAGCTAGCAGATTCTCTTCACCACAGGGCTTCTCTGAACCGCCAGCATGTTCTCCTAAGAGAGGCTTACCCCATCGAGGAACTCTTTATCATAGTGTCAATGCACTGCATCATGGTGGAGCTTTTAGATACGGGAATCTGCATCTCTGGGATTCTAGCACTTCACTGTCCATCTCTGCGCACCTTTACAGGGGACAAAGCTTCAGGATGTCAGACGCAATGAGAACCAGCACCCTGGGAAGAGACACTGTCTCCAAGACCTTCCTAGTTCTCATACATGAAATCAGAAGAAAGTGGATGTCTGTGTGCCCCAGCCTTCCTCCAAGAAGGAAGTGAGTTCACACAAGCCCTCCCCACAGGGCTCCAAGGATAAATTAGCCAGCGCCTGCCCACTTGGTTATACTCAGTGGATGTTGAGTCAGTGACTTGGTTCAGAGCTGGAGTTGCTCCACAGAACCCAAAGGGATAGCAGAGAGCACAGAGAGGGGGCCAGATGGATCCCTGGAGAAAAGGGTGCAGAGAATGCTCAAAGAGCTAGTATAAGACACAATGCTGTTTATTGGCAACAGAACAGATGGGTCAGGGACTATATATATATATAGAAGGTGTATATATCCTTCACTTCCACCAAGGGAGGAGCTACTATAAGGGAAACAGAGGAGGTCAGACTGGCACCGGGAGAAGGACACTTGTAATCTTCATATGGAGCTCGCCAGGAATCCGATGGAACAGCCAGGACTTCCAGCCCCAAGAAACTGTCCTCTTAGGAAAAGAGTAGACTGCTGGGTGGGACACTGATTTGTGGGGGGAGCAGATGAAGAAGAGGTGCTCTGATGAAGAGAAGTACTCTGGGGTGGCCGGGGTGCTGGCAAGCTCTTTATTTGGAGGAGTCTGGGAGACTGAGAGAGACTGACACTGCCACCTCCATTGCTTGAGATGACACCTCCACCACGGACTCCACGACTACACCCAGAACAATGGCCAAAGCTGTTTCCGCCACTAAAACCACTGCCACCAAATCTGCTGCCATGGCTGCTTGCCAGGCAAATGTCACTTCCTGTGCCATGTTCAACACCAAAGCCACTTCTGTAGCCATTTGACAAGGCCAAGGCATTACTGCTGCTGCTGCTGTTAATGACAGCTGTGGAGAAGACAGAAGAGCAGTTGTCACCCTGGCATCCACTCCACTGAATTATAAATAGTGAGCCAGCAGACCCAGGGAGGTCAGCAGTGATCAGAATAGCTGCGCACTCGACATTAACTAGTAGACATTCTAGTAGCATCAGGTATTAATTCCACACAGCAAACCAATTCAAATAACAAGGCGGTCCCTTCTATATGCCATCAACACTACTGTTGGTCTTTGAGACAGGATCTCACTCTGTAGGCCTGGCTGAGCTTGAACTCAGAAAGGTCTACCTGTCTCTGCCTCCCAAGTACTAGGCTTGAAGGTCTGTATTGTGTCACCCTGCCATCAACTCTGTTCTTCCTTTGTGCTGCTCAGGATCGAACCCAGGACCTCTCCCATGCTGGATGAGAATTCTACCACTGAGCCACAACTGCAGCCCAATATAGTCAGTCCATGATGACACCCTGTGAAGGTTACCCAGTGTCTGAAATTTTCCCCATTGGTTATTTGAAAGTGGCCTGAGGGCTATAAGATGGTTCAGGAAGAAAAAGGGTTTCCTAGCAAACCTGATGGCCTGAGGCTCCACATGACATGGAAGAAATGACTCCCACAAGCTGTTCTCTGGCTTTCACTCTGGCATGCGCATACACAGACAGACACACATACTATGTATGTATATGAGGATCTGAACCCAGAACAATGAGAAAAGCCAAGCCACTGTTCCTCCTTCCCCAGGATGTCCCCATCACTTCCATAGGAACTGTGCTGGATAGATTTATTGTTAGCTTGGCACAAGCTAGAGTCATCTTAGAGGAGGGAACACAAATGAGAGAATGGCTCCATAAGATCAGGCTGAAGGCAAGCCTGGAGGGCATGTTTTTAATTAGTGATTGATCGGGGAGTGCCCAGCCCATTGTGGGTGGAACCAGCCAGGCTGAGCAAGCCATGAGGAGCAAGACAGTAAGCAGCACCCCTCCATGGCCTCTGCATTAGCTCCTGCCCCTAGGTTCCTGCCCTGCTTGAATTCCTGCCCTGACTTCCTTCAGTGATGGCCTATGATGGCAGTGCAAGCCAGATAAACCCTTCCCTCTTCAACTTGTCGTGGTGGTCGTGGTGTTTCATCACATCAATGGTAACCCTAACAAAGACATATAACTTTTCTAAATTAGTTGTTACTTGGTGTATTAGCACAGATATTCGGGAACCAGCCTTCGTTGTGATGACTTGGGCTACTTACAGATACCGACAGCACTCTGGTACCCTCCAGACATCCTGTTTGAGAAAGCAAAAAAAAAAAAAAAGAGAGAGATGGCTTCATTACAAAGTACCCTGCAACAAGGCCATGGGTCAAGGTGATAACTATTGCTATAACTGAACTCAATAGCCTGTGGGGCTTCATCCACATGGCTATGTGCCATAGCAAAAAAGCTGTCCACACTGGCTGCATATCTAGTTCAGCTACAATGAAGGTCGTAGACTGGTAAAGACATAAGCCTAGAGAAGAAGTCTTTGTGGAAGGCCTCTGTTGTTACTCACTAGGTTACTTGTGTGGTCCTCAGACTATGACATAGTCAGGAAGATGAGACGAAGCTCACCTGTACTCAGCACCCTCCAGCAGCTGGCGGGAGTCAGTGATCTCCACATCCAAGGTCATTGTGATTCCCAACAGTTGCTGGTCGTCTCTCAGTAGACCATCCAGGTCATCTTTGCCCTTCTTCAGGGCAGCCTGTGAGTCTTGAAGTTTGGTATTGGCATGCTTGATGGCTGTCTCACCACGCTGCTCAGTTTCCGTGATGGCCCTGTTCAGCTTTTCATTCTGGGTTTAATAGGGAGTGGGTGGAATTAGCCCAAAAGGATGATCCCAGGATTTCTTAGACTTAGAATAGACTATCCCATCTTAAAGTTGAGGAAAGACACTCTTCCCCTAGTTATCTTTGTCTTCCCTATCCGTGGATACATTTTTCTCACAGTTAGCCAGCCTTCTAGATGGACTTTGTCTTTGAGCTTCCCAGAGGGCCATCTGCCTTCAAAAGTCCCTTCTTTGTTATGATTTCTGGGTGCCCCACTCCCAGCAACAGTGAGCCCAGGCAATAACATCTAAGTCATCCCACCTGATTCTTGGCATTCTCCACCTCTGCCTGCAACCTCTGGATAATCCTGTTGAACTCTGTCATCTGGCCTTTGATGTTCCTCAGGTTATCTCCATGCCTGCCAGCTATGGTCTGGAGCTCCCCTAACCAGACAGCAGAAGAGAAAATGGAATGCTAAATAGAACTATGACTAATCAGTTTTTGTACCCAGGCCACCCACCAAACTTTGAGATGCCAGTAAGCATTTATTCAATATTAATATTCAATATCATTTTAATGACCCAAGCAGAGTCATCTCCAAGGCAGCAAGGAAGAAGACATCTGAGCTATTGAACTAGAGAATTCTTCCACTAGTCCCCGAGCAAGCTAGAAGTGGTCCCATAGAGCCTTGGAGGAGATAGTATAAAACTTTATACAACAAATGACCATCAGTTGGATGACTCCAGAAAATAGACAAATTCAGGGTCATCCAGGGACCCCCTCCAAAGCTGTCTCACAAGCCATAGCTTCCTTGACTCCTAGTGAGGCCCAGAAGAAGTGCCTCATACCCACCTTAGTCTGATACATCAACTCAGCCTCCACCTTGTTTCTCTGGACAATCTCTTCAAACTGGGTACGGGTCCCAGAAATGATGTCCAGGCTCCGGTTGTTGCCCATGGAGAGAGCCACAGGTGTGTCATTGACATGGTCCTGAAACTGGGACATTTCCTGCCAACACAGAAGGGGGGTCACTCACTTTCAGAGCCTTTGGAACAATCACCTCCTGAACAACAATCCCATTCACTGACCCTTAGCTCAGGATATGCATGTGGCCCAGCCTGCCCCAGATAATCAGAGAGCCCACTCTGCTGCTTCACCCACCCCTTTTGCATTCTCACCTCAGAGAAGTCCCTCAGGAAGTTGATTTCTTTTATCAGAGTATCCACATTGGCCTGAAGCTTCATCTTGGCCAGGTGGGGCAGAGTCTATATTCTGAGAAGCAGGAACACAAAGTCTTTATTACCCCAAGGAGAAAAAAGCAAACTGCAATTGCAACAATTGGGCTTGGAGAGGGTGGGGAGACCCGCTCATGCCACTGCAGATGGTTCTCATTCAAACGTGGACTCCACATATCTCACAGAATGGGACAATGGCAGTTCTCAAAAGCTTAAGACCAATGTACTGGCTCCTAAAAGCCTTCAAAAGAAGCTCCTGGCTGCTTCTGTCTTCTCCAGCGGTTTGAGCCTGACAGAAAGGCAAGCAGATCCTGCCTTCCGGCTGGGACCTTGTGTAACATGCCCCAGGAAGTTCTCAAGAGTCCCTACCTTCTTCAGCATCACAGAGTCATTCTCGGCAGCTGTTCATTGGCTGATTTCATCTTTGTATCTGTGAACATAAAAATGAACTTGCTAGATTTTGTTTGTTTGTTTGTTTGTTTGTTTGTTTGAGATGGCTTTGCTTTGTTGTGGGGGTGGGGTGCTGTGTGGGAAAGCACCAGTATGCCACAGCACACATGTGGAGGTCAGAGGTCAACCTTGACGATCTTTGCTTTATACCGTGTATGCAGCTGTGTATACCAGGTAAGCTGACCCATGAGTTTCTGTGGATTCACCTGTCTCCACCTCCCATGTCACCATAAGATCATTGGTGTTACAGACACGTGTCACTGGCTTTTATGTGGCTTCTAGGGCATCCAAGCTCAAGTCCTCATGTTTGTATGGCAAGTGATTTGCTGGCTGAGCCATCAGCCCCTGGGCTTGACTTGGAGGTTGTCACAAATCCACTGCTCTCTGTCCCAGCCCAGCCTGGCCTTTCAGGTGAGGCCGCCACTTGACTGCTTCTGTGTTAGTGAGGGGACCCAGTCACACCGGTCTGTCCAGAAAAACTGCTCTGGTTTTTAGCACTGAGAGTTCTGCATTCCAGAAAAACCCCCAGTCCAGAGCAAACCTCCAGATCTACAAGTTGCCATCCCACAAGCTACCTCAGAATCTTTCACATTCTAGAACCAAGATCTTCCTCACCCTGGGTCATGAGGAAGTGCTTCATCTCTAACAACCCCATCTTTCTTGCAATGAGTTCTATATCTAGACTATATCTATGCTTGGAGAAGGAAGTGGGCAGGGTACCTAATGAACCCTACTGTCCCCGTGAAAGTAAGAGAAGGGAAACAGGCTAGGAAACACCATTACACAGTAGTCAGAAAGAACTCAGGAAGTACCAAGATTCTGGGAGGGGTGGCCTATGACATCTTTCTCCCACTCATCACTCACTTCTTTGTGTAGTCTGCCACTGTGCCCTGCGCATTCCTCAGCTCTGAATCCAGGTGGCCTCTCTCCAAAGTGATGTTATCCAACTCAATTTGCAGAGAGCTGATGAAGCTCTCAAAACGAGAGTCAAGGCTGTTGGTGCTGGTGATGGAACTGGGGTCCTGCCGCTGGAGCAGCCCCCATATGGTCTCCAGGGTCTTATTCTGTCATCCCACAAAACATGCCTACAGAACAATGGGGCAGCAACCTTAGGCAGCATTGCAGAACCATGGAGGGCCTTCATTGTTAGTGGAGGTAGGACCAGGCATCAACTCGTGGTCCACCTGCTTAAAGGCAAGTGTAAAGTTGGCCTCTTCCTGTAGCTGCAAAAACTGTGCTCAGATAGTTCATTAACCAGGGCACTGAAGGTAAAACACAGTTTGAAAAATCACAGAAGAAGCATTCCAACACACAAGCTCTAGACCTGTAAAGGGAACTCCTTGATGTCCTGGGGACTTTAATGTGACCCTGACTCCCCAAAATACAGAGCACTCTGCAAAATCCCTCTGCAGCAGTGTTTTTATCACAGAATCCATGGTCACTGCAGCTCACAGGGCCATCAGTCATTGGGAACTACCCCTAGATGACATGCCCATCAGTACAATGTCACTTCTCTTCAGCTTAGAGAAAAAAATAGCTCCAAGTACACTATACCAGGCTAGAATGAGCCACAAAGTGGGACACAACCTTCTATATGAAGTTGAGTAGAGGTGCAAAGGGCACCAACTTCCCACAACTCCCTGAGTCTAGGGGTCAACTTAGAACTCTCTAAATTCCAGTTTGCAGTACAGAGGGAAAGGACATCATGAAAAGCCCCAAAGGGTAGCTTACATCCCCATTGCTTGGTTCTAGGTCAGACCCTTCTTGACCTATGATGCCTTGGACTCCAGCTCTGCAGGCCCAGACATACATAAATGATGGGAGATGTTATCCTGTAAATATGTTTCTCATACTGGTTAATTTATAAAGCCCTGTTGGCCAATAGAAAACTAGATAGGCGGGGCTAGGAGACTAGGAGGAGGAAAGAGGAAGTGGTAAAGAGGAGTCAAGATGGAGACCGGGGAGGAAGGAAGATGCCGGCCGTGGCTCCCCATAAGATGACCACGTGGAAATACTTGATAAGTAGAAATGGGTTAATAATTAAGACAGAGCTAGCCTATAAACAATAATGGTAACTGGCCAACAGGATTGTATCAAATACAGAGTCTCTGAGTGTTATTTGGGGCCAGCGCGCCAGACCAGCTGGCAGAAAACATACAAGCTACACATAAAGCTCCAGGTAGGAGACTTGAGCAGAGGTTCAGACAAGTAGCACAGGGTGATGCTTGGGTCTTTCCACACATGTGCACCTCCTACCTGACTAAAGCAGCAAAAGCATCAGTCCTGAATACCTTCCCAAACTACAGCTCTGCCTAGTCCCTCACCTTCTAGCCTGGCCCATGCAGACACATTTACACAGCATCTAAATGTCAAACTCAAAGTCTCTTGTGTAGGAATGGGAGTCAGAGATTCATTACCTTGTCAAGGAAGGAGGCGAGCTTATCATTGAGGGTCTTGATCAGTTCATACCCTTTGACCTTCATTTCCACAGTCTGGGGGTCAATCTCCACACTGAGGGGCTGCAGGAGGCTCTTGTCAATTCTCACTTCCTGTATTTCCCCAGAGCCAAAGAGTATAGGCCTATTGAAGATACCAGACAATCCAAGCCACCATTCCTCCCAATGCCGCCTCCATTTGTTCCTCTGCCAACACCAAAGCCATTCCCAGAGCCAGTGCTGTACCTTCCCAGAAGTCCACCAAATCTACCAATCTCGGAACCACCAGCTTCCACACTGATGGAGATGGGCCTACTGCTACCCAGGCTGTAGAAGATTCTACTGCCAAAGACAGGTGGTCCACTCCGGGTCCCATAAGCCCTTACACTGGCTGCCCCAAAGAGAGCTTTATAGTTCTTTATGGTGCTGCCGAATTCCACAGCTGACCAGCTAGAGAGGCCCTGGCTCCCACCACCAGGTGTCTTACAGACGTGTCTGCTCATGGTGAGAAAAACAAGCAGGGACACTAAAGAGTCGGCAGAAGAATGCAGAGGAATAAAGGCCTGGGGAAGATGAATCGCTTTAAATGCATTCCACCAAGCTGCAGGGCTCAAGGGAAGGACAGACAATTATTCCCAAAAGCTTGTGAGCTGGGCTTTACCAAAAGGCAGTAAATTTGTTCCGAGCCACAAGCACACCTTGAAGATAAGCTGGCATTCAAGTGGCAGGCTTGCCTGGCGGTGCGTCACCCCCATGCACAGTATTCTCAGTTTAATGAGCTAAGAGGCACTTGACCTGTAGCCAGGGAATCAGCTTTAGTCTGTCCACCCGCCAGAATAGAGCTCAGTTCTGGAAAAGAGAAGCGGAAGAGTAGTGAATGCTCTGGCTTCCTGGGAGAGAGAGATGGCAGAGCCCACTCACAACCATGGAGGATGTTATCCACAAACAGTGGCACGGTTTGCTCCAGTGAGAACATGAATGTTATGTATCCACAGAGTACCTGGCTTTGTGCTGAACTTGCAGGCAAAATACTAGCCCTGCTGTTGCTTCCCTTTCGTAAAGTCAAAGCCAGGAGCTAGCATCATCTGCTCCCTGGGCTCACCTTCCCTCCCAGCCTCAGTGCAGAAGGAATAGCTATCTGGCTTGTGACCACCTTATAAGAAAAAAAATTTCAAAGTTGACAGGTCTCTCCACTGATCAGACCTTGGCAAAGCCCAACACACCAAATATTTGTTTGTTTTACATACTTCTCAAAGAAACCATGTGTACTGACATATAGCACCTCAGGCTTCTCTAATGCTTCCTATCTTGGTCCCTGTGTTGTGTCATTGTTCCAGTGTCAAACAGAAAACATCAATTTAACAATAGGAAAAAATAATAATTCAGGACCAAAACATAGGAAAACCCTGCTTGTATAAGTTTATGTACCCGTAGGGAACAGACGGTAGACAAATACATGTGATGCGTCCACCAGAGAGCAGAGATGGTATGGAAGAGCAAGGCGTGGAAGCACCCTTGAGAGGCTGAAACAGGAGGGTCATGAGTTCTAGGTCAGGATGGGCTACATAGCTAAACCTTATCTAAAAAGGAAGGCAGGAGAGGAAGCCTAGGAGGCAGGAGACAAGGAGAGGTGTGGCAATAAGAGGTTGGGATGGAGAAATGGCTCCATGATAAACAGCACCCATGCCCTCATAGAGACCGGGGTTCAGTTCCCAGCACCACATGGTGGCTCACAGCCATCCATAACTCATTCAAAGGTTTCCTTTCCCCATCATCTGATCTACACGGGCACCAGGCATGTACATGGTACCCACACATACATGTAGGCAAAATACTCATACACGTAAATAAATCTACAAATAAAAAAGGAGAAGTATGGTAAGGGACCATATGCGATGAGGAGCAAGCATGCAGGCATCCGGAAGAAAGGAGCCCCAAAACAGAAATCCATGAGTGCCCGAGGTGGGACTGTGAAGAGTGTCTGAAGGGTCAATGGCTGAAGCAATGAGAGTGGCAGATGGGTTCTGAAATGAGGTCTGAGAAGCTGGGAGGCAGGTCACACAGGGCCACATGGCTTTTTCACTCGCAGGGGAGCCACTGAGGTTAAAGCAAAGAGACATGAGTAAGACATGAGCTGGCACTCAAAGATTCACTCTGGCTGCTGTGTAGGAGACAGGCTGCAGGGATCAAGGGGGAACAGGTGAGAGGCGCTCCACCCTTCTTCCTTTTGCCTCATCTTTGCAAAACTGCCTTCCACGGCCTCCTGCAGGGATGAGCTGAGAGCCGCACAGAAAGTCTTAGAAGTTTCCCTGTGTTGATGCGGCTGCAGGGAGCTGGAGATTGCTCTGGTGAGGTTCCTGCGATTGAACAAGTGCTGTGTCTGGTATCCCACCAGACCTTGCCCCTGAGGAGTTCCTCAACAACAGTTGCCCTCTCAGGACGTTCTGGAAAGACCTTAGGAACTTATAAGCTACATGGCTGAAGCAAAAGAGGAATGCAATCATTTAACCTGGAGAAGAGGGAGTTAAGAGAAAAATCTACAATTATTTTTCCATGAGTTATTTGTAAGGATCTCTCTCTACTAAAGAACTGGGTGGAAGGTCTCAACTGGACCTATCATGGAGGGTATGAGTGTGGTAGGAAGGACTCAGGTGGCCATGGTCACTGGAAGTAGTCTAAAGAGATTAGAAACAGCCACCCAAGGCCCCTAGCATATAGATGGTATTGAGAATGTTAAAGAAATATTGTGAAGAACAAGGAACACTCCTTTCAGAAGACAAGGGGGTGAAAAGGAAACTCTTAATCCACAGAGTGGACAAGAGTGGAAAAGACGCCAAGCAGCCGCAGGGCTGCAGAGAAGTGGGGAGGGTACTCGTGCCCAAAGCAGGACCTGGGCCTCCAGGCCAGCCATTGGAGGCTCCTCTTCTCTTCCTGGGCCTGCTTATCCAGACACCTTGGTTTGGGCTGACTTTTAGTCTGAGGACACAAGCCCAAACCCCAAACATGTTGGGCAATCAGCCGAATTAGAGTCCTCCACAGCCAGCTTCTACTCTTTGTCTATCTCCAAGCTGGTTTGGGCTTAGTCATACTCTGCTCTGAGCCACATCTGGAAGGCTTCACTCTGGTTTTCTTGCTGCTGAGAAGCCCCTCACCCTTGGGCCCTTCCACGGCTCCAGGTCCACACCCCTCTCACCTGGCAGCTTCCTTGGCTCATATTTCTAGACAAGAGTCACTTCCTCCGGGAGTCTTCCATGAATTCCTCCTCCATGGTGCTTCCAGATATCTACCATGGCTCTCAACACCCTCATAACGTCTGAAATGCCCTGGGTAATACATCTGTTCCCAGGACTCCCCAGGTTATACTCCTTACTCAGGCTACACCCTCCTCTGCATCAGCCTCATCTGTCTTGAGCCATCTGTGCCTGTGGCCTCCCACAAACCAACACAGAAAGGGTGTTCACAGACTGCATTGCCAAGGGAAGCCCTGTTCCCCCGAGCCCATAGGTGCTCCATCAAACAAGAGAGAAGAGCTCCAGGAGATGGGAGAGACACTGTCACCTATCAGGTCACAGCTTGGAGAAAGGGGTGTACTCAAAATCTACCCAAAGAGACCTAAGGGAGACCCAGCATTCGGGTTTAGCACAGTGCAGCCTATCCACAGACTTTCTGAAGAAGAGGCTTCCCTGGAGTTCTAAGTGTCCTGCTGGGAGAGCACTTATTGTTAGTATTCAGGAATCTGTGCTGGTCTGCCCTTGGGGTCCTGACAGAATATGTTCTCAGCTGCAGCTATGTAGCCACTAAGAGCTCTGCCTGTACATATATACTATGTTCCCTTTTTAAAGTGCCCTGCCCATTTCTCTCTCTCTCTCTCTCTCTCTCTCTCTCTCTCTCTCTCTCTCTCTCTCTCTCTCTCTCTCTCTCTCTCTCTCTCTGCTTCTCTGCCTCCCCATTCCCATCCCCAGAGGCCAGTCTCCCCCCTCCCCTCACTCCTTTTCTCATTCCCTTTCCCCTAATTAAAAAAAAAATTCTCCACATAAGCTCTACAGCACAGCACCTTTCTTTCTCATGCTGCTTTTTAAATTACAACACTTTACCCTCTCTGGCACTCTGGCCCTTAAATATCATCGCCTGTGTGACACTTTCTGGTGTTTCCAAGCCCTCTCCCAAGACTGGAAATCATCTTACTTCCCCTGGACAGCCATTAATTTGATTTGTAGCTCCCAATGGCACTCATCCGTCTATTTGGCCACTAAGTCATTGAGATATAGACATGACCATCTACACCAAAATCTCCGCAAAGACTCATCTAATTCCTTTTGTATTGGGGTCCCCATTGCCTAGCACAGACTGGGCAATCAGACAACAGCAATTTGTTGGTTCATCCCATCACCCTTTATTCAACAACCACTAAAAGGCAAACATACCGAAATTGACATCATGATGAATCCAGCCAGGGCTTCTGGGCTATTTGTTGAAATGATGAACAGATGGGGGTGTAAATGGGTGGATAGAGGAGTGGCTGGCAGGTAACAGTCAAAAACATTTCTCAGAAGCCCAGTGTGGTGCTGCACGCCTTTAATACCAGTACTGAGCAGGCAGAGGCAGGCAGATCTCTGAGTTTGAGGCCAACCTGGGTTATATGGGTTACAGAGTGAGTTCCAGTATAGCCAGGGTTCCTGCCTATCTTGATCTGACTTCTTCTTTGAATTACCAAGTGTCAAATCCAAGACTCTAGAAGCAATGTAGCTGCAGGTGCAGGACAGTGTTACTGATGGGAGATCAGGTGAGCCTGGACCCCGGGCATCCTAGCCACACTGCCGTCCTCAGATGCTTCTCTTCATGCATAGGGTTCACTCCCAACCTTAACACGCTAAAGGCTCTGAATAGATGCCCATGGTTCTTCTTCCCCTTGACCTAGCCTTTCCCTGGCTAGACTACTGACTACTCAGAACAGACAACGTTAACATTTTCTCTCCTTCCAACCTTTCTTCCTTCTTTTTTTTTTTTCTTTCTCTGGTTTTGTTGTTGTTGCTTGTTTGCTGTGTGCTGGGTTTATTGGTTGGTTGGTTTTTGTAGCCCTGATAGGCCTGGAACCTTCAGCTTCCTCATCATAGAGATTACAGTATGTACCACCACTCCACCTTTTTTTCCTCTTCTATGAAAGACAGGAGTCTTCTATCAACAGAATACAAAGACTCTCACAGCCAGTTGCCTCTTCACATAGCCTCATTGACTCTAAAACACACTTTCGTGCATCTCATCTGCAGCTGCCTCAGTGGACTAGATCATTAATGGCCCCTGCAGAGGCCAGGCAGACCTAGAACCCATGGACTGGCCACTGCCACACTCCTCCTAAGCAGAAGAGTGAGAAGGAGATAGGGCAGCCTGCGGTCTTCTGGTAGCAGAGTCAGGAGCTTTGACCTCACTCTCAACCCTTAACTCCTCTTCCCCACCCTAGAAACTCAAAATAGAGCTGAGTGGGCATTTTCCCAGGGGTAGGGTACAATGGGGGAAGAAAAGGAAGCCACTTAACAGGCTCAAAGTCTACAAATGCTTCCTGCTCTGACCCAACACACATGACACATAGGGCAGCAAGCCCAGGACAGACAATGGAGAGATCAGGGCTGGGCTCCAGAAAGATCTCTGTGGGCCAGGAACCTCTCCCAAGAACACAACTCCAGATTAGGGCTCTCTGATCTATCCCAAGGGGAGAGAAACCCATATGGCCTCAGGGTTTGCTTGAGGGCCCCACAGGTAAGTCCAGGCATAGGCAAAAACCTTTCCACACACACCACCACTGCACCATCAGGCCAGAGGAAACAGGTAGCACTCACCATGGGAAGGATTGGTTCAGGCTGCAAACAGAAGCTATGTAGTCTGTCTGTTTTTAGGAAGGGGGTGGTAGAAGTGTTCCAGGCCCAAAACTAAAACATGTTGTTATCAAAGGCCAAATCAAGCCCTCTCCCCCTGCAGCACTGCACCAAACAGACTCTACAGGGACACCCCAATCAAGAAGTGATCCCCCCTCTTTGTTCCAGAAGGTCTGCCTGTCCTCTACCATCCCCCCTCCTCTCGGGAACAGCAGCCCAGACTGAAGCCTAGTTAGCCCAAGGAGGCTGAGAAGTCAGCAAAGCCTTCCAACTCTGAAAGGGGAGTGCCTGCTCCCCTCCATCCAACATTCATGACCTTGTTGGTTCTCAGGACAAGTTCCTGAAAGCCTCTCGGGTCCAAGCATAGAACTACATAGCACAGGAAGGCCTCTGCTGGGGATGTAGCTCAGAGACCACACAAGGCATGTGCAGGGACTTGGGTTGGATCCCAGACACCAGCAAATAAGAACTAAGGAGTTCTTGTTAGACAATGAATCCATGTTATGCCCTAAGTTTCATGTTCTGTATACAGTAAAGGCACAAGGCTATCAGATCCCCTGTATACCTCCGGACTCACACTGCTCCTCCAGGGTTATCCCAGGTTCCACACTGAGATATCCTGTCCCAGGTCATCCTATAACAAGCATCTTTCATAAAATTAGGAGTTTTGTGAACATATTCCCCTGCCCTCTAGGCAGCCTTTGAGTCAGTATCCTGCATCTCTGCCCGCAGTACTTTCTGTGCCTTGTAAATGAGAACCTGAGAAAGTAACCTTGATCTTTACAGACAGATCCTTGAACCTTTACCTAAATTATTTAAGTGACTGGGCTTCTAGAGCCTTCTCCATAGGATGCAACACCAAATACTCGGAATGAATGACAAAAGCATTTTATTGGGGATGAAACAGATGAGCAGGGTTGAACGGAATACCAAGCAGTCTTTGTTTGAACCTTGCAGAGTCATTGCTGCCAGGTGGTAGAGAATGAGCATAATTGTAGCAGATGGATGTCCAGGGTCTGGTAGAGGGTGGTGTGGCTGGAAGGGCAGCATGTGACCTGATAGTTTTGAAGAAGGAGCTCCTGATGATCTTCATCCCCTCTGTCCATTGGGGTGAAATCAGACACCCCTCCCATTGCAGGGGGTCACAAGGTCCAAATTGAAAAGACGCTACCAAGCTCCAAAAGAGCAGAAGCCACACCACAGCCAAGAAGATCATCCTGTAACTGAGAGACCAGGGCAGAGGGGAGGAGGCTCTGACAAGATGAACGCCGGGAAGGAGAGTGGAGATGAAGGAAGCACGGAGACACCAACAATGGCTGACCCTGCTGGACACAGGGCCATCAGGACCCCATCTCTTCTATCGCTGGGACCTCTTGGTCACGGTGGTGGTACCGGTGATCTTGGTACCAGAACTGCCATAGACACCACCACCAAACCCAAAGCCACTTCCAGAACCGGAACCAGAGCCAAAACCACTACCCAGGCCAAGGCCGATGCCAGCACTGCCGCCGATGCCAGCACTGCCGCCAATGCTGGCACTGCCACCAACGACCGCTGGAAGGAGAGACAAAGTGCACAATTATTCTCAGTTCCAGTACTCCCTGACTTAGACCCAGGGAAATAGATGGCATGGTGGGAAAGGTACTTACAGATGCTCACAGCACTCTGGCATTCTCCAGACATCCTGTTAGGGAGAGAGAACCGTGAGCCAGGCAGAATAGAACCCCACCTCCTTCAGCATGAAGTTACCATGTGCTTATCTCAGCCTTGAGCAGCCACACAGTCAACCTATGCTCTGATGGTCCTGGTCAGAAAGTACCAGAACAGCACCGAGGCAAGAAGTCCTGAGCCCCAAACCCAAGCCTCCCTCACCTGCACTCCTCGCCCTCCAGCAATTTGCGGTAGGTGGCAATCTCTATATCCAGGGCCAGCTTGACATTCATGAGAGCCTGGTAGTCACGCAGCAGCCGGGCCAGGTCCTCCTTGGCCTTCTGCAGGGCACCCTCCAGCTCTGTACGTTTGCTGTAGGCATCCTGGAGAGCCGTCTCTCCACGCTGCTCTGCATCAGCCACAGATGTCTGCAGAGTCTGGCACTGTGGGCAGGGACATTGATGGGCAACATCAGTTCCCTACTTTTAAGAACTTCATACCTATTTCTCCTCCTGAGCCAGCTTCCCTTGGTTAAGATGTTAGAATTTTGGTCATTCTTCTCCCCACATTTCCTGACTCAAGACTCCCATTCCTAACTGGGTAATGGTGGCAAATGCCTTTAATCCCAGCACTCAGAAGGCAGAGGCATGAGGATCTCTAAGTTGGAGGCCACCCTGGTCTACAGAGCAAGTTCCAGGACAAGCAGGGTTACATAGAGAAACCCTGTCTCAGAAAAAAAAAGAGCCCCATTCCTTCCACACAGAATTCATCCATCTAGGTATATAGCAAGACCACTGAGCTCACCCATAACCTCACCAGACCAACAAGATAAAGATATACAAAAGCCAGGGAAGACTAGCCAGGAGCCCTGTGTTTGGGATATCTCATCATACTAAACAAGACATGCTGTGTAGTTGGTATCATAAGGGATAAAGGCCTTATAGACAAGTGTAGAATCTCATAGCCTAGTGCTTTATCTGTTTGATCCCCATAAAGGCACTCACACCCACCTGCTTCTTGATGTTCTCAATCTCTGCCCGCAGCCTCTGGATCATCCTGTTGAGTTCTGAGATCTCATTCTTGGTGCTCTTCAGGTTATCTCCATGTTGGTCAGCTGAGATCTGGAGCTGCTGGACCTGATACCCAAGGAAACAGGGCCATAAGATTGCATAGCAGACACAGTGAGGGTAACCACAGATGGAAAGGTAATACCAAATACATGAGATCCCAGGTCAAATAAGGATGAATGGTACCTAGAGGATCCAATCAACTCACACACCTACCTTAGTCTGGTACCAGGACTCGACCTCAGCCTTACTCCTCTGGGCAATCTCCTCATATTGGGCTCGGACCTCTGCAATGATGCCATCCAGGTCCAGGTTCCGGTTGTTATCCATGGACAGCACCACAGATGTGTCTGAGACATGTGTCTGCATCTGGGACAGCTCCTACAAGACCCATGTCTCACATCAGACCCCAGTAGAGTTAGCCTTCCCTAACCTCTGACACCATCCTCCCATTTCCATGGAAATGACTGTGAAATGGGTCTAAAGGAAGAAGAGTTAATAGTCCCCATGTGTAGGGAGAGAGAAATGAACAATTGGTGACATCTCTGAACTGAAAAACAATGGTTCTATCCCTACTGATCCCTAAAAACATGAATGTTCTATGTATAATGATGCAGAGGTTCTATGTGTTGGGTGGAAGGCAATCTGATGGAAACATGATGGGTAGCAGTGACTTCTCCCCATTCAACCTCCAGCTCTAAATCCTCTTCTAGGACATCTGGTCCTGAGAAACTCTCCACTGAGTCTCTCGCTTCACTCTAGTCTTTTCTCTCCATGGCCTCCCCCAAGAACCCACTGCCTTGACATAAATTGTTGGAATCTATTAAAAACCATGACTTCTAACCCACAGCCTCATAGATAGGGGTTGCCCTCCTCTAAATGGAGGATGGAGACCTCACCGCTTCATAGAGGACCCTCAAGAAGTTGATCTCATCCTTAAGGCTGTCCACCTTGGCCTCTAAATCCACCTTGATCATGTAGGCAGCATCCACATCCTATGGAGGTAGAAGAGGAGAAAAAGGAGGAGGATGAAGAGGGGGAAAGAGGTAAGGGCCACTAAAGTCATCAGAATACATGAAGTTCACTGTCTAGATAGGTTTTCCTCACACACGTACTTCCTTTTAAATCTCACCCCATTACCCACTCCCTTTGATACCACAATCCCAGACAGAACCAAGAAAGATAAAGATAGGCAGAGATGGGCTAAACACATGATTAATCCAAGGGCCACTTCCAATAAAGGGGAATGCTACAAGCTCTTCCTGCATCCTTCCTGGCTTACTTTCTTGAGGACCACAAAGTCATTCTCTGCAGCTGTGCGCTTGTTGATCTCATCTTCATACCTGGAGGTAGGGACAGGAAGACAGAGGGCAACCATGAGCAATTTTTCCAAGGTCCACTGCTCGTTCCCAAACATCTAAGAGTTTGGAAACATCCAGATCATGAGCGGCACTCAAGTGTACTACCCATGAGGCTAACATCTTGGCCCTGGTTTATTCAGGGACATAAAAACAAGCATGGAAAGAGTATTTGGGGGACAAGATGTGAGGGAAACCTCAGCTCAGTGGTCAGATTAGATCATTGGAAAGATTATCCTGATGCTAAATTCTAGGCAAACACTCCAGTTCTCTTTTCTCCATGTGTTCACTTCCTCAGCCCCATCCTCAGAGAGCAAAAGTAAAGCCACTGTGTGTTGCTTGCCCACTGTGTGTTCTACCTGCTCTGTTCCCACTCCCTATTCCATTCAGTTCTCACAAGCCATAAGGTAAGAAGACTACCCCTATTAAAGACTAAAAAAGCAAAAGCCCAAAGGTTTTAAGAAACTCACCTAAGGTCACACACAAACACACATACATATACACAGACACTCACACACACACACACACACACACACACACACACACACACACACACACATCAGTATTGAGTTGGCTCCATCTCTTTCCAATCTATATACTAATCTGTGTTCCAATCTATGACCAGACTTATACTGCTATTGATCCATTTTATTTCTGAACTCCTTTGTACCCAGCAAACCCCTGGACATAAATTGATCACTAATTAAGTCAACTAGTGGTTACTTGGCCTCTGTCTGTGAAAATGTCACCATGTGGATACAAAAGTTGGCTTAGAGGAGCTTTTTGCCGGCTTTGGATTCCTCGAGCCTGAGGTCCCAAGCCACTGGAGAGGAGCCTAGATGTGGGCCAGCCCTCCCTCTCTCCACGTACTTGGTCTTGAAGTCCTCCACACTGTCCTGCATGAGCTTCAGCTCTGACTGTAGGCGTCCTTTGTCATTGGTCAGAGAGTCCAGATGTTTCCTCAGGGCATTGATGTAAGTCTCAAAGAAAGGATCCAGGCTTCTGGGGGATGTGGTGGTTGTCTGCTGCTGGAGCAGGTTCCATTTGGTCTCCAGAACCTTATTCTGTTGCTCTAAAAATCGCACCTGTGTGAAAAAGGACCCAGGCAGCTAGTAAAGGCCAGAAGCTTCAGCGGGACGGTGTTTAAGGCCAGCACCAGTCTAGGTAGTTCAGGCAGCCAAACTACCTAAGAGTCACCTAGCTTGGGCCACCACATAGGAAGCCCAGGACACCATCATGACAAGCATGCTACTGGTCCCATCATTGCCTGAGGAACACATAGCTTGAAGAACACAGTGTAGGGTTGATGGTATGGCTGATACAGCTTTCTAACCCACAGCAGACCAAGGTCCAGGTTGCTGGGCTAGAGAACAGAAGCGTCTGATATGAAACAATCAAATCAAGTAAGACAAAGAGGTTCAAGCAAGGTGACAGTTGCTGACATTCAAGGGACCCTGACCCACAGTGAAGAACAGACACATTTACTAAAGACTTTGAAAATAAGCTAAGTGTGGTGGTGTGTCTGTGTGGTCCAGCACTCAGGAGGCTACGGCAGGAGGACAATGAGTTTGAAGCCAACATGATCTACATGGGAAACCCTTGTCTTCTCAATCTGCACCAACTAAGTCCTCACATGTTCTGAGATTCAGCTAGAATCCACCCTGGTAAGGACTTCCTAGGGCCTTCCCCTCTCTAGAGTACCCAGCCAGGCCAAACAGAGGAATGGCTCAGCAGAGCTTCCCCATGTTACACACAATAAATGAGAGTCCCACCTTCTAAACCCAAAGGGTGAGATGAAAAGAAGATGGAGGCAAGGAAGCTCCAAGAGCTCTCCATCTGTCACTGGAGTCTGTATTCCTGGAGTGACAGTAAAACCTCTACCAGCTACTGTATGTAGGCTTATTCAAGCCAGTGGCAAGAACAAGTGTACTCCCACATTTTCTTCAAGGTGGTTCACACTTGCCTCAAGCACCTAAAGGAACCAACACCTTGATGCACAGCCGCCTAGAACAGCATGGGCAGGAGCACCACACTGGTCCCTGGCTGTAGATCTTTGAGTGACTAGACTCCATCATGCAGGGCCACAATTGAGCCCACACAACAGGCTCTCCAGACCTTTCATGAAACCAGAAGCTGGGCTAGAAAAAGCAAAGAGTGCTTCAAGAAGTTTCAGAAATGAGAGGTTTCACCCGGAGACAGCAGTAGGTATGAGATGACCTCCTGGCTAAGACTGGGGGCCCAGGCCTCACTCCCACCACCCTCTGCACATGTCAGGCTCACTCGCCTTGTCAATGAAGGAAGCAAATTTGTTGTTGAGGGTCTTGATCTGCTCACGCTCTTCTGTGCGGACTCTCTGTATCTCTGGGTCAATCTCCACCTGAAGAGGTGTCAGCAGGCTCTGGTTGATGGTAACTTCCTGAATACCTCCAGCAGGACAGACAGGGAAGCCAGGACCACCTCGACCATTGAAGGGACCTCCAAAGCCGCCGCCAAAGCCACCAGCTCCAAACCCGGCACCGAAGCCTCCAGCACCAAAGCCTCCAGCACCGAAGCCTCCAGCTCCGCCATAGCCACCGCCTTGGCAGGACCCAGCCACGCTCATGGAGATACTCTTGTGACCCCCGAGGTTGTAGAGACTCCTGCTGCCAAAGCCCCCAGAGGAGCATCGGCCTGCACCCCCAGACATGGAGGCTGAGCTGAAGGCCACCCGCTTGACACCACTGGCAATGGCTGAGCCACTGCTGAAGCCCCGGGAGGCTCCACGGAGACTTTGCTGTCTGGCAATCATGGCTGAGAGAGAAGGCAGCTGTGATGAGCGTAGAACAGAAGGGCCAGGTCGTGAATGCCAGAGCCCTTGGCCCTTGTAGCTTATATGGGCTGGAGCAGCAGGGCTTGGTTTCAGGGGCATAAAGGGAAAAATCCGAAACATCCCTGGGCTGGGCCTTTGGCACAGGCCCATCTTTCTTGCACCTGCTGAGCATGTCACTAAACACACCTACAGAAGTCACTGGGAGGGCACGGCTTACGGTCCCATCCCCTCCCTGAGCCAGTGCCCTAGGGCCTGCTGCATCTTGGCCCACCTGGCTCAGCCTTGCAAAGTCCCACTGCCCTTCCACCTTCCTGGCCAGCCTCATGGGGCTCCTGCTCCACACACATAGCCCTGTCACCCCTAGTTTTATGTCACAGGCTCTGGAACCTAAGAAACCTGGGTTCCAGGGCACAGCCTGCCACTGACAGGCTACACACCCTGACCCGAGCAAGCCGCTCTCTGAGCCCAGGCTCGGCACTCTTAAAAAAGAAAGAATACAAATATTTACCTTTCCTCTGAAGACAAGTGAGATCGTGATCATGGATGCATACTCCATGAGCTGTCACAGCGGCTCTCAGACTTTGTATCTGTCATTCTTATCCTCGTGTGTTCTTGGCCCTGTGTTCACTTGGTAAACAAGGCTCTTCTCTTACAATTCCAGCCTTTCCAAGAAAGACCCAAAGGAGCTTCTCTCTGGGATTTCACCATGTGGCCTGCAGTCACTCTGGGGCTCACTGAACTTCCCTCAGAACATAGTACATTCGGTTTTTCCAATGTGATCCAGAATTCTGGAAAGAATGTCCTAGCATTCTCCATCCTGGGGACTGCTTTGACTGAATGGTGATAATTCAGTGCCCCTCCTCCCAACCATGTATAAGATGCAAAATCCTAGTTTTACTCCTAGAACTTGGGTTCCTCCTAACTGACCTATATCAGACTCTACCCAATTCTCAATAAGTAGCTGTGCAGCCCAAGGGTGGTCACCTGACCCTCTGAACCCAGATAACTCATTTGTAAAGCAAGACATGTGCCTGTGCATAGTTGATAAGACAATGTACCCAAGGTGCCCAGTCCATAGGAGGCCAAGAGATGTTCATTCTCATCCTGCCCAGGCACTCAGAAATCCAATGCATCTGTGTCCTCTCCTCCATCCATCACTGAGGAAATGACCTAGATGTAAGAAGGAGCAGCCACCAGCAATGTAGATAACCTTCCAGGCCTAAACCACCATATGTCAATGAAACACGTTCCCCAAAAGCTTCCCTGATACACAAAGAACTCAGGGGAGCCACTGGGGCGGGGGGGGGGGTGAGCATGGTTCAGGCCTTAAGGATGGAGCTACAGAGAAGACCAGACTGGCCAGCAGTCCTCCCAGCTCTCCTCTGCCCTGCCACTGGCTAGCTTGCCACAGTAAACCTACTCTGAGGCTAGGAGGGCTGGAGTCAGACTGGGAGGGCTGGAGCCCAGATGTGCACAGAAAGCTGGAGCCAGTGAGCATGGCAGAGCAGACAGGTGCTTCCCCTTTGCCCCCCAGTGTTTGCTGGTAACCTGTTTTGAGCCAGGTTCCGTGACTCGAAGGATAAAGGAACTATGGGACACTGGCATCCAGACCCATGTATGCCTACCCTAGTCTGGGAGTCAGTGTGGCTTGGCGGGAAGGTGACAACAATTCCAGACCTCAAAGGCCCCCTGACGGGGGAGGTGTTCTGAGAACCACCTTCTTTCCACCCTCTCTCTGCACACATCCCCACATCTCACCTCTATCCTCTACAAGTGCTAAGCCATTGATGGGGATTTGCCAGATAAAAACCCTAGGGGACTCATGACATGCCCCTAGGCCTTGTATGTGGGACTATAATACTTCAGACTTGGGAGAAAATGACACAAGTGCATGCATGGTCATGTCAAGTACTGAACAAAAAGAAGCCAGAGCCTGGCGGTGGTGGCACATGCCTTTAATCCCAACACCCAGGAGGCAGAGGCAAGCAAATCTCTCTAAATTCAAGGCCAGCATGGACTACAGAGAGAGTTCCAGGACAGCCAAAGTAGACAGAGAAACCCTGTCTCAAAAAAAAAAAAAAAAAAAAAAAAAAAGCCAAGACTAGATGGGATTTTGTGCCTGGGGTCATCCAAACCATGAAGCCATGACTGAAGATTTCCTTGATGGTTCCTTAAACCATATGGTCGTCCCTTCAGTCAAAAAGCAGAAGAGGGAAACCCAATGTGTTCTGGGTAGAAGCAATTAACTCTCTTAGAATGTCTGTAGTATGCTGAACACCAGGAGCTTTTCTTCTTGGGACAGTTTCATTCTTCCAAGCCATTTTAGCAAAGAGATGTTGAAGGCTCAGAAAGGTTTCCCTCCTGAGATCCAACAACTCAAAAACAATGGTCATGAGAAGCCAGTGCTATAGGCTTGACCTCAAAGCTCATGACCTTTCTGCACACTGTTTTATATGGGTGTGTCAGCCACCCACAGTTACTAGCCCACCAGAACAGCAGCAGGGACTTGGGGAAATGCTGCTTGTTCCAGCTCGGCTCCTTTGTGTCCCTACTCTGTATGATTAGTGGCTTGGTTTGTTGTGAGTTTGTTAAATCAGAATTGCCAAGACGTCACAGAATCCTCAACCCATAGATAAGAAACTGCAGGCAGACACAAACAAGAATGTCCCAAGTGAGATTGTTTAGTCCCTGTGATAAGAGTCAAAGAGAAGTTATTTCCCTTTTACACTGGGAACTGGCAAAGACAAGCACCCACCAGGAGGTGACAACTAAACACCAGTCCCACACTCCCACTACAGCCCTGTACACACACAGCATTTGCTTTTGCTACTGTCCTTGGTGACCCTGCTTCCTTTGGCCACCTGCCCAAGCCTGGCTCTGAGGAGTAAGCCATGTGCTGTCAGGCATGGAACAGGAGTGGGAGGGTGTGTTCCTTCAGAGCTTTCTGAGTGCAAGAGGCGAAGCCTTCCCATTCAACCTGGGATTACAGATCCTGAGACCTCTGTCACTGTCAGCCCCAACCTGGGGAGCAGTGTGGGAAAGTATCTTGTCTTCCCTGGTCAGGTGGGTGTCCTGATCCCACTGGGTCACCTAATCTCAATTGCCCCATGGCCTGAGTCACTCTGGGGGATCAGAGGCCAGTGTTTCAGGAGGCCCCAGGAAGCTGGGAGGAAGGTAGGGCTCCTCCAGCCAAGGCCAGAAAGGGTCATGGATCAGCTCTCTCAGTCTCCTGCCCCTGGCAGGTGCCAGCAGGGGCTTCCAACCCTTCCCACAGCCAAACACTCTTGCTGAAACTTTCAGACAACAGGGACAGAAGCCAGGCTATGGCACACCAGCCCTGCCGTTGCAGCTAGCTGGCCTCTCTCCACCTCTGAAGCCCTCCACTAGGAGTGCCTCGTGGGAAGGATCCTGGTGTAAAAAGCCACCTCTGAGCTTGATGACAAACTGGGTAAAACTATATAGCTCAGCTTCTGTGCCCTAAATGAACCTTTAATGGAGCTGCTTTTGACTCGGCCAATAACTTACTTTGGCTTTCAGGCACAGGTGCTCCCTCCAGACTCTCACCACCACCAGAAGCAGCAGCAGACTTTCTCTCCTATGAAATAACAATTTGGACTGACTGCCTATCAATTTCTTCTTCTCTGTGGGTGGCATAATGAGGGGCTTGGGCTTCAGGGCAATGTTCTTTTGGGTTCTGCATCCAGCACTGTGGCCCTAAAAAGTTACTTAACCACTCTGTGCCTTATTTTCCTCATCTGGAAGTGGGGCTGTCAGAGAAATCGGGTTAGCCTCTCAGAGAATCCAAGCTCCTAAGCTCTCCTTAAAAGTTCAGACGTGCCTGAGTAGCCCCCAGAGGAAAAGCTCAATGGTGTCAGACTGTGGGGGTGTCTTGCCAAGGTGCTGTGTCCCTGGCTGGTTCAGAATCTCTGCTTGTATCCCCTGACCTGGCACCAATCTTCCTGAGTTCTCTGGGGAGCGCTGCTAAGAGCATAAGCTCCTGCCAAGAGCGCCCAGCTGCATTCAGGCAGGAGGGAAGGGCTCTGACTGAGCACAGGCTGTGGAGCAAGATGGACCCTGGAAGAAATAACTGGACCTCCACTGCATGCCAGTGCAGTCGTGCTGGGGTAGATGAGGAGGAAATGAGGTGACCTAGGAGATAGGAAGCAGGAAGGGTGGAGGGAACTTCAATATGAAAGGGACAAGGTTTGAAAAGCCCTAGTCACTACTCGTCTGTCCTTATAAGGGACATGCAAGCTAACTTCTAAGAGACTCCATTGGCATGAGTTAGAAAATGGAGAGCCCTGTGTTCCTGTTGACTCCTGAAGCAATATATCTATAAAGCACATAATCCAATTAAATGTGTGTTTGTACTGGTGGCTAGATGAGGGGAGCTAGGGGAGAAATCACTGGACGTGTGTGCAGAGAATTCAGAGGTCAGGGAGGGAAGTGACGGGACCTGGGGGGGGGAGTCACATTCTTTTCATGTGCCCCCTCACAGCAGCACTTTCTAAAAGAAACTAGGCTCAGAGATCAGAATTCTGCCCAAGTTCCCAGAGCTAATAGTGGCAAAAGGTGAGAGCTAACCGAAGCCTGCCTGGTTCTGAAGGCAGGGTTGTAGGAGTCTGCTGATGGTACCAGGCTGGCACCTGGGACATCCCAGCTCCCCAGGGAGACAGACGAGACAGACTGGAGTCACAGGCAGCTTGCTGTAGTTGCTGTTTATTGAGACACATCACAGGCACAGACAGGGGCTAGGACCGTATGAGGTGACCAAGGTGTTCTGGTGAGAAACTGAGGAGGTTGGAGGTCTCTGGGAACTACCACTGCCTCCTCTCTCCTCCTCCAGCTTGCCCTGAACTCAGAGCAGATCTGCTAAGGTGAAAGAGTAGAATGGACATCCTACCTCCTCTAACTGGTCAGGTTACCCCCAAGTCACCCAGCCGGTAACCCTAACCTCCCTCCCATCCCATTGTATCACCAAGGAGAATATCTGAGTAATTTCGAGCCCTTTCCCAAATGCAAATCACATGTAAATTGTGCACCACTAACAGCCTCCGCGGTCCTGAGAAGGCGTGGCCAGTGCTAGGACCATGGCCCAGCCCCTCCCTCAAAGCCTTGCGGCTAGTATCTCCGGCTGGAGGTCTTGACCGTGGTGGTCTTCCGCAGGATGGAGGTTCCCCCAGAGACCTGCCCACCCTTGGCGGTGCCGAAGCTCACACTGGAACTGAAGCCGCCCTTGTTGGCCCCGCCAGCCCCGCCCAGAGAGAGACCGCTCCCGAAGCCAGCCGCGCCGCCTGCACACACCGAGGTAGAGTTGCCGGTCACCGCTGCAAGGCAAAGGCTCTGGCTTAGCAGAGCTATCGAACCAGGAAGGGGCAGGGGGAACCCAGAAACCCCCTAAGGACGGGAGCAGGGTAATGCGGCTGAAGGCTCACACTGCCAGACCCTTTAACCCTGACTCTCGAAGAAGGGTCCCCAAGGGGGGCTGGACCTGAGGCATGGGCGGGGAGAGGCAGGGAGCAATGGGGAGGATGGCCGATACTTACAGATACTAACAGCACTGGGACACTCTCCGGACATCCTAGGGGAGACAAAAGCCCGGAGTGGTCAGCGATGTGAAAACCCAGATTTAAACCTTCCCTCCTTTCTCTTGCCTCTACGTGCAACCAGCTCGGTACCAGGGGCTGAGGACAAGTAGTAGGGACATATTGCAATCCAGGACTCGAAGTCTCCCAGAGCCTAAAGGCTGTTCTTCAGGAGACTTTGAAGCCTGCCCTCACTCCCACTTCCTGTAGGGACACTGACAGCATCCCATATCCCTAAGGACAGAGCCTCCTGTCTTTCCCAATGAAAGGAGTTGAGCCTGAACTGGCCAAGCAAACCTTGCTGCTGAGCCTGGACACCTCAAAGGATATGGATGGGCAACCCATCCAGGAAATGAACAGCAGATACGGGGAGCTTGGAGCTAGAGGAGACATCCTAGATCACCACCACCACCCTCTGCCCCACCCACAGACTCCAGGTCTCCCCAGGGTGTGCACAGGAGCAGAGGGACTGCCACCTGCTCTCCTCGCTCTCCAGCAGCTTGCGGTAGGTGGCTATCTCCACATCCAGGGCCAGCTTGACATTCATGAGAGACTGGTAGTCACGAAGCAGGCGGGCCAGGTCCTCCTTGGCCTGGTGCAGGGCTGTGTCTAGATCTCCAAGCTTCTTCTTAGCGTCCTTGAGTGCCATTTCCCCACGCTGCTCTGCTTCTGCGATGGCAGTCTGCAGCTGCTGGCACTGCCCACAGGAAAATAGTATTGGGAATACCTTCCAGGGTCAAGCCATTCATGCCTTTGCTCTCAGACCAGGAGCCCCACACCCTACCCAACCAACTTGGAAAAATCGGAAAACATTGTAACTGAAAGGGAATTAATAGAAGAAACCTGGAAGTCGAATCACTTCAGATCCCCACCCCCACCCCCAGGGCTTTGGAAGTGGTGAACATGAATAATAAAACCTTACTGCCAGGCAAGTGCCATGTTCTATCCATAGAAGAAGTCACACTGTTTGCCCATACCTATATAGAGCCTGCATCATAGAACCCTGCCCCCTGACATTCTGGAGATGGGATAGACTTACTGCTTTGAAGGTCGCCCCATGTGTTCTAGCCCTTATATACTGTGTGACCTTTAGCAAGTCCCTTCCCCTCTCTGAACCTCGGCCCAAAGGATCAGGTTGATCTTGCTGGGTCAGACTTTGAGTTTTCCATGCTGACCCAGTGGTCTACCTGCTTCTTGGTTGCATCCACTTCGCCTTGCAGTCTCTGGATGGTGCGAGTGAGTTCTGCAATCTCGTTTTTGGTATCTCGAAGGCTGTCCCCATGCTTCCCAGCTGTCACCTGAAGCTCTTCATACTGGAGGCCAAAAATGTGTCCATGACTAGCAAGATCCCTGAAGCTGACTGTCAGCCTCAGAGCCCACCTTCTGCTGGAAGTCCCATAAGCTGAGCATACCAGGTCCCAGAGCTCCAGGCCACTTTAGGGTGGGGGAGGTCCAAACACCACCTGCATACCCAAGCTAGTCCTCTGCTCACCTTGGACTGGTACCATGACTCAGCCTCAGCCCGGCTCTTCTGGGCAATCAGTTCATACTGGGCTTTGACCTCGGCGATGATGCTGTCCAGGTCCAGGCTGCGGTTGTTGTCCATGGACAGCACCACATTGGTGTCAGACACATGGGTCTGCACTTGGCTCAGCTCCTGAAGAAACAGGAGAAGCTGCCACCAGAGTCCTGCTCCAAGCCTTGGACAGAAGCCAGGGATGGAGAACAGGATCTTTGCATGGTCTCAGAGGGAATTCCTAGGCTTCCTCTGGATCCACCCTAGAAAGAATCTACCACGGACAACAGAATTTCCATCTCTTGGATGGCATTGGCATTCATCCTCACTGTTGATCCACAGGCCTCCTGCTGAGAGATCTGGGGGACAAGGGGAGAGTCCCTCCCAGCCCTGGCTCTGTGCTAGCACATTCACTGGTTTCTGTGATCTTCATGGAAACCTCCCAGCTAGCCTGAAGGCTACTTCTGTGCTCCCAGGGCAGGAAGCATGCTGAGAGCCACCTGCTCTACCACCCATAGCTACCCTGATGATAAGGGAGGAGAGAGGCTTGGAAGTGAAGAAACTCATACCAGAGTACCAGCTACAGGGGGTAAGGGGGTGATGCTGGATACGGACAGTGACAAAGCCCTGATGGCTTTGGATAATCATTGCATTAGACTGTGATGTTCTCAAGATGTCCTTGCATTTCTAGGGTCATCACCTTTTTAAAATACTCCTTAGTAACCAGGAAGGTGATGTGAAGATAACAGAAGCTGAGAGTCTGTGATCTGTTCATTGGGTCATGACTTTGTTGGCTCCCAGAGAGCTCTGTGTCTGCTGCCCCTTGGCTCCCTGAGCTGCTACCAGACTGCCCTCAACTGCAGCTGCAAAGCCGCTTGCACCTTCAATCCTCCTCATAGACTCCCTGATGAGCAGGGTGTCTTCCCTCCAAAACACAACACCTGCTGGGCATGGTGGCTCTCACAGCACTCAGGAGTCCACCGCAAAGGAGTGTTGTGATTTGAAACTAGCCTGGGCTACAGTATGAGTCTGTGTCATGAAAAACAAAGAAAGAAATGCCTTCCATATTCTCACTGAGTCTCTAGCATCCCACACACAGCCCAGGGACTATGGGGGTGAGAGAGAGGGAGAGGGAGAGGGAGAGGGAGAGGGAGAGGGAGAGGGAGAGGGAGAGAGAGAGAGAGAGAGAGAGAGAGAGAGAGAGAGAGAGAGAGAGAGAGAGAGAGAGAGAGACTTCCTGCTTGGCCACACAGTAAGTAGGATGAGTTAGAATTCAGAACACTTCTTTTTCTAGTTTCACAGAGAGATGAAGTCACTTGGCCCAAATCAAAATGCAGTAAAGGAAGTCCTTTTTTACCCCTGAGCAGCCTGACCTCAGACCTGAGATGACTCAGACCACAATCAGAGCTAAGGGAGAGGGAGAGATGGAGATAGGAACCAGAACCCTATCTAACTGACAGCTGGGGATGTTGGCTGTGCTCTAAGAACAAGGGTGGAGAGAAAGGAGTCACTGAGACTGTGGAGAGGAGAAGTGGCAGTAGTCAGGAGACAAGCTACTCCTGGCCTGCTGTGTGCCAGCTAAGTAATCAAAGAACCTGATGCTCTCTGTGTGTCATCATGGCATATGGTGGCTGTGAAGTTCCAGATCAGACTTGGCCATGGTGGGTGCAGGAAATGCACTCATCTTCTCAGATTCCTCTGGAGGTTAAGAAGCCCCAAAGACCCCTTGTCCCAGGTGACTCCTCACAGCCCCTCATGCCTGTTGTCCTCTGGGACACACAGCCAGCATCATCTCTCAGCTCCAGCACCCCAAACCCCACCCACAGGCCACCCCAGAACAGCACATGACCTGAGTAGAATCAACCTGGAATTAGTAAAGCAACAGGACAGAAACTCCCCACCAGACAGCAACCTCAGTGGTCAGCTAGCATCTTGACATGACATGGAGAGAAAGGTCCAGGCATTCAGGGAAGCAGAACTCGTGAAAACAAACAGGAAGAACCCAAGGCAAGCAGAGCATGCGCCTCTTCAGACATCAGAAACTAAGGTGGAGGACAGTTCAGGCAAAGGAGCCAGAGAGGCAAACATGGGGTCACTAGGGATGTTCCCCAGGCTTGAAGGACACTCAAAGGCCAGTGAGACATTCAGTGAGAACCAGCTCACCCTCCAGGTTTCCTTTAGATTTGTCAGGGCCAAAACCAGAGCATGGGATTAAATCCTGAATGCCAGGCTGGCCACCATGACTGGCAAAAGCACCATTGGGCTGGCTCTCCTCTTGCTGTGAAAGGAAGCCCTGATGGATGAAGAAGCCCTTTGACAGGAAGTGATTCCCCAGCACAGTTCGTAGCTATCTTCCCTTTCTGCATCTTGGTCTAATTCTCCCACCTACTCGATTCCTGACTGGCCCATGGTCCTGCCACTCCAGACACTATGCCCTTTGATGCCAAGGCCCTGCCCAGCTGGACCCTTCCTGTGCCTGCTTTTAAAGTCCAGCTGTTCCTTAAGATCCATTGCAGCTGTTGTCTCCTTAGAGGATACCAAAAGAGCTCCCACCACAGCCTCCCTGTGTGCTTTGGAACCTTGAGCCTGTCCCAACAGGGCTGTCCTCATGTAAGAACCCAGCCTCAAGGGCAGGAACTTTGTCTTACTTGTTATGTGGGAGGAACCCCATAAATGTTTGTCAAGAGAGCAAGGCAAAAAGAAAGAGATTCTGGATGAGCCAGCCCTGTGCTTTGGATAGAGCAAAGCCAACCTGAAACTCTGAGAACAGACAATTGAGCCTAAGGATAGATAGGGAAGCCCTAACTCCCGAGGGACCACCAGTAAATCCCAGAAGACATGGGAAACTCCTAGAATCCTTTATGGTGAGCTTCACCTGGCTAACAGATGGAAGAGAACAGAGGAGCCCAGCAGAGCAGGGAATACAAGAAGAGGGAAGTGACACTAGCCTAACCCTTCAGAAGATCCTGAGCTAACTAAACTACTGTGTCATCTGCCTCAGTTGCATCACAAAGAACAGTCTTCCTACTGGAAATAGAAACCCAAGACAGACTTGAACATGTAAGAGAGGCCTTGGCCCAGGTAACCTCAGATTCTGTTCCCAAGGGGGCAGATCCTAGGTGGCCCCAGGGAAGGTCAAGGAGATGAGCACCGAGCCATCCCAAAGAAACAAGGATGAACAGTCCAGAGCCCAACAGCAAATGCCCTGCTCCTTATAGGGAAGAGATCAGGATGCAAATTAAGGAATTATAAAACATGGGAGGAGGCACCAAGAGTCACCTGAGGAGATATGAAACCAAGTAGGTTTCATTTTCACACATCAGTGTATTACTGGATAGCAAAAAGCTTACCATGGACACTATCTGACCACACCTTCCCAGAAATCCCAAAAATAAGACAAGAGGGACTTGGGAGATCATTCAGTTTTGTTATGCAAGAGTGAGGTAGGATCCAAGCAACTATGTAAAAAGATTGACATCTTGGTGTTTGCCTTGTAACACCATTGGAGTGAAGGGAGATGGATGGATCCCCAAAGCTCATTGACCAAGCAGGGAAGTACAGGCTCAGTGAAAGACCTTGTCCCAAAAAAAATATGGAGAGTGCTAGACTAAGATGCCCAAAGTCAACTTCTGCCCTGTCCTCCTCATTTTCATTACAAATAAATATGAGTTAATTTAATTTAAAAAGTAAAACAAGCCAGGGAGTGGTGATGCATGCCTTTTATCCCAGAACTTGGGAGGCAGAAGCAGGTGGATCTCTGTGAGTTAGAGGCCAGCCTGGTCTATAAAATGAGCTCTAGGACAGCCAGGATTGTTATACAGAGAAACCCTGTCTTAGAGGAGGAAAAAGGGAGGGAGGAAAGGAAGGAAGCTTCACTCCAATGATGTTATTCACCCTTGAATAACAAAACTGAGGAAGGAGGGAAGGAGGAAGGGAAGGAAAGAGAGAGGGAGGGAGGAAGGAAGGGATGGAGGAAAGAAAGGAAGGAAGGGAGGGTAGGAGGGAGGAAGGAAGGGAGGGAAGGAGGGAGGGAGGAAGGGAGGGAGGGAGAGAGGAAGGAAGGAAGGAAGGAAGGAAGGAAGGAAAAGAAAAATAAGACAGAGTAATGTGCTCCAGAAGATAGTATATTAAATAGACTGGGAGACTAGGGGACAGGCCTCCATTATGTATATAATCCAAGCTGGCCTTGAACTCAGGGTCCTCTTGCCTCAGCTTTCTAAGTGTTGAGATTACAGGCATAAGACACCACACCGCCTTGGTTAAGTGAATGTTAAAGTAGCTAAGGCACTTTAACCAACAGTCTTCATTAACGAAATGATAGCATTTTGGAAAGCTGCCAATGGAGACCCTGAGTGCTCCATTCTTGACCTTGATTGCCTTTTTGCCTCCATTAATGACTTATGTAGGAGTGTTATCAAAGACCTAAACATGAGGATCTGGGCACGTAACTTAGATCATGGAGTGTTTATCTAGCATGCACAAAGCCCTGGGTTCAAACCAGGAGTGGTGATGCACACCTGAGATTTCAGTCAACACAGGAAGAACAAGAGCTCAGTCACATAGCAAGTTTGAGACTAGCCTGGACTAAAGAGCCCCTCAAAAGGGTAATAATCATGAAAATATTTTAATTTAGAAATCTAAACAGAATATGTTTCCAATATGGAAAAAAAGGACAAGGCATCATTAACAATGGGCTAGGACAATCCAGATCCCAAGTGCCCACATGGCATTGCTTGATGGTATAAACCCCTACAGCGTTATAAGGAAGAAAGGGAGACATTAACTCTTGTATTTTTTATAAAGAGTCAGCTAATGGCAGGTGTGGGGGACCATGCCTATAATCTCAGTACTTGAGGGGTTCAGGAGGACTTCTTGAGTTTCAGTCCAGGATGGGTTATATAGCAAGACCTTGTTTGAAAAACTAATAGTTGTAGATGGAGCTCAGTAGTGTATACAGCACTTGCCTAGTCCTAAGTTCCATTCCCAGTAGCCTCTCTCTCTCTCTCTCTCTCTCTCTCTCTCTCTCTCTCTCTCTCTCTCTCTCTCTCTCTCTCTCTCTCTCTCTCACACACACACACACACACACACACACACACACACACACACACACGTCACTCTTGAAAGCATCTGTGTGAAAATCTCCAGAAACTGTCTATGCAGCCAGAATGGTAAGGTGGTCTCTGAAACACAGTATACACAAACTTCAGAAATGTTAGGGTGCATGAACAGGTGTCTGCTTGCCTTCCCCACCCATCTGTTCTCTAAATACTAAGAGCCCCATTTCCTTACTTCTCACATTCCTCCGGTTTTTGTTTCTTCATCACCACAAGGATTCAAGTCACCTTTTGGGGGGAGTTGTTTGGCTTGGGTTTTGTTTGGTTTTGGTTTCTTGAGACAGGGTTTCTCTGTGTGTAGCCCTGGCTGTCCTGGAACTCACTTTGTAGACTAGGCTAGCCTCGAACAAAGAGGTCCATGTATCTCTGCCTTCTGAGTGCTGGAATTAAAGCCACAGGCCACCACCACCCATCCTGAGTCACCTTTTAACAGAGCCCTCACTGGGGCAACACCTGACCTCACAGGCAGTGAGCACCCTGCCACCTGGAGGGTTCAGGTAGAGGCTGCCTGACCCCTGTCTGGATGGCATAGAAGGGGGTTTTGCCTGGGATAGAAGGTTAACTGTGAGGTCCCTGCTGATACTAGGAACATCTGTTTCTCTAATGACTCCCCACTAAGCTCAACCCTCTGGACCCAGTCTCCAAGGCTCCCTGTCTCCTGGGACCGGTTCTGGATTCACTAAACTGCCCACTACCCTACCTCACCAACCTGGAGCACAATCGCTGTTTGCCCGTCCCTGATGCTCCAACCCCTGCCCCATTAAAAACTGATCAGGGAAATGGCATTGCCTCTAACTAGTTCTGTGCCCAAGGACAAGTTACACTGTACCACAGTACCAATGGCACCTACATTGTGGAGCTGTTGAGCGGATTACTCAAGAAGTTGGCCCAGGGCCTGGCCCTGTTGAGAGCATGAGAGGTAATACTCATTAAAGGGGTGGGTTCCCAACTCTTTTTCTCCTTCCTTTCTTTCTTTCTTTCTTTCTTTCTTTCTTTTAGGAGACAGTGTCTCTCTATGTCACCCTGGCTGAAATACAACATCCACATAGACCAGGCTGGCCTCAAATTCACACCACCTGCCTCTGCCTCCAAATGCTAGGATTAAAGGTTTGTGCCACTAAGCCTTGCCCTATCCTGTAGGCTCCAAACTTTTACCAATTTCACAGCTCCATGGGAGACTCTCCAGTGATACATAAATGTATGGAAATTATATCTGCCCATTCATCTCCTCACCATCTCAAAGAGATGTTGCAGGAAGTCAATCTCCTGGGTCAAGGTGTCCACTTTGCCATGCAGATCCATTCTGCCCATGTATGCAGCATCTACATCCTGAGGAGAGGAAGAGAGCAAGCAGAATGCTCAACCAGAGTCCAATGCTCTGCAGGTCTACCCAGACCCCTCGCAGCCAAAGGATCACTTCCCCCAGCCTAGCCACCCCACACACCTTCTTGAGCAACACAAATTCATTCTCCAAGGCAGTTCGCTTGTTGATTTCATCTTCATACCTGTAATAAAGACAAGACTCAGGCCAGCTCAGCCAGTTCTGTCTTTCAGGCAGTGGGCTCACCTGACTCCCAGGAAGATTTGATGGGTTTATCCCACCACCCAGAAACAACTCTGGGGAACAGTTCTTTAACTGAATCAACCAACGAAGATACTAGGGAGATGTCTTTATTCAAACACTTCCTTCCCCTTTTTGAAGAAAGGGGAACCAAACTTGTACAACATTATGGCACTGTGGGACTGCCATCCCTTTGGATCTGAGCCCTTAGAGCCTCTACCAGACAGAAAAACTGTGCCAACAGTGGTTAACCTCTGTCTCCACTTTCAACAACACACTGTCATTTGAAACAGTCAATTCCTGCCCAACCACCTCTGCTGAGACTAAGGTTTAGAAATTGCCAGTGTCACGTTATGGGAAAAGATTTGTTGTTCTTGTTTTGTTTGTTTGTTGTTTTGATACAGGGTTTCTCTGTGTGTGGCCCTGGCTGCCCTGGACCAAGCTAATCTCAAACTCAGAGATCTGCCTGCCTCTGCCTGGAAATTTCAAAATTACACCTTAATGTTATAAATATATGTATTGCCAACCATGTTGTAGGGTCGTCATTTGGATCTCAATTCACACACTCGATTTTCCAAATTTATATTTATGGGTCAGTTGAAAATTCCAAACTAGGTATTCCATGAGGCTGAGGAATTGGTTTAAGTTTTGTTAAGTCAAGTTAGGCAAATGAACTATAGAAACACACCTGTTGTGATTATTTTTAAGATTATGTGAGGATATAAGAAGTTTGTGACACAGGCATAGGAACACCCGATGTTGATATTTCTTAAGAAGGGAATTTGGAATGCCACCAAACATGAGAAAGAGCACAGGAATGCAGGTGGCTTCCCTCAGTTAGAGGTTGTTCCTGTACCCCAGATGTTTTGCTGAAGAAAATTAGCATTGTTGTGCTTTATATAACTTGAACATGCTGGGCTGGGTAACAGCCTTTTCTGCTGAACGATAAACTCATAATTGTTATAACTGCAGGAATAAAAACAAGGCTTGCGCTTGGCTACCTCAGTCCCCTAATTTTCTGTGTCAGTTCTAGCTCTACTCAGGAAAGGTGATTTGACCAACCTCTCACCTATTCCTTGTAAATATATTTATGAATAAAGTTATGAGATAGCTAGACTTGCTTTGAGACAAAAAGGGAGGAGGTAGGAAGAGAGAGGGACAAAATAAGATTGGCAGCTTAGTGTGGATGACATGCACTTGGGGTGTGGGACACTATTCTCCCTACCTTATGAAAAGGGCTTTTAAATGACAAAACTGAGTGAGGTGACACACTCTGAGACTGAGGCAGAAGAGTCACCAAGAGTTTAAAGCCAGCCTGGGCTAAGAATGAGACCCTGTCTCAAGAAGACAGTAGTAGTAGTAGTAGTAGTAGTAGTAGTAGTAGTAGTAGTAGTAGTAACAACAAAATAAATGAAAAAAATCACAAACAAACATGCCAATGCCCTAGGCCCTCAGCAGAGGTAGCTCTCCCTGGATATTGGGATATAATCTTTTCCACAGTGTCATATATGTTGCACAGGGCAGCATGTATGTTCTCTCACTTGTTCTTGAAGTCCTCCAAATTGTCTTGCACGCTCCTCAGCTCCATATCCAGCCTCCCATTCTCGCTCTGCTTGGCATCCAGCTGCCTCCTCAGGTTGCTGAGGTAAGTCTCAAAGAGAGGCTCCAGGTTCTTGGTGACCCCTGTATTCTGGCTCTGCTCCTGCAGCAGCGCCCACTTGGTCTCCAACACCTTGTTCTGCTGCTCCAGGAACCGCACCTGACCATGGAAGAAAGGATGGGTGGGCATCATCTGGGGAGCAGCGTCCAGCACACCAGGGGCCAGCATCACCTACATCTATCTCACTGGGAGGGAACAATCCTGCTCAAATGACCCTCCAAACAGATGGAAAGGCCTCTAAAGAGACAGCAAACACAGGGCCCCTGTGCTCACGTTATGTGTGCTGGTCACCTGATGCACACTTGGTTCTCTGTCTCACTTTCCCACTTGTCCACCTATCCTGAGTAAAACTGGATGAGATCAGTTTTTAGGAGACCAATTCTGCACCAAAGTCAACTGTTAAAAATATCAGAGACAGCTGGGAAGTGGTGGCACACACCTTTAATCCCAGCACTTAAAAGCCAGAAGCAAGAAGATCTCTGTGTTCAAGGCCAGCCTGGTCTACAGAGTGAGTTCCAGGACAGCCAGGATTGTTTCACAAAGAAACCCTATCTCAAAAAAATAGATAGATAGATAGATAGATAGATAGATAGATAGATAGATAGATAGATAGATAAAATCAGAGAAGATCTCAAAAGCAGGCAACAGAATTTTAAAAATTCAGAGAGACAGATGAGACTGGAGAGATGACTCAGCAGTTTAAGAACACTAGCTGATCTTCTAGAGGATCCAAATGTAATTTCTGGCACCCACACAGAGGCTCACAAAAGAACCAAAAGTCACGAGGGAAGAGGATGAGAAGTGGGCTGCACTTGCGTTACCCTCTGTTATGCAGGCCCCACCTCCACAGAAACACAGGCCCAGTCAAGTGACCATGAGTCCCACAGCAGGTGCTCTTTGGTACCCAAGACAGTGGGGCTCTGCAAACCACTTCATGCTTACATCCCTGTTCTCAAGCACCTGTGTGATCCTGGGCAAGTCACAGGACCACTCTAAGCCTCCGTTTTCATACCTTAACAATGGGCAAAGCATCCCCTACCCTGACTCCTCATGGAACCCTGTGGGTGACACATGAGAAAGGGGAAGGGACCCTTCTATGTTAAGGTTCAAATCATGGACCCAATTGAGTTATTCCTCAGACCTTCATCACGACCCCACTGCCTAGGCCCAGAGCCAAGACACCCCGTGCTGACAGAATGAGCACCAGAGTCCTCCCAGTCACCCTATAGGTGAGACAAGGATCCAGGACACTCCCAGAGTATAATAGTCAAACTGTGTGGCGGCCACCCTCCTCACGTCCACCCCAAACTGAGATTCTTGACTGGGAACCAGAAAAGGAGAAGCAGTGAGGGTTTCCTCTTGTCCCCCTTGTTGGAGAGAGCAGACAGGATCCCAAGGTTTCAACCTTGGATAATTTGTAGGATTCCTAAGCCATGCATGATTGCCCACAGCTATAAAATGACACAAGTCATTAAAAGCCACCTCCCTAACAGAACACTGACAACAACACGTTTTAATTATGAGGTAAGGCTAATGCTTAACGGTACCCAATACTGTCAGGTGGGCTGGGCCCCTCATAGCCTGAGGCATTCTCACAGGAGAAATCCCAGCCAAAATCAGGTTTCAATCTCAACCTGAGGCAGGCAGAAACAACAGTCACCCCTGCCTGCCTGCCTAGTGAACATGCCTGAAACTCCCTTTACCCAAACCATCCTCCATTAGAGGTCCAGCTTCCAGCCCCCACCCCCCCCCAGTTTTGCCCCACCCACCTTGTCGATGAAGGAGGCAAACTTGTTGTTGAGGGTCTTGATCTGCTCGCGCTCCTGGGTGCGCACCCGCTGGATCTCGGGGTCTATCTCCACATTGAGAGGTGTCAGCAGACTCTGGTTAACAGTGACTTCCTGGATCCCCCCAGGGGGACAGACTGGCCCAAATGTCTGCCTGCCAGCCCCCAAGCCCATATAGGCCCCAGTGCCAAAGCCTCCTAGTGCGCGGCCAGAGGAGGTCCCACCAGCCACACTGACAGAGATGTTCTTGCCTCCCAAATTATAGAGGCTCCGGCTGCCAAAGCCCCCAGAGCCAGGGCAAGAGCGGACCCCACCGCCACTGCCGCTGCTCCTGGACATGGTCACTGAGCTGTAGCTGGTTCGCATCCTACTTCCGCCTCCTCCGCTGGCTGAGTTAGAGCTGAAGCCTCCTTTCGTGGAGTAAGTCTGTCGGGACACAGAGGACCGCATGACTGAAAGCAAGTGCGAAAGCAGCTGGGAGCAGGAGGGACCAGAGGAGAGGAGCTCAGTGAGCTGCTGAGCCACCAAGGGCCTTTTTATCCTTTCCCAGCTGGGCTGGCCCTGGGTTCCACACACTACTGTGGTGATTACCACAGGTGAGAGGGAGGGGCCTTATGAGCCTGGGGGGAGCCCCTCTCCAGGAGGATATGGGAGGGCCTCGCCCAGCCATCATCGGGACTGGAGAGCTGCACCTAAGCAGAGACTACTTGGGACAGGAAGCACACCCCCACCCCCACCCCCACCCCTAGCCCCCGCAGGCTCTCCTCACTTGGAACAGGATGATAGGGCTCCCACGGCCACCCTCACCACCCAGTGGCTGACTTGGTCTCCTCCTACCCAGCCCTGGTGGCCTGCTGTCAATGGGGCTCTGTTTTGTGGGGTTTGTCCCAGGGCCCTGTGGTAAGCCAAGGCCCCGGGGCCCAGAGCTGTGCAGGTGGCATGGGAAGGTGCATTGGGCAATGGGTTGTAGAGAGAGTGCCCAGGCCTGCTCCAGTCCCACCCTCCCAGCCCACGGCCTCCTGTCTCTTGGCAGGTCCAGTGTGGGGGGCACAGGTGACAGTGTAGGGGTGGGGCAGCTGCTCTTCTGTCTATACTGGCAGGTGTCTGCTGGGTGGAAACCCTGTGTGGGGCAAAGAGGATCCAAGAGCGAAAGGAGGTCCCTGCCCAGCCATTGGTCTGCCTGGGCACACATTGTGGGTTGAAAGGCTCTGGCTCAAACCAGGCATGGTGGTACACACCTATAATCCTAGCACTCCAGAGGTAAAGGTAGGAGGATCAGAAGCCCAAGGCCAGCCTGAGTTCTATTAGGCCCCGACCCAAAAACAAAAAAGAAAAAAGAAAAGAAAGGCTTGGTCTCCTCAAGCAAGGTGTTAGGGTTTAGGACCTCAGCTGTCTTTTCTGAAACTGGAAGTGGGCAGGGAGCTCTGACCACTCCTAAGCTCTTTCTTGGTGGAACCTTCCAGCAGAGACCAGCCATTTGGGAATAGCTGAAGGTATACACACATCTAAGAAGCCCCAAATGGTTCACACTGTACCCTCATCATCCTTCTCTTTCCGTATCCACCAGGAGTCTGCATGCTCAGTTCAGAAGGACTATGTCACTTTACATCATCTCCCACTCTCTTTCCAGTCAGATTTCTAGAACCAAGCACAGCCTGAGAGAGCTAGAGAGACTCTAGGGAGAAGGTCTTGAAGCCAGCCCTCCTCTCCTCTTCATCTGCCTCTTACTCTGCCAGGCTAGCGCTGGGATGCTCAGCCAGCTTGAACCCTAACAGAGAAGCCCAGGACCTCTGTGAGGACAGTAGACTCTAGGCTCCAAAAGAGGGTGCAGGATTTTTCACCTGGGCCACTAGGAAGTTCAAGCAGCTCTCACTTCCTTGAAGCACTGAACCCAGCTCCTACCAAGGGTGAAGAGCCACAAAACTAGCCCTTCAATGCCACCCAAAAGACTGGCTTCCCCGATGACAGCAGGCATCTGGGAAAGCTTGGCTCTTAACCTCTCTGACTGGAAATATAGCCCACCACAGAAGTCTTTTGGATAAACAAGAGCCTTAGACAGAGCCATCATCTCCCACCAACCACCTTTCGTCTGCTTTCACCATGCTGACAGCCCTTTCTCAGGCTCCCTTATCTCTGTCTGGCAGCGTGGGAGTGGAGATAGCTGTGAGTGGGGCCTAGCCTCCAGGCTGCTGTTGTGGTCCCCGAGGCAGGAAGATGATGTCAGTCAGTGCTGTGAGTCACTGTGTGTCTGGAATGGTGGGAGTGGGAGTGGGTCTTTAAACATGAAGGTACCCCACCCCGAAGAGGAGCATTCAGGCATGCAATTCGTTTACCTATTTACCAAGCACACTCTCTGTGCCAGGCTTTGCACTGGGAGTTAATGAGTTGGTGGCAGATGCTGATGCAGCCCAGGCCCATTCTTGGGAGACAAAGTTGTTGCTCACAACCTCACCTTCCCAGACAGACAGATCACCACGGGCCCTACAGGGTCATGTGAGGTTGCTTTGCCTCTTCCTCTTCAGCCCTTACTCCCAGCTCTGTAGCTCTGTTGCTGTTTTCAGACATCAAACCAAAACCTTCTTTGGAAGTCTTTTGTAGAGAACACACACACACACAGATTTTATGTAGCCCAAGTTATTCTTGAACTCTGTGTGTAGCCAAGAATGACGTTAAACTCCTGGTCTTCCTTTTTCCTACCTCTCAAACAATAAAGTGAAAAGCATTTGCCACCACACCTGGATTTTGCAGTTTTTTAAGAGGAAATCCCAGCATTTAATCCCAGCACTTAGGAGGCATAGACAGGCAGAACTCTGTGAGTTCAAGGCCATCCTGGTCTACAGAGTGAGTTCCAGGACAGCCAGATCTGTTACACAGAGAAACCCTGTCTTTAAAAAAAAAAAGAAAAAAGAAAAAAAAAAAAAACCCATACCTTTAAAACTGGTGGGGTTTATATGACTAATTGTAAACCAAAGAGAAGAATAAAAAGATTCATGAATCAAGCAGCCAGGACTCCAAAGGGCTCCTGTGAATACCAGGATCACACAGCAGCTCTGGGAAAGGCAATTTAATGGCTGCAGTGCATTAGTTAACTGGCTGGTGAGCCTCCTACCAAGGTTCTATCCATTGGCAGTGAGTACCTGAACTTGATCCAAATTTGTGGCCTCCCACAAATATTATGGAGGAAGTCCAGAGAGGAGGGGTTTCCAAAGGAGGGCAGAGCTACAGCCTACTGCCACTCTACTGCTAGCTCCCAAGGGCCTCCAACTCTGGAGACCCTCATCTGCCTGAGTCCTCCCCAGCTAGCAGGAGACAGGAGCAAGGGGATTTGAATGCTACTGTCACCAAAAGCATGGGTCAGAATAGCTGATAATGGCAAATGACATTCCTAATATAAAACAGCTTGGATGTGAACAACATGGAAGGCACACAGCAAGGCGCCTCTCAAGAGAAGGAGGGCTTTCCAGTCTAGTAAGAATGAATATTATCATCGGCAGGTACTTAGTGTGACCCAGTGTGGCCTGAGAACCTTCCATGCAGTGATAGCAGCCCTTTACCCAATCCTGGCTATGCTCCCTGCTCCTTGTCCTACCTCAGGGCCACACCCACCTTCTACACACCTGGACACTGCTCTCTTGTTCCCTTCTTCCAACCAGGTTAACCTAAGAAGAGATCAGAAGGGAGAGAAATGTGTATTCTTTCTAGCTCCCACCATATTGGGTCACACTTCTCCCAGGGGTCCCTCCCCACTGTTCCAGAAACTACTCGCTTGTGCTATGTCTCATGTCTCTTCATTTCTATACAGGGTAACTGATGCCAGCTCTTCCTTGGCCTGTCATAGATTAACACTGAAAGTTACCTTGATCCCAGGTAACCTGAAAAAGTTAGCCGACTTACTGGAGGGGTGGTGGCTTCTTCCCTGTTCCTTGCTATTGTAGGTCCCTGGCCTGGGTTCTCTTCTCCTCAGGAAGTAATCCTTCCTATAAGGTCAGTTCTGATCTGTCAGATCCTCACTTCCAGGGTGGCCAACAAATACAGGAATCGGGGTTGTGAAAAGAGGTAACATCTGTGTACAATTCACTGCATGGACTGGACCCCTTATGTGCTCCAGGGACAAGGCCAGTAAGAACGGCTCAGTGGGCAAAAGCACAAACCTAGAGATCAAAGTTTGATTCCCATCCTTCACACCTGGGAAGGAGAAAATCAGCTCCCAAAAGATATCACCTGACCTAACACACACACAATATATATAATGATAGTAATGTAGACAAAAGTTCCCTATTCGGTTGATGAGATAGTTCATATCTGTAAGCACAGTCGATACTGGGAAGCTAAGGCAAGGTGATCATGAGTTGGAGGACATCCTGGTTTACATAGTTACAGGCCATCCTGAAGAGTGAGATCCTGTAGGCCCAAATTTAACTACTTAATTAAAGACATAGAAGAAGTCCCCCACCTGAAGCACAATGGAGACCCCAGGAGTCAAGGACATTCCCAAGCCACTTTGTGTGGTCGGATTCTGTGGACTCAGTTGAATTGCCCTGTCTGGGGTTGTGGTGATGGTTGTTGTTGTTGTGTTTTATTTGTCCATCTGTTTGTGCTGAAGTGGGGTCTCACTCTGTAGCTCAGGCTTTCTGGAACTCACTCATGTAGCCTAGGCTGTCCTTGAACTCATGGCAATCCTCTTTCTTCAGCCTCCTTAACACTGAGTCCTCTTATGAATGAGGACACTTAAACATGGAGAGAATACCCCACTGAGTCAAAATCACATCACTAGGAATGGTAGATCTTGGACCGAAGCACCCTCCATGCTTCCTGCACACAGGTTGGCACAGTGTCTTTCTAGATAAGTGATAAAGAATCCATTGCCACCCTTTCTCTGGTACAGCTGCAGAACTTCAAGACATCCCTCAGCCCAGGCCACAGAGCTGGCAGCATAGCCAGGCTGACTCTTTCTATGCCCCAGGACAGGAAAGGGAGCAGGGAAGAAATATTAAAGAGGCCCACACAGTATCAAGAGTCGGGGAGAAGTCAATCCTTTCAGAAACTCCTGACTCTCATAAGCCTGGCTTCCCTCAGAACTCCCTGGAAGAGAAGAAAAATATTTCTAGGCTCAAGTTCAGACAGGTCCAGAGACCATCTAGGGCTAGAGACATCATTTCAAGTCCCCATGAGATCCCTTTCCTGGGTTCAGGAGGAAGAAACAGCCCAGAGGTCCAAATGACCAGAATGTACAGGGCCCAGGAAGGGTCCAGAAGCTCAGGCTTGGGGCAGTGTGAAGGTTTCCAGGAGGAGAAAACTGATGCAGACTTAGGAAGAACCAGCAGAGGTCAGGACCAGAACAAGTCCAAGCAGACAGCCTTGATGAGGGAATGTGGGCGATGGAGCAGCATGCTTGATAGGCACATCAGGGGCACACCAGGGGTGTAAAGTACTTTCTTGATAAGATGGCTGTGATATCTAGGGAGACGCCACAGGACACATGTGACACTGTAGAAAGTTGTCAGATTTCATCCCAAGGAGAGTGGGCTGAAGAAATGCACTGATTACATTTTGTTTTGTTTTTGATAAGGGGTAAGAGTTGGAGGCAGAGTTGAATTGCTGGTAAAAGAATGGCATAGTAGCTACACTTGCCATGGGGAACCTCGGCCTCCACCCTTTAGCCTCTCCTGTAAAGCCCTTGAAACTCATTTCAAGGCTGTTGCTGAGCACCTAGGGTGAACTGTGCACCTGCTGGGATGCTCCTACTCAGGAGTGCCAAGGCCAGGTCAAGACTCTGCCGTGGTGATGGGAGGGTAGCGGAACTGGTAACACTGGGTAACACTGAGCTGCAGATTGGAAAGAGGGACAGACAAAAGCAGCCTTCCACAAACCCACATTCCCACACAGGGGATCTGAACTAGCGGCAAGAGGCCAGTCCCTGGCCTGGAAGGAAGCTCAGGCTCATATGTTACGTGTAGGTTTTTTCTTGCAGTCCCATCACCACGCCAGCCCCCAATAACACATAGGGACTCTGTATTTGATACAATTTTGTTGGCCAGTTACTAATTTCTTATCGGCTAGCTCTGTCTTAATGATTAATCCATTTTTACTTATCTAAGTATTTCTACGTGGTCATCTTATTGGAGAGTGGCGGGCCCGCATGCTGCTCTCTTTAGGCTCTCCATGCTGACTCCTCCTTGCTCCTTTTTTTTCCTCCTCGTCTCCTAGCCCTGCCTATCTTGCTTTCCTATTGGCCAACAGTGCTTTATTCATTAACCAGTATGAGAAACATATTTACAAAATAACATTTGGGAGGGACTTGCTGGAGGTGGCAGAAGTGGACAGGACCTGGTGCGTGTCAGAGACCCAGTGCTGGCGCACAGCACAAAGGTGGCTTGGCTCTGAACACAGATTGTGAGGAGGGGAAGATGACAGGGGAACTGGATGCTATAGCACTGCACAGAACAGCTGGGGAAACAGATGCAGAAAGAGGTAGGGGAAGGAACCAAATTGCACTCCCAGGTTCCAGACTCCAACTTCCAGTTAGTGACCTCTAGACACTCCCTCCCACTGAAGGGTATTTGAACTAGGGATGGAGTCTTGCCAAAGCCTAGCCAAAAGAACTTCCAGTTCAGCCTGAAGACCATGGAGAAGGGAGTGAAAACAGCTGCTGGTTGAAGGACAGAGCCTATGCACCATGTGAGACACACACACACACACACACACACACACACACACACACACACACACACAAATGAGATGCAAATGAGTATGCAGAGCAAGGCCTGCCAGCTGAGCACTTGGAACAGCAAGCAGACAGACTTTATTGACTTTCTCTAGTGCCCAATGGGATGCCTTGGGCTGTGAACATTGAACATGGGGGGATGGAGTGGGAGCAGGGTTGCTGGGTTTAGAATGGATACGATTGCCTGGTCACTCAGTAAATGACAGAGGTCTTCCGACTTGATTCCACTGTCTTCTTCAGGATGGTGTGACAGCAGGAGCCAGAACCAGAGCCAGAACTGAAGCCAGAACCAGACACAGAGCAGGAACCCATGCCTGGACTGCACCCAGATTCCAGGGGAGCATCAAAGCCACCAGTTACAATGCTAGAGCAGCCTCTAGATCCAAAGCTCCCTTTCCAGCCTCTGAGTCCACAAGTACCCAGTTGACCATCACCAACTCGTCCAGGCACAAACATTTGGCCTCTACAATCTCCTCCAGGCATGACCATTTGGTCTCCACAATCTCTTCCAGGCATGACCATTTGGCCTCCACAATCTCTTCCAGGCATGACCATTTGGCCTCCACAATCTCTTCCGGGCATGACCATTTGGCCTCCACAATCTCCTCCAGGCATGACCATTTGGCCTCTACAATCTCTTCCTGGCATGACCATTTGGCCTCCACAATCTCCTCCATGCATGACCATTTGGCCTCTACAATCTCTTCCGGGCATGACCATTTGGCCTCCACAATCTCTTCCAGGCATGACCACTTGGCCTTGACCAGTTCCTCCAGGCATGACCTGTTGGCCTCCATCAACTCTTCCAGGTATAACCATTTGCCCTCCACAGTCTTCTCCAGGCATGACCTTTTGGTCTTCATCAATTCCTCCAGGCATGACCATTTCACCTCCATCAACAATTCCAGGTATGACCTTTTGGCCTCCATCACCTCTTCCAGGAATGACCATCTGGCCTCTACAGTCTCCTTCAGGTTTGACCATTTGGCCTCCATCAACTCTTCCAGGAATGACCACTTGGCCTCCATCACCTCTTCCAGGTATGACCACTTGGCCTCCATCACCTCTTCCAGGTATGACCACTTGGTCTCCATCACCTCTTCCAGGTATGACCACTTGGCCTCCATCACCTCTTCCAGGTATGACCACTTGGCCTCCATCACCTCTTCCAGGTATGACCACTTGGCCTCCATCACCTCTTCCAGGTATGACCACTTGGCCTCCATCACCTCTTCCAGGTATGACCACTTGGCCTCCATCACCTCTTCCAGGTATGACCACTTGGCCTCCATCACCTCTTCCAGGTATGACCACTTGGCCTCCATCACCTCTTCCAGGAATGACCACTTGGCCTCCATCACCTCTTCCAGGAATGACCACTTGGCCTCCATCACCTCTTCCAGGAATGACCACTTGGCCTCCATCAACTCTTCCAGGAATGACCATGTGACCTCCACAATCTCCTCTAGGAATGACCATTCGGCCTCTACAGTCCCCTCCAATTCTTCCAGGCACAATCATTTGGCCTCCTCCAATTCTTCCAGGTATGACCACTTGGCCTCTACCAACTCCTCCAGGGACAACAACACTGCCTTCTGCTGTGGCTGCCAAGAAAGCACTAGGGTCACAGCAAGGCCCTCAGCACCACAAGGTAACCCTAGTCTCAAAGACCCCTCATACTCACAGACAGTGACCTGGCTGATGTACTCCTTAGACATCCTGGGGAGGAAGGACAAGAGGGATAACACTAAGAAAGACTGGAAGGAATACAAACCCCAATTTAAAATCCTTCCCATCAGGGTTGGTTGCCCTTAGTGACTTACAGAGTCAGAAAATCTCTCAGAATCCCTTCTAGCAAAGGGAGGCCTGCACTGGCCTTCTATTCTCTCCCAACCCAGTCTCACTTCTCCAGGTCCCTCTGGATACCCCACCTGCATTCCTCACTCTCCAGCAGCCTTCGATACATGGCAATCTCCACATCCAGGGACAACTTTGTGCCCATCAGTTCCTGGTATTCGCGCAACATTTGGGCCATGTCTTGCTTGGCTGTTCTCAGAGCACCTTCCAGCTCATCCAACTTGGCCTGAGCATCCCTCACAGCCATCTCTCCATGCTGCTCAGCATCAACAATGGCAGACTGCAGAGTACCATTCTGGAGAGGAGTAGGAATGAGGTCGAAAGTAGCTGTAAGACTGACAAGGTCTCAAAACAACCACCATGGGTATAATTTGGAGACCTAGATAGACCCTAATATCATGAGCTCAAAATCGTGCATGACCACACCATGCCCAGCCCCTCTCATCCTAAGGGGAAATATTGCCTAACAGCATCTTTGCCTGTGGCAGGGGGTTCACTGGAACTCCTTCAACATCTTCATGTTTACCCAGAACCTCAGAACATCATCTTTTTGGAAGCAGGGTCTTGGCTGACATCTCAGTTAAGTATCTCATGAAAGCACATGGTACTTAGTTTGAGTCCTAAATCCAGTCACTGGACAGAGAGGTTAGGTGTGAGAAGAGAAACAGGTGGGTGTGGGTGACTCAGCATCATCTCAGATTCAGAAAGGAAGAAATCCTCCAGAGGCTATCACTGTTCTGTTCCTGCACAAATACCCCAGACCGGGAACAAGATCTCCTCTCCATGTCCCAGAAAGGTGATGGGTACCTGAGCAGGGACCCAGCACTCTGAGTTAGCATGAAAAGACCAGTCTCTCGGGCCTGTGCAAAAAAAAGTAACAGACAAAAAAATAAAAATAAAAAGGAATGGGCTCTCCGGAAAAGTGCATGCAGTGGGTAAGAGGCTGTGGCTCCTCGGGGCTGGTCCTGGCTTGTTGATTTGAAATGCAGGTGTCTAGATACACATGCAAGTAAAACACCAAATCACATAAAATAAGAATAAATAGATGAATGAAATAAGAAGCAGGGAGTAAAGAGACAACTCAGTGGTTTAGAGCTCTGACTGCTCTTCCAGAGGACCTGAGTTCAATTCCCAACATCCACATGGTGGCTTACACTATCTGTAACTATGGGAGATTTGACACCCTCTCCTGGGCTCCATGGGTACCAGCACACACATGATGCACAGACATTATTGCAGGTAAAACATACATACAAGTAAAATTAATTTTAAATAAAAAGCAGATTTAGGAGGGGAGGCTGTAGAGATGAGTTAGGTTAGGAGCATTTGCTGTGCAATTGTGAGGATAGAGGTTCAGATAGCTCCACCCACAGAGCCAGCAAGCATCTTGCACATGCACCCACATATACACTTTCCTGATATATGTACTTTATGCTCATCATCCACTATGGGTCTCAAATCCAGTCTTCGGCTTTGAGAAACATGAGCACAAACTTGATAACTAGTAAGTCAGCATCCTTCCCATCTGGGACAACGGCACCTCAGACCTCCTTAACCTCATGTGAGATCTCCCTTTCGTGGGCTCTCCCCTCTCTCACTTTTCCCAAAGGGAAACCAGAAGAGTCGGTGCTTGACCTTAAGTCCCCTTTTGCTTGTGGAGGAACAGTCAAAAGAAGAGATGAGCAGGGTGTTGGTGGCGCATGCCTTTAATCCCAGCACTCGGGAGGCAGAGGCAGGTGGATCTCTGTGAGTTTGAAGCCAGCCTGGTCTACAGAGAAAGTTCCAGGACAGGCTCCAAAGCAATACAGAGAAACCGTGTCTTGAGGAGAGAGAGAGGGAGAGAGAGAGAGAGAGAGAGAGAGAGAGAGAGAGAGAGAGAGAGAGAGAGAGAGAGAGAGAGAGAGAGAGAGAGAGAGAGAGAGAGATGAACCAAGAGGTAAACTAACCCTCTCTCCAAGGAGGCAGAAACAAGATGTCCTGAATGGAGACTGTAACAGTGTCTCTAGTGCTGTGCAGTGCAAGGGCTCTGCCCCAGAAAAGCCAACACGAAAGCTGTAGTTCACAGGGAACCAGCCAAATCAATTCAGAGGTGACTTGAAGATCTGTCTCCAACCTCCCCACCACAAAATAAATGATCGAGGTCCCAGACCATTATCCGGATCCCCCACTCATCCTCCTGTGATCCTGTCTGGGAAGGAAACAGTGTGCAGTGGAGGATGGAGGCATCAAGAGCAGTGGGTGCAGCAGTGCACACAGCTACCTGTTTTGTAAGGCTCGAAATCTGACTCTGCAGCTTCTGTATGGCCTGCCGAAGCTGGGAAATCTGCATCCGGGCTTCCTTCATGCTGTCCCCTTGAAGCTGGGCTGATGCCTGAAGTTCCTGGTACTGAGGACACAAATGTAATATCATTGGTTGAGTCAACAGCTATCTCTGAACCCAGAATCAGGGATCTACCATCTTCCCACCCTGGGAGATGCCTCCTGACGACTGCATTTTTCCCAGTGCAGGCCAAATGTACTGCAGAGCTCATGGTAGACATGCCTGCAGTGGTCCAAGCCTATCTCCTACTTTATTGCCATTGTCCCCCTCCTGATCTGTGGACACAGCCCTATCCTCTGAGCCTTGAACTTCAAGGATGTCATCAGAGCTACCCCAATAGGACCAAAGTTGGTGACCTCCATGGGGTGTGAATGTGGCCACCCAGCCATCCTCAGCGTGCTCTTTCAGCCACAGCACCTTGGTCTGGAACACAGCCTCTGCCTCAGCTTTGCTAGTCCGTGTGATCTCCTCGTAGCGGGCTCGGACCTCAGCGATGATGTCACTGAAGTCCAAGCATCGGTTGTTATCCATGGACAGCACCACAGACATGTCATCTGCCTGTGTCTGCAGTTGTCCCAATTCCTATGGGAGATACCAACTCAGTGTCTACCACCCTGGCTCCCTGTCCCCTGTCCCCCCAAGGAAAGAAGGATGTCTGAATGTCCATCCACTTGCCCATCACCCAGTGATGGTCCAGATTTGCAGGGTAAGGACTACTGAGGTGGTCTCCGGTGATGGTTGCAATGTGAACAGTAAAGAAAAAAGACACAGGAGACCCAAAATTACCTGTCCCTGTCACCCCTCTCACTCCTTATCACACCTTCCTCCACACAATCCTCCTACCCAGCCACACTTCTCCCCTCACACTTTCTCTGGCTAAGGACACAACTTCTGCCCAGAGTCCCAGAAACTATCTGCCTGAAGAACTTCTTCCCACCTTCCCATTTTCAGGCTGATTTTACCTTTTACATCAGGCTTATTTGCCATTGCAACCTACCCACATTCCCAACCCCCTTCCCTGCTCTCTGTAGCACCTATCACCGTCTGACAGAGGATGGAATTTACTATTACTAAGACTGGTACTCTGCCTGCCTCCTAGCAGAAGCAGCCATGAGGGTTTTGCCTCATTATTCATTGATGAATTCCCACACAAATGCTTAGTAGCTGATTGTCAAATGACAAATGACCACAAACCAAAGCCATCCTAATAGGCTTTCCCTCTTAGTGACTCTCCTCATGGCCACAGGGGGCCTGGCCATCCTGTCCCTTCTGTCATTTTTCTGCACTCTTCATGAGTCCTTACTTCTTCATACAGACGTGTCAAGAAGCAGATGTATTCCCTCAGAGACTCCAGCTTGCCTTCCAAATCCATCTTGTTCTGGAATACCTCATCTACATCCTGAGGACAGGGAGACAGAAACCATGCATCTCCCACTTCCTCTCATGAGCCCCATGCCACTGTGTCTGGAGACCCCTTTCTTCTCCCCACTCCACCCTGCTCTGCACTATCTGTGGAACACTGTTCCCGATTAACCCCATCCATTGTGCTGTCTGCACTCCCTCCCCTGCTTCCCAACCTCTTGTCACTGTGCAGCAAGCCCAGAGCCTGCCAAACAGCACCTCAATCAGACCTGTCTTTGGTTGCCTATACTAGGTAAATATTCCATTCTGGCAGGGAGTGACTGCATGCAGTGACAACATGTCCTCAGCCGATATGTCCACACTATGACCTCCCAGCCTGGAACCAAATTTAGAGCATGGTGGGGTCTTTCTGAGTAGAGCATTTGAGCCCCTCCCACCTTCTTAAGGACCACAAAGTCATTCTGCACCAAGGCATGCTTGTGAGCTTCCTGATCATACCTGCAAATGGAAAATGACAGTCAAGCACCAGGTTAAAGCGACATCCCACCCCTGCACTCTGCACACCCATACCCTCCCTGCCTACAGCCCACCCCTGCACTCTGCACACCCATACCCTCTCTGAGTTCCCTTTTCTCTCCAGAGGCCCCAAGTCAGGAGCCACCATTGGCCCTTTTCCCATTCCCTTTCAGGGGTTTTGTCATATTCTTCTATACCCCTGAGGCAGCCTATATCCCACACAACAGTAGGCTGAATGTCTTAATGGTTTTTCCAAACACTCAGATGCCTCTGAGCAGGCAACATGGGTTTCATGGGAGGGAACAGGACTCTATACAACAGACCTGAAACCTTGGGTACCTCTCTCCCTACCCCACCTGCCCAGTTCCTTTCCCAGTGGCCCTGGAGACTACAAACGGAAATGACCTTTTCCAAGACTATAACAGTAGAAACCAAGACTGGGAGAAGTAGAAAGCCTACCCTCACTCTCCAGCCCTCATCACCCCTCAGCCCAGGACTGTCTGCACCACCAAGCTGCCTACGTAGAGAGCCTAGAACCACAGGCCAGCTGTGAATTACAACACCGGCCTGGGGACGGGTGCACTACACTGACTGCCTTCCACCCAAGACTAGAGGACATCTGAGTCACGTTAGCCCCATAGCCTGCTAAACAGGAATTTCTCGAGAAAGCTGTCAAGATGTTGTTTAAATCAGCCCTTCCCAGTCCTGACCATTCACATGGACCCTTGAAGCTAGGCCTCAGCCCTCTGGAAAGAGACCTCCACATTTCTCCCAGGTATCTCCAAGCCTGGGTAGGGCTGGAGGGTCTCTCCTCTACATATTACAGCTGACCCTTGTGAATCAGGGAAGGGGAAGCCAAGGGGCAGGATGGAGGCCAGGGATGCAGCCCCGGATGCTGGGCATGGAGGAGCCCCTCAGGTGGGCAGAGCACTACACATACTACCCACTACACACCACACAGAAACTTGTGTTCCCTACTTAGACTTGTACTCATCCTCCTGGTCCTGGTAGGTCTTCAGCTCAGAATCCAGAGCCCCCCGCTCTCTCTGCAACTCCTCCAGCTGTTGCCTGAGCCGGGCCAGGCAGGCTTCAAAGATGGGCTCCAGGCCCTGAGGGTTGTTGTTCCCCTGCAGCTGCTGCAACAGCGCCCACTTGGTCTCCAGCACCTGGTTCTGCTGCTCCAGGAAGCGCACCTATAAGCAGACACAGGGTCCTGGAACTTTCCTGACACAGCCTCTGGAGAGGGAGGCCTCAAAGACCCTTTTGTGGGCCCCTTACTCTTGCCTTCCATCTCTGCCTACAGAGGAACCTCTATTCTGGGGTCTTTGTTCCCCTCTTCCCTGGCTGAGACTTCCCTGAGATGAGACTTCTCATCGCTATCCAGCTGTTCTCAGTCCCTGACCCCAGCCATGGAATAGCAAGGCATCAGCAAACCAGAAAGCCACCAGTTAGACTCTGGGAGGATTTCCTTGCCACCGAAGTGATGCAGGAAGTGGCAGAAAGAGGTCAGCTCTCCTCATTCTAGCTCATCGTGTCTAGAGCAGTTGTTCGTGGGAGGCACAGCGTTTACCCTCACCTTGTCAATGAAGGAGGCAAACTGGTTGTTGAGGGTTCTGATCTCTTGAGTCTCCTGCGTCTTCACCGCCTGGAACTGGGGGTCAACCTCAATCTTCAGTGGGGTCAGCAGACTCTGGTTGACAGTCACCGCTTGGATGCCCCCTGGAGGGCACTGGGAAAGACCAGGCCCTCCACTCCCCTGCCTAAACCGTACCCCTTGCCTGGCCTCTGCCCCCCAGACCCTCCCACAAGAGCTTGCTCTGCATCTTCTGGAGGAGCTAAGGCTCCTACTGCCGAAGCCAGCCCTGCCTCGCGCCCCTGAAAAAGCAGAACATGCTGAGCGAGCACTGAAGCCCCTCTGGGCCCGGCAAGGGGAGAGAGACATGGCAGAGACAAACAGGCCCGCAGCTTCAGACAGACTGGAGATGGTCACAGTGTGTGTGCTTCTGCCCTGGGGCCCTGGCACGAGACTTTTATCCCTCCCGTCCCTGGGCTGGGCCTTGGAGAGCAAGATGTTCTCAGTCTGACTGTGTCTGCCACTTGCCGTGGCTGATCAGCTCTGACACACCTGGGGGATAGGTGCATGGCACGTGCAGAGCCTAAGGCAGGAGACCAGGCCCTGCCCTAGAAGCCAACGACAAGGAAGCATCTAGAGACATGAGCCATGGTTCGGGGCAACGGTTGACATCACTGGGGGTATTCAAGGAAGGCTTCTGGAGGAGAGAGAAGACAGCACGTGTGCAGAGAGTAGTGGAGCTACCACATGCCATGGAGGTACAGGCCACAGGAGAATGCAGCTCCCAAAGAGAGATCTAACCTCACAAAGGCAGCACAGGCCCTGGGCAACCCAAAGGCTGGCAGAGGTGGTGCAGCAGAGACACACCACGATGTAGAAATGGCACAGAAAAGCAGGGCACCCAGTCCCTCCTTTAGCCCAACCCAGCAATCATCCATGACATGTGAGACAGAACCTGCCCCACACCGAGCAGGCATCTTTAGCCAGAATCTGTGGAACAGCAGCCAATCCTGTGGCCCTACTCCTCCCAACATGCTACCCCAGGCCCCTCCAGCTGGGGCAAGCCCTTCCAGAAGATAAATGAGAGGCACCCACTGCAAAATGAAGTGACCATCTAGAAAACCACAGCTGGGAGACTAGGAAAATAAACAGGGGCCTGGGATACTCCCAGGATGGATTCCATCCCTGCTCTAGCGAGGAGAGGAGCACCTAATCTTTGCCTAATATCGCGGTCCAAGCTCCACCTAAGGCAGGGCCCCCAGGAGGAAAGCACCCTGAAGATGGTCAGCTGCCCCCTGGGAACTGCCGAGCCTCTCATTTGAATTCCTAGGGTTTTGTCTAGTGGAACAACAGTGGTCATGTTCACTTCCTCTCCTAGCACCTGGTAAATTCTGAGGGTGGGATATTTGGGGTCTTTGAGGATGCAACTCCAAACAAGAACAAACAGAAATTCAACCCACCAAATACTGGAGAGATGCTATGAGGAAGTCATTCTTGACTATTAGTACAACCCCACAGGACTCCACCCAAGCCAGACAACTGTGTACAAGCATGCTTCTGCTCCCTCTGGGAAGTTATAAGCACCTTCCTCCTTCTCTGAGCCATTGGCAGCACCTCAAGGGACATGATCTTGCAGGAGGCAGGAGGCAGGAGTAGTAAAAAAAAGTTCAAGGCATGAGGAGCCAGGGAAGCGAGGGAAGAGGAGAACAAAGACTCCAGAGAAATCTGCTTGTACCCTGGGGGGGGCTGCCTGGAGTCAGGAATAGTTGGAATCTACTTGGCTGCCACTCAGATCCAAAATATGCCCACCATCGTCAGAGACACTGTGAATGAAAGCTTTGTCTACGTGTAGAAGAGTGAAGTAAGACCTGCATCTATCACCCTCCTTAAAAATCAATTCCAAGTAGATCAAAGACCTCATCCATTCAGGAATTAAGGCCAACATTGACAAATATGGCCTCATAAAACGGAAAAGCTTCTGGGCAGCAAAGGAAAGACTCAACTGAGGGAAGAGAACACCCACAGAGTGAAGACAGCTTTGTTAGCCATGCATCAAATCGAGGATTTATACCCAACATTAATAAAAAAAAAAATGGGCTATGGCTCTGAACAGAGAGTCCTCAAAAGAAGAGATAAAGCAGTTAATAAATATCTCAAAGTGCTCAACACACTCAGCAATTAGGGAAATGCAAATTAAAACTTTGAGAGGCTGATTAGATAGCTCAGCTGACAGAAGTGTTTGCCACCAAGCCTATGGCCTGAATTCAACTAGTGGGACACATATGGTAGCAAGGAAGTATCAATTCTCACAAGTTGTTTTCTGACTACCCATATGCATGCTGTGCACACACACACACACACACACACACACACACACACACACACACACACAAATAAATAAGATGTGAAAAATACTTAGCTGTTCTGACTGGGGTGACACGAAATCTCAAAGACCAAGAGAACAAATGCTGAGAGGGCTGACACATATGCACACCAGAATATTCCTCAGCTGTAAAGAAAACTGAAATCATGAACTTTCCAAGTAAACAGATGGAGCTAGGACATTTGCTACTAAATGAGGTAACCCAGACCCAGTAAAACAAATGCCACATTTTCTCTTGTATTTGTGGATCCTAGCTCCGAATCTTAGATGTGTGTAACCTGGAGTAACTGCAGAAGCCATATGTAAAAAATTTAAATGAAGTTGTGGCACTTGCCAAGAGCCATAGCCTATCTAGAAGAAAAGAAAACAGTGCCAGGCACAGGGACCTCCTTTTGGGTTTTTGGTCAGGAGTGATCTAAATAAAAGACTTTCAAAACGACGTAGGATGTTGGCTTTGCCCTTTGTTGCTTCCAAGAAGGCAATAAGTAATGTAAGACCTTATTGATGAAGATGCCACACACTTAGGACACAGAGCTTGGAGGAATCTAGCTGGAACTTCCTGGAAGCCTCCTCCCTGAGGACTGGCTCTAATAGTGACAGAAGATGCTAAGCATGCTATCAAAGGAGAAGAACAATTAACAGCCCTACCCACTGTAAATCCTCTGGACCACGCAAAGATCCCCACAATTGTGCAATAGTGACATTGTTATCTTAGATGTGACCAACAGCTGTCTAGTTGGACTTAAGGTCCACTCAACAGGAGGAACTGTGTTCCTGGTACTGTAAACCTAACCAGTTACCTATGGCTGGAGAAGTCATAGGCCAGAGAAGAACATACTACTGCCAGTTCCTAAACCAATGTAATTGCTAACTTATCCTTATACCCATCCTTCATCAAAGTAGCTTCTTCACAGGGGTATACACATGTAGTCAAAATGCAGAGAATAAGTGACTGTAACCAACTCCAACAGATACATCTGCAACATAACCCCTAAGACTCGGAGAAAGTCATGAAAGAGGGGACAGAAACATTGTAACAGCCAAGGAACCAAGACATCTGTTGTAACATAGTATCATCTATGTATGTAGGGAAGCTACAACTGTGAGTTCTCAACAATACAGTTGCCTGAACAAGATCAGCATAGTGACAATATCACCTGCCAGCGTGAACAGGAAAAACTTCTACATGGTCCCATCCCAAGATGAAGAGCTCCAGGTTGTCAATTCTCCAAGAATGAGCTCCCATATAGTTTATCTAATCCCAAGTGGTCAGCCCTGAACACATGTACTTATGAGCAGAGCTAAATGGACTCGGTAACAATAGTAATTAAAAGGGCCAGGCATGGTGGTACCTACCTTTAATCCCAGCACTCAGGAGGCAGAGACAGGCAGATTTCTGTGAGTTAGAGGCCAGCATGGTCTACAGAGTGAGTTCCAGAACAGTCAGGGCTATGTAATGAGACCCTATGTCTATTATTTTTACTATTATTATTATTATCATTATTACTCTAAAAAGAGATCATAAATTTGGAGGGTGACATGGAAGGAGTTGATGAGGGGGTGGGAGGAGCAGATGTGATACATTTGCAGAGCTTTTATATGGTTTTAAAAGGATTATGATTTTTTTAGAGGCGGGGAGGCTTGATGCGTTCCTACCTGCCACCTCAGTGGGCCTTGCTTAAATACATTTTTGGGGTCCTTCGGGCACTGAGGTCCACCACCCCTTTCTCCCTTTGTGTTGAAGAAGGACAAAGGTCATATGGAGCCTGGCATCAAATCCTCCCCCATGGAGCTTCCCCATACTTGTAATGTCACAGAACATGAGATCCACAGGAAGCTTCAAGGTCACAGGACCCAATGCCTTTGCTTTGCACTTGAGGCTCTCTCAGGCTCCTAAGGAGCAGGCGCAGACCATGCTTCCTTAGGTGACTAGAGAGACTGCACCAGCTGAGCTCAGTCTCCTCTGGGGCTCACTCTGGCATCTGAAGGATTGACCAACAATGCCACTCACACAGAGGACAAGAATGAAGCCAGCATCCTAACTCACTTCCCTCTAGGAACCCTCCAAATTGCCCAAATGAGCCTCTCCTGAAAATTAGTCCTTCAGAGACCCTATCACTCCACAGTGTTTTCCAGCCTTCCAGCCAGCCAGCTCACGGTATAACATTCACTAGACATCTAGCAGCATTAGACTGAAGAAATGAATTGTGTGTGCGTGACACTGAGGATACATAACTTTGTGAGCACTTGGCAAGTGCTCTGCCGCTGAGTTACAGCCTGCCTGATTCCTCTTTCCTCTTTGTTTTGAGACAGAATCTCCTTCAGTTGCCTAAACTGAGCTTGAACTGCAGCCCAGGCAGGCTTTAAACTTGGCAAGCATTCTGCCTCAGTGTCTGGAGTAGCTTGGATTATGGGTCTACACCACCAGTCCTGGCAAATAGTGATCCTTGGCAATCACATGGGGGGACCTTCTAGAATCCCCCAATGGCAAATGTGAGGTCATTTAAAAGACCATTGAAACCTCAGATGGCTCAGCAGGTAGAGTCTTGTGGAAAAACAGACATGAAATAGGTAACGAGACAGGTCTTTGCCCCCAAGTTCAGTTCTCAAAACCCACATAGGTAGGAGAGAACCAATTCCCACAAATTGTCCTCCCGTCTCCACAAGTGTACTGTGGCAATTGCAAGGGCACACATATACACATTCACACATATGCACATACACATAAACACACATTCACACATACACACAATCACACATACACATATTCACACATACACACATACACACAATCACACATACACATATTCACACATACACATAAACACATTCATACATACACACATTCACACATACACATATTCATACATACACACACATACATTCACACTTACACATACACGTACACATATTCACACATACACACAATCACACATACACATATTCATACATACACACACATATATTCATACTTATTCACACATACATGTACACACATTCACACACACATTCACACATACATACACACATTCACACATACACACACATACACATATTCACACATACACATATTCATACATACACACATGCATACATACACACTACACACATACACACACATTCACACACATACACATGCATACCTTCACACATAAACACATACACACACATTCACACATATACATATTCATACATACACACACATAATACATTCACACATAAACACATTTACACATACACACATATACACATTCGCACATACATATACATATTCATATATACATATACACAATCATACATACACATATTCATACATACACATACATACATTCACACATACACACACATTCACACATACACACATTCACACATACATACATACATACACATATACATATACACAATCACACACACATATTCATACATACATACATTCACACACACACATGTACACACATTCACACATACATACACACATTCACACATACACACACATATACACATTCACACATACACACACATATACACATTCACACATACACACATATATACACATTCACACATACATACATTCACACATACCACATACACACACATTCACACATACACACACATGTATACATTCACACATAAACACATACACACATTCACACACACACACATGTATACATTCACACATACACACATACACACACATTCACACACATACACATACACATGCTCTCACACATATTCACACATACACACACATACTCACACATGAATACACACTCACAGTCACACATACACATGAAGACACAGGAACACTCTCACATTCACACATACAACATAATTAACTTTTGTTTAAAGATCAGGTACTGCCCAAGGTACATGGTGATCGGATAGAAATGCCACCTCTCCTGAAAAGACATGGAAGTAGGAAAGAGACCGTTGACAAGAGGAAAGATCTAGAAGTGAGAGAAGAGAGCAAGAGAGAGTAATGGGGGTGAAACATTCAAAATCTACTATACACATATATGAAAGGGTCAAAGAGAGAGAGTAAAGGAGGCCCACACAGAGGACCAAAATTTGGAGGTGGAGGGATGTGCAGAGACCCTAGATCACCAACAGCAAAATGAAAAGTGACTAGAATCATCAAACTGGGCCTTGGCTCTCAGTACGACCCAGCAGTGCAGACACACACAGGCAATGTAACATCTTCTGCTCCCTTGCTCCCCATCAATCGCGAGGGATGGGGTTGGTTTGTTGTTGTTTCATTTTTTTCCCAGTTGTCCTGGATTCATTCAGCAAACAGAGCTGGGCACCTACTGTGTACCAAGCCCTGTGCTGAGAAGAATTTAGCTAAGACCAAAGCTCAGGCCCAATACCAGGAAACTTAAGAGTCTGGTGGAACCGGGCGGTAGTGGCACACACCTGTGATCCCATCACTCTGGAGTCAGAGGCAAGCAGATCTCTGTGAGGTTGAGGCCAGCCTGGTCTACAAGAGCTAGTTCCAGGACAGGTCCCAAAGCTACTCAGAGAGACTATATAGGAGAGAGTGGGGAGGGAGGGAGGGAGGGAGGGAGGGAGGGAGGGAGGGAGGGAGGGAGGGAGGGAGGGAGGGAGGGAGGGAGGGAGGGAGAGGGTGTGTTTGGTGGAAAAACAGACATGAAATAGATAATTAAACAAATCTCTAAGTAAAATTATGATATGAAGAGGAAAGAATGGAACATGAAAAAGGCCAGGTCATCCCTAGCTTTTTCTCAACTATGCCAGGAACACTGCACCTTATAGCCTTTGCACTTTCTTTTCCCTCTCCTGGATGGTACCTCCCAGGATGTCACACAGGTCTGTGTCAAAGGACCATCTTCCTTGGCTGTGCGGCATTGTTCCCAGCTACCCTCTGCTGTTCCCTTTGTCCTCCTGCTCCCTTCCCTGTCCTGTGTCAAACTGACTCGTTCTATTTGGCAGCCTCCCTGCATGAGGCCCTAAGCTCCACAGAGACAGGAGTCACCTGTGGCTCCCTTCTGCCCTCTGCACCTAGAGCAGAGCTGAAGTCTGGCAAGGGCCCAGTAAACAGTTAATGACTGAAGAAATCCCAACCCAGGCTCATTTTGTGGCTTCCTGACAGTGACATCTGTCAGCTCTGTCCACCCTATAGAGTCCCAACACTCTTCTCTGAGACTCTAGCTCTCTCCCAGGCCCCAGGAGCCCTCCTGCTGAGCGTTCCAGACTTGAGAATGTGATCCTGTGGGGGTGATGAGAGGGGGAAGGGGGTCTCACACAAGTGCATATACAGAGCATTGGCTGTTAGTATTCAGGCATCTGTACTGGCCTGCCCTTAGGGTTCCGACAGGATACATCCTCAGCTGCAGCCACTAAGAGCACCACCTGTGCACATTCACAATGTTCTTTTAAAAGGGCCCTGCCCACCTCCCATTTTTCTCTTTCTGCTTTTTGCCTCTCTCTCTCTCTTCTCTCTCTCTCTCTCTCTCTCTCTCTCTCTCTCTCTCTCTCTCTCTCTCTCTCTCTCTCCTTCTCTCCTGTCTTCTGCTGCTGCTCCTGTCCCCAGAGGCTCGTCTCCCCTTCCCCACTTTTCCCATTCACTTTCCTCCAATAAAAATCCCCTTCACCCAAGCTCTGTCTCATGGCATCCTTATCTCCAATGCACCAATTTTTAAAGTTACAACATTGACTACCGAATTAAGTAATCCAGGAGATGTGAGGTGGATAAGATCTCCTTCCACCCAGAAAAGAATATATAATCCCATAGCAGATTCACTCATGAACACAAAACTCAAGAGTAGAAAGGACATGGGAGGAGCTGCCTTTGTTGTAAGGGGGCTAATGGTGGTGGGAGTCTCCTCCTCACCTTGATCCAATAGCACAGTCTTGAAGGAAAGTGAGAACAGAGCCCCTATGGCACATGGCTAGACACCCTCCCTCTGGGAGTCACCCAGCTTGGGCTCCAATTTGGCCTCATTGTCCTAACTTGCCCAGAAGGACATCAAACATTGTGTCACTGTCTTCCTGACTCCCAGGAACCTTTGTCCGAGCAACAATAACTATCAACATACTGTCACTCTGTTTTCTGACTCTGGACCCAAAGTAACTGCTACCTCACACCCTCGTCTCCACACCTTCCTCACCATCCTGGACTGTATCCCCTGTACTAAGTGAACAGGGTGCACTATAGAAAAGCAAATGAGTCTTCAATGTGCTAAGTAGAAGGCAGTCAGTCTTGTAGACACAAAAAGCTAACAAGCACAAAAGGATTATCCTCCTACCTCCTACTCCCACACATTGGAATTACAGGTGTGTGCATAAAATATTTTGTAAAAGGGCATTAAAATAGAAGAATGAAAGGCATAAAGAATTAAATGCTTCCCTATGCCACTTGCAGCCCTTCTGTTTGCCCTGGCTTTTCAAGCCTAGTGGAGGAGCTTTCTTGCTGTCTTTCCACTATGTGTAGCTTCACTGAGAAGATAGCACTCTGCAGAACAGGAGAATCAACCATGCTAGCAACCTGGTCTCAGACTTCCTGCCCCCAAAACGGTGGGGTGGAAACTTCCATTGTGACTACTGTGCAGAAAAAAGATTATCGATGAGATATTGGCTCCAACAACTAAAAATAAATGAGGCCTACATACATACATACATCAAGTATTCATGTGTAGACCTACACAACTTTACACACATCACCCATTTAGTCCTTGCACCTTAGGAAGCAGCTGCTCTGCTCTCACTAGCGCCATTTTACAGAAGGGAAACCTATAGAGAGAACAATTTGCAAAAGACCACACAGCTTCTAAGTAGCAGAGCCAGAAATCTGTTCCTGAGTATCAGGGTTCCCAAGTTTTTGCTCCCACCGCCAAACAGTGGCTGGTCTCGAAGATCCCAGGAATGTCATTGTTGAAGGAGGATACTTTAGCCAACAGAAGACCAGAGAGGTAGGACAACCTAAGCTAAGACCACACAGTAGCTCCCAAAACTGAAATTCCATCTCAACACATACTCATTCTTTTATGAAGCACATAGTGTGTCTGAGACACTATGCTAGACCAGGTCAAGAGAAGATTAATGAAGGTTTCTGCCTTACAGGCCCTTACAATCTGATGAAGGTAAAAGCGTGGGTGGGGAGCCTACATAGAACTAGCACATGCAGTTAGTACAGGATTGCCACTGAAACAAGTGAGGGCCAGAGGACAGGGGTCTGGGGTCTTCCGGAAGCAGCAATATCAGATGGTGCTGCTCCTGACCCAGCCCAGGAAACCCAGGTGCTCGCCAAGGGCACAGAGGCTCAGAGTAGGTAGGAAGAGGAGTAGAGATGGAACTGGCCCCGGGTTGAAAGCTAGACCACACTCACTCAGGTTCCCTGTCCCTGCATGGTTGGTTATTGCTTGAGGAGGCCCAACACAAAAGTCTCCCCATCCTGCCTGCCCTTGGGCAGCTCCCTCTACCCATCCTGGACAGTACAATGACTTCCCCTGACTTGGTCACCATGGAACCTTCCTCCAGGTTTTGACTTTTGCAGCTGAGAAATGAACCACATTCTAACATTGGATACCCTGACTCTTCCAAGCAACCATCATTTGTGTTCCCCCAGTAGCATCACACCCCTGCTTCACTCAGTCACTGAGGACTTTCCAGGCATCCTGACATGTACTTGTTGTCGTTTTGAGGTAGGGTATCCTTTGTAGCCCAGCCTTGAACTCAAGACACCCCTTCTTCTGTCTCCCACGTACTGGGATGACTGGCCTACACTACCTCACTAGCTCCTTGAGTGGAACTCAAGCCAGTTTGCTTTTCCTCTATCCAGACTATAAACAATTACATCCCACAAACCGCACTCCGAGGAGTTCATTCTGGTTTCTTAATTAATATGCAAGCAGGGCTTAATTATTAATATGTCACCGATCTGTCTTCAGTAAACACACATTTCTGTTGTTGCTATGGCTATATGGGCACCAGATGGCTCCAAGACTCCCCAAGGTGAGGTCCAGATCAGATGTGGTAACTTATAACTAGCCTGGGTAGCCAGATGTTTCTCTCCCACCCACCACTTCCCAAATTACTACACAGACACTTACATTAATTGCAAAATGCTTGGCCAATAGCTCAGGCTTTTTACTAACTAGTTCTTATTTTTAAATTAACCCATTTTTATTCATTTATTTATTGCCACATGGCTCATGGCTTTATCTGTCCTCTACCATCTTGCTTCCCCAGAAGCTTGGTGTCTCTCTCAACTGCTGGGTTTTTTGTTGTTGTTGTTGTTTTGTTTTTGTTTTTGTTTTCATCTCAGTCCTCAGTTTGATTGTTCCACCTAGCTTTATCCTGCCTTGCTAAAGGCCAAACAGCTTTTTTATTAACCAATGAGAGTAATAAATATTCACAGCATACAGAAGGATTATTCCACAGCAGGATTGCCTGGCAAGAAGGAAAATACTCTAAAGAGACACTGTGTCCCTCACTTTGACTATCAGACTATCAATTCCAAGAAATTAGAATTCACACTGAGAAATGAAAAGGGTTAAAGCCTGGGTCAGCCACATGAGGGGAATTGTTTCCTCTTACAACTTGGCCAGACTGGAGGCAAGACCTCGAAGGCTCAGTGGTGGGTGGGACCACACCCTGGCCAGGACTGCCTTGCTATACATAGCTCTGGTGCTCTGCTTAAAATGTAAACCTATGCCAGGACCCAAAGATGAAGTCAGTGTGAAGGGGATCTCTGTCCCTCTTCCCAGTGTGGCCACAGTCAACAAGTCTTCTGCTTGCAATATTACTGGCTTGTTTAAGGGACCTAGGACAGATGACTAGCCCCGGCTTACTGGGGATACCACCCTGGCTCTGACCCGTAACCGTGCTTCCCCATTTCTGGCAGTCCTGGTGATGACGTCCTCTTGGTGTCATTACAGATGGTAGCCCATGCTTCCTCTGCCCTAGGCTCCACAGCACAGTTTGCACTGTCTGCCCCGGCTCCTCTCCTGTAGGACTGGGCACAGGGAGCCATGCTCTCCTCACTGAGCCACCACAGGAGAATGGTGGCACTCCCTAGGGAATGGGCTTATTGCAACCAGGAATGTATATGTGACAGAGAGCCACTCTGATGTCTATTCTGTCCCTCCCTGGCCAGAGAAAACCAAGTTGGGAAGCATTCCCAAGAAGCTTCAAGAAGAGGTTTACAAAACCACACTTGGAAATAAACCAAGGTCTTGGGTTTTAAGTAACAGTGGGAGTGAGAGCTGATGCCCAAGTTTGGGGTGATAACTACACATTTACAAGCGTGTCATGGCCATCTCTGGCACCATCAGTGCCTCTTCCATGTCTTTATCCCCTGTTCCAGAGGAAGCAGAGTTATCCACTCAACAGATACAGAAAATAAGAAAAATTGCCAAAAATTCCCAAGAAACCCAAGGTTAAGAGTCTTCCAAACTCAGTCCATGAAGGCTTTCCAGAAATCTCCTGTGACACAGTGTGGCTGTGTGTGTATCCTGGGTAAGGAAAGATAATCAGGATGTGGGGAAGAAGGCCTGGGGAGAAGACGCTGCTCTCATGCTCACCCACAAGAGGCCCAGCAGCAGCACAGCAGAAGAATGCTCTAGTCGAAGGGCTCTCTCTCTCCTTACTTTCCACCTGGGAGGGGACACACAGCTGCTTCCCAGCTGCTTTTTGATTATTGAAGTCTGGGGAGCCAAGCTAGAACTGCTCAGATGCTGTACAAGCCCTGTGCTGCCAATGTACCCTCAGCCCTCTTTTTTCTTTTTATTTGGAGTCAAGGTCTACCTAAGTTACCCAGACCTGCCTTTGAGCTCACTCAGAAGCCCAGGCATTAAACTCTCAGTCCTCCTGCCTGTTTCCCATAGAGCTGGGACCACAGGTGTGCATGCCATTTGCCATATGAGTGTGCCCACTGTGGCTGACTGCAGACTATTACGGTGATGTCACTGAAGGCAGATGTGGGAAAGGAGGCCACAGTTTGTGCTCCTGTTTGTTCTAGTGCACCAGACATAGTACACACACACACACACACACACACACACACACACACACACACACACAAGGGTGGGTAGAGAAATCACATGTTCCTAGACAGAACCTGAAGGCCCCTGACAAGTGAAGAGGGAAGTGTGCTCAGACCACAAGGTGAGCTGAGAGCCCAGACTTGCCCATGTGGGGCCCAGCTCCCAGCGCTGCCCTGGTGACCCAGTCAGGTTCTGCCGGTTGGATGCCCTGCTGCTAGCAACAACTCTGGCCTGGTAAATATTATGAGGCATGTCACCAAGCACAGCCTCTAAGGCAGCCTGGGTGCTTCTTGAGAAAATTTCCCACTTTTCTTGTACCTAGAAATGTCCGGGATAGTCAGGAGAGAGCCAGGGCTCCGTGGGCAAGATCCCAGTCTCCACCTGTTCACCAGCCTCCCCCGTGAGCCATATCTTGTGCACAGTTGGAGCAAGATTCTACCCTGTCCCCAAGGAACAGTCTGAGAGAAGGAGATTTTTAAACTACAGAAGACAATCCACAGCTTAACAATGGACACCTGTTGAGTATCTCCACGAGCTGTGAGGAATGAGGGACAGCTCAGTCAGTGCGGGCAATGTCACACTATGGCACACTGAGGCACATCTGGATAACTGAACCTACAGCTGTGATGCACACGAATTTATTACATGAATTTATTATGAGGATCACTGTCCCAGAAGCAAAGGTCCATACCCCTGACACACACAAACCCCAGAAAATAAGAGCTGAACCAAGTATGCTGGAACACACCTGTGAACACACCCAATGCTTAAGAAGCCAACTGAGATAGACCATGGGCCCAAAGTCAGCTTGAGTTTCATAAATGCAGTGTTTGATGTCAAGCCTGGGGTGAAAGGTCTAGAGGTTAGCTCCATTGATACGGTGTTTGTCTAACAAGCACAAGGTCTTTGGTTCAATCCCTCACACCACACGTGGTTCCACACACCTGGTACCACAGCTGGGGGTGGAGGCAGAAAGAGCAGGTGGTCAAGGTCACCCTCAGCTTCATAGTTTGAGGGCAGCCTGGGCTTAAAGATCCTGTCTCAAAAGAATAAAAAGTTTAAAAACAGATTTCATAGAAATAATAAGGCCTGGTGTGGTGGCGCATGCCTTTGATCCTGACATTAGGAAACATGAAGCAAGCAGATCTCTGTGAATTCAAGAGCAACCTAGTCTACATAGTGAGTTCAAGGTCAGTTAGGACTGCAAATTGAGACTCAGTCTCAGAGAGAGAGAGAGAGAGAGAGAGAGAGAGAGAGAGAGAGAGAGAGAGAGAGAGAGAGTACAAGGAAAACAAGACACAAGAGAGTGGCAGGTTTGAGGGGCACAGGACACTGAGGCATGTCTCTGAAACCACCATGAAGTTAGGAAATCACCGTAAATTTTTAGCTAACCCCTAACCCACTCACTCCCCCAAAGAACAAACATGAGCTCTTCCTCCGGTCACCCTGAGCTGAGTTACATCTGTAATGAGATCAGGGTACAACCGGCATATGCAGGGGAAGACCTCTGGGCTAGGGCAGCAGACAGCAGCAACCTGGACCTAGGGTCTACCGTGGCCACCCAGAATCTGGGCAGCCACCATGCCTGATATTGGGTAATATGGACCAAACGACATACAGCTAGAGAGGACCTGGCAGGAAACCTGTTCCCAAGAGCACATGTGCCAGAGATCATATGACAGAGAGACCCATCAAATAACCGCTGTTTCACTGCAGAACAAAATGAAGCGGAGAGAGAATAATCTATCTGCTAAGGTCACATAGCAAAATTCAAACAAGCACCTGATAGGCCAGGGCTCCTTCAAGCTGCACTTCAGAGCCTGAGACAGGGTAGGGGTTACATAGAATGGAACCTCAGCACCCCCATTTCAGACAAATTCATCACACTGTCACCCACCATCTCAAAGCTAAGCAGAATGATTTAGGCGCAGTGACCAATCTTCCCAGGGAAGAATGGACCTGCCACCTTCAGCAGTGGGGGCAGCTCTGTGACCTCCAACAGCCTCCTGTCTAACCTTAATCCTTGTTCCTCTCGATCGCTTGCTTGCTTGCTTGCTTGCTTGCTTGCTTGCTTGCTTGCTTGCTTGCTTGCTTGCTTGCTTGCCCACACAGCCTACACTGCCCAGGCCCTCTCCCAACTCCTGAGCCAGCTAGCCCACTGTTGCATGACCTTGCCTGCTAGGGAGCCATGAAAGTTCCAGGGGCTGAACCAGCTTAAGTTTGTGGGCAGGAGGGGGAGGGAATGCTAAAGAATGAAGTTGGTAGAGGAGCTGAAGGGACAAGCAGATCCCACCCAATTCCTGACTTTAAATCTAGACATGCCAGTCTAAATGAGGATGGTGGGGCCTACGTCTGTGGTATTTCCTACCCTATATGCAAATAATACAAGCCCATTGTTGACATTTTTAAAACAACAGACAATAAAATAACACTTGAGGAAAAAATTCAGGGCAGGAGAGATGAGTCAGGGGGTAAAGAAGCTTGCTGCTACAGAACCTACATGATAGAGGGTGAGACCTGACTTCCTAAATTGTCTTCTGACCTCCACATGTAGATGCCCACACACATACATAAAACATATGCAAGTAAATAAAGGCAATAAACTTTTTAATAGCTTTAGAAAAGTTAAAACAAAACTCTTTCAAAACATTCAATCGCCTGGAAGCAGCCACTAGAACATTAGGGCACAGCCTTGCAGACAATCAAAACAGTTGACATCCTTCATCCCATGTTTACTTCATGCTTACTATGCGCCAGATATTGTTTGAGCATGGAGAGTACAACAGTAAGTAACTGGGAATTCAGGCCTGGACTGAGGCCACAGCTCAGCAGTCCAGTGCTTATTCAGCATGCACCAGACCTTGACTATAAATAAGAAAAAGACAAAAGAAATGAAAAGATAGCCAGCATGGGTCTTACATGTTACAATCATGCCTATGACCTGTGCTTAAGTGTGTGCATATGTATATTCATATGTCTAGCGTGGCACCACATCCAATGCAGAGGAAACATCATTTATAATTGTACGTATTTCTATAGTGAGGCCACACGACACAGGAAGATTTCTGCAGGCTTCCCTATCTGTGTCATATAAATCACTGTGCATGGTGAGTGTTCTTACACAGCTTTTCACACACACATCCACACATGGGGGAGCCTGTGGGTGGAGCACTGTAGAGCATTCCAGTCCTGATCCTCCACACCCTCCAGGTTTTTCCAGGATGGATTCATTCCCAGTAATTTTTCCAGGAGGAGCAGGGTTCTCCCACACTCGACTCCCCCTGCAGGTGGCCCAGGTTCCTGCAGCCTGAGCTGTCCCGGGAGCCTAAAGGAAGGTTATCAGCAACAAGGCTTCCCAGAAACCCCTTCTCCCAGCCACCTCGTAGATGCCAGATACCCAAATAAATCACCCGATGCAAAGGAACCTCAAAGAGCTGGTGATTCTCAAGCCTTTTCCAGGATTTAAATGTCACAGTTGGTCCTGGACAAAGTCTCGGGAAGCTAAAGCCTGGGATCCTAGTAGTGTTTCAAGCAAAGAGTTAAGTGAGGCTGAGAGTCAGGAATAATGGGTTCCTGTGGTCTGAGGATGAGGGTCAGCTGCCTATGTCCATAGAGGAGTAACTTTGGGGCCTCAAACAAAAGACTTGGCTTAGCCCCCCTACCAAGCTCCCCCGTCTATGACCAGGGAATAATAATTCCTATTTCTCATAGGAACACTGTGTGTGAAAACAAGATGATATCTGCAGAGCCCTCAGAACAAAAGGCACACACCAGCTGTTAGCTTTTGTCATGATTAACTTCAAACCCCTGGCCCTCCCTCACCTGCCAGGCCTGCCCCATTGGATTGGCCTTCCTAAGACTCCTTCTGATCTGAGGGAGCTTATGAGTTAGCAGCAGGACATGAGTGTGAGTGTGCAAAGATATTATATGTAATCATGTAGAATTGTGTGTGTGTGTGTGTGTGTGCGCGCGCGTGCGCTCACAGAAGCCTAAGTAAAAGGGTAGTCAAACATGGTGATACATGTCTGAAATCCCAATACTCATAAAGCTAAAACAAGAGGACAAACCTGAGCAAACATAGAGGGAAAAAATAGAATATTTAAAGGCATATCTTACGTGTGTGTAACATAGTGTGTTGAAGAGTAGGGGGAAAGTGGATGAGTGCCATGGGTGTGCACGTGTGCGGTGTGTAAGGAGTGTGAGAGGGGTGTGCAGGATGCAGAGTGTGTCAGGGCCAGGAGTTATGAATGTGTAAGAGCTGGTATCTGAGGTTGCATGCGGGGGTCCATGCTCCCTACACACTCCCAGACATATAGCCCTTGGTATGTGGCCGAAGAACAGTCCCAAGCTGTAGGACAGATGGTCTGTGACTTGACTTTTTTCTCTTCCTAAGCTTTGAGGTTTTTTAAAGAAAAGCCAACTCCACCCCACCCAGCCTCACACCGCCCTCTGATCGAAACTGGAAGGAGACCAAAGCCAGACTACATGGGATGCTCCCTTTGGGTAAGACCGTAGGCTGGTGTCCTTTCTCCACCCCAGCTCCTCTGAAGGACTGACTGAGAGCTTCAGCCTCCTCCAGACTGGGAAAGCATGGCAGACCACCTACTCAGGCAGGCCCACTGGCTGCCACCTGCAACCAGCAGGGATCTTCAGAGCCTTTCAGGGCAGAGCTCCACTCCACCCACATCTCTCCAGAAGCAAAGTCAGGAAAGGGCTAAGGGAGGGGCCTTCGAGGAGGAAAGGGCACTCAGAGGATAGGGGACTGGGGGCGGCTTCCTTCATGGCCTTTCTTCCAGGAAGTCACTTCTTGTGATTAAAGATCATTTTATGTGCAACTAGTTTCTGCCAGGTGCTTCACATACAATACCACCGGCTAGCCTCGTTTTATGGCAAAGAAAACTCAGCCAACCTAAAGGACTTGTCCTAGATCCCACAACCAGAGGTGGTGGTGCTGTTTGCAGCTGTCTGTAATGCCTCTTTCAAATCCTGTCTGTCTGCTCGCTGGCTGTCATTGACACTCCTGCTCCTCTCCCCTCTCTGGGAACAAGGGGAAGCCCACGCTCACACCAGATGGGACACCTGAGGGAGTAGTAGGTGATGCAGTTGGCAAAGGGATGCATATGACCTCAGAAAGAAAGGGAGATGATGCATGGATGAAGGAACGAGATGAGGAGGCCTCAATGGAAGTTCTGGTCACCTCTATGAGAAGGGCAGCCATGGAAGCTTATGAAACAGGTTGTGCAAAGAGGATGGACGTGCAGGTCATTGTGTAAACTCCCCCAGTTCAAGTCAGGCTGCAATGTCTCTGCCCCCTAGGCCTGAGCCTTTCTCCACACAGCTACTCCTAGTGAGGAGTCTAGGGCCCTTAGAGGCCCTAACCCTAACCCTGACCCTAACCACTGGGTAACAACCTGAGTTCATAAATCTAGCCCAAGGTTTTGTTCCTCAGCCTCCCTGTCCCCAGAAACAGAGGCCTGTTGAGGGAGAGGGGGACCCCAGGGCCATTCAGTGACTAAAGGAGTGGCTTAGGGGGCAAGAAGGGGGCCTGGGCAGGTATGACAGGAAGAAATAGCAGGACCCAGTAAATGAGAATGCTGGGATGGGATTAAGAGCTGAAAATGGGGTCCTTACTGACGCCAAGCTAGAGCAGAGTAACTAAAGTAGGGACAATGTAAACTTCACCTGATCTTCCCCACCCAGCTGAGTGTACGAAAAAGCAATGTCAAAATCTGCCATGCCTTTTTCCCTCCATGCAGAGAGACCATTTTGAATGCCCCCTGCATCTCCCAGGCCTCTTGAAGGCAAGTCAGTGATGAGTTAAATTAATTCCCATCAACGTAGCGTAGCCCTCCCCATTTCTCCCTTGCCACAAACACAGGGGATAAGGTACCAATGACACAAGGGATAGAAGTTGAACAGGTGATTTATCTATGAGATGACAAAGTCAGCAAGCAGTGGGACTAGGTCCAGGGGACCCAAATAGGTAGAAATAGGGTATCCCTTACAGACTAAGAATCAGTCACAGTTCTCCCTTCTTGTGCTGTTTTGGAGGATCTCTTGAGTATTTTTCACCAGAGGCCAGAGCCTCGTTCTTAGTCTCTCAGGGTGGCCCCACTGTAAGAGAAGGGTCACTGGCTGTATTAGTCCCAAACTCACTTGCCTCTGATTTATAGAGAAAGGGGAGTCAGACGTATAATCAAGACAATAGCCCCTGCCTGGGTTATGGTGGCAATTAAGGGGAGTATTGAAGCATTTAGCCTGCACTGTAAGGGAAGAGTCAAGTACCTCTTTCCACACCCAAGGCTAGGAAGAGAGTGCGTGCCTGGGCCCAAACTGGCAGATGCTAGCCAGGGCAATCCAGCCATGCTGGTTTGCATGTCATTTGCATGTGATCTTCTAACCACCAACATTTGTCACTCCTGTCGCTACAGAGCCTCTGGGTCACAAAATCTCTGTCCCTGCCCTTATGCCATTTCCTGGACTCCTGGTAGCTAGAAGACCCCGGAAGAAGGAAAGAATTCAAATTGGGGAAACAGAGGGTCGGAGATACGACCCAGTCTGAATAAGCTATGGGTTTCCGTTGTCTGTGGAAGCCTAGCTTAGGCCGCCCCCTACAGGACAATTCCAGAATGCAGGGAGATCGAGAAAAGCGAGCCTGGCTCCTCCCCCTCTCCCCACTCTTAGGCAGCTGGCAGTGGCCTCCCTGTTGGCCTCCCAGAGGCTCTAAGGCTGCCTAGCACCCAGGATCCGCCAGATCTGAGTCAGCACAGAAATTTACATTTCGCCCCTCCACCAAGTAGCCAAGACCAAGTGAGTCAGCATGGTCTTCCCAAAAAGCAACGCAAGAGTATTTGGGAGCGTTGGGATATGGGCACCATCATTAACTATCCAACATGGGTGCCAGAGCCCACCTTAGGCTCACGTTGCCACCCAGCAGTCCAGACTGGGAGGAACTGTGGCTCCACTTTGAAAAGAGTTTAAGGAACAGAGAGAACAAGAAAGTAATGGGGAGAAATCCTCATGCAGCTGTACACAGCAGTACACAGTGACCAAGTTCTCTCCAGTGAGGCCCGTACCCTACAGCGGATGATGCCAAACAGGTGGGATTGAAGCACTCCTTCCCCTCCCCCGCGCGCAAGGGAAGAATTCCTCTCAGAAACAGATCTATCCGGGCGAGGGGGTGAGGGACCCGTGTGACCTGGGAGGATACCATCCTCCTTCCCACCCAGAGTCAGTTTCTACCTGTCCAGTTCAGATGGGAGGGAAACACCAAGGGAAATGCAGGCACAGCAACATTGGACTAGGAGGAGGGGGGAAATGCCAAAGATGCTCTGAGCCTGCACTTGGCTTGTTGACATACACAGAAGATCTTGCCTTTGCCGTGGGCTTCTCCACCTGCACCCTTGCCTGAGCCCCAGCGTGTGAATGGGGGCACTGGAGAGGGCAGGGCAGAAGGGTGTGTGTGTGAACAAGTGAAGTCATTCTCTCTGGGTGGTTCCTTTTAATTAGTACCCTGAAAAACTCCCAGCCAGCAAAATTGAGTCTTGCCAACTGGGAGCCCCACCCTTCTGGCTCATCCAAGCCCTGGGGGCAAAAAGGGGGACAGAAAATCTGAAGGCAAAAGAGAAAGGGAACTACTGAGAGCCCAAATATTGAAAGAAGCCTTCTTAGCCCTCCAAAGACTCTTTGATAGGATGGGACAGGATGCTGAGGCTGGGAGAGCTGCAAAGTTTGAGAGCTGGAGAGTGGAATGATCTCCATGTCCCAGACCTCCAGGAGTCCAAGCCTTGAAAATGACCAGGGTCCAGCCCTGGAGGTTACCCTGCAGATATGACATCAGGGACTAGGCATGAGAAAGACCTCTGGGCACTGTGTGTCCTTTCCCCATTATCTAGCTATTTAAGCAAAAAGCCATCTGGTCCATCATGGCCAATCTCCAGAGTCAGCTGGGGGGACTGGAAGCAGCAAGTACATAGTACTCCACTGAAGGACAGGACATACATTGTCCCCTTCCCATACAGACTAGGTATCCCTTTGGTTTGTCACCTCTCCCTCAAAACTCTTTCCAGACTTCCTAGAACCTGTGTGCCCTGTCACCTAGTATGATCATTCTATGCGTACCTTCATCAAGGACCTAGCATTCGTTCCCCATCAAGTGCAGAGGACAAGGCCTGAGTCCTTCTGGACCTCGTCTCCCTCCCCAGACCACAGAGGGACACAGATGTGTGCTCACAGGAAAATGGCAGTGACTGGGAAAGAGCAGACACTAACATTCAGGACTTTTCGGGAGAACTGCTCGTAATCACAGCCCTGCTCCTGAAGAGTCAGTATGACCTCCGATGTGGGGCTTTTCCTCACAGGGCTACACTCTGTGAGGTGGGGGGGTCAGTCTGACAAACCTTGATGCTCAGCAGGAAGGGATATGAGAGCAATGTCAAGATACTAAACAGAAGACCAGGCCAATGTGGCCTGAGTTCATCAGCAGAGGGTCATTAATCCAGGCCTAGACGGGCTTCTTCCCAGAGCTAGGTCATTCTCTCTCTCTCTCTCTCTCTCTCTCTCTCTCTCTCTCTCTCTCTCTCTCTCTCTCTCTCTGCCTCTCTCTGCCTCTCTCTGCCTCTCTCTCTCTGTCTCTCTCTCTGTGTCTCTCTCTGTCTCTCTCTCTGTCTCTGTCTCTCTGTCTCTCTGTCTCTCTGTCTCTGTCTCTCTCTGTCTCTCTCTCTGTCTCTCTGTCTCTGTCTCTCTCTGTCTCTGTCTCTGTCTCTCTCTCTCTCTGTCTCTCTCTCTCTCTCTCTGTCTCTCTCTCTCTGTCTCTCTCTGACTCTAAAGTGCAACCTTCAGATTCCTGCAGCCCCAAGGCTGGGGACAGGGACCATAAGGCAATAAGGCAGAGTGGAGTGGGGTTTCCTGGAAACCATGCAGGACCCGAAGTGCTCTTGGGCCCCTTTGAACTGAAGAGGGCTGAGCAGCCAAGGCCTCAGAGTCAAACCCTGAAACCCAGGGGGCTGGCAGAAAAGAAACACCTCTGCAGACCCCAAACCTATCCAAAAAGCCATCAGGCCCTGCTAGCAGGGTACAAATGGGGGGGGGCACTTTAGTTGTTGCAAGAGGGTGTGGCCTGATTTTAGGCAACAATGGAGAAAAGATGGGGTGACTGGCCTTGGGGACAGAAGAGGGTGTGTTAGAAAATGAAGGCGTCCTGACCCTGGGGCTGAGTGGGAGCTAGGGCACATCAGGCACCGCCCAGACGCGGAGGCCTCCTGCCCCGCCCAGCTGCCTGCTGGTTCCCGTCACACCCTGGGCAGTAAAACTTGATTTTATGGTCACTGTGGGGGTTGCTGCTTTCCTGGTTTGGGGGGGGGTAGTTGTGTCTGCCGATCTGAGCAAATACACCTGTGTTGATGTGTATCTGAACATGTGTCGGTGTCTGAGGTTCTGAGTGGGTGAAGACTGTGCATCCTCAAGGGCTGTAGGTTGGTGGGGCTGTATCTGTGTGAGACAGAATCAAACCTACCGTTTCTTGAAGATCTGTCAATTACTAGACACTTTCTTTCGGTCTATAACGAGAAAGGTCTTCCAGCTGTTCGTCTGTGCTTGTATATAGCACATGAAAATCCAGGCCTGCATCTGCATTTGCAGTTGACTCTGTGTGTGCCAAGGCCAAGGAAGGCCCAGAGAAAGCTGGCCAACAAATGGGGTCACCAGAGTCTCAGGATGATGACCTTCCTACTGCGGTAACTCTTTTCTGAAGCAGAAAGTAGTCGGTGGTGTGCCTGACTGGGAACAGAGGACTTTGCCCATGGAGACTGTGACAGGAAGTGCCAGGGTTCAGCCAGCACAGCCTGGCAAGAGGAGTCTGTCCTCTTCGAGAGGGCGCTGGGCACCCATATGTTGCTACCTGGGAAAAGCCCAGAGGGACGCAGTGAGGACCCACAGCCCCCGATGTGCGGCAGGGTCTCCTGGGGATGTGGGGTGACCCTAACCAGGGAGGATCTAGAGAAGCTGCCCCCTCCTCACGTCCTGACCCCGCAACCTCCCTGGGGAGGCAGAGGTCGCGAGATCAGCAGGTCGCCAGGGTCGGGGTCCGTCCAGCGGGGGAGGAGGGCAGGACCTGGGAACCGGAGGCGACTGGCCAAGGTGGGCGTGGCGGCGCAGGCCGGGTGGCAGGCGCACATTGGCTGTGCCCGAGCGCTCTCACGGCCGCCGAGGCCGGGCGGCGCCATCGTGCCGCATCCGCGATGACTCACCCGCCACCGCACCCCGCTCTGGCCCCAGGCCGGGCCTCTTCCCACCCCGGCCCGCCCGCTAAGCCGGGCCAGCCTGAGTCAGCAGGGAGCCGCCCAGGGATGGTGGGGGTGGCGGGTCCAGCCCTCTGGGACAGTTTGCCCTCTGAGGGAGAGGGAGAGCAGAACCTAGCATCTGGGGGTGGGGACTCCAATGTCTACGCAGTAAGTGAGGGGCTTCTGTTTCCTTGAAATGGGAGACGTTGAAGTGCTTGTACTGGAGGCATTGTCTGCCCCCTTGAGGTTTGCAGGCCTTACCTTGGCAAGCCTAGATGGCAGGCTGGCTTTCTGAAATCTACAGATTGTTCCTATGTGGTCATTCAATGGTCACCGTTGTTTTCAGATCATCTCTGCACCCTCTACCACCACACCGGCTTTCTGCCTGTCTCAGAAATCTTTTGAATGCTCAGTGCATTCTAACTACCTCCGGGTGGCCAGGGCCTTTGTAGGCCAGGCCAGATTATGTACCATAGCCTAAACTCAAGGTGTCACTCCAGCTCAGTGGCCAGCCTTGACTTCCAAGAAAAAGCTGTGATAGAGTCTCAAAGCACACCGCAGGGGGTCACTTAAAAAGGAAAGGGACCCACATGTGCCCTGAGCACTCAGGGCCAAACCCTGCAGTAGTCTAGGGAGTACCGTACCTGCTGAATAAGATGAGCACCAGTCCCGTTTCACAGAGGCCAACTCAGGCAGAGGGGGTGATGTCCCAAACCACACAGAACAAGAATAAGAAAGTCAAATTCAAACCCAGGGCCATCAAACACTACATCATAGACTCTTTCACTAGCTCTGGCTGCCCAGATTCCTCCCTAGTGGTCACCTGCAGCCACCATATCACACTACAGCAAACTTAGGAGACATCTCTGTCAACCTCACCCAGGTTTTTCTGTCCCCAGGGAGGGTCTCTCCAGGCTGAATAGAGAAGAGACCAGAAAGAAGCCACCTGTCAGCCCATGCTTTGGGGGGGGTGGTGGTGATGGTGTCCTCAATCTCCATCAAGGAAGAACAATGTCACCTCAATCCACACAGTGTATAGGGAGCACACACAGACACACAGTGTGCAGGGGACAACACATACACACAGACAGTGTGTAGGGAGCACACACAGACACACAGTGTGCAGGGGACAACACATACACACAGACAGTGTGTAGGGAGCACACACAGACATACACACACAGAGACAGTGTGTAGGGGACACACACACACACACACACACAGTGTGTAGGAGACAACACATAGACACACACAGACAGTGTGTAGGGAACACACACACACACACACAGGGACTACTAGACACTCAGTTCAGGGATCCATCGTATCTAGAGGTCATGTACAAGTGCACAGATGTACATGCATGTTCCACATGACACATACCTGGTTTAAGAACTCAGAGAGACTCCAGACTAGAAATAAAAAGTGAAACCCTGTGTGTAGCAGGAGGGGGAGAACAAACCAACCAAAAGGAGGGGGCTCAGTGCATTCTGAGCAGAACAAGGACCTGAGTTCAGATCTCTAGTACACACGTGACAATCAGGTATGGCAAGACTTTGTAATCTCAGCTCTGAGGGGGTGGAGACAGGCAGATCCCGGGACAACCCAGAGTTCACGGAGAGACCTTGTCTCAAAAAATAAGGCGAGAAGGGCTACAGAAACAGCTCAGCAGGTAAAGTGCTTGTCACAAAACATAAGGGCTAGAGTCACGATCCTCAAAGCCTACATTAAAAAAAGAGAAAGAGAGAGACTTACTCTAAGCCCAGCTTCTGCACTCCCCAGGGGGTCCCTCCCGGATGTGGGAGGCAGTCTGGGGGATCCCTAGGGTAAGGGACCTAGCTAGATTAGCTGAATGGGCTGAACACTCAGCAAGAGACCCTGCCTCAGTAAATATAGTAGAGAGTGATCAAAGAAGATCTCCATTGTCTGCCTCTGACCCACACATGCCTATTCACACACACACACACACACACACACACACACTCATCCACACACACTCATACACACACACACATAACCACACACCCATACACAGACACACTCATACACACACATGCACACTCATACACACATACATGTACATCACACATATACACACATTCATACACACACATCACATGCATGCACATCACACACACACTCATACCCCCACACCACATACAAACATAAAGCAAAAAAAATTAAAGGTGCAGAGCAATTGAGGAAAATACCAGCAGGACCTCTGAACTCCACACATCCCTGCTCACACACAGCATGTTACACATTCACAGGCAAAAGTAATTTTTATGATCTTATCTATGTTTATGTGTGTATAACACTAAATACACATGCTTATAACTTCTGTGTGATGAACTGGGATGTTTCATAAACTACTTTGCTGCACACAGAAATACAATGGATTTCTTGAAAGACCACAGCACAGTGAAGTTGCTGCTTTCTTGTCAGAATGCTGTTTTTGTATGAAAGAATGATAACAGAACCAGACATGGTACACATGTCTATCATGGTGAAAAAACAGTGAGTTTGAGACTAGCCTGGTCTACATAGTCACACACACACACACACACACACACACACACACACACACACACACACACACGGTAGATATTACATGTATATCTTCTTGATCTTGAACTTGATCAAGAACTTGACAGCTTATTACTACAAACTCTTATGATGATCTATGTTTAATCCAAGTTTCTATGTTGTATAACAAAATATACCAACATTCAGATAGTCTGCCTAACTGTGAACCAGTACTTTCTAGTGGTCAATGCCTGATGCTATAAAATCCAATGGATAGTTTAAAAACAGCTCAAAGTGAGGTAGGCCTGGTGGCAAAGACGTATAATCCCAGCTCCTCACCGGGCTTAGGCCAGAGGGTAAAAAGTTGAAGACCTGTCTGACCTCAAGAGTTCAAGGCCAGTCTGGGCAAGTCAGTGAAACCCTACCTCAAAAACCAAAAAAAAAAAAAAAAAAAAAAAAAAAATTAATTGAAAAATAAATAAGGCTCTGGACATAGCTCAGGGCTAGAGTACTTGTCTGCTGTCTATTTGAGAAGCCCTACATTGAATACCTAAAACACAGAACAGATAAAAACAAGCAAGTGGAGTGTGTACTTGTAGACTCACAATCATGTGTGGTTCACACACAGACCCAGCAGGAGGGTGGTAGAATACGAGTGTTAGAAGGCACAAGAAAAAATGGGTCCTGGGTCTGACCACTCCCATGTCAACCTAAAACCCCAAGTCTTCCTTTCTCCATATCCACTCATAGATAGACCACAGCCAGCTATGGCCTCTGGGCCTAACACCTGGGATACTCGTGTACATAGATAGCAACACATAGGTCTGTGTACACACACTCCTGCACGTACACATGCACATTTGCACACACATGCACAGGCACATACATGCCTTCAGGAAAACCATCTGAGCACTGACTCCCACAAATGCCTTCCCTGGACATGACATACAAAATCCATACTAGTCTTTCTATGAATTGGCACACTGGACAGGACAGTCCTTTGGACACTTGGCCTTCCCACAGATTTGCATCCATTCCAGACCCTCACAATATCCAGTACACCTTGCCTAGACCCCTGGATGCATGAGTAGTCCAGCACAGCAGGACTACAGACAAACACGTGAATCAAATGCATGTGGTCGCAGAAGTAAGGGTACACAGGCTACAAATGTGGCATGTTTCACCCCAGCACACAAGGAATCCCCACAGGACACACCACGGCCCCCACAACCTTCCATCTTGGCAAAAACAAAGCCCAGGCTTGTCCCATCACTTCTCTCCCCTCCCTGCTGGAGACAGGCCTGCCCTACCTGCCCCAGCCTGCTTTGGGTGGGGTCCCACCTGCTCCCAGGACCAGCTGCCAGCTCAGCACAGGGCAGGCTGCCCAATGCTCCAGTACATTGCCAGCCCCACCCCACCCCCCTCTGCCTGCCACCTCAGCATATGGCCTGGGCCAGATGGGGCTGGCCCTTGTTGGCAGGCCAATAGTGGGAGAGGGGGAAAGGTCCTTGACAGCAGGTCTGGAGGTCTGCTAGCTAGACCCCATGGGAAGGGGCCACTCAGCTCAAAGCTCCCTTATGACTGGGACCTTCCTTTCCTTCTTAGTAACCTCTCCCCACCAACACTGATCCCACAGCTTCAAGTAGCTTCCTGGTGACAGAAAGCAAACACACTCAAAGTCATGCTAAGCCTAGGAGACGTCACTCCAGAAGCAATGTACTCTCACAGCCCAGCTGCTGGGCCAGAGAAAGAGCAGAAACTGTGGTTGAAGCGCTGTGGTGGACCTGCTAAGACCTGCTTCCAAGGAGAACTGGCCATGAGGGAATTCCAAGGATAACCAAAAAAAAAGAAAAACTTAAAAACTTATAGTTAGGAAGAAGTGGGTAAAATGAATCCCCAGAACTACATACACGTGTGCACGTGCACACACACACACACACACACACACACACACTCATACATACATACTCACACACACATATACACACTCACAAACACACATATATACTCACACATCACCAGTGCACACACACACACACACATATACATGCACACTCTCACACATGCATGTGTTCATGCCAACACATACACATTCACACTCATATACGCGCACACACACACACATACACATCCTCCAGTGCCAGAGGAGTCAGGGCAATAACAAAATGGTAGAAGAAGAACAGGGCTGAGTTCAAGATTCAAGAACGGGGGCTGGAGGTCACAGAGGTGGTGCAGTCCCAGCACTGGGGAGGCAGAGGCACATGGATCTCTGTGAGTTCAAAGCCAGCCTGGTCTACAGAGCTAGTTCCAGGACAGGCTCTAAAGTAATACAGAGAAACCCTGCCTCAAAAATCGAGAGAGAGAGAGAGAGAGAGAGAGAGAGAGAGAGAGAGAGAGAGAGAGAGAGAGAGAGAGAAAGAGAGAGAGAGGGCTGGCAGCACAGGTCAGTTGTTAAGAGCACTTGCTGCTCTTCCAGAAAACCAAGTTCAGTTCCCAACACTGACATCAGGTAGCTCTCTACTACCAATTCTAGGGGATTCAACAGCCCTCTTCTAGCCTTCATGGACTCACACACATGTGCAGGAACACACACACACACACACTTTTCAGAAAAAGTTCCTCAAGCAGCACTGAGCAGATCCAGGCCCTTAGAGGGAACAGGTGAAGGTATGGGGCTCCTCTACCCCCCATTCTGCTGGCTAACAGTCAAGCTGCAGCGTGCAACAGCCACACTGTGGGCCTTTAGGCCTGCTCCACTAGTAGATCTGGGTGTCAGTAGCATCATGCTCAGGATGTGAGACTCCATGAAGCTCTGTACCCGATGCAGATTCTGTGCAGCCCACCCTTCAACAAATGTCACTCTCGAACATCCATCTGCCTTTGTGTCCGCAGCCTCGTGTTTCCTACTTCAACGTGAGCGTGTCTGTCTGTGCCTGCCTATACCTGTCTGTGCCTGTGAACGTACAACCTCTACATAAGTTGCCTTGGAGTCCAAGCACACATGCACATGCACACATGCTCACGTGCACCAGCACACACACCACATATGCACTCACTCACTCACAGGTACATGTGCACACACGCATACATTCATGCACACTCACACACATGCACTCTCACACACTCACATGCACACTCATACTTGCACATTCACACACACATGCAGTCCCTGCCCATCTTCCCTCGATGGGAAGGCTATAGCTGCAGAGAGCAGAGAATGCAAACAGGCCTTGCTTCCCTTTAGACAGCAGGCAGCCAAGACACAGCCCTTCCTTGCCAGGCACAGAGACACAGGCTACATTCAGGACACACAGGGCCTGGTCTAGCTCAGTCTGGGCTGAGAGAGAAGGGCCTTGTGGTAGATACAGAATGAGGGGAGCAGAGTCTTACAGGAGCAGAGAAAAACTCAGAAAAAACCAACTGTGAACTAAGAGACCAAGTGCCCTCCAAATGACAGGCAAGACATTGGAAGCACATTTGGGGTCAGGCATACAGGAAAGCAAAGAGCAGAGGGTTTCTGCCTGGACCCTGCCAGGATAGCTGCTGATGGTAGCAGAGGGAGGGGCGGCTGCAGACTAGGTCTTGACTCCTGTCGTGCCCTACTCAGGCTCCCTTGGGTGTTTCCACTGGAGGGAGCGAAGTGAAGGAACACATGCTAAACGGGAAGCTGGACTTTTACTCTCCCACTCAGGCTCTGCCCCGTGTTCCCTGACCCATCTCTCTGAGGCCCGAGAACTACAAGGTGCTGAACCTCTGAGTTGCTGACTCACATAGCCAGCTATGCTCTAACAACTCAGACTCAGGTGTGCCATCCGATGCCTGCCGTACTTGTACCCCCTGCACCGGGGCCTGCGGCCCTCTACCTTCATCTCCATCTGCCAGCCCTGTGAGGCTTGGACCTCCAGCCAACCTCAGAAGATTCTAATGGTGGCTCTTGGCTTCAGGAGCCAAGTGCTGCCTCCTGCTGTACAGATGGGGAACAGCAAGCAAGTATGGCCATGTGGCCATGTGGTTCCTAAACCGCTGGTGCTTCTCTGGTATTTAAACTGTAATGCACAGGTGGCGGAGACAGAGTCCTTCAGAAACAAGACAGCCCAGAACATCTTACATCCCTTGGCTCTCAGCTCCACCTCTCACCCACCTTACCACGATACAAGCTGAGGGACATCGTGGATAGGGACTAAAACCCACCCCAATGTCACTCAGCACTCCATGCTCTACCCAAAACAATGGGTGCTTCTTCTGGTTAGTACATAACTTGCCACTGTGGCCAGTGGTAGGCTGCGACTAGGAGCAGCCCAGTTCTGGCTCCTGGAATAGGAATGCTGCAGTGGGGCTGGCAGGTTCTGCTCCCAAAGCCTTCAGAGCAGTTTCCACCATGCTCCTCTGCTGTCCCCTAGTGGACATGTGGTGTACTACCTTCTACTCAAACACTTCCCTCCACCCTATATATAGCCCAGTACTGCCTTTCAAGGGGTTAAATTTAAGCAGCTGGCTAGGGGTAACTAAGAAAATCCAAGAGAGTAAAAATCCCTCATCAGGTTAGTGCAAAGGAAGATTTAAAGGGGCTATGTTGAGAAACGCAAAATGTTTGTTCGGAAGTGTGCCTCCTGCCACTCTGTGGGAAGGGGAAGAAAGCTATTTGACAGAAGCCAAGTCTGGCCGCTGGACTCTCCCACACAGGTGCCAACAAGAACAAAGGTTCAGCCTGGGGAGAGGGCACCCTGATAAAGTATTTGAGAAGACCAAAATGTGCATTCCTGGAATGAAACTGATTTTCTCTGGGATTGAAAAGGGGGAAAAGGGCCAGACAGTGGTGGCTCAGGCCTTTGATCCCTGCACTCAGGAGGCAGAGGCAGGCAGATGAACTCTGTGAGTTCAAGGCCAGCCTGGTCTATAGAGTGAGTTCCAGGATAACCATGACTACACAGAGGAATTCTGTCTCAAAAAAGGGATGGATGGGGGAGGGAGACAGATTTAATAGTTTATCTTTTTAAGACTTCAAATGGGGCCAGGCATGGTGCCGTATGTCTTTAATCCCAGCACTTGGGAGGCAGAGGCATGTAGATCTCTGTGAGTTTGAGACCACCTATATCAAGAGTTCCAGGCCAGCCGGAGCTACAGAAACCAAAAGGCAAGGTCAGTACATTTAAAGACTTTCCCAGAGCTATGAACTTTGGAGTAGGTCTTGTCTTAGCTTTGGTAGGTGGTGCCATCTACATGCTGAGTTTTACAGCCCGAATGGTACTTCTACCATGGAGTCAGATGTGCTAAGGTCTGGGGGCCTGTTACATAATTAATAGTAATTCTATTTACTATCATTAACTTCTCTTTCTAAAGATATACTGGACTTGATTAGCAATTTTCCTCTTTCCACAAAATAGGGAGTGCTACCCTCAAACTGAAGATCGGCTTCATGTTTAAATGTGTGTAAGTGGTTCTGTGAAAATCTTTAAGTACTGTGAAATTTTTCCTTACTGTCCCGGACCAAGAAGAACTTGCCTGTGTCTCAATTTGTATCCATTAGTCTGGTACTGGCTCAACTGAACACATGAAGAAACCAAGTACATTGTTCCTCGAGGTGTCCGTTGAATCAGAATCCCCTGTGTGGAGGGATGCCACCTTTTACTTACTGAAATGCATTTTAGTTTATATATAATACTAAAAAAAAGACTATCAAGATGTTTTTATATGCCTGGATAGATGGCTCAGCAGTTAAGAGCATGGCAGTTCTTCCAGAGATCCTGAGTTCAATTCCCAGAAACCACATGATGGCCCACAACCATCTATAAAAAGGTCTGATGCCCTCTTCTGGTATGCAGGCAAACATGTAGACAGAACACTATATAGATAATAAATAAATATTTTTAAAGGTATTTTATAGCAATCCCAGGCTCCCTCTGCCATGCTTCTGGATCCTAAGTTCCCACACACCCAGCACTGTGTCCCAGTAACTCTCAAAATCAGGCAAGCAAAGACAGGAGCTAGGGTTGGTGGTGTTGCCCCTTCCATGTTCCTTTCCCAACCCCATCTCTTGGACAAGTACCAAGCTTGTCCCTCTGGTCTCTGTGGCCCTGCTTAGAGTCAGTTTCCAAAAATAGTTTCCAGTGACACATGTGAAGCTGGCCAAGATGGAGTCATTAAACATGTGGACTAATTGCTAGCATTCAAGAATCTCTAATGCAAAGTTGAAACTTTGAGCCATTCTGGAACCATATTCCTGGGTGGCTCCGTGGACAGCTCCGTGAGGGAAGCTGCTGTCTAACTCCAGCCTCTGAAGAACCAGGAAAGGGCACAAAGAAGAGGACCATAACTCCCCGCTCTTCTGACCTCAGGCTCTCCTCCATATGGAAAGGAGCTGACAGACATAAATGAGAGCCACCAAGTAGAAATATTGATACACATACATATATATATGGATATATATTCATAGATAGATAGATAGATAGATAGATAGATAGATAGATAGATAGATAGAGATAGATAGATGGACAGACAGATAGATACTCACTGTGTAGTCCTGGCTGACCTGGAACTCACTGTACAGACCAGACTGATCTCAAATTCAGAGCTCCTCCTGCCTCTGCTTCTTGAGTGCTGGAATTAAAGGCATGCACCACCACTACCCATTCATAGCCTTATTTTAAAAGTAAAAAGAAGCAGGGTAACTAATTCTAGTTTTGGTTTGTTTTATACAGGGTGTCAACCTAGGCTAAACTTGATCACTGGATCCTCTTTGCTCAAGCCCAGAGGAATGACATTGCAGGCCTGCCTGGGACAACATATACAGTGAAATTAAGTTTAAAAGAATGCTTTATATAACTGACATTTCCTAAGCCTAATTCCAACATGTAACCAACATACAAATGTAAGTATGGGTGTGTGGTATATGTTCCTGTCTGTGTGGGCATGTGCACTTATACACACAGATGTGCATGTGTGTGTGAGGGCCAGAGGTCAACATCAAGTGTCTTTCTCACTCTCTATCCTCTTTATTTATTTTTTATACCCATTTCTTTGTTTCGTGTGTATATACTTGTGTGGGCACACAGTGCCACAGCTCATTCGTGGGGGGTCAGAGGACAACCTTCCTCTGAAGGGTCTCTCCTTCCACCATGTGAGTCCCAGGGATCCAACTCAGGTCGTCAGGCTGGGTGGGAAGTGCCTTCACCTGCTCAGCCATCTCATTAGCCTCTCTACCGCAGACAGAGCTTTGCAGGGAACCTGGGGTTTGTCAATTAGGATCCACCCATCTCCACCTCCACCCACCCTCCCTACACTGAGATTACAGATGGTACTGAAGATCCGCACTCTCCTCCCCGTGCTTGCCCTAGCACAGTAGGCATTCCTAGCACAGTAGGCATTTTCCTGCCGGAGTCATCCTCTGCCACCCCACCCCTCAACAGACACAGTGGTAAATACTCTACATTCTTTCCTCTGGTGCCAAATCTTCAAGATCTGATAAATGATTTAGCATTGTTGGCAGGTCTCAAAGCAGACCAGCTGCATTTGAAGCTCTCAGTAGGCACTTGTGACTAGAGGCCACCACAGCAAATAGCCTTTGAAGGCCTTCTCACACCTCAGCAGGGAGAACTAGGGAAGAGGGTCAAGTAGATGTTGGTCATAGGTTTAGGCCACTCAGTGGGGGACTTGGGAGCATGTGCTCTCTGTCTCTGGCTCCTGGGATCCCTCCCCAGAATGAAGGGCCTCAGCCAAAGGAGCAGCAAGGTAAGTGACTCTGAAACAAATGGCACTCACGGCCATTTTTGTAACGTTTTTCCAGGTCCCAAAGAAACTCAAGACAGAGGTGTTTGTGTCCATGGTCCTCCTGTGGTCAGGGCCATGTGGATGTCTATGGCCTGTGTTACCACTGAAGGCTATGTTTGTCTTAGCTAGGGTTTCTATTGCTGCAATGAAACTCTATGACCAAAAGGCAAGCTGGGGAGGAAAGGGTTTATTTGGCTTATACTTCAACATTACTGTTCATCAAGAAAGAAAGTCAGGAATTCAAACAGGGCAGGATCCTGGAGGCAGAAGCTGATGCAGAGACCATGGTGGGGTGCTTCGAGGGATGCTGCTTACTGGCTTGTTTAACCTTCTTTCTCTCTTTTTTTTTTTTTTTTTTTAAAGATTTTTATCATGTATACAGTGTTCTGTCTGCATATATCCCTGCAGGCCAGAAGAGAGCACCAGATCTCATTACAGATGGCTGTGAGCCACCATGTGGTTGGGAGTTGAACTCAGGACCTCTGGAAGAAGAGCCAGTGTTCGGAACCACTGAGCCATCTCTCCAGCCTTTAACCTGATTTCTTACAGAACCACCACCCACAATGGGCTGGGCCTTCCCTTACTGGTCACAAAATGAGGGAAACGCCTTACGACTGGATCTCAAGGAGGCATTTCCTCTGCTGAGGCTCCTTCCTCTATAGCTTGGGTCAAGTTGACACAGAAAACCAAGTAGTACAATGCCTGTGGTCTGTGATGCTGCCTGAGGCCATGTTGATGTCTGTGCTGATGCCAAAAGCCTTGTTGGTCTCCATGGCCCACATTACAACACAAGGGTCATGCTTCTGTCCATGGCCCACGTTACAGCAGAAGGCCATGCTGCTGTCCATGATTCATGCTGCACTGACTGTAAAGAGCAAGGCAGCTTCTTTTGCGGTGGTACCGATGACTTCAGACTCACAGCTGAGAATGAGAGACATGGAAAAGAACTCTTTAAAGTTGTGATTGGGATGCTGAAGTGTAGCTCTTCCCAGCTGACGGCTGCTGGCAGGGTGGGGGTGAGGAAGGACTCAGTTCTTTTTAAGGGGCTGCCCACTGGGAGTTTGACCACGATCCCGTGAGTATATGAACAACACAAATTGAACTTGGTGTTTTTATAAACCAAAAGTCTCTCTCCAAAGTACTCTCATGTTACTGTTATTGTTATTGCTGTTGTTATTGCTCAAAGGCAACCAACTGGCCATTTGAAATGTAGTAAGGGAGCTACCTTCATCGCAGGACAGTTCCCACAATGTCCACCAGGAGGCACCAGAAACCTGTATAAAGAGACCCGTATGTCCACTCACAGTGTTGGCCTTACCCTGCGCTGCCTTGGACTCCTTTGTTCTTAGGTCTCCTTCAGTTCTTAGGTGTCCACCAGGGGACAGGGGGCAGATGGGGTCATCTGACAAAAACTTGGGCTTAGATGCAAGACTGTTGCTTTGACCTAAACCCTACCACCAAATGCCGAGGTTTCCCAAGCCTCTGGGGAAACTGTCGGCTTCTGGGGCTCCATAAGGAGAACTGAGCCTGACTGCCAGAGATCAGAGAATCAGATGAGGCAAAGCCCACCTGACCACCTTGAACTGGAAGTGAGTACAGGAGGGATGAAGAAAGGCTGGACAGATGGTCCAGTGGCTAAGAGCACCTGCTGATCTTCCATGGGACCCAGGTTGGATTCCAGCACCCACATGGCGGCTCACAACTATCTGTAACCCCAGTTCTGGGGAGGCTGACACCTTCTGGCCTCTGCAGGCACTACACTCGTATGTCACACAGACATATATGCAGACTAAACACACAAACATTTAAAAGTAAATCTGGTCTATGGAGCACGTTCTTAGCCAGAACTACTTGAACGTGTGGTCCTCCTGCCTCCACCTCCCCAGTGCTGGGATGATTGGCATGCGCTGCCATTCCTGGTTTTGTGTTGCTGGGGGTTGGACTCAGGGCAGTGTGCATGGCAGGTATGCACTCTATCAACTAAGCTGCATCCCCAACCCTACCTTTTCTCTTTTGAAAGTATTATTTGTAATCTTCCAGACTGCCAGGATTACAGACTGCACCAATTATGCCTCCTCACTCTGAGGCCCTGAATCAACAGTGAAAACCAAGCAGAGGGAACAGCCCCTGCCCAGTGAAACTTGGGCAGGGGTTCTCAACCTGTGGGTCTCAGCCGCTTTGGGGGTCCATATCAGATATTTGCATTGTGATTCATAACAGTAGCAGAGTGACAGCTGTGAAGTAGAAATGAAATAATCTTGTGGTTGGGAGTCACCACATCATGAGGAACTGTATTAAAAGGTTTCAGCAATAGGAAGGTTGAGAAGCACTGAGCTTGAGTGTACTCGGTAAGCTGACATCAATGGGACATGTCAGCAGAGTAGTGAGTGACATCACCTACAAGGATGTAACACGAGCTAACCAGAGAGCTTAATACAGAAATAGTACCCCGTGGGTGGGCAGACGCCCGGCCAGCACAGCCCTCAGGCCAAGCCAGAACTGACCCTTCATCTTGAGAACAGACATTGGTAGTTAAGTAACTAAACCTGGATTTGGGTTTTGTGAAAGTATTCTCAGGGTCATGAAATTACTCTATACGACAAGATGATAAAGGATACATGGCATGAAACATGTCCAGATAGACTTTCCAGCACTGAGTAAGTCCTAATGTCAGCCACAGACACCATGACAGTAGTGCCTCAGTATGGTCTCATCAGTTCTAATCATCTCCATTGGGGAGAAGTTGCCCATGCCTTCTGGGGGAAAGAGTGTGTCCTGATTTGATCTCTGTTTCTGTGATAGTCACCCTGATCAAAAGCAGCTTGGGGAAGAATGGGAGAATTCATTTTCTCTCACTGGCTATAATCCATCATTAAGTGAAGCCAGAGCTTGAAGCACAAACCAGAGGATCACAGGTCATGACTCTGGCTCGCCCCCGAGTTCATGCTTGGCTGGCTTTCTTACATAGCCCAGGACTGCCTGCTCAGGGATGGGCCTGCCACAGTGGGCTGGGCCCTCCTACATCCATTAACAATCGAGGAATTACCTCACAGACATGGCCAGGGGCCAATCGGATGGAGAAAGTTCCTCGGTTGAGATTTCCTCTCTTCAGGTGATGCTAAATTTGGTCAAGTTAACAGCTGAAGTTAATACGACAGGAATGAGAGCATTCTAAAACCTCCACTCAATTTCATTGTCATCCTAAAATGCTCTAAAAAAGAGGTCTGTCTGCAGATGAAATTCAGTGGGCAGTCCATGGAGGAAATCCAGAGACTGATCCCCAGCACCGCAGGACAGGTGGCATACACCCGTAATCCCAGCACGCAGGAGGTGGAGGCAAGAGGATCAGGAGTTCAAGGTCATCCTTGACTACCTATAGAGCTTGAAACCAGCCTGAGCTACATGAACCCTGTCTCATAAAGAAAAGGCACTATGTATCAGTTTGTTTCTCTATAACTGTAATAAAGCTGACAAAAACTGGGTAGTGCTGGTGCATGCCATTAATCTAGCCTGAGGAGGCAGAAGCAGGCAGATCTCTAAACTCAAGTCTGGCCTGGTCTACAGAGCGAGTTCAAGGACAGCCAGGGCCCTGTGGTCAGCCAAGACTGGCCAACACTACCCAGGTCATGTCAGGGCCCAAAGAAGCTGTCCTGTCCTGGAAGTCCCAAGACTCAAGGTGGAGCTGAAGAACAGGTGCCCAAAAAAGGGTGATGGTGGCAGGTAGCAGAGAGTTCTGGACGACCAGGAGGAAGGATGCAAGAGTAACTAGCCACTGTACAGGCACTGAGTGTGGCCAGGCAGCAGGGTGACTGCCAGGGCCACCATGCTTGACCCTTCCTTCTCTCCTCCCTTCCTCCCAACCCTACGTGGGGTGGATGTCAAAGCAGTACTATGACAACATGGTACTCTGCCCTTTGTGACAAGTCAACATTGGCAGAGTATTCACGGATGTGAACCTGAGGAACTGGACATGCATAGACACCACCTGGGACAACTCACAAGAAACACAGCCCGGTTGCCTTTTGCAAGAGAAACCAGGCAACTGGGCAGGCCTCTTGAACTGTATAACATGCCTGTCTGGTGCACTCAAATACAAAAGTAATTTTTAAATTTAGCTTATACATCATAAAAATCCCATGTGACCAAAAGAACATTGGTACCAGACTCTGGGGCTCTGCCCTTCAGGATCTTCAGTGACATTAGTAAGGTTTTAAGTGCTAAGCCTCAAACCCTGACAAAGGCTGAGGTACATATTTAACAAGTGAAAGCGGACCTGGCCACCAGGTTCTCCCTACATCCCTCAGTCCCTACCTGCTAACGGGCCCTCCCGGCCAGCATACCCCGCCCCCTACCCTAAACTTCTGGAGCCCAAGTTCTGAGCTGACCTTCCCTATATAACCCAGCCATTCTGGTTACCTGGTGTCTTAGTTAGGGTTCCTACAGCTGTAAAGAGACACCATGACCATGGCAAATCTTTCAAAGGAAAGCATTAATTGAGGTGGTAGCTCACAGTTTCAGAGGTTTAGTTCAATGTCATCGTAGTGGGGAGCATGGCGGCTGGGAGCATGGCACTGTGCCGGCACACATGGTGCTGGAGAAGGAGCTGGGAATTCTGTATCTTGATCCAAAGGCAACAGAAAGTGAACTGAGACACTGGATGTCTCTTGAGCATAGGAGACCTCAAAGTTGGCTCCTGCATTTCCCCTAACAAGACCATACCTCCTAATAGAGCCACTCCTGATGAGCTTATGGAGGCCAATGTCTTCCAAACCACCACACCTGGTCTTTTTACCTACTCTCTGGGCTGGTCTCCTGGCCCAGGCTGCCTCTCTTGGTTGGTAGCTGCTCTCCCTTCTCTCTTCCCATCTCTTCCCCTGGCCCAAGGTCAGGTCCACGCTGGACTCTCCCAGATGTTTCTGTCTCTGTCTATGCTCCCCTACATATCTACAATATACTTTCTCCATCACCATACCTAGGAATAGTCACTGTCCTTTCCTTTTTTGTTTCTTCCTCTTTTTCCCCCCATTCATTAAGTGTAAGCCCTGCAGGGAGGTGGCACAGCTGTCCCTCACTCCTTGTGGAAACTCAGCATCTCAGTTTCCCAAATGAAATCGATTGGGATCTGCACTGAACCTAACACACCTGCCCATCATTTGGCTTCCATTTCACTTTGGTTTGGTTTCTTTTGGCGTTTTGTTCATTTGATTTGGGGTTTTGATTTGTGACAAAGTCTAGCTAGACAGCCCAAGCTGACAATGAACTCACAATTCTCCTGCCTCAGCATCTCAAGAGCTGCAGTTACAAGCCTGGGCTACCCCAACTGAGCTCTTTATATTTTGAGTCATCATGAGTCTACTTTTAATATCGATTAAATGTTATGTAATGTTAAATGTTATGTAATGTTAAACTATTTACAGGGACAAGGGGGGAAATCTGAATTGAGATATGGGTGCAATCCTTACTCTTGGAATGTTTTCTATTCATGGTTGGTTGACTCTCCAGATGGAGAACTACAAGTAGTCAGGGCCTAGGTATATTTAAGAAATTTTATCTTCCATTCTTCCAAGTTTCCTTATGTAAATAAGGACTATATTTAATTAATTTATTCATTCATTCATTGAGACAAGGTCTCCTGTAGCCCAGGCTGTCCTCCACCTCCTGAGTGCTGAGATAAAAGGCTTCTGCCACTATTCCTGGATTATGTGGTGTTGGGGACTCAAACCCAAGACTTCATGCATGCTAGGCAAGTATGCTATCAACTGAGCTACATCTGCAGCCCCTGCATTTGCTTAAGAGAAGAGATGTTTTAAGTACTCAGGATGGAACCCAAGACCTTGTGCATAATAGATGCTGAACAAACACTCCACCTCTAAGCAACACCCCTATCTCTGTGCATATCTGAATTATAATGGAGCTGAAAGTGGTTGTGCATGTAATTCCAGCACTCAGAAGACAGAGACAGGCAGGTCTCTGTGAATTAGGGCTGTGAGACCAGCCTGAACTATATAGTGAGTTCCAGGACAGCCAGGACTGCATAGTGAGGTCCTATCTAAAGTAAATAAATAAATAATAAAAATAAAAAGTAGGGGCTGGAAAGACTGCTCAGTAGTTAAGAGCAAGCACTGGCTGTTTTTCCAAAGGACTCAGGTTCAATCCCCAGCACCCACAAGACAGCTAACAACTGTCTGTAGCACTCAGATGGCAATTCACAAACCATCTGCAACTCTTGTTCCAACACTGTCTTTTGACCTCTATGGGCACCAGGCACACACAGGGTACACATATATGCAGGCAAAACACCCAAAGACATAAAAATAAATCTTAAAAAGATTAAAAATAAATCAATATGTAAGTTCTGTTGGGTAGAGGAGGTAAGTCCTGAGAGATGGATGCCCCTGTGGTGGTGCATATGGGAGAATATGGGGTTCCAGCATGGAAGAGCTGTACACCCTTCCTTCAGCAAACAGTCAGGGTGTGGAGATCATCTGGCAATGGTGAGGAGGGAGGGCTTCTCCCAAGCTGCCCACTGCCTGGCAGTAGAACCTGATAAGACAGGTGGTTGGCTTCAAGGGTTGGGTGTGGCACAACTGAAAATATTGACTTGGGGCACTAATGGGCAAGAGATCCCTCTGCCTGTGTTCCAATTGCCCAGAGCAATCATGGTAACCATCGTGCTGGTTCCTGGGACTCGCTTATGCATGTGTTTATAAACTATAATAGAACTGAGTGTGGCAATGTACCTCTGTCACCCATCTGAGGCAGGAGGGTAGTGAGATGAAGGCTGGTCTAGGATACAATAAGAACCTATATTTTAAAAAGAAGCTGGGCAGTGGTGGTGCAGGACTTTAATCCCAGCACTCGGGAGGCAGAGGCAGGCAGATCTCTGTGAGTTCAAGGACAGCCTGGTCTACAGCTTGAGTTCCAGGACAGGCTCCAAAGTTACAGAGAAACCCTGTCTCGAAAAACAAAGGGGAAAAATGGGGGGGGGGGTAAAAGTAACTCAGAGATAATTCAGACAGTAACTCAGATGGAGGATGTCCTTTTCTATATATGTTTCTCTTACTGGTTGATGAATAAAACACTGATTGGCCGTTAGCCAGGCAGGAAATATAGGCGAGGCTATAAGAGGAGGAGAATTCTGGAGAGAAGAGGGGAAAGAGGTCACCAGGAAGAGAAGCCATGTAGAGACTGGGAAGATAGGACATGCCAGGCGTTCTCTGGTAAGATAAGGTCATGTAGAAATACACAGATTAGTAGTTATGGGTTAATAATTAAGAGAGAGCTAGCCCATAAGAAGCCCTATTCATTTGCCAATAGCTTATAAATTAATATGTCTTTGAGTGTTTATTTGGGACAAATCAGCTGCAGGACTAGGCAGAACAGAAATCTCCGTCTTCAGATTTATATGACCCAACCTGGATAGCATAGCCCTACAAGTGGAATGGAGGTGCAGGGATGGGAGGGGAGGGTGGCCAGGGTGCATGTCACAGGGAAAAGAGGGTAAGAGGGAGGGAGGGAGAGAGGGAGGGAGGGAGAGAGGGAGGGAAGAAGAGGAAACTGGGATCCACATGTAAAAATTTTAAATTATATTATTAATTAAAAAAAGAAGGAAAAAAACAACCTCAAAAAAAAAGAAAGGAAGGAAGGAAGGAAGGAAGGAAGGAAGGAAGGAAGGAAGGAAGAAAGAAATAAATCTTCGTCTGCAGGCAACTGACACCAAGGCTGACCTGAATTCCACTCCCAGGACCCACAAGGTGAGAACAGCTCCTACAAGTCGTCCTCTGACCTCCACATTCATGTACATGTCCAAACACAATAAATAAACAAACAAATAAATAGTAAATTAAAAAAAAATACAGAGGGTTTGCCTATGTGGTCAAAAAGGTTTGGTAAGAACAGCTCTTAAGCTGATTTAGGGGGATAAAAAGACTAAAGAACTTCCCAAGTGACAATGGAGCAATCCCAAAACAGTTAGATAGCTTCTGCTCTAGCTGGTAGCACTGTGGCTTTGTCCCCAGCTCTAAAGGCAGATTTACTCCAGGTGGCAGTATGGCAGAGACAAAGAAGTCCCTGCCAAAAGAGACACTTGGGTCTCTCATTTCTGCTAATAGAGTACTAAAACACAGCATGCTGACATTTAGAAACTCAAAGAGCTTGGCCCAACCACATGGAGGGAGCATGCTTCCCTGAGATTTACAATTTGTCAGACCTCCTCGCAGGCAAGACTGGAGCCAAGACAATGATGGTTGAGTGGTGAGTGGGACCACATCCTGGCCAGGACTGCCTAGCTATGCATAGCTCTGGTCCTCTACTTAAACCCCAGTCTCAAGCCAGGACCCTCATTGTATCTCTTTGTTCTTCTTCCCAATTTGGCCATGTCGAAGAGTCCTTTTTCTGTTTTTCACTGTTGTTGGTTTGTTTAATTAGCTTATTAAATAATAACAGGTGGCCAAACCTGGCCTATTGGGACCAATACAGTAATACAGTAATGACTGAAGTCCCTTACTATGTTAGGACCCCTGGCCCTGGCTGAGAGTGAGTAGAAGGCTTGGAAGGACAATGTTGGCCTAAAAGCCCAAGTGCATGGAGCTAGGAAGGTGGCAAGACTAATGCCAAGGGCCTGGAAGATATGTACCCTTGCTGCAGAGGGAGCCACATGTGAGCTTCCTGTGCAGTCTTTCTACTTCCTGTGCCCTATGTATCTGTTCATTCTCCAGTTTCCTACAAATTTGAACTAGCATAAGCCTCAGCAGTGCAGTAGTGCTAAGATCTGATGCGCACCTAGCCCAGCCATGCATGGACCATGTGAAAGCCTGGAACTCCACACTGATGGCAGTGTGCAGGAGCTTTGGCAATGCTTCATCAGCTGTCTCCAGCCCTAAACCTTGGGAGAAGTGTTTGACAGATAAGCAACCCCCTCACACACTTCAAGGAACATATCTACACCCATAAGCACACAGTCCACCCTCCACATGCAAACACTGGCTCCGCACACACCCTTTGTGTCAAGCACAGCATTAAAAGGGGAGGAAGGGGTAGTGAGAAGCAATGTGGGTGGGTGTGACGATGAGGAGTAGGGACAAAACCATGCATCAGTGCCAAGTCCTGTACTGAACTATCTTGGCATCTAGAAACTACAGGCATGACACACCTGTCACTAAAAATAGACTCTGGACATCTGAAGGAATAGGAACCCAGTCCTCTAGGCACCTGACAAAGACATCTGAACACAAGGAAGCTGTGTATCTGCTCAAGGACAGGCTTGAGAATCGGACATCCTGACTTCCACAGCCAGCTCAGACACTTTCTGTGAGGGGTCCTGATGCTGAGGTCTGGACGAGAGCAGACTGACTCTCTCTGATAGGACCACCACAGATCTGGTGCCTTGTCAAGTGTGCTGTAAAAGCGCAGGTAAACCTGGATACCTGAAACCTTGCTGTATACTGTAAGAGGATGTGCACTGGTAAAGGTAGAGGACTAGAGAGACAGCTCAGAGGTTAAGAGCACTGGCTGCTGAGCTCAATTCCCAGCAACCATATGGTGGGTTACAACCATCTATAATGAGATCTGGTGCCCTCTTCTGGCTAGTAGGGCAGGCCAGTGTTCTCACCATATGCATAACAAGTAAATATGTCTAAAAAAAGAACCATGGTCTGTAGCCAGACCATCAACCGAAGCACATTCCTTTGGAACAGCCTGGAGGAGACTCCTGCCTTGCACACCCAGCTTCCATGCCCCAGGAAGAACCCTCCTGCCTATCCCTCCCTCCCCACATGAACATACGCAAAGCAAAGCCAGATGATGGAGCCAGATGAAGCATTTTATTTTGGAAAATACATCTGAATTGGGTTTGGGAGGGAGGTGGGGGCCAGAGGGGTACGCCAGATAGAAGATTCCTCCCAAGGTTGCCAGAGGGCTAGGGCTGATCCTCTGGTGGGTCTCTTATTCCCTGGACTGTGTCATACTGCTGTCTCTCCTGGGCAGCTGCAGAGCACAGGCTGGCAAAGACTCTGGTGCCGTTCACTTGGGCAGGATATCAGAGGACTCCGACACCAGCTTCCCATCACGGGTTTCAATCTTCTTCACAACCACAGCCTTGGTGCGACTGTAAGTGCTGGAGCCCCCGACAGAGCTGAAGCTGGGCTGGAAGGAGCTCATACCATAGCTGAAGCCAGGGCTGGTGAGTCCCCCATAGGCTGAGCTCAGCCCTCCTGGTCAAGGAAAAGGAAGAGAGGCAGCCACGTGAGCACAGGCTTCAGGCCCCTTCTCCCTAGTCACTCTCTGGTAACCACAGATGGAGAGGCTGGCACAGACCTGACTGATAACTACGTGGGTCACAATTTAGCTGTCTGGAGAAGCAGCCCCAACATGGAAAAGACTTCCTTCCAGTTGTATGTACCTGACAAGCCCTGGACTGAGCCCTTCTCTCAGTTATTTAGAGGAAAATGTGTAGATGCATAAAAGCCCTCAGTAACACATGAAAGGAACTTTGCATGGCTCTGGCACACACCTAGCATTTATGTGAGATTTTCTATTCCTGAGCATATTACTTGGGTCCTCAGTCTGTCATCAATCCTTGGGATTCTTTCAAAAACAGGGATCCTACTCCTTCACTTTGTCTTTGTCAGTTGTTACTGAACACAGCCTCTCCCAGAGCCCTGACCTCCTGGGACCCCTGCCCTCCATCCCCAATGCTAAGGACACTCACCTGAGTAGCCACTGGTGGTCTTTGTATGGATACTCAAGTTCTGCATTCCAGACTCCAGCCTATAACCAGATATATGGGTGTCAGGACCAATTCTTGGCCCTTTTCCTCCCACAACAGAAATTCCAAGAGGGTGGCTGACAGCACCCACCTCTCCCCATTCCAGACCCCAGGAGAGACCTCCAAACCCACCTGCTCTCCTCGCCCTCCAGCAGCTTCCTGTAGGTGGCGATCTCGATGTCCAGCGCCAGCTTGACGTTCATGAGCTCCTGGTACTCACGCAGCTGCCGGGCCATGTCCTGCTTGGCCTGCTGCAGGGCGGCCTCCAGCTGAGCCAGCTTGGCATTGGCATCCTTAATGGCCATCTCCCCACGTTGCTCAGCATCAGCGATGGCAGCCTCCAGGGCTGCTTTCTGTGGGGAAGGAGACATATGAGCAGATGGTATCTGGTATATCTCCTCCCTAAAATCCATTCACATTGAGCTCTTTTTGTTATTTATTTTGAGCCCAGGCTGGCCTAGAACTCACTATACAGTCCAGGCTGACCTTGAACTAACTTACAGCAATTCTCCTGTTCTAGCCTGCCAACTACTGTGATTACCTGTGTGTACCACCACGTCTGGTTGTATGAGATACTGAACCCAGGGCTTTGGGCATACTAGGCAACCACTTGAGCAACTGAGCTACATGCCCAGTCCCACCATGAACATCTTTGAAAGTCTCCCCTCCCTGACTTAGACCAACTCCATCCAGCTAAAAGAAAATTCTACAGGTGACGCTGAGCAAGCCTAAAGCAATGGGAATTGATTCCTGGCATTTCCCCCTCACTCTTCCACCCTGGCAATGCAAGAGCTTTGCTTCATCCAGATCTGATTCCCAGCTTCTCTAGGTTTTTCATAAAACAGCAAAACCCAACCTTGCCCTGCATAGTTGGCAGACTAAGTAGAGAAAGCCTGGGGAAATGGGACTGGATTCTAGCCAGTCACCCAGAGCTCTTTCTCCAGATGGTGTCCATGGAGATGCCCACAGCAACTGAGACAGCTGACTAGAACTGCCCCTCCCACTTTCAACCCTGGTTCCCTTCCTGTGCTCCTCTCCTCAGTCCCACCCAAGTCCAGCAGTACCTGGCCTTTGAGGCCTTCGATTTCTGCCTGCAGGCGGCTGATGTTGCGGTTCATCTCAGAGATCTCAGTCTTTGTACGGCGCAAGTCATCGCCATGCTTCCCAGCCAGGGTCTGCAATTCCTCATACTGCAGGGGCAAGAGGAGAAGTGAGAGTCTAGCTGGGAGAGCCCCTTCTTGGTCAAGCCACACAATACTGATAATTTTGCCCACCAATCCTCTACATACGGTGAAGAAGCATGCATGAGAACATACACACACACATGCACACACACGCACACAAAGATCCCTTTCCAGAACACTCCAGGCTTCCATTCTGCAGAGCCAGACCACAGCAGGCATAGTGGAATTTGGAACTCTGCTCCCTCCTCATGATCCAGGACACAGAATTGACCAGTAAGATAGTCCCAGGCTTGGGACCCCGTTCTTTACCTTAATCTGGTACATGCTTTCAGCCTCAGCCCTGCTGCGGTTGGCGATGTCCTCATACTGGGCACGGACTTCAGCGATGATGCTGTCCATGTCCAGGGAGCGGCTGTTGTCCATGGACAGCACCACAGACGTGTCTGAGATCTGAGACTGCAGCTCTCGGATCTCCTGTAAGGCAGCAGGGTGGTGGTAAGGCCATGTCCCTGCACAGTGTCCTTCGCAACATGACAAAGGAGCACGTGGGAGCTAGGGCTGAGAAACATCAAAGTTAACAGTGGAAGGAAGACAATCAACTCTGAGCCGTGAAAAGAGGCACAGAGGAAACCCTGAAGTTAGGTAAATAGCCAAGGGAAAGACCCTGTCCCCACTCTCTGCCCCAATACTAAGTCTAGAGGTCTTCAAGACCAGGAACAAGGGATTTGAGGACACCACGAGTCTCTGGTAGGCTGGGCTGCCATTCTGTTTGAGAACCTGGGATGGATTATTTCACTTCTCAGAGCCCATTTCCCCATTTCAAGCAGGGGCTGGAGCCTCTATAACAATGTTAACTGGCTGTTATGGCTATCAGGCCCTTGTTCAAAGACACTGGAAGACAGGGACACACTGGGTACCAGAGTAGGATCTGATAGGCTGGAAGACCTGCCCGCTCCAGCTCCTGAGAACATACCTCTTCGTGGATCTGCCGAAGGAAGTTGATCTCATCAGTCAGTCCTTCCAATCGGGACTCCAGTTCCACCTTGTTCATGTAAGCTTCGTCCACATCCTGAGAGTGAGGTGAAGGGCCTGAGTTCAGTCCCAGAGGGTCCCCAACATCTGCCCATGGCTTAGACTTGAGGCTGGTCCTCTAGCCCAGACACTGTCTATACCCCTGGATCCCAGCCATGAACTTTATCTCTGCTTCCTGCAGGCCCCCACTCCACCCTTCCACCTCCAGAAAGCTAAGGCTATACCACTAACCTTGTCCAACTTGATACCTAGAATAATATCTAACTGCAGGAAACTAACTCTGTCTTGTCTACCCTTCTATTATGTTGTCTAGAAGGCAACAGATGGCAAAAGAGTTTGTCCTATTACTTAGAAAGCAATGAGGTCATCAGAACTCCTGGTCTAAGTCCCAAAGCTCAGCCTCCTGTGTCTGCATGCAGGTTGAGAGACCCTCACCTTCTTTCTTATTTTTTCAGTTTATTTTTACCATTTTTAATTATGTGTAGGTGTGTGTGTCTGCATGTGGTTATCTACACATGAATTCAGGTGCCCTCAGAGGCCCGAGGCATCGGATAGCCTGGAGCTTCAGTTATAGACAATTATGAGCCATTTTATGAAGGGGTTAGGAACTGAACTCAGGTCCTCTGAAGAGAGCCAAGAGCTCTTAACCACTGTGACATCTCTGTACCCTGCTCCCCAGACCCTCACCTTCTTGATGAGGACAAATTCATTCTCCATCTCTGTACGCTTGTTGATCTCATCCTCATACCTAGTGAGAAAAGACTTGGAGTCAGTGGGTGAAGGTGGAGGCAAGACTGCTCTGGGCCTGCTGCTGCTAGGGATGGAGCCCAATGCAGGACACAAGTGTGCACAACTAAACTCAAGCATGTGAAGAGTTTCACTCCTACCCACCTTGTTTTCTGTTGGGGTAAATGAATATCTAGGAAGTTTTGTTCAGAGATGTAAAGCTTGAGAGGCTGGTCCTTCTGCTCTCACTACCATTTTCCCCTCCCCACCCAATCTTATTTAGCCAGTGGAGAGGCCAAGAGCAGGAATGCACTCTCCAAATGCACACTAGATTTGGCATATTGAGAGAATTAGCATGGGGCCTGACATGAGACTTCAGAGTTGTCTCTGGAGCTTGCCAGACATTGGATCATGCCTGTTAGGGTGAATGTGAGGACTGCTAGGTGCCGCTCTCATTTGAATGCACTTAAAATTTAAAAAAAAAAAAAAAAAGAATCTTACTATATAGCTCTGGATGGCCTACAATTCACTATTAAGACTGTGTTTGCACAGTCCTCCAGCCTCTGCCTCTTGGGTGCAATATTACAAATCTGTGCCACCAAATCCAGTTTAAGTACACTATTTAAACCGGAAATCTGTTACCCAAATCTAGACAGTCCTGAGACTGAAAGCAGGCTGATATCCCAAACAAAACTGATCATCATACGCCACAGGGCCAAACTGCCCATAAGCAGAGGGCAGTGGGGACTTAGGCCTCTGTCCCAAAATGTGGGGCAAGGAAAGACAGCTTTATCTGGGGAGAGGCTCACTTATTCTTGAAGTCCTCCACCAGGCCCTGCATGTTGCCAAGCTCTGCCTCCAGCTTCAGCTTCTCCTGTCCCAGGGCTTCCAGCTGCCGGCGAAGGTTGTTGATATAGCTCTCGAACATGTTGTCCATATTGCTCCTGGACGTCTTCTGCTGCTGCAGCAGGCTCCACTTGGTCTCCAGCATCTTGTTCTGCTGCTCCAGGAAGCGCACCTGCATGGGAAGGACACAGCAAAAAGGCCTGCATCAGGCTAGGGTCAGAGTCTACAGGGGCACAATTGATGTCTTTTCCCCTGTGACCCAGAGAAGAGCACAGTGAGATGCTGACATCAGGAGCCATGTCCCTCCAGCACTTGGACTGGGAAAGGCTAAAGTGTACCCACAGCACACATCGCAGATCAATAAAAAAATAAAAATAAACAGCTCCACTTTCTAAAGGTGTGTTGATTACCTTTTATATAAGACTGAGAAGGGTGTAGATTCCTCACATCAAATACTACCAATCTTCATTTGAAGGGACCTTGAAGAAAGGCCCTGGAGATTTTAGGGAGCTTTCTCCCAGAGTGCTTGCTAAGGCTTCTGTGTCCACACTGCTGCTAACTGGAGCTGTGTGTCTCCCATCAGACGTTCGGGCAGGCACTTTAGGGAGTCCCTTCTCCACACAGTGCCCATTTTTAGCTTAGAAGAGAAGGCAGGTCTGTCTCCTTCCCACCCTGCTGCAGCAACCTTTGAGATCCACTCTGGAGTCTCACCAACCTCTTGCCCAGAGTCCACACTCTCACCTCCTACCACAAACACAGAATTCACATCTTAGAGCATGGTACAGGATAACAGAGTGCTCCAAAGGACAGAAATGCATTTTGTGCAATCAGCCTGAAGCTGTAACCTTTTAAACTGGAGGAACTAGACAGTGCAATCGGATTGCTTTCCCACAACCCATGCTGTAGATCCTTTCTTCCCGTAATTACTAAAAATTAAAATAAACAAATAGCCCTAGTGATTCTAGCATTTCATAATGGATTGCTGAATTCGGGCCAGGGGCTGAGAACCTTCCCCCACCGTAAGCCAAGCGGGCAGAAACTGATTTAGGGTCTGTCCATTTGACAGATGAGGAAGTCAATTTGACAACATGTCCCACTGGGGGAAACTGTGGAGCCCTGTAACCAGAAGTCACACCGATGCCTTCAACAACGTGTCTCCATCAGGAGGCAGTGAGAAGCTAGGGGGCCCTTGGACAGCAGCTAGTAAGCCCTGGTGAAGCTCCTGAGGCCTCCGACTCCACCGGTTCATCTGCCCCGTGTTTTCCCTCCTCCCGTTCCCACATGGCCTCTTAGAAGTCAGTCAGCAGAAAGAGCCAATCGTCCCAGGGCCATGAAGGCCACCTAGTTAGTCACAGGACTGCAAAAGTTGGCCTGGCTCTGAGCTTGCGAAGGAACCAGGCGGGTGGGGCGGAGCCAGAGTAGGAAGAGTAAAAGGGGTACAAGGGCCAAGCAGGCAGATGGGCGTTGGCAGGCCGACGATATCTGGGGCCATAAACTCCGCTTTTAACAGGTCGTGAAACCAGGGCGGAGTGTCCAACGCCCACAGACTTTGAATCCTGTACGGGCTTTCCCGAGGCGGAGCCCCGCGACACCCCCCGCCACGCCGGAGCTCCTCCTGGTGGAAGGGCAGACCCAAAACGCCTGGGTCCTCGGCCCGGGCTCCACAGCGGCCCCGCCCATACTGGGCGAGCAGAGCGGGGGCCAAGCAGTGACTCAGCCTGAGCCCTACACTCTGGCCCTGGGCACCAAAGACCTCCATCTGCATTTGCTGGTTTCCGTCAAGACACCTGCGACCTTCTAGAATCCTACCCAACCTTCATTATTTAACAGGAAAAAACAAAAATACAACAAGACACCAATAGGAAATCTTGGGACAGTGCAAAGGGGGAGGCTTCCCTGCAACCAGAGTTGAGCGACGGTGAAGGCGCCAGGCCCGCCAGTGGATAGGCAGGTTTGAGCGCAGAATCGGGAGTGCATGTGCAAGAGGAAAACTCCTCAGGATTTAGAGTAACAAGAACTTCACACCCTCTCGGGCCCAAATCAAAGTGTATGAAAGAAGCTGGAAGAGAGTGTGGTCAGGACGGGTGGGACACAACAGAAGCTCAAGGAGGGCTAGAGATGTACCCATCCTCTTTGACGGCAGAGGAAAGGGTGCAGAGAGGGTTCTCACCTTGTCAATGAAGGAGGCGAACTTGTTGTTCAGAGATTTAATCTGCTCCTTCTCCTGGGTGCGTACAGCCTGGATGTTGGGGTCCACCTCCAGCTTCAAGGGGCTCAGCAGGCTCTGGTTCACCGTGACTGCTGTGATACCCCCTACACTAGCCCCGCCGAAGCCGCCCAGACCCATGCTTCCCCGGAAGCTGCTGCCGCTGCCCACCCGGGAAAAGCTGGAAGAGCTGATGCGCGCACCGGGTGCACTCGAGTACGAGCGGCTGCTGAAGGCCCGGGGGCCGGAGGTGGACACCTTGTAGGACTTCTGGGTCACCCTGATGGACATGGTGAAGTCTGGAGTGAAGGCAGTGAGCTGAAGAAGGAGGTTCGAGAGCGAGCAGAGCAGCTGCTTCTAGGCCGTGGGACAGCGCCCAGCAAAGGCCCTTTATAAAAAGAGAGCCCAGCCCCAGGGGAGGGAAAAAGACCTCTTACCTGAGTGGCTAGACACTGAGAGGGCAGGGCCTAACCCAGCGTCTGCTACCTCCAGCCAGAACTCAGGTGAGGGCAGTAGAGAGCTGCTCCCACCCGGGATCCCTCTCCAACCCCACCCTAGCAACCCCACCCTAAAAATCCAAGAGAGAGAGAGTAGTTGAGCTCCTGCAAAGCCAGGAAGTAAGCCTGGGGTCTCCCGGCACGGGAATCTAGGCATCTTATCTCCAGGACTACTCTGAAAATTCTGGGTGGAAAGGGTTCCCTGGCATTTGGGGGTCTTAAAAAAAAAAAGTCTTATGTCAACCAGGCTGCTTGAACTCACTGTGTCACCAAAGCTGGTATCTACCTTTACCACCCCAGCACTGATGTTCTGGGTTCGAGAGTGTACCCTACCCATCTGACTAGTCTCTTCAAATACCTCAAAGAAACCCTCCTTTAGGTGGGGCTGGCCAGCAGGACCCTTCCATTCCAAGGCTCCTTCCTATTTTCTTTGTCTGTCCAGGTTGCAGCCACCACCACCCTGCCCCATACCTGCATCTTACCCATCCTACAAGCCATAGGCGCCAAAAGGGGCTAAGCAGATATTGGCAGAATGAGTGAATGAACACATGGTTCTAGCTGTCTTCTCTCTGAGTGCAAGATAAAGAGAAATCAAAGATAGCTCTTTTTTTGGACACAGTCCAATATTCTCCCTTCCTACCAAGATCCCAGAATTCCCCGGGGCCAGAGGGAGCTTTGTAGGCCTCAAAGAATGAAGAACAGAGGCCAAGGCAGAAAAGGGGACCCCAGAGAACAGGAGAGGCATAGGGGTCTTTGTTGCTGTTGCTCCTTTGGGGACACCTTCCCAAAGCTCTCAGTACAGTGAATCATGGGAAGTGGGATCAAGTGGTACGAGGAATGGAACGGAGCTGCTGGTGAGTCATTCTCCAGCCACCTGGACCCTGGTCCTCTTCCCCAGCCCCCAACTGGCCAGACGCGATGAGGAAAGCATCTTTCCCTGCACCTGTCTCTCTGAACTCATTATCCCAGAGTGAGTCAGGAGAGCAAGTTGGGGCACAGAATGCACCTGTAGGAGGTTGGAGAAAGGGGAGCTAAGCAAGGCCCTCCAGGCCTGGGTGGGGCAGGCAGTGGCAGGCTGTGGGTGGAAGGCAAGAGGTATGGGTCCCCAAGGCAAAGATTCCACCTGCAATTAAATTACCTGATGGGCCGGGCTCTCTGGAAGGTACTGCAGGGTGTGTGTGGGGACTGGGTGGGTCTTAACTAGGGAAGCCAAAAGATGACAGATGTCCAAATTCCCTGGGGCACAGGACACAAGGCAGGACTCCCTCCTCCCCCCCCCCAAAAAAAAAAAAAACTCTCTAGGAGAACAGTCTATGGATTGCTCCCGTTCTCCAGGAGAAAAACCAAGACCCCAGGAGAATAGGCACATATAGGCCCCTACCAAAAGGGACAGAGACTCACACAAACAAGTTCCTTTCACAGCACAGCACACCTACACACACACACACACACACACACACACACACACACACCTCAGATCACTTCCAGAAAGGCCAATCTAGAATCTCAAAGGGCACATGTCCCTTCCTCGCAAGCCTTTGGCCTCTAGCCCAACCCTCGGTCGGTCCCCAGTTCTATGTTTCCAGCATGCTAAAAAGAGGGAAATCCAGATAGAGCCTATTCACACCTCTCACAGCCCCTGAAACAACACACTCCGTTTTAAAGTGGAAACCGATTTGGGTGTGTGTTCACCACCCCCTCTCCAACACGGGCCCACACCCAGCAAGACTGGAGACATTTTTCAACAAACCAAAGGGAGGGTGGTGCCAAGCCAGTGAGAGAAACCGGAAGGAGAAAAGGAGGGGCTGGTCAGACAGGTATGGCAGCCCTGAGGAGGGACAGCCAGCTCTCCCTTTCTTCCCTTCCCCCATACTGTTTTTGGAGGGACCAGAAGAGAAAATGCTCTAAAGGAACTGATTTAGACAACCCGAAGCTTAAAAGCCAGCCGCCCAGTACCAGTCCTGAAATCTCAGCTCCCTCCACCCTAGGAGTGTCTCTTAAGGTGAGGACAAAGGAACAAGGTCCCAGAGCTGTGCCCCTCACTCCTGGGCTGGAGCATTTGCATATCACTTGTCAACTTCCTGTTATTTTGAGACCCCAATCAACCCCTCCCAACATGGCCCCTGCTCATTAAGAGAGGCCAGAGCTGCTCTCTCCGATGGTTTCTGCCTACGACTCCCCCCAGGATAGAGGCAGAAGGGAAAGTCCCTAGGGACTAGGGCCAAGTGGTCAGGGGAGAAAGAACCAGCCCGGGGCAGCCACAGCACAGCTCCTTGTAAGGCAGTCTCTGGCCACTGTGGTCACAGCAACCTGTTCAACAAAAGGGACACACACATTTGTGATGAGGTAAGTGTGCCCTGAGCAGACAGCTCTTTCCTACTCTGTCTTTTTGGAGAGCTAAGGGAGAAAGGAGGAAGCATTCTCCCCCTGTTAAGACCCAGCTCTCCCCTGCCTCTGCACACATACACACAAATAAATTAATGTAATTTTAAAAATACAATTTTTGAAATGAGAGAAAAAGTTTAGTCACTAAAAATGTAGCTCGATTGCTTGCCTAGCATACCATGAAACCCTGGGTTTGGTGCCAGCACCACATAAATAGGGTGTGGTGGTCCACACCTATAATTCCAGGACTTGGGAGGTGAAGGCAGGTAGAGCAGAAGTTCAGGGTCACCCTCAGCTACATTTTGAGTTTAAGGCAAGCCTGAGCTACAAGAGACCCTGTCTCAGAGGGGGAAGAGAGAGGGGGACACAGAAGCACAAATGAGCCCCACGTAAGGAGCTCTTAAGAGTGTAGACCTGACCTGGGGCTAGAAACAGGAGGAAAAGTAAAAGTTGTCCCTGCATGAGGGTGATGTCCCAAAGGCGCCCAAATCAATTTGGAGCAATTTTAAATATTGATAGGCAGCAGCACACAATTGGGGGGGGCGTTGTACACTGAGGCAGCTGAAGTCACAGATGGTGTAGACAGTCATCTGCAAGCCACAGAATGAGCAATAAAGTTGATTGCTGGCTCTGTGCTGGGTGCCTCAAGGTGAAATTGTTCATTGCCTATGCCCAACAAATAGAGAAGTATATGTGTTCCCTTACTGAGCTACAGCCCCAATGTCTCTTCAGTCTTTTGTATTTTGAGACAGTCTCACTAAGTTTATATTATGGCTCTGATGATAAAACCTCAGGGTGGAAATGGGCTGAATACCCAAAACAGAAGCAAGCAAGCTCAGGAAGTGTCTGTGCTAGGACACCCACAATGACACTTACATGGCACCAAAAGATACCTTATAAGTATTATAAATGCCTTATAATAGCCAAGCAGTGGTGGTGCACGCCTTTAATCCCAGCACTGTGGAGGCAGAGGCAGGCAGATCTCTAAGTTCAAAGCCATCCTGGTCTACAGAGCGAGTTCAGGACAGCTGTGGCTACACAGGGAAACCCTGTCTCGAATATATATATATATATATATATATATATATATATATATATATATAATAAATATTGTAAATAGCACTTACTTTTCATAAGAATGCTATAAAATAGGTAGAGAGAACTGACTCCCACACAAGTTATCCTCTGTCCTTCACAGGCGTAGCATGACATATGCCTGTGTCCACACAGGCACTCTCACTCAAGCAAGCACGTTCACATGTGCACACACACATACACACACAAATAAGTAAATTTGAAGAAACATACCCAAAATCATACAGCTGTGTGGCTCTGTCTCTCTGCTCAGAGCTATGACATGGTGGCCTCCGTAGAGTGATGAGGAACAAGGTAAGTTGTACAAGAATTTAACTGCCTGAGATGGGCACCCAGAAGGGCAGGGTCTCAGAAGAGACTGACAGCCAGCCATTATTGGTGGGAAGAACAGTGGCATTGGCCCAATGAAGCTGGAGGACTTCATTGTGTGAGGTGGCCCAAGCATCCTAGTTCACACCACTGCTGCTTGAAGCCCACCTGCTCTACCGTGAAAACTTCCAAGTTTCCATTTGGCCCTCTCCTCCTTTCCCCAGTGCCTTGGAACATCCTCGGGCCCTCCTTTAGAGGGAGTCTTTTGTAGCTGGGAAAATGTCTTCCAATCATCCCCTTAAATGTCTGTGATTTGTGGGGCTGGCTAAGAGTCTCTAAATGCCCATACTTGCCAGGGCACCCCAACAGGACAAAGGAAGCTAACAAATCAGATGCAAATACTTCTGGCCCTGGATGTTCTGGGTTACACAAGAAATAGACACTTGGGGCCAGGGTGGTTCAGTTGGAAGAGTGCCTGCTGCCCAGCACACACAGACGTCCCACTCAGGTACCACATAAATTTAGCATGGTTGTGCACACCTGTAATCTTATCTCTCAGAGGTACAGACAAGAGGATCAGAAGTTCATGGTCATCTTCAGCAGCAACATGGCAAGTTCAGGCTCGGCCTGGACTATATGGTAAGGTTTGAGCCAATGGCCTGCCCCCAGATAAAGAGAAGGGTCCTCTTCTGCTTTCCAGGGGCCCAGGATCAGTGGCACTCCCATAAGTCCCCAAACCCAGAGTCCTGAAAAGACAATGTCAGGGTGGCCTTTGGGAGGTGTCCTAGCCTTGGTGTCTCAACCCACTGTAGCTGAGGCCATCACCAACCCTCCCCACAGTGGTGTAATATGTGAAATGGCCATTTGTGAATGGCAGAACAGAGAGCAAAAGGGTTTTCATACCAGGGGGTGGAAAGAACAGAGCCAAGACCAGAGGTAAGAAGACAGGGGGCTTTGAATGGCCAATGTATATGTGGTCAGAGCACACTCTGCACAGCCATGCCATCAGACACCCTAGCCAGGAGGCTGGCTTGGAGAGAGCTCTCTGGTGTGTGTAGTGAGGCATAGAAGGAGGAACAAGAAGGATTAGAAAGAAACACCCACAGCCAGGGCTACCTTGGAAACAAGGCTGGGGATCAAGGGCCCAGATCAGAGCTCGAGGCCACAAAAACCCATATATTGCTGGAGCCTAAGTAAATCACCAGCCATAAAAGCAACAGCAGCCTTGGAGAGGAAAGGCTGAGGGAGTCTCCTCTAAAGGGAGTGCCCCAAGGCCAGACCTGCCCACCAGTCCACCTACTTGAGTAAAGGGTAGAAATGCTCTGACCTGGGTAATCTTACTGTGCCCCAATAGGTGCCACCTGCCTGTTTCCTCCTATGATATTCATGGGTGTGTCTGAACTACCTCAATAGTTCCAGCTTCTCCGACATCAACAAAAGTTTTATGAGTCTGTATAGCATTTGGATATCTAAGGAATTTGGCATGGGTTGTTGGAAAACAATGAGGATATTTAGTTGGGTAGACCTGATGTTAATAGACAGGCTGATTTCTTTAATTATTGGTAGCATTCAATTGTGTGTGACAGAGGGACTGTGTGGTCAAACTGGGGTTGCACAGCATGTAAGTGAGCAGCTGAAGATATGTGTGAAGGTCAGGGGAAACCGTGTGGAGTCTCTTCTCTCTTCCACCATTATGTGGGTTCTGGATCAAACTGAGGTCACCAGGCTTGTGCACCAAATGGCTTTTCTGTCTGAGCCATCCTGCTGGCCAGGCAGGGGGCTTCAAGCAAGTACCTTTGGAAGTAAGTATATATAAGAATGCAAAGCTGGGCAGGACCTCAAGTTCTCTCCCAGAAAAGCAACTCACATACCACACAACGTCAAGTGTGTCTCAGAGTCCCTCTATCCCCTCGTATGCACACACACACACACACACACACACACACACACACACAAGAGAGAGAGTTCTGTCCTCTCCCATATATGGGGCCCATACATATATTTCAAGGAGCACAGCCACCTGACATCCCATCATGCATATGAGCATGAACACGTTCTGACCTTTCCTCTCACCTGCCACTCATTGCCTCAGACTCACAAATATAGTCTTCCTATACTATCACATGTGCATACATGCACAGCAGCATGTAAGGCATATATCCAACACATGACACAGGCTCTTGATAGCACATGACTGATACCCAGTGGACCCAGCTTCAACATATAAAGTCATTTATTTGTTCTCACGACTATGAAAGGATGCATTTGGCTTGTACTCTAGCCAAAGGGGCTCAAATGGCTATTTTCTTCTCTTTTTATGTCCTTCTCAGCAGGCCATCTCCAAACTGTGATGAAGATGGATATCACCAAAGGAGTGCTTATTTCCAGATGCTTCCAGCTGAAGTTCCAAGGGTGACTCTTCTAGGGCTGGCAGATCACACACCTATCTCTGAACCAAGCCTTTAGTCAGGAGAATAATGAAAAATAAACACTGTCTTTTGAGCTAGATAGATCCCATGCTGAGCCCCTGGGAATTCGTGGGAGAGGGTCAGGCCCACCCAAACTAATGGAAGGAGAGGAAAGAGATGATTCACCAAAAAAAGACAGGGAAGATGCCAGGCAGGCAGAGACAACAGATGTTCATCACAGGCACCAACCCCAATGTACACAAATAAAGATGTGGAAGCCCAGAGATCATGAAGATATAGGCATACACAGTAAGCCAGCCTCTGGTGCCTTGCCAACAAAATATTGGTTTCAGATAAATAAAAGATTAAGACAAGTGCCTTAGAACGTTGGGGGTAGGGGACCTTTGAGCAAGCTAAATTTATGAAAACAAACAAACAAACACAAAACCAAGGGTGAAGTAGTTGGTTGGTTGAGTCAGACTCTGTAACACAGGCTGGTTTGAAACTTGCTGTGTAGTCCATGCTGGCTTTGAACACAATAGCTATCCCCCAGTTTCAGCTTCCTTTCCCAGGTGCTGTGAATGCAGCCATGCATTACCACACCCAGCTGAGAAAAGTAAGGTGTAAAGGCTGGAAGTAAAGCTTGGTGGTAAAGTACTTGTTCGTTATGAAGGCCCAGGCTCCATTCCCAGCGTCATAAAAACAAAAATAGGAGCACATGGTGGTGCACACCTTTAATCCCAGCTCTCAGGAGGCAGAGGCAGGTGGATCTCTGTAAATTTAAGGCCAGCCTGGTCTACAGCGTGAGTTCCAAGACAGCCAGAGCTACACAGAGAGATGCTACTTAAAAAAACAAACAAACTAGCAAAAAACCAGAAACTCAGAAGTAAGGTGGATGGAATGTAAAACACCACTGGGCAAGCACAAAATTCCTAGGGAAGAGAGGAACAGCTGGATGGTGTGTTAAACACCAGAATATAGTTAGTAGCTCACAAAGCCAACGATGGTGACCTGTTTTCTCCCCTGCTGATCATGCCACACTGAAAAACAGTGGCACTTCTTTGCGGGGAGAGTGCTGGGCATCGTTCTCAGGACTTAGGGTATTCTGAACCTCTGCTCTGCCACAGAGATATGTCCCTAGCCCCTCAGCTCTCACCTAATGTTTACAACCAGCCTAAAGAAGTAAGGAAGTGAAAGGGGGCATCTAGGATACATTGTGCACCTAAGCTCTCATAGCTGAGACTGGCGGATGACCTGTCAGACTTAGAGGAGTGTCCCTGCCTTTTCTCAAAAGTTCTGCTGTAATTAGGACCAAGACCCCGAGAACAGATGCCATCTGAAGAATTTCTTGTGTGAAGTTGAATAGGTGACTTAACCTCTCTGTGACTCCTTTTCAACAACCAGAAACTCCATGGCATATCCTTCAGAGAGCAGTTAAGAACAATGGGTCCAGGCACAATAGTAGGTTTCAATTCACAATTCATGTCAGCTTAACTGTTACAGCCTCTGCATGGAACAGCTCCTTTGGCGTAGATCAGGGTCTGCTCCCGCAGCACCTACTAGACAACAAAAGATGAAGAAGAGCATTTGCTGGAGGAGGAGGGAGAGTACCTAAAAGAAGGTGGCAATTGGGATGATAAGAAGGACTTGATAGGGCTGTAACAAAGAGATAAGAGGCAAAAATCTGTCTCCATGCAAAACTGGTGCTTGCAAATGCAGTTCCTAGGGAACAAGCCACGCAAACTGCCTGCTGACCCTTGTCCCTGCCAGTGGTGAAGGTAGCTCTGAAGGTGGGCAGGAGAGTGACAATGGTAGTTTTCATTTATTTGGCTCCTCCTAAGTTTCACCATGTTGTATTTCTTACATACATTACTTATAAGCCTAAAATAACCAGGAGGAAGGTAGCATTCCCATTTGCAAATTACAGCAGTAGCATTCAGCCAGCCAGTGGTGGTACATGCCTTTAATCCCACCACTCAAGAGGCATAGACAGGAAAATTCTGGATCACTGTAAGCTTGAGGCCAAAGCTGTTTCCAGGACAGGCTACAAAGTGACAGAGACCCTGTCTTGGAAAAAAAAAAAAAAAAAAAAAAAAACAAAACTAATTAAATCTGTAAAGTTCAAAATTCTTTCTGCCAAAGTAATGCAGTCAGAGCCTGGGCCACACCCAGGTTACCAGGGTACTTCCAAAGGCTGTGTGTGCTTTCTTCAGGGCTTCCTTTCCAGAAATGTGTCCAGTTGTGCACATTAAAAGAAGCAATAGTTGGGGCTGGAGAGGGCTCAGAGGTTAAAAGTTCTGGCTGCTTATCCAGAGGACCTGGGTTAAATTCCCAGTACCCACATGGTAGCTCACAACTGTCTGTGACTCCAAGGTCTCACACCTTCACACATTTATGCAGGGCATATATATGCACCAATGCAGGTAAAATAAATAAATTTAAAAAGAATAATAATAAAAAAAACATGCTGGGTGGTGGTGCCTCACACCTTTAATTCCAGCACTCCAGAGGCAGAGGCAGGCAGATCTCAGTGCGTTCGAGACCAGCCTGTTTGGAGCTAGTTCCTGGACAGGCTCCAAAGCCACAGAGAAACCCTATCTCGAAAAACAAAAAAACATAACAAAACAAACAAACAAACAAAAAAGCAGTAGTCACCAGGCAATGGTGGCACATGCCTTTCTTTCCCAGGCAGAGGCAAGGAGGTTTCTGTGAGTTCGAGGCCGGGCTGGTCTACAGAGTGAGTTCCAGGACAGCCAGGAATACACAGAGAAACCCTGTCTCAAGAAGAAAAATGAAGAAGAAGCAATAGTAGGGCTGGCAAGGTGACTCAGTTAAAGATGCTGCCAAGCCTGATGGCGTATCAGCAGGCCCCACATGGTAAAAAAGGAGAACTAATTCCGCAAGTCCCATGGTACATGTGCCATCTTATGTACACACATACACACATAGAAATCAGTGTAATTAGAAAGAAATACAGCACTGGTGGGGAGCGGGGGATGAATACTGCTCAATAATGTAAAAGAAACGCTCTCAAAGCCACACAGAGCCCATCGAGTCAGGCAACCACTGTCTGCTGAACCTCTAGAATCTTCTTCTGCCCACTGAGGGATTCCAACAGGTTTGAGGGACCTCTGCCCAGTTCTGTGGAATGCTACATTCAACAGAAACCATGACTGTCTTGCAAACTGCATACCTATAGCATTAGAAAACACCTCACTTAACTCCAGAACATGCTGGGTAAGTGGATCCAAAGGCTGACTTGGCCTTCTCCATCATAAGATAAAACAAGACAGACAGGGCTGGGAATACAGCCTATTGGTTGAATACTTCCTTAGCCTGAAGGTGGTTTCATTGCTGCCTGGGGGGGATGGAGGGAAGAGAGGAGGAAGGGACAGAGAAAGAATGAGAGGGGCTTAGCTAAAGAAAGGCCTGACCTACTACCTACTGCCTTTTAACCCACCTGTCTTCCAGATTCCCTGGTCTCTAAGAGCTGAGATAACTCTAAATCCACACACAGTGACCCATTCATAGATCTCAAAGAAAAAAATCTGTTGACTTAGACAGTGAGATTGGACTGGGTTAGGGCCAGCCTGAGCCAGTTTGGCCTCTGGGATTTGTTAGGCATGCTCCCATGGCAACACAAGTCACCCTGCAGTTTCTGCATTCCTGACAGAACTTTGACATCCGTTCCCCATCACCCACCCTCTCTCTTCCTCCTAGCCTCTCCTGGTTTCCCAGGTGACATCCAAGGACACTATGAGTTGCTAGTGACATAAAAGCAGCTTGAGGAACCCAAAAAGCAGAGGGAAAGCCCCCAGCAGGAGAGGGGAGGGACTCTTAACTCCCAGACCAGACAGGTGCTCCCCTCACAGAAGCCTCCAGCTGTACCTCCCCAGTTTTGTAGTCATCCTCCTAGACCTGTGGACCCGTGGCACCAGTGCCTTCCACATCCAGTCGCTCACTGTTCCCCATGGCCTGACCCTGTCCCTCTTGACTGACAGCTCCTCATGAAAACACTCCACCCTGCAGTTCTGGGGCCCAGAGACCCTACTCCCACTCTCCCACCCGCCCTCCCCTAGTCGTCCCTCCCCCCACATTCCTCTAGCTTGACCCTGCCCACAGCCTTCTCCAGGAAGCATTCAGCATGGGCTCCCTCTGGCCCTCCAGCCAGCAGCCTCCACTGTGTAGCTTTGGCTCTCACAGGCCATCACAGGCCTTGTCGTGGGTCCAGGCACCTCACAGCCTAGGGTTCCCTTAAGGTATTAATCCATAGAAAATGAGAAGTAAGCAGAAGGACCACTTTGGAGCTGAGCTAAGCTATCTGAGCGTGGTGGTTGAAACATGGGAGCTGGAGAAGGAACACCAGATCTGGGCCCTGTTTCCTCTTCCCCAAGGCACTGTCTGCACCGTAGCTGCTTATAACCCATTAAACCCTCTCAGCTAAAACCAGAAGAACTGTACAAACAGCCTGCTTTTCACAGATGAGGCTGCAGAACAGTAGAAACTGGGGATATTCCCCAGGGCCACAGAGCACACTGTGCCTGGGCAGAAGCAAAGGTCTTTGGCTCCAACACCTGGGTCAGGTCCTCTCTTCTCTCTGACCAGGCAGGATTACAAATTCTCCTGCAAGCACCCAGGCTCCAGGCTCTGCTCTGATGAAGGAAATGGTTTCCAGAATCTGGTGAGGTGGCAATAGAGCCTTAGCAGAGGAGAACCAGGCACCCACACTTCACTCTCCCTTCTGACCCCCGCCCCCACAGCTTCTGAAAATTCCCCCATTGCACATTCCAAAGAACACTGGGATCTGTGGTTAAAATCCACTTGTTTTAGGGGTTATGACTCAAATTAAACAAAATTCCAGGCAGGAAGATGACTCAGCAGAAATAGATGCAGTCACCAAGCCTGAAGGCTGAGTTTGATCCTGGGACCTACAGAGTGGAAGAAAAAGCTGTCCCCCAGTTGTCCTCAGACCTCTACAAGCACACTATGATGTTGGTGTGGATACACACGATTAGTTAAAATAGAATGCCAGGAGTTGTAAGTAGTACATGCTTTTAATCCCAGCAATAGGGAGGCAAGGCTAACCTGGTCTATAGAGAGTGCTAGTCAGAGCAACATAGTGAGACCCAGTCTCAAAAGAAAAAGTATTTTGTTTTGTTTTTTCTTAATTTTAAACACAATTCTGAGTTCAAGGCCAGTCTGGTAACACAGCAAGATCCAGGACAGCCAGGACTATATTAGTGAGCCTCTGTTTAAAATAAATAAATCACTGATAATAATAATAATAAATTATATTTTTCTCTGTCCCCCACCCCTCTTCTTCACTCCCCTCAGCTAAAAACGTCCGGGCTCAGCTGCGCTCTATAGACTGCCTCAGTTTACTTTCTCAGTGCACTGGCGTCCTGTGACCTCAGCAGAATCCTTTCTCTACTAAGCACCAAAAAAGAGCAAAAGGCTAGAATCAAGAAAGGCCTTCCTCTGTAAGCTCTGTTGGAACTGAGAGGAATGATCTGGAAGGGAAGGGAATCTTGTCAGGGTCAGGCCTGCCCAGAAGCCAAACACATGGTGGGTAGGAAGGACAAGCCTCCACAGACAGGGCCTGCGGATGGAGAGAGATGACCTCCAGAGACTGAAACTCCACGGGTAAACAGAACTGTCAGACATCTGAATTCCTGGGGAAGCCTGAGTAAGCCATCCCCCTGTCCAGGCCATGGAATGCTGCTGGGTGGCCTGCATGCAGGGCTTTGCCCAAGCCGGAGCTGTACACAACCATAAACCTTATCTCCCAGGCGCTCCTGAGGTTCCCGGAGCTCAGGCTGAGTCAGACCCCAAGGCTGGGCCTGAGGCACACCTGACTCACACCGGATGTGTGGTCATTCTGAAATGAAATGGGAGCAGAGGGGACCCGCCTCTCTGCACAGCAGGGTGAAGAGGTGGGCCAGATGATCGATTCCTAAGAAGGTTATGGTCCAACTCTTACCAGCCAGCCCTAAATCAAAAATTCCTCTCCCAGGAAAGCTAGGCACAAACTGTCCCTCAGTTTGTTCTAAGATGTAGAGTTAACACCCAGTTGTTAAGGGGACTCAGTGGTTTCTCTTTCTATAAGTTTCAAAACCTAAGATCCATCTAAAGAAATGGGAACAAGGTTAAGAAACAAAGGGACAGCCTACTGCCAGGGCTGTGCCCCCTGCCTGGCCTCCACCCTCAGCAGACTTAGGAGGGGAGGAGGGAGAAAAAAGAGGCTCTGTTCTCTGGTTCCTGGTGTCCCTGAGAAATTCCCCAGTCCCCTGCCAAGCTCCTCTCCCTCCTCTCAGGCTAGTGAGGCCAGTCTGGGAGAGTGGTTAATCGGCCCCTCTGCAGGTGGTATCAATGACCTCACTGTCCTCTCTGGAGCCACACTTTCCCTTGCCAGGTAAGGAAATGTTGCTGTCTGCTCCTCCCCCACTTGCTCCTACTTGTGCCCTGCCAGCCCTCAAGCAGACCAATCTTCTACAAACACTGCTTTTGATCCTGTTACTCCCCAGCCCTGAGCTTCCCATCACCTTCTGAATAAAGGTCACATCTCTCATCTGTTGGCTGAGGCTGAGTCTTGCCTACCTGGCACTGGCTGCCACTCTGAGCCCGCCTCCCAGGGCTATGTCCTCCCTCGTGTAGTGCCTCCCAGCCATCTGCACCTGCCGCTGAAGCCTGACCCTCCCTGTCAGCTCCACACACACCCCATTCACTCAGCAAACATTTGCTGAATGAACACTGTATGACAGCCCCTGCTCCCAGCAGCCAGAGGGAAGCCACCCCTAGACCCTCCTGTCACGCCCTAGACTGGTTGCACTTGCTGTGGGCATAGCTGAGCTCTGCACCCTGCCTGTAAGCCTGGTCCATGTGTGGACTGTGCACTAAGGGACAGTCTTTTTTATTTGTCCCATCAGGTCCTCACAGTGACCTTGAGTATCACTATCCTTATTGATGTGTGAGGAACCCAGGACTTTGAGAAGCAATTCGTCCTGTGAATAGTGGCTAGGGCTCAAGCAGGGTTTTGGGTTGTGTCCAGGGCTCTCACAAACCATAGCACTTTCCTCAAAACACTGCCATGTTCCCTTCAGTAGAGTGAGTGTGTGAACCAATTCTAGCCAGACAGGTCCTGATCTCTGCTTTCCTCCCCACCTTCTCGTCCTTACTCTGGATCCAAGAATGTGGAGGATTGGGAAGAAATGCCCGTTCTTCCTGGATCCCAGGGATAGCAGTGTAAAAGCCTTCACCCCCGCCCACCACCTGTTCTGATAGCCCCCCAAGTGAGTCCCAGCTCTTGTCTCTAGCAGGATACAGATTGGGTGAGGGGGGCAGCAGGCAGGACAGGAAGAACAAAAAAAAAAAAAAAAAAAAAGGTAAGGGGCCAAAATGCAATGACTCACCCTCCTTGGCCTCCCCTGGAGGTTTGGAGGCTGGACACTTGAAATTCCAGCCTATCCCTGGGAGACACTTAGGTGTCAATTACCTGGACAGCCTGAGGACGACTCTGTTTACTCCAAACTAAGAGGCTGCCATGGCAACCTAGGGCCAGTGCCTTTAGGGCTGAGAGCAAAGGTCCTGGACAAAAGGGGTGGAGCCATATGTACCCAGCCCTAAGACTCTGCTGCCAGGCTGCCACCTGAGTGCCATTGCAGCCTCCTCTAACCCAGCACCCCCTTGTGGCCAAGTAAGAGGCAGCCTGGAACTGAGGAGGGGCCACCCATCCTACAGAAACAGGTTCCTACCCCTTCTCAACCCTTTAAGACCAGAGACAGACAGACAGACACTAAGGTAGGAGATGGTCCCTACCTCTGTGCCAGAGAAAAGAAGGAATGAGGAACTGAGCCAACTGCAGAGAAGTTAAAGTAGTGGATAGCAAGGAGGGAAAGACAGCAAAGACTTCAAAGCTAAAGAGATGGCTTCTTGGCTGGGAGGAGAGACCAGAACGCCTCCTGAGGTGACCAGAACGCCTCCTGAGGTGGCAACACCGTCACTCCTTCCTGTCAGTCACTGAATCATGAACTCTTGCCCAGCTGGGTTGCCATGGCTGCCACCATCTTTTCTTTTTTTTTAAGATTTTATTTTTTATCTTATCTTATGTATGTGAGTGTTTGACTTGCCTATATGTATGTGTAACAAGTGGGTGCCTGGTTCAGAAGAGGGTATCAGATCTCTTAGAACTAGACTTGATGGTTTTGAGCCACAATGAGGGTACCAAGAACTGAACCTGGGTCCTCTGGAATGACAGTCAGTGTTCTTAGCTATTGAGCCATCTCTACATCCCCAGCCATCATTCTTAATAATACACTTTGGCAAGTCATGTGCCTTTTGAAACTCTGACATGTACCGCTAATAGCTATTAACTCAGTAACACGTGTACACACACACACACACACACACACACACACACACACAGAGGCTAACAGCTAGTAATTCAGGAATCCTGCCCCCCATACACACAGAGGCTAACAGCTAGTGACTCAGGAATACACACACACACACACACACACACACACACACACACACACACACACACCAGGCTATTAGGACCTGATTCCTTCTCATTCCCTTTGGGTAATTCGTGTGTGGCAAACATCTCTGAAATCCCCATGGGAGCTGCACAGAAGCATCTCGGTTGTCCTCTGGATACCTCACCTCAAATCTGTGGGTGCTGAGCAGGGTGGCTTTGTCTACTTGACACAAACCCAAATATATCTTGGAAGAGAAAATCTTAATTGAGAAAATGTCTCCATAAGACTGCCCTCTAGGCAAGTCTGTGGGACATCTTCATGACTAATAATTGCTGTGGCAGGACCCTTACCCACTATAGGCAATGTCATCCCAGGGTAGGTGGCCCTAGATGATACAAGAGAGAAGGCTGAGCGAGCCATAAGCAACAAGCCAGTAAGGACCAATCCTTCGTGGCCTTTGCTTCAGCTCCTGCCTCCAGGTTTCTGCTCTGAGTTCCTGCTCTGACTTCCTTCGATGATGAACTGGGATGTGAAAGTGTTAAGATAAAATAAATCCTTTCCTCCCCAAGTTGCACACGCTCAAGGCATCTTATCAGAGCAACAGAAACCTTAACTAAACTGGCTCCAAACTGAAATCACTATGTAACTCGGCTGTCTAAGCCTTACTGCCTCCTGTCTACCTGGTAGACAGCATCACCTGCCTCCAAAGCCAGAAGCCTGAAACTGCCTGAAGTTCAGACACGAGAACATGCTTCACTGGACTAGTTGAGATCAAGCAGTGTGACCCCTGAAGAGTGCTGTGTGTGCCTGGTACGCCTTACAGGTCCAACATGTGCTACTGTCGTTTTAAGAGGTATATATTGTTTTGTTGGTGGTGGAAGTGGAGGCAGGAAGATAAGAAGTTCAAGGTTACCCTCAGCTACACAGCAAATTCAAAGCCAGCCTGGGATCCATAACACCTTGTCTCAAAAACCAAAGCAACAACAAAAATAAAGAACACCTCATTGAAAAACGATGTTAAGAGTCGATAAGGAATGGGCTGGCAAGATGGCTCCATGAGTACTGGTGCTTGCCCTCAAGCCTGGTGACCTGAGTTTGATCCCTGATGATCCACAGATGGAAGGAAATAACTGAGTCTTGAAAGCTGTTCTCTGACCTCCTTAGGTTCTCTACAGAACGTGCCCATTACACACAGACAGACACTTAGCTAAGTAACTGATAATAATATAAATTTGAAGAAAGCAGTCAGGCATAGGGAGGCACAGACAGGGAACTCTGTGAGTTCCAGAATATCCCAGTCTACATAGTAGGTTCCAGTACAGCTAGGGCTACATAGTGAAAACCTGTCTTGAAAAACAGACAAACAACAAACAATAAAAAGACACTACTGAGTGGAAGAAAAAACATTGTAAATTGTATATCATGGAAAATTTGAATATATATGTACATGTTAATATATACACATATAACATATATATCTAACACTTATATATATTTAAAGTCTAAAAAAATCATAATTTTTTTTTGTTGCTTTGTCTTGTTTTTTTGTTTTTCAAGACAGGTTTCTCTGTATTGCTTTAGAGCCTATCCTGGAACTTGCTCTGTAGACCAGGCTGGCCTCAAACTCACAGAGATCTGCCTGCCTCTGCTTCCCGAGTGCTGGGACTAAAGGCTTGTGCCACCAATGCCCTGCCAAATTTCATAATTCTTAAGCCCATAATTTCTTTTTCTTTTGTTTTTTTTTTCTTTTTTCTTTTTCTCTCTTTTTTTTCTTTCTTTTCTTTTTCTTTTTTCCTTTTTTTTTTGTTTTTTTGTTTTTTTGTTATTTTGTTTTTTTGTTTTGTTTTATTTTTGTTTTTCAAGACAGGATATTTCTCTGTGTAACAGTCCTAGCTGTCCTGAAACTTGCTTTGTAGACCAGGCTGACCTTGAACTCATAGAAATCCGCCTATCTCTACCTCCCAAGTACTAAAATTAAAGACGTGCACCACCACTGCCTGACTGACTCCCATAATTTTCTATGATAAACTTAAGATTTGAGTGGTGAGATCAAGGAAGAAATATTTGCTGGGCATTGTGGTTCAAGTACATAATTCTAGCACTTGAGAGGCTGAGGCAGGAGAATTTCCTCAAATCTTAGGCGAGCTGTGCTGTACAGTGCCAATTGTTACTACGCACTGTATTTTATAAATAAATGAAATTTTAAAGGAAGAAGAGATGTAAATCACAAGCTAGGAAATGAGAAACACTTAAGCCAAACCTGATGGTATACATACCTGTAACCTGAAACAGCCTGAGCTACACAGCAATGTCCCTTCTATGATTTTCAGTCATCCTATTCAGCCCCCAGAGTGATAACCACACACACATATGCAGGCATGCGCGCGCACACACACACATGCACACACATTTCAACTTTCTATAGGAACACTACTTTTTTGCTATTGTTTTGACTTGGGTTTTTATTTTTTTTAATGATGTATGCATTTATATTTTTATGTCCATTGGTGTTTTGACTGCATGCATATCTGTGTAAAGGTGCCAGCTCCCCTAGAATTAGAGTGATAGACAATTGTGAGCCATCACATGGGTGCTGGGGATTGAACCTGGGTCTTCCAGAAGAGCAGCCAGTGCTTTTAATTACTGAGCCATCTCTCCAGCCCCTAGACTTGGGTTCTTTTTGAAAGAGTCTCATGTAGTCTAGGGTAGTCTCAAACTTGCTATGCAGCTGAGGCTGGCCCTGAACTCATGATCTTCCTAGTTGTTTAAGTCAGAGTCTCTGTGGCCTTGAACTCACAGAGCTATTTTGTGACAAGTAGTTTTTTTTTTTTTTTTTTTTGTTAGCCTGGTCTCAGAGCTGCATCAGCCCAAATAACACACAGGAGACACTGTATTAGATATAAAGCTGTTGGCCTGTCACTAGCGTTTCCTATTGGCTAGCTCTGTCTTAAATATTAACCCATTTCTATTAATCTAAGTGTTTCCACGTGGTCTTCTCCGTGTGTTATTTGGGGCTGATGCAACCATGGGACCAGGCTGTCTCCTAGGCCTGAGCATTGAGATTAGGGACAAGCACCACTGCACCTGGCACCTTCCCTTGGTTTTTAACACAGCCGATGTCAGTTGTCATGTCAACCACAGACATCTGGCTCTCACTCCTTACCCAGCTTTCCACTGAGACTTCTAGTTGCCATTTTGTTGTTGTTGTTTTGTTTGGTGTTGGTTTTGGTTTTTCAAGACAGGGTTTTTCTGTGAAACAGTCCTGGCTGTCCAGGAACTCACTCTGTAGACCAGGCTGGCCTAGAACTCACAAAGATCCTCCTGCCTCTGTCTCCTGAGGGCTGGGATTAAAGGCTTGTACTACCACCATCTGGCTCTCTAGTTGCCTTTCATTTACCTCCCTCATGCTTCCCATTAGAGGAGAGGCAGAGGCATGGAAGGTTACCTATGAGCCCCAGTTGTGCCACCTACTAGTACCATCACTGTTCAGGTTCAGCTTGGATGTCACTTCCAGGAATCAATGGTTACTGCTACCAATTTCTATTACCTCTAGACTCAAATTAGAACAGGAACAGGCTTCAGTGCACTGCTCTCTGTAAGGCTGGGCAGCCAGCTGTGCTGCACATTGCCACACTTGCTAGGGAAAACTTGCACTCACCCTGTCACCTCCAGGGGATGGATACCTGCCTGTTTCCTTCTCAACAATCTGGTGTTTTCTTCTGTTGTGGTACTAGGAATAGAGCACAAGGACTCATGCGTGTCAGGCAAGCACTCCACCAGAGTCCCATCCCCAATCCTTTTGTAACCATTTTTTATTAAGATTTTATTTGTAGCCAGGTGGTGGGGGTGAATGCCTTTAATCAGAGCCCATGGGAAGCAGAGGCAGGTGGATCTCTGTGAGTTCCAGGACAAGCTCATCGGAGTCAATAAGGGAAGGGAAGAAGAGAACATGAGATCTGGCAAAGCCACCCTAATGAAGGAGGCTGGAGGGGAGAGCAGGGGCCATGGGAGTTCCTAGGATATTTGCTCTCTGCTTCAGTACCCTGAGAGCCCTGGTAGGCATGCAGGTGTTCCTGAGCAGAGTAGACTTTTCCTCTTCCATTAACCCTAGGAAAGACCCCTCTGGTACAAACAACTGAGGCAGTGAGATTGAAAGTATCAGTGTGTCCCCATCCTCCCACTCCAGAGGAGCATGCCCAAATGTAGCCCTCAGAACCCCACCCCAATTCTACCCCGTATAAACAGCTCTAGGACTTGAAGCAGAGAGGATACTTCCAGGTCCCTCCTCAATGCCCCCTGTTCTCCAGCTGCGCCTGAGGCTGCACATCCCCCACCCCACTCCTGAGGCTCTCTTCAGTCTACCCAACTATACTTCCTGACTCTCTAGAACCCTAACTTTATGTTATAGACATCCAGGTAGCCTAGGCTGGCTTCAAATTCCCTATGTATTTTGAACTCCGATCCTCCTGCATCTAACAGCTAGTCAAGCATTCTACCATCTCAGCTACACCCAGCCCTGTTCATTTGTTTGGTTAGACAGGGACTCACACAACCTAGGCCAGCCTGAGACTCCAAATCCTTTTGCCTTCACGTCTTTCAGTGCTGGTACCCCAGGCTCATGCCACCATGCCCAGCTCACCCTTTTCGATAATTTTTTAAACCTAAACCATTTATGGAGCTCCCTGTCCAAGTCCATTCTACACCAAACTCATCCAACCCAAGTTCCACCTCATTGCTCCAGGTCTCAGAGTCCTGGAAGGGGGAAACTGAATCTCCTCGCTCCTGCATTCTAATGCTCTCCCCCCTGTTCTCCAGCACTTGAATCACTTAGTCCTTCAAGGAGAGGCTCGGGTTGGGTAATCCCAACACTCTGGAGGATCATAAATTTGGGGACAGCCTGAGCTACACTTTGAAAATGTCCCATAAAGGATAAATAATCAGAGGGCTCACTCCTATAATCTCAGCACTCCAGGAGGCCCTGAGGCTCATCCCTGAGTTCCAAACCAACCTGAACCACATAGTGAGTTCCGAGAACAAAATCGGAACCAGCCTTGCATGCAAAGGCAAAGTAGAGACCCCAGCACACAGACCAGGAATGACATTCATTTTTTTTTTAAATAATTTGTTTTATTTCATGCACATTGGTATTTTATTTGCATGTGTGTCTGTGTGAGGGTATCATGTGTCCTGGAACTGAAGTTACAGACAGTTGTGAGCTGCCATGTGGGTGCTAAGAATTGAACTGAGGTCCTCTGGAAGAGCTGCCAGTGAGTGCTCTTAACCACCGAGCCATCTCTCCAGCCCTGGAATGACATTCTTAATGCCCCCCATCCCCTTTTCCCCCATCCTCCACCCCAGCTCCTCAGGGTTGGGCCAGACAGATAACAATTTCTGGGCCTACTGACTCCAGATCCTCAAAATCCTCTCTAATCCTCTAATCTCCCACTATCTAGTCTGCACAGAGCATGGCTCCAGCCGTAATTGAGTGCTCCTGAGAGTGCAGGGAAGGCCGCCGCCCATCCCACAGTCACCACCGAGCTTTCTCCTAGTTAAACCTGCAGTGCCGGTTCCCTGCCCTCATGCGGGATAAATGAATACAGGGCCTGGGGGAGGGAACCACTTCCTTTTCCCCGCAGACGTTCTCCCCCTACCCCTCACCCCATGGCTCAACCTCCCCTTTTCACCTCTTTGTTCTCAGCGTTTCTCGGCTGACCGCTCGCGCCCCTCCCTCTCCACAAACTGTTTGCACTGCTACTCCATTCCCTTGCCCCCACCCTCAACCCAGAGGCTCAGCCCTAGGGATCTTGGAGCGAAACTGTTCCCCCACAAACTATTCCCCCAAGCCCTTCTTCCCAGTGCGCCTACTGTCAGGCTGAGTTTTAAGACCCTATCACAGAGGAATCCGGAAGTTAGGGGAAGGGGCAAGCTGGCACTGGACTCCTGAGGTCGGTATTTGCCCCGTGCTGCAAGAGGTCAGGAATGCGACCATCTGCGTTAGCTATGAGAGATAAGAAGGCTTTGCAATTCTCCAGCCCTACTGCAAACCTCCCCGACGCAGAGTGGCCAGCGCTTCAAGGGTGGGGCAAGATCAGAGCAGGATCATCCCCGGGGCTTAGAGAAGAATTTTAGGGTCTGCAAGTCCCCCAGAGGCCCTACGTGACTTGAGGTCTCGAGATTACGAGTCCTGCCCTTTACCCTCCTGAGTTAGGCCTTATTTTGCAATAAGTAATTCCTATTTGTTCAAGAATGAGCGTTGTGATTAACATTCCTATGCATCGCCTGCCGGAAAGCTGGACGGGCAGTACTTTTTCTTTCTTTTTTTTTTTTCCTCCCCATATAAGTGGAAAAAGACAAAACAAAACAAAACTGAAGTTCAGTAATGACTTTCTGAGGTTACCCAAACAGCAAAGTACCCAAGTTACCCAAGTTGGATAATTTAAAGCCTAAACCAAAATGGCAGAAATCTGTCCACGGAACATATAATTGGTACACTTCATTGTATGGTCCTATAAAGTAGGGCAGTCGTGGAACTCAGTGGAAGAATTTGTAAAGATGGAAAAACAAAACAAAACAAAACAAAAAAAAATCTTTAACTGGCTGGAATCTCCAACCTCTAAGAAGCCTTCATGCAAAACCAGTGGGGATTCATTTGTATGTTAGTTTGCATTCCATTTGCCTGGCTGTCTCTGGCAACACTCAGCCTCCCCAGCCAGGGTCCTCCAGGGTTTTCCCACCCAGAAGGAGACAGGCTATGAATGATCCATTTACACCCTGCATCAGTTTGATCTGCTGACCTGGGCTCTTCCGAGGGTCCCTTTCTCTCCCTGTTTTACTTTTCCGTCTACCCACACAGAGTCAGTTCAGCTGGCCGCTCGATAAGGATCAATAGGTCTGTCCATTCCAGAGCAAAGAGCATGGCCACATATGTGACAAACACCAGGTCCTGCCAGAAAAACGTGCTCCTGCTGCTGACTGACTTGAACCTCAGCAGGAGTGGTCAACAGCTAGTGGGGGCTGGGGTGTTGCACAGGTTTGGGAGTTTATCCAGGGGACAAGCTGGAAAGCCAGAGAGCATTATGAAGACTGACCAGGAAGGAAAGAAGAAAAAGCCTGGGGAGCAGGAGTGGGGGGGGGTGCAAGCAGGTGGCAGGGGTAGGGGAGAACAGAGGTGTAGGCAATCAGGTTCTGACTTAACAGTGTTTCTATGCATCCCTGACTGACTCCTGAAACCCCAACCTATTCAGACACAGTATAGTCTGTAGGAGGGACAATGGTCTCCTTTCCCTGCGTCCCATGGCAACTAGAAAAGGCCTGACACACAGTAGGTGTCCAGCAAATACTGGTTAAAATGTAAATGCTCTTGGGCTGGTTGTGTACTTAGCTAGCAGAGTGCTTACATCGAATATGAAGCCTTGGGTTTGACCCTCTGCATCCCAAATACTTGGGTGTGATATCTCATGCCTGTAATCCCAGCACTTGAAAAGTAGGGAAAGGAGGATCAGGAGCAGGCCATCCTTCACTACACAGAAGGTTCAAGACCAGCCTGAGCTACACGAGACCTTGTCTGCACACTCAAGCCTCCAAGAACTGAGTGAGGAAATGTGTTCCTATGTGTTTGTGAATATGTATTTTTACATTTGACAGTATCTATTTTCATAGTTCCCTTTGGACACATGTTTAGCAGTAAACGGAGCCACAGTACTGACTGGGAACCCAATGCCTTGGACCAGAGTGTGAAACAAAGAGATCTGTGCATTGTATTTCTCTTAGTTATTAATTTATTATTATTTACTAATTTTTTATGCACACTGGTGTTTTGCCTGCATGCGTGTCTGCATGAGGGTGTCAGGTACCTTGAAACTAGAGGTACAGAGAAACTGGAGGTACAGGCAGTTCCCAAACTGCCATGTGGGTGCTGGGAATTGAACTTGGGTCCTCTTACAAGAGGAACCCTGTGTCCTTAACCGGTGAATCATATCTTCAGCACCTCTCTTCCTCTTCTTGAGCTCCCAGCTTTTCTTCCCCAGGACTCCTGGGGGGCTCTAGGACTCCCGGAGTTCCAGGACTCTCCCCCCTACTTAAATTAATTAAGCTAAGGACACTCTACAAAAGTCTTCGCCCTAGTGGACACCTCTTCTATCTGTGAGACCCGTATTAAAAACGCCATTTCCGCCGGGCATTGGTGTTGCACGCCTTTAATCCCAGCACTCCAGAGGCGGAGGCAGGCGGATCTCTATGAGTTCGAGGCCAGCCTGGTCTACAGACCGAGTTCCAGAACAGGCTCCTAAACAATACAGAGAAATACTGTCTTGAAAAACCAAAACCAAAAAAAAAAAAAAAAAAAAGACAAACAAAAAATTACACCATTTCCTGCCCTAAAAGCAGAATCTCAAGGGCTAACACCACCTGTTATCCTTCGTGTGCTGGATTAGTCACCCCGTTCCTGGAGCGGTGAGTGTGGCAGGCAGTGCTGAGAGGGTGTACCAAAGCCAAAAAAGGTTGCAACCAGGTGGGTTACTGGTCTCGCGCTCTTGGCCTCTTGGCGCCAGAGGCTCCGGTGGCGGGGGCGGGGCCTGCAAGTGAGGTCCCCACCTCCTCCCGCAGCGATATAACAGGTCCAGGGCTTCCACCCTCCACGACCGTCAGAACTCCTGTCCTGGTGTCTCGCTTCGCTCCCATTTCCAGAGACCATGAGCTTCACCACCCGCTCCACCACCTTTTCCACCAACTACCGGTCCATGGGCTCTGTGCGGACGCCCAGCCAGCGGGTCCGGCCTGCTAGCAGCGCGGCCAGCGTCTACGCAGGTGCTGGGGGCTCTGGTTCCCGGATCTCTGTGTCCCGCTCCACAAACGTCTGGGGTGGCTCGGTGGGGTCTGCAGGCCTGGTTGGAATGGGTGGTATCCAGACCGAGAAGGAGACCATGCAGGATCTGAACGACCGCCTGGCCAGCTACCTGGACAGGGTGAAGAGCCTGGAGACTGAAAACAAGAGATTGGAGAGCAAAATCCGGGAACATCTAGAGAAGAAGGGGTCCCAGGGCATCAGAGACTGGGGCCACTATTTCAAGACCATCGAGGACCTGAGGGCTCAGGTAAGGGGCATGGAGGGAGGAGCCCTCACTCCCAGCCATTCTGTTCATCTAGTGTCCCCACCCCCCAAAAAAAAAAACTTTAATAGGGTGTGGGTGGTTGACTAATTCCACTCTTTCCATAGTCATCCCATTTCCCCACTCTATGGGAATACTTTGGGTTTCCACCCGCAGCCTAGGAATTCCAAGCGTGGTGCCTACACACTGGAGTTGGCTTCTCCCACTGGGAAGGGAACGAGATTAAGAGCCTCGCAAAAAAAAAAAAAAAAAAAAAAAAAAATGAAAGAAATGGCTATAATGTGGACCCATACACTCACTGTTTTTTCAGTGGGGACAGTTACAGGGTTAAGCGGATGTAGCTAAGGCTGAGTCATCCAGAAGTAAACAGGAGCCTACCTGTGGGAGGGGCCAGTAAAGGGGGTGGGGGGCCCAGAACAAGGGGTTAGCTAGGCTAGCAGGTGCACCGGGCGAAATTGCCAGGAGAGGAGCTGCTCATTTGTAGGCAGGCCAGATAGTGCAGGCCCAGGCAGAGGGCCAAGGTGCCAGGATCTGAGTCCAGGAAGGTAGAGGAGGCTCAGGTGGAAAGGGAAGATGGAGCGCCAGCCTCAGGCATTTCCAGGGCACTGGGATGCATTCACTGAAACAGAAGACACATCTCCATCCCTGTCCTCCCCCCCCACACACACACACCCTTCATTTGACCTGGCACTCTCACAGCGACCCTCTGCTTTAATCCACCCAGATCTTTGCGAATTCCGTGGACAATGCCCGCATCGTGTTGCAGATTGACAATGCTCGCCTCGCTGCCGATGACTTCAGGGTCAAGTAAGTCTGGGGCTGCAGCTACAGCTGAGAGTGGTCTACTCCAGGGGCAGTGTTAGGGTAGGGCTTCCTACCGAGGATTATTCAGGCTAGGTCCTCGGAGTGGTCACTTAACTGTTCATGCAGCCTAGTTTAAGCATTGCTGCTCCTCACAGCCTAGGGAATGACCACTGACTCGGGCAACTGGCTGTGATGGGCATAAGGCTAGACTAGGAAGGTGGCACTGGTTGGGAAGGCTGTAGATCAGCTGGGGCCCACTGACCACCTCCACCCCTTCAGGTATGAGACAGAACTGGCCATGCGCCAGTCTGTGGAGAGCGACATCCATGGACTGCGAAAGGTGGTGGATGACACCAACATCACAAGGCTGCAGCTCGAGACAGAGATCGAAGCCCTCAAGGAGGAACTGCTGTTCATGAAGAAGAATCACGAGGAGGTGAGTGAAGCTACTGACTGGGCCTGGGAGCCCCCCAGACCCGCCTGGCGAGGAAGTTTAGAGCCACCAGCCTGGCCTGTTAGCCTGTTTTGATTAAGAGCAAACCCAGTGGATCATGTATGTTCTATGGCTCACCCAAGTTAGCCTACGTTAACTTAACCTCATGATAGTATAAAGTCTGGCCTGCAGCTAAGGCAGGAGGATTGAGCTCAGTGCCAGCCTGTGTGAATGAGAGGAGACAGAGACAAAGGTAGAGATTGACAGTTTTATTAGCTGGGGCTGAGGGCAGAGCTGGTAGGGCTTCTGGAAGAAGCTCAAGGTGAGGAGGAGGAGGGTAAGATGAAGAGAGGAAATCACCTGTGAGTGGCACTGTCAGGCAGTGAAGGAGAGGCATTGCTACCCATCTGGAGCAGAAGCCCAGATCCAGCCTTGCCAAGTACAAGTCAGGGTTTCTTCTGCTTTCTTCTTTCATTACACTCATCATTGTCTTCTAGAAAAGGCCAACAGTGATGAACGGCTGGGTTGGAACTCTGACCTCCAGTGCCCCCTCTTAGGTGCTCCCTCCCCTATTTCTGCCTTCTTCAGGAAGTCAAAGGACTGGAAGCCCAGATTGCCAGCTCTGGATTGACCGTGGAAGTGGATGCCCCCAAATCTCAGGACCTCAGCAAGATCATGGCTGACATCCGGGCCCAGTATGAGGAACTGGCTCAGAAGAACCGTGAGGAACTGGACAAGTACTGGTCCCAGCAGGTATGTAAGAGGAAAGGTTGTTTGCCAGGTGTGAGGAGGAGGCTGCCAAGGAGGGCAGGTCCTGACTGACCACCCTCACCGCCCTGCAGATTGAGGAGAGCACCACAGTAGTCACCACCCAGTCTGCTGAAATCAGAGATGCTGAGACCACACTCACGGACCTGAGACGCACCTTCCAGGCCTTGGAGATCGACCTGGACGCCATGAAAAATCAGGTGAGAGTCCCCTAGTCATCTGCTGCAGTTCCTCTGAACCCAGACCTCTGATACTTAGCCTCAGCCCCAGCTGTCTGACCCTAATCCTCCTTCCCACATAATCAAGCTGAATCACTTCCCTTTCTATTTCCCATTACTCCCACACTGGAGCCTAGTACTTAACAGACAGGTGGTCCTCGAGACCCTCTCAGAGAATGAAGGGCGGCGCGGGCTAGGACTGGCGACTCACCCTCCCATCTTTCCGTGCCGCACAGAAAATCAGCTTGGAGAACAGCCTTAGGGATGTGGAGGCCCGATACAGCGCGCAGATGGAGCAGCTCAATGGTGTCATTCTACACCTGGAGTCAGAGCTGGCACAAACCCGGGCTGAGGGGCAACGCCAGACCCAGGAATACGAAGCCCTGCTGAACATCAAGGTTAAACTTGAGGCTGAGATTGCCACCTACCGCCGCTTGCTAGAAGATGGGGAAGACTTCAGGTGAGTGATATTCTCCTAGTCACACAAGTGAGGAGGGCCTTTTCGCCACTTTTGGAACTCTGGGAAGTCCCACGTTCTGTTTAATGGTAACCACTGGCTGAATCGTGGCTTCAAGTTAGTGAGTTACAGGCTCTGTCCCATGAGAAAGAATGGCTAAGTATTGTTCTTAGCTGCACTTGGGGTAGGAGTTCAGCCTTGACTTTCCCTTTTCTGGAAGAAAGTGGCTGGAGAAAGTTTGGGGGTCAGGGGACCCCTAAAAATGAGGTCAGGGGAAATTTTTTCTGAATGTCCGGTCTCCTTTCTACTCTATGGGGCTGTTTATAACTAAGGCATGGTCATCTGTTACAGCCTCAGCGATGCCCTGGACTCCAGTAACTCCATGCAAACTGTCCAGAGGACAACCACCCGCAAGGTTGTGGATGGCAAAGTGGTGTCCGAGACCAACGACACGAGAGTTCTGAGACACTGAGGCTGAGAAGGAGGCTACCCTGGGGACTAAGGAACCAATAAACGTTGAGAGGTCACTGGACATCACTTTGTGTCTTCCTTGGCAGGCTTCCTGCTTGTGTACATGTGCATTGAGTCTATAGTCCCATCTCAGGTAGGGGTTTCACATGGATTGAACAGTGGGCAAGAAAGAGTCTGGGTTCTTGAAACAGCTAAACATAGGAGCTATGACTGTCCTAGATAGGGGTGAAAGTATAATAAAACTCTGGAATCTCCTGCTCCAAGAGACCTGCTGAAGAAGCCAGGCATAGTGGTGTACACATATGATCATTATTTAGATTCAAGGCCAGTCTGAGCTATATAGCAAGTTCTAGGGCAGCCTATATCACATGCCAATGTCCTGCTAAAAACAAAAAGCAACAGCTAGGTGTTGTGGTGCACTTCTGAAGTTGTGACAGGAGGATCGGGAATTTAAGGTCATCATGTGCTACAGAGCAAATTTGAAGCCAGCCTTAGCTATCTGAGACCTTGTCTCAAAAGGGGGCCTAAGGAGAAACTTGGTAAACCCAAGCATGGTGGCATAGGCCTATAATCCCAGCACCTGGGAAGCAGAGGCAGGAGCATCATGAGTTCAAAGCTAGCCTGGGTTATACCTGCCTTCTCTGAAAAACACATAAAACAAACAAACAAAAAAACCAACAACCTTATACTCATATGAATCCAGCAGAGTCCAGAGAAAACAGAGTCTCCCCTATTCTGACTCTGACTCTTTCCTTTGCCCAAATCCCAGAGCTTTCCACCCAAAGATTCCAAAACCCCATTCCATACTCATTACCTATGGTCTCCTAGACCCTGATCTGGCACTCAGTAGAGACATGCTCTTCTAAGAGATGGAGGTATAGCCAGAAGTGAGTCAACACGATTACAGAATAATGAAGCAGAAATATACATGGTGGGTCCTAGGTAAGCAAGTAGGCACCTGAGCAGACACCTGGGATGCTATGGCACCATTCTGGGCTTTGTGTTGTAGCTTATGACCAAGCAATGGAAACAATACATGTCTAAAACAGCTGGCCAGATGTAGAAGTGCACACCTATAATTTTAGCATTCAGGAAGCAGGGGCAGGTAGATCTCCATGAGTTTGAGGCCAGCCTGGTATATACAGCCAGTTCATGACAGTCAATGCTACATAGAGAGATCCTGGTTCTAATAATAACAATAAATTTCAAAATAAAAACAATTTGTTTTGATTGAGAGGACAATGTATCTTTCTTAGTTTAAAAAAGCGTAGAAGTTAACATATAGTCCAAAAGGAAAGAGGGAAATAAAATTGAAAACATCACATCTCAGCTTTCCAAAGGTAATTTATCACATTTAAATACTGCTTTAGCACAGGCAAACACAAATATTTCATTTTGCTTTATATATGCAGGATTATACTATAAGTTCTGCACCTTAATTACTTCAATTCTGCATTCTTCCTTTAACAATGTATCTTGGAAGGTGGCATGGCATGTGGTGCCTCAGGTCAGTAATCCCAGCACTCTGGAGGCTAAAGCAGGAAGATTACCCTGAGTCAAGGCCAGTCTGGTTACAAAGTAAAGCCTTGTCTCACTCATTTGAACAGTGTCCTACAGCTATAATGTGGAGTACAGGGTTACTTAGTCCAGATACTCAAGTAACTAGAGATGTCTTGGTCTCCAGTAGTTTTGTTTTATCAAAAGGCTGCAGGTAACGTTCATGTGTACTTTTGCCCTCCATGAGCATGTCTGTGGATTAAGTTATCAAAAATGGCACACTATAAACACACATACAAAGGACTTCCCTTGACTAGGCCCTGCGAGGCTTCAGTATATACATAGTGAATAAAATACCTGTTAGTGTTCCCTCACAAAATCCACAGCTTGAGACCAAAGATATGGACGTTTCTACTTGTCCTTTCAACAATGTGGAGCACCCCTTCTGCACCAGCCACAATGCTTGGCGCTTGGGATACAATAGACAGAACCCTTATCACTATGGAAATTCCATTATGGGGATGGGAAAGCACAAAAGCCAATAAAGATGATAAGAAGCCCAGTTACACAGCACTTCAAAGTGGGTTGAGCACTACAGGCTGGAGTGAAGGGGGCAAGGAACCTTGGAAGCAGAGTGTCCGTTAAGACGGGGGTAATGGTCATAATTGGACAGGAAAGTGTTTGCCTGAGAAGAGCAGTGTGTTTAAGGTGTCCTGAGTGGGAAAACTAAAAAGTCCACGCTGTTTGAGACCTTTGCTTCTTGAGACCCAGAGGACCGAACTAGCTCGGAAAACCCCTGCAGGAGCCCCCAGTACAAGTATACGCTAGTGCAGGTCCCGCGACAAGAAGGGGAGGATGTTCAGTGGACAGAGACAGGGCCGCCCTTGCTGAACAAGGTCCGAGTTACAAAAGAGATTAACTGGAAGTTTCTGTGGGAAGGGCCCCTGCCACCAGACTTTCAGAGAAAACAATCTACTTGAGAGCAGGAACGATGACTCACACTCTTTACACCTGCCTCCTCTGAGTAAACACAGCAGTCAATCATCGGCCCCATTGATCCTTCCCATTCCCTCAGCCCTTGCTTTGCCTTCCCGCCACTGCAGGGGTCTGCAGGAGACAGAAGGAGAGATGGCTGAGCCCTACTTTCTGAGATTTGTGTGCGAAGTGCGATTGAGATGGTTTCCTAGCCCCATCCCTCTTCACTGTCTCCACATGAGCTGGTATGGCATTGAATGTGTTTTCTCAAACCAGGATGCCAACCTGCCCAAAGCTAAACAGAAAGTCCCTGGCAGAGCCTGAGTCCTGCTTGCAGCTGAATCCAGCTGAGCGGAGAAACCCGAGACGAGGCACCTGATATGATTATCCCTCCCTACACAGACAAGGCTTCACAGTTCCCAAGGCTCTTACGCATTTGATCCTCATTACAATCCTGTAAGGTATGCAAGGCAGCGGCTGTTATTGGCTCTGGATCAGAGTTTGACACTGAAGGCCACAGACATCACATGACCTGACCCCTTCGTCTGCACAGATAGGAACTTGAGACACAAGTGAAATCACGTCTCTATGTTCTTTCTAGAGTGTGTCTCACTTGATTTTGGTTCTGTTCTGTTTTGGTGTGTGTATGTGTGTTGTTGTTGTTGTTGTTGTTTAGTTTTACAGTCTCTCTATGTAGCCCTATCTGGCCTTGAATTTGCTATGATCCTCCAATTTCTGCTTCCCTACTGCCAAGATTGTGTGCTGGGATGGTTTTGTGTTCCACAACACCTGGATGGTGTACTCTGACTTAGTGCTTGGCTGGCCAGGTGCAAGCAGGGAACACACTGCTGAGGCTTCAGTCCTCAGACTCAGAGATGGTAACTCAGTGTGTTGAAGGGTGAGGCCCCAGGACCCAGGGGAAATATTTGAAAATCTCCCTTGGTGATCCTAAATTGAGAGGCAGCCCACGTGGTCCCTAGGGTCTGCATCATGGCATTCTTTCCTGCTGCACAAGCCCCAGGCCACTCAGCAATTCTCCTCATTCCCCATCAGGGAAAGGCAACTGCCTGCAGGGCAGCCGGGTTTTGTCCCTAGACCATCAAGGGGAAGATGATGATATGGAGTCACCTGTCCCAAACTGTATGTGTCCCATTCCATCCAGCCCAGATGGCAAACTAACAAATAGTGCTGAAACTACAAGCAGCATGTATCATATGATGCCCCTTGGGCAAAAGCAAAAATACATAGCTAAATTAATTCATGTGTCTATGTGAAGGTCTCCCAGAGGATACACAAAGGGCAAAATTGGTGGGAAGAGTGATACTTATTTCCAAATCTGTGTCTGCCAACACCTTCCAAATCAGTTATTACTAATGCAATTTTTTTTTCTTTTTTCTTTTTCTTTCTTTCTTTCTTTTTTTGAGGCAGAGTTTCTCTGTATAACAGTCCTGGCTGTTCTGGAACTCACTTTGTAGACCAGATTAGTCTTGAACTCACAGAGATCCACCTGCCTCTGCCTCTCAAGTTCTGGGACTAAAGGTGTGTGCCACCACTGCCCAGCTCACACTCATGTTCTAATACAATTTTTTCAAAGGATGAGGGTTGTAGAGTTTCTTTTTTTTGCATATACATTTGTATAATACATATACATTTTAAAATATGTATATGTAAAATAAATTATATATATGTAATAAATTATATATATATGTGTGTGTATACACACACACACACACACACACACACACACACACACATATATACACACACCTGTATAAAGATACTAAGCTGGGTATAGTGGTGTTTGCCTTTAATCCCAGGATTTAGGAGATGTAAACAAAGATCTCTGTGAGTTCAACCCAGCCTGGTCTACATAGTGAGACCCTATCTAAAAACAAGCAAAAGTACTGCCCAGGGACTCCTACATGCTAGGTAAACATTATGCCCCTGAGCTTTATCACCAATTGTTTTGTTTTGTTTTTCATTCCAATTTTGTCTGAGCTGGGGCCTTGCATAAGTTACCCAGGCCAGCCTTGAACTTGTGATCTTTCTGCCTTAGCTTCCCAAATAGCTCCCAAACCAGCCTTGCTAAGTTTTGTGAAGTTACAGGAACCCATAACATGCCAGGGAAATAAATGCCACAGCCATTTATCTGCTGGACATGTTGCCCAGCAAGCACTTACTACTCACTAAGAACCGCTTCGGGCACCCTCCTTCCTTACTATAAGTTTTGTTGTTGGTTTGGTTTTGGTTATTTTTAATTTTTATTTCATGTGCATTGATGTTTTGTATGTATGTCTGTGTGTGGGTGTCAGATCCTCTGGAAATGGAGTTACAGATAATTATGAGCTGCCATGTGGTTGCTGGGACTTGAACCCAGGTCATCTGAAAGAACAGCCAGTGCTCTTAACTGCTGAGACATTTCTCCAGCCCCTTGTTTCTCTTTTTTGTTTTGGTATGTATGAGTATGAAAGACAGAAAGACAGGGTCTCATAGTCTCTTATAGCCCAGGTTGACCTCAAACTTACCATGCAGCCTTCGATGATCTCCTCCCTAATTCGGGGATGACTGACAGGAGTGCACTACCTGAGCCAGACCTTACATTATATTTCTCTTCATCTGACTGTTCCTGTTCATATGTGTATATACACTTGGGATTGAATCCAGGGTTTTGGGCATGCTAGGCAAATACCCAGCAGCTGAGCTACATTCCCAACAGTAGCAAAAGCAAGCTCCCCCCCGGGGGCGGGGGGGTAGGTACTTTATCTGAACCCCAGTTTCTTCCTCTGTAAAATGAGTTTATATTATTGTTAGTAGTAGTAGTTTGCTTGATTTCTGAAAAAGGCTTCCCCTGTGTAGCCCTTGCCATCCTAGAACTTGCTCTGTACACCAGGCTGTCCTTGAACTCAGAGATCCACCTGTCTCTGCCTCTCAAGTGCTGGGATTAAAGGTGTGTATCACCACCATCTGGCCTGAGTTTTATATTATACTATTACCCACTTCACAGAGTTGTTAGAATTAAGTGAAATAACATAGCACAGGTAAAGGATTTGGAGAAGTATTTCACACAGTGCACACTAAGTGTTGGTTGTTGTGGTGGTTATATGATTACTATGGTTATTGTCATGTTGTTTTATAATCCATCCAGGATGGTTAGGGATGTAATCTTTTGATTGCCTCTGATCCATTCAGACAACGTAGAATTTTTCAGAAATTATGTTTTAGGACAAGGTTTTGTGTAGCCCAAGCTGGCTTCAAACTCCAGATTTGCTCTCAGTGTATCACGGAGGCTGACCTTGAAATCGTGATCCTATTGACTCCACCTCCCACCCAAATGCTTGGATTATAGGCCTGTATTATACACACCCAGAATAATCTTTGCATCTCAAAATGCTTGATTTACATGGCACAGCCTCTTTTGCCAGGCCAGGTAACACATTCACAGGCTCCAGGGATTAGGGATTGATATCTTGGGGGAAGAGACCATTAGGCATGCAAGACTGGGGAGAAGGTAACATCTGAGTCTAGGCTGCAGGAGGTAGGAGTTGTAGACCTGGCACAGCAGTCAAGAAGGACTCGATCCTGGGCATAAGCTAGCATCCTCTGCCTTTATTCCTTCTTGTTAGATTCACCATGCACCTTCTTCCTTGGGACCCTTAGGACATTATAAAGAGAGGGTAAACTGTCTGCAAACCTTACCCCATAGTTCTCTCCCTATCTCTCTTGAACTCTACATTGCCCAAGTGTGGCATGCTTCTTCTGTCTCTGTCTTTTCAGCCTCTATGACCCTGAAACCTTCTCTGCTGAGCACCAATATCACTTGGCTCCTGGTCCCCCACCTCTTCCCCCTCCTCTGCCTCCTTGGTTAGCCCTCTGAGCCCTGGCTTCACAGGTTGTCCCAGCCATTCTTCTCCCTGGGTAACCAGTTTATGTTCAGGTCTATTGCTTTACTTACTATGTTTAGTGTTTGTGTGTATGCATACAGACTCTGGATCCCCAGGAGCTGTTAAGTCACTTGACATGGGTGCTGGATTCAAACTCCAGTCCTGTGGAAGAGTAGCAGATGTTAACCACTGAGAAATTCCGTATTTCCACCCCTCCAGCTCTTTCTTGAGCTTCCCTTTGTATTTTTCAGCTGCTTTCACATTCATATATCAAAGCTCTCTGTCTACTTGGTGACTGGGTAGAGATGGTGTCTTCTTGTGCTTCTTTCTTAGTAGTTGGGACTCTAAAGCCCACAGTCTGTAGGAGCTGTCTGGCATTCTCTATGTCTGAACTCCAGGATCTTTACTGAACTTTAAGTCTTTGAGTTTTCCTGGGCTTATTCCCTCCCCCTGGCCTTCTATTTATCTAGCCAATGCATCTTAGTGTGCTACCGTCAATATAGTGTGCCAGAATATATAGTCTTATGATTTAGGGTGTGTGTGGGGAGGGGTTGGACTGGAACTTCTTTAATTCTCTGCTCAGGTTTTTGGATTCCACCCTCCATGTTATATAGTGACATTTCTGGCCCACAGTGCAACAATCAATAGGCCTCATGACCTTCCGTTCAACAAATGGCTCCTAAAAACAAACAAAAAACCTAGCAGCAGCAACAAAAAACCCAAATGGCTCCTGGTTGCCTCCTAACCCTCCTTCGAAAATTCACCATCCAACCACAGAACATTAAAGAGTCAGACTTCATGACTTAATTACCAAAAACAAATAAGACATGATCTAAAGCCTTGGAGTCAGACACAGAAGCAGCTTCACAGAGCACAGAGATTCATATGGTTCCTGATTCATCAAGTTCCCATGCATGGAAAGGAAGGTGGCCAGAGGTAGCATCTATATTTATTCCTGGGTAATGACTAATATTTTTGCCAGATATTTGTGGACTTGGGAGACTGGGGAATTGGTGAACAAGACTTCTGGGAAATGGCATGGATTGAAGTCTCAAAGTAGGCCAAAACTATAAAATTGTTCTCACTTATTATGAATGTTTACCAAGGTAAGTCTCCATGGAAGACAAAGAATTTAATAACTTGTGCATCACATGCGCTGGATGGCAAGCTCCTTTCACTGCCATTCTGGCTTTGCTCCCATGGGATGAACACAGTAGCCATGGTAACAACGATGGAGACTACTATGTCTTTTTTCATGACAGACACAGTGATTTGTCCTCTCTGACAGAGATTCTCTGAACACAGGCGACGTTCGGTATATCCTTAGATGGTGAACATCGTATTTGCTGTCACAGTGTCCCAGATAGCATTACTTTTGGACAGTCTCATGGAGAATCCAGACAGAAAGGCATCCAGGTCCTCACCTTGATTACAGTCCAGTGAGTCATGGGTCAGACTCCTGACCTACAAAACAGAGAGATGAAAAATGTTTTCCTTTAAGGTTGAGATGACTTGTCACAATGGTAGCAGGAAATGAAGGCAACTCAGTTCCAGTTTATGCAGGTAATGTGCTTGTGGCTAAAGAGACAGAGGTAGAAACAGACTGAGAACTACATATGAGGTAATGAGCTGTGCAACAGACAAGACTAAAGTAGGCTTGGGAATGTAGCTCTGTTTGATACCCAGCATAGCTCGAACCTGATGTGGTGGTAAACTTCTGGAATCTAGGAGGTAGAGGCAGGAGGATCAGAAGTTCAAGGTCATCCTTGCCTACCTAATGAGTTTGAGGCCAGCCTAGGCTATAGGAGATTTTTATCTAAACAAACAACAAATAAAAACCATTAACTGAACATTGTGATATACACTTGTAATCCCAGTATTTAGGTTGTAAAGTCAGGAAGAGTACCAGCCAGCTCAAGCTAGCCTGGGCTATAAAATAAGTTCCAGACAAGCCAGGGCTACCCAGTAAAACTCCATCTCAAAAACAGACAGACACACAAACAAACAGACAAACAAGCAGGGCTACCCAGTAAAACTCCATCTCAAAAACAGACAGACACACAAACAAACAGACAAACAAGCAGGGCTACCCAGTAAAACTCCATCTCAAAAACAGACAGACACACAGACAAACAGACAAACAAGCCAGGGCTACTCAGTAAAACTCCATCTCAAAAACAGACAGACACACAAACAAACAAACAAACAAGCAGGGCTACCCAGTAAAACTCCATCTCAAAAACAGACAGACACACAAACAAACAGACAAACAAGCAGGGCTACCCAGTAAAACTCCATCTCAAAAACAGACAGACACACAAACAAACAGACAAACAAGTACCAAGATTTCATGAAACAACAAACATCTCTGAGAAAAGTAGCATAGGACAAGACTAATTAAACTCTCATTCCTAGCCAGTTGTGGTGGCACACACCTTTAATCCCTGTACTCAGAAGGCAGAGAGAGGCAGGCCGATCTCGAGCTGGACGCCAGCTTGGTATACAGACTGAGTTCCAGAACAGCCAGAACTTCACAGAGAAACCCTGTCTCAAAAAACAAAAATAAATAATAAATAATTAACTAAATTAATAATAATAATTAATTAAATAATTAAATACATGACTGTATTTGCCCAAGAAAATTTTATGCAGCCTTACTACACAGGCATATAAAAGTGGGTCTATAAATCAAGCATTTACTAAAGGATCACAAAGAAATTTATTTTAAAATAATTATTTTTGTTTTTCAAGACAGGATATCTTTGTGTAACAGCCCTAGCTATCCTGGAACTTGCTTTATAGACCAGGCTGGCCTTGAACTCAAAGAAATCCTCCTGCCTCTGCCTCCTGAATGTGCTCAGATTAAAGACATGTGCCACCACCACCTACGATAAAATAATTCTTCAATATACATAGTAAAAACAAAATCAAGCTTACATGGTATTTGAGGAATGCACTTGTTTATTTTGCTTTTGGTTTTTGAGGCAAGGTTTCCTGTAGCTGGCCTTCAACTTTTGCTCCCCCTTCTTGAGTCTCTCACATGCCAAGATTACAGGTGGACACACCTGTAAACCACACCTGGCTACTGCTTGTTCATTTTTACATAACAAAAAAGAATTTCAGCTGAAGATTTAACAATGAAGGAATCAGAGTGTTTCAATGGTTTCTGGAGTTGATCAGTATTGTGAATTTATAATCATTCATGCTGAAAACATTCTACAAACATATAACTAAAAACATGTTAGAGTCATTTCATGAACTGTGAAAATTTTGTTCTAATTCTAAATCAAAATTCATTTAACAATTGCTTTTTTTTTTTAATAAAACTCAAGTCAGCAACCCAAATAGCAATTAAAAAGTACTTTTTGGCATTTTTTGAGACAGGGTTTCTCTGTGTTGCCCTGGCTGTCCTGGAACTCATTCTATAGACCATTCTACAGCCCTCCTGCTTCTGCCTCCTGAGTGCTAGAATCAGGCATGCACCATCGTGTCCAATTAAAAAAATTTTTTTTAGATTTATTTATGTGTATGGTTTGCCTGTATGTATGCTTACATACCATTTGCATACCTATTCCCCAAGAAGGCCAGAAGAGGGTGTTAGATCCAGTGGTGGAACTGGAGTTACAGATGGTTGTGAGCCACCATGAATGCTGGGGATTGAACCCAAATCCTCTGGAAGTGCAACCCATGTTCTTAACCACTGAGCCATCTCCCCAGCCCCTCAAATAGCAATTTTAAAATTTGTAATTCTATTCAATCCCAAATCTGGGACGACAAACTACTGAGGTGACTATTAAAATACCAAAGTGGGGCGAGCAGTGGCAATGCTCTAACAATGCTCACACGCCTCTAACCCCAGCACCTGGGAGGCAGAGGCAGGAGGACCTCTGTGAACTGGAGGCCAACCTGGTCTACAGTACAGGCTCTAAAAGCTACACTGACAAACACTGTCTCATAAAACCAAAAAAGCAAAAAAGAAAAAGAAAACACAGCTCCATCCTGCAATATACTTTTGCCCTTTCTCTAGCCTCCCCCTAGGTTCTGCAGCCCCTCCTGCACCCGTGACTGCCTGAGACCCTTTCCTTGCTTGTCCCCTTTACTTTTTTCATTCACTAACACAATACAATCAAAAGATGTGCTGTACTTGATCCATGGTGAGGAGAGATGATAGGAAACTATTGGAACGCTGCTTCCCACAATTAAACCTTATGTTTCCCCCTTTTTCTTTTTATTTTTTAAAGATTTATTTATTACATACATATGTCTGTATACCTGAACACCAGAAGAGGGCACCAGATCTCATTATAGATGGTTGCGAGCCACTATGTGGTTGTTGGGAACTGAAGAACTGAATTCAGGACCTTCAGAAGAGCAGCCAGTACTCTGAACCACAGAGCCCTCTCTCTAGCCCTAAACCTTATATTTCAATCAGAGCAGAAAAGTTCGTACAAAAAGTAGAAATGCTCAACTCAACATTCAATCAATCCAATTTAAGCAGAGGTAGTGTACTTTGTATGCATATATGGGGGGGTACATGACTACCACAGAGAGTGTGAAGATCAGAGGACAGCTTGCAGGCATCAGTTTCCTCCTTCTGATGTGTGCTCTGGGGATTTCATGCTAGTCATCAAACTAAGAGTCTAAGCCCCCTGAGCCATCCCTCTGGCTGAGGCATTCCTGGCGGTTTGTTGATGATATGTTGTGTAATGGCTGCTTAGTGCAAAGAACACACACTAGTGAGTTTAGAACCAAACCTGCAAAGAAGTCAGACCACACAATGCACAAGTGCTGTCTGAAACTGGAATTCAGTATTCACTTGATTCTTTTTGATTGTTTGAGTTAGTAAGTTTGTGGAGACGAGAGTATCACTCTGTAGACCAGATCAACCTGTAACTCAGAAGGTAGCCTAGCACTGAACTCTCATTGATGCCCCTGCCTCAGCTTCTCTCCTGAGTGCTAGGATTACAAGCATGAGCCTCCATGCCACACCCATCCCACTGGGTTTTAGTTTGTTTGGTTTGTTCCAGGGGTTTGGTTTTTGCCATTGTGCATTCAGTAACCTTTTACTATTATTAGTTTTTTTGTGACTCCCATGTTCAGTGATGGAACTTAAGAATCTGGAAAAGAGTCACCATGGTGCCCTGTACAGAACCTATAGATTCATACTTACAATAATAATGCCACTAAATATTGTTCTGTCCCGACAGGCGGTGGTGGCACACGCCTTTAGTCACAGCACTTGGGAGGCAGAAGCAGGCAGATCTCTGTGAGTTCAAGACTAGCCTGGTCTACAAGAGCTAGTTCCAGGACAGCCTCTAAAACCATAGAGAAAACCATGTCTCGAAAAACAAACAAACAAAAAAATTGTCTGTCCCAAACTCCAGCTGTAGAGATAGGAAAGGGTAAGGGTGGCTGTGTTGGCAGTATTTCCCTAAAAGAATAATTAAAGTTTTTCTGGGAATATAGGAAATAATAAAAAGAAGAATCTTGGAAGATTGGGAAGAAAAGGCAGCAAAAAGAGTAACAATGCAAGTAAATATATCTTCTTCATGTCGACCTCCCTAAATGATGTTTGATGTTTGAAGCAAAAATTTTAACACTATCTGATGTGTTTTTAAATTACAGAGCAAAAATTCAGATAATTGGGGCTGGAGATGTACCTCCTTTGAGAGAGTGCTTGCTTAGCATAAGTTAAGCTCTGGGTTCCATTCACCAAACCACAGACAAGATGTGGCACTCTATGGCTGTACTTCATCATTCATGAAGCAGAGGCAACAGGATCAGAAGTTCAAGGTCATTCTCAGTTACAAAGCAAGTTTGAAGCCAGTCTAGATATATAAAACCCTGTCTCAGAACAAACAATAATAAAAACCAATCCCCAGACTCAAAATGCATGACTTAATTACACTATGTCTCAAAAAAAAAAAAAAAATCACTTTTTGTTTTGCTTTGTTTTTTAGAGACAGGGTTTCTCTGTGTAGCCTTGGCTCTTCCGGAACTAGTTCTGTAGACCAGGCTGACCTCTTACTTATTGAGATCCACCTGCCTCTGCCTCCCAAGTTCTAGGATTAAAGGCAAGCGCCACCACTGCCCAGTCAAAAATTCATTTTTTAAAAATAGAGATATATCATTATAGTGATTATGCCTGTAATCCTAGCACTTGAAAGACCAAGGCAACGCAACTGTCAAGTTCAAGGCCTACCTGTTCTACATAACTAGACCTTGTCTCAAGCTAACAAAATAAATAATAAACAAGGTGAAAACAGAAAAGTAGGGGGGGAATCAATAAAACAAACAACTTTGTTATTTCCCATGCTGGGTACTGAACTCAGAGCCTTGGGAATACAAAGCAAGCATTCTACTACAGAGCTATACCCCAGCCTTAAAAACTACTTATTTTAAAAAAACCAATGAAATTGACAATAAAATTGGCAAATTTAAAAAGAGGGGAGACAAGCTATCAAAATCAGCAATAAGATGGGATTTTGCTTTTGTTGTTCCAAGACAAGGTCTCATGTAGCCCAAGTTAGCCTACAACTCACTATGTAGCCTTCAACTCCAGATGCTCCTGCCTCCATCTCCCAGAGTGCTAGAACTATAGGCATACACCTGCTGTGCACGCAGCCTAAACAATTTTTCTAGCTATAGATTCCAAGATTACTCTAAATGTTGGAAATGTAAGCCAGCTAGGAAACAATTATGAAAGGTAGAAAAAAAAAAATCATGAAACAATCTGAAGACGTGAAGTCATTATGTAAGTACAGTAAATCAAACTATGTCTTCCTGGCAGAGAGATAACAGATAACAGACACCTCCATTAACGGAACACCATGAGGAGCCCAGAAAACACACTCACACGAAGATACCCAACTTTTGTTTTGAGGGAAAGTCTCATCATGTTGCCCAGCCTGGCCTCAAACTTGCTCTGCCCCTGGATCAACCTCTCCAGGCTGGATTACACACCGGCCTTTGCTCAACTGGTTTTTGACAAAGGTGTAAATGCAACTCCATGGAAATAGCAGAGCCTTTTAAACAATGGTGCTAACGAACCTGGAGGTTTACAGACAAAGAACAATTGTCTTGACCCTTCCCACAACTTCATGCAAACATCGACTCAAAACTGATCACAAATTCAATTAAAAAATGTAAAGCTGTAAGACTTCCAGGGAAAAATAAAATAGGAGAAAACTCTTTGGGAATCCAGGACCAGGCAGAGTTCTTTGACCAGCCATAGCATAACTTCATACAAACAAAACTTGGTAAGTTGCTTAAAATTAAAAAATATTTTTTTTAAAATGTCTGTAGCCTGGTACTCCAAGGCTGAAGCAGAAGGCTCAAACCATTCAAGGACTGCTTAGATTACTGAATGAGTTCAAGGACAACATAGACAATTTAATGAGACCCTGTTTCAAAATAAAAAAAAAAAAATACAAAAAAGACAGGATAGGGCTCAGTGATAGAGATGTTGGTTACCATTTGTGAGACTTTGGGTTCAATCTCTAATATAACTGAACAGGAGAGAGGATCGGGAGGGAAGGAAGAAGGAGACAGAGAATGCAAGACAGGGAGAGGGGCTTTGCAAACTTTCCAAGGATGACAGCTATCTAAAATACATACAGGACTCTAAAACTCAACAACAAAGTCATCCAACTAGAAAGTTGACAAAGTATAAAATTTGTCTTAGTTGGGTTTTCTATTGCTGTGATGGAACACCATGACCAAAAGCAATTTGATGAGGAAAGGGCTTTTTTTTTCATTCACAGTTCCATATCACAGTTCATCATCAAAAGCAGTGAGGGCAGGAATTCAAGCAGGGCAGACATCTGAAGGCAGGAGCTGATGCAGAAGCCATGGAGGGTGCTGCTTACTGGCTTGTTCCCCATGGCTTGCTCAGCCTGTTTTCTCATAGAACCCAGGATCACCAGTCCAGAGGGGGCACCACCCACAATGGCTGGGCCCTCCCCCATTAAGAAAATATCTTACAGCCCAATCTTATTGAGGCATTACTAGCCAGTTAAAAAGAAAATATTCCTAAAGAATATAGAAATGATCAATGAATGTGTAAGAAGGTTCTTAGCATCATCAGTCACTAGGGAAGTGTGTAATAAAGAGGTATTAGCATAGACCTATGAAAATGGCCATAATAGAAAATACTGAAGGGGACTAGAGAGATGGCTCCTCAGTTAAGAGAACTTGATCCTAATACCCACATAGCAGCTCATGACCATCTGTTAACTCCAGTTCCAGGAGATCCATTGTCTTCTTCTGGCTTCTGAGAACATTGTACATACATGGTGCACAAACATACACAGGTAAAACTCACATATGTATAAAATAAACATTTTAAAAATAAAGAAAACACCAAATTTTGGAGAAAATGTATTAAAACTGAATCCCTTATAACATCACAGGTCAGAATGCAAAGTGGTACAGTCGCTGTGGAAAGTGGTTTGACATTTTCTTTAAGACCAAATACACAACACAACAAATTGTATTTCTGGGCATTTATCCTAGAAAAATAAGAACTTATACTCACACACACACATACAAGAATAACAGCTTTATTCTAAGTAAAAACCAAAGCTAATCCAGGGTCCTTCAATGGGTGAATTGTTAAACAAGCTGGGATCCATCCATCCTGTGGAATACTCAACAATGAAAAGAAATGAACTAATGATATGTTCGAGAGCCTGGGTAAATCTCCAGAAAATTAGCTGATTGAAAAAAGCCAACTTCCAAAGTCTGCATACTGCAAAATTCTATTTAGGTAACATTCTTGAAATGGAAACAGCCTTGTGAACACCAGGAGACAGGGTCAGAGAAAGTTATGTGCCAATGGACAGGGCAAACAGTAAGCTCCTTGTGGTAATGGGAGTGTTGGGGTCTCACTATGTTACCTTGGAACTAGATGTGAAACCTAGCTGGCCTGGAGCTCATAGAGATCCACCTGCCTCTGCCTCCAAAGTGCTGAGATTATAGGCATGTGCCACCACACCTGGCTTGAATGTTGAGATCCTTATCCATGTCAATATCTTATGATATTGTACTGTAACTTTCTAGAATTTTAGCATCAAGTCCAGCATTCCAGAGGTGGAGAGGAGGACTAGGAGTTCCAGGCCAACCTAAGCCTATGTAGCGAGTTCAGGCATGTCTGGGGCTAAAGCAAAACCTATTTACAAAAATAATATAAATAAATAAATATTGGGTGACATTGGGTAAAAGGTAAGTGGGTCTCTGTTTTACCTCTTACAACTGCAATCTCTCTTAAATTAAATTAAAATACAATTTTAATTCTGAAAATACATTATCAAGGCTGGAGAGATGGCAAGTTAAGATCACTTGCTGCTCTTCTAGAGGTCCTGAGTTACTTTTCCAGTGACCACCTCAGGTGGCTCACAACTACCTGTGACTTTAGCTCCATCATAGGCACACATATAAATACAGAGAGAGAGAGAAAGAGAGAGAGAGAGAGAGAGAGAGAGAGAGAGAAGAGAGGGGGAAAGAGAGAAAAAAGAGAAGAGGGAGAGAAAGAGAGAGTGAGAGGACAGAGATAAGAGAGAGGAAAGAGAGAGGGAGGGAGAGAGAGAGAGGAGAGAGAGAGAGGAGAGGGAGAGAGAGAAGAGAATAAAATGTAATTTTAAATTTTAGACCGGGCAATGGTGGTGGACCTCAGCCTGTTCTACAGAGTGAGTTACAGGACAGGCTCCAAAAGCTACACAGACAAATCCGGTCTCGAAAAACCAAAATAAAGTAAAATTTTAATAATGAAATTCAAATTAAAACATTAAAGTGTATGAATATTTTGTGTTCATCCCATACCCCCAGCTTCTGAGACTCGAACTCGCAGCCCTTGCCAAACTAGAACAGAATTTGTTTCTGAGACAGAATATCTTCTTGCCTAGGATGGCCTTGAACTGGCTAAGTAGCCAGGATGACACAGAACCTATCCTCCTCCTGGCTTCTCATGCTTGGCAGGCAGGTGGGATTTTTCAAGACAGGTTTTCTGTGTATAGCTTTATAGACCAGGCTGACCTTGAATTCACAGAGATCGGCCTGTCTCTGCCTCCCGAGTGCTGGGATTAAAGGCGTGCGCCACCACGGCCTGGCATTTGATTCTTTTCATAGCCCTTACATGAGCATACACTTCCACAATTTTTTGTATTCCTTGAGAAATATGGAAGAATTCCCACGATATTGGAAACTGGAGTAGGGTCATGTTGGCGCAGGGACTCGCCACGAATGTTCCCAAGTGCTATCTAGAAGCCAGGCGATTTTTCCAGGTAGGGCTACCAGGAAACAAAGAAAGGAGAACTCCTGCTTCAAGCTCCAGGAGGCTCAAGGGAGACCTGGAACCTCGGGTTGCTGAGGGGTGGCCTCCTGGGGACCGGGGAATGGAGCGTCCGGGCGCCACCTGCTGACTCAGCGCGCGCGTTGTAGCAGCTCAGCAACCTGTCCACCGTGCACCCGGTTGCCAGGGTCCAAGGACGCTGCGAGGAAAAAGGAGGTCACAGGCAGGGACGCGGCTTCCCGACGCTGTTTGCTGGAGCAGTGGGTCTGGAGGGTGGGTGGCGCAGAACCCGGGCTGCTCCGTAAGCGGGTGTGTCCTTCCCGACTGCTCCAGCAGAGTCAAGCACAGCTTGAGCTCAGCACCCACTCCTCCTATCCCGCTTTATTTAATCTTGGCAGTGGCTCTAAGGAAGGGACCCACGTGGACACAAGCCGCTTTCTTTTCCAGTCACTCTCCCTCCCCCTCCTCACCTCCCCCCAGCCAAGGTTGAGGCTAGTGAGAGGTTCCATCTGATCAGGCCATGGTGACAACTAATTTTTCTGGCATATAATAAGTTGCCAAGAATATGCCCTAAATTAACGGATGAATGATTCAAGTTTGGCTTCTCCAGGTACATATCCTCTTAGTGGCCTTCCTGACATTTGTCCTCAATATGAAGTACATTTCAGTGTAGCCCCTGTCAGACACTACAGTTACCATTAAACGACCCCTCCTACTGGGCTTCAGTCAGTCTCCAACTAGACTCCTTTAGGAGGGATTTCGAAGTCTTGCCTAACCCACGTAAAAGAAGCCCCCAGCGTGTGCCAGGATTTAGCTCACTTCCGGTCTGGTCACCACATAGGCCTGGGTGAGCCCAGAGCAGACTCTGCCCTGGGACAGAGGATTAGAACTGCAGAACTTTCTGGTTTTAGGTGGACTGTTCCTAGTCAAGGCCTGGTCAGGACATGTTGAAGTTGCTGCCAGATTGACAACCTTCCCCCCTATGGCCCATTTTCTTAAGACCTGAAGATCTCCCAGACCCTCCCCACACATGTCTGTAGTTAAGGCCTGCTCTGCATTCCCTGCTAGAGATAATGATTTACACTCAAGGGCATACTTAAGGGCTAGGGAGCCCAGGTAGGTGAGAGAGGAGAAAGGTAGAGATATAGGAACCACCAGGTATAGAGAGAAACCCTGTGGCACAATTCACCCCACCCCTTTAGCTCTCTTTCCCAGCATCCCACACTATTCTTCCTACCTTCTCTTCCTGAATGCTGCTTCTCCTCCTCCAGAAGCATTCCTTCTGTCCAGCCCACTTACGTGGTCCTAAAACTGTTTTGTTTTGTTTTGTTTTTCTTTTACCTTTTTTTCTCAAGCAGTATGCTTTTCAAACTGATGAGCATACCAGAAAAGTAAGCTGTATAAATATGTCTTTCTGGCCCGGAAGGATGGCTCAGTAGGTGAAGGCACATGCCTTAATATGTTTTCCAGGGCCTGGGGAGATGGCTCAGCTAGCTGGTAAAGTACTTGCTACACAAACATGCAGTCCTGAGTTTGATCCCAGAACCTATGTAAAACGCCATGGTAGTGCCCACTTGTTATCCCAGCACTGCAGACAGAGATCAGTGAATCTGTAGGGCTACCTGGCCAGCCAGCCTAGTCATAAGGTTAGGTCCAGGCCAATGAGAGACCCTGTCTCAAAAATGACAAAATGAACAGGGCTAGAAAGATGGCTCTGGGGTTTAGAGCATTTGTTGCTCTTGAAGAAGACCCAGCTTTTGTTCTAGCACCCACATGATGGTTCACAACCAACCATAACTCCACCCAGGGGATCTGACACCCTCTTCTGACTTCTATGTGGTACACATACATACTGTATATGTACATACAGTAAACATGTTATGGCATGTGCCTTCACCTACTGGCCATTCTTCCGGGCCAGAAAGACATATTTATACAGCTTACTTTTCTGGTGCATGCAAAATATCCATTCCCACAAAATAAAATAAGCAAATCTTAAAGGGGAAGTGGCTCCTGGGGAACAAAATTTGAGATTGACCTCTGGCCTTCATACAAACATGCACACACAGGAAAAAAATGAAATAAAAGTTATGTTTTTTGGTAAAATGCATATAATAAAGTAAGTTATACCAGAATACATCCTGTGTGACAAAATGAATATTGTTATTCTGTTTTATGAAAAATACATATATGTGTATTATATATATGTGCTTGTGCATTTGTTTTATTTTATGTGTATCAGTGTTTGCCTGCATGAAGTTCATGCACCACATAAGAGTCTGGCTCCTGCATCCTGAAACTGGAGTTACAGATGGTTGTAAACCACTGTGTGGGTGCTGGGAACCAAACCCAAGTTCTTTACAAAAAAAAAAAAAAAACGTGTAAGTATTTTAAGTTTAAAACATTTAGAATCCCCAATGAAAGTTGAGAGTGTAGCTCAGTGGTGGATTTCAAGGCCCTGGGTTCCACCCCTGATGCAGGGTAGTGGTGTTGGGCAGCTATTTATAATACTCAAGTTCGTTAGGTCTATTCTGGGTCAGGGCACTTGACCCATCTGCCAAACCTGTTCTTCCTCTTCCTCCTGACCCCCCTCCCCACCCCTCCACCCCCTAGTGGCATCTCCACTGGAGCATTCTGTAATAATGGGCTTTGTGTTGTTTAACAGTCACTAGCCATATATGGTTTACAATGCAGCGTAAGACGGAGGAGACAGTTTTAGAATGTCATTCACTCTAAATTTTAAACCGCACGTCAGTAGCTGTCGGTAGCTAGGAGCTAATACTCACTGCATTAAGCAACACAGTATAGCTCCAGGCTGTAAGCTTCTGTGAGCAGAGATGGGCTTGCTCAGTATCACATCCTGGATATAGCTTTGTCCCAAACTGTGTTAAGTCATCAATAAGCAGTGGGCTTTTAGAATTTTAGTTTTGAGTGGTTTGGGTTTTTTGTTTGTTTGTTTTGACTTTTTTGAGATCTGTCTCTCTGTGTAGACCAGGCCAGATTTGAACTTGGGAAGGCCCTCCTGCCCTAGTGCTCCTCAGTTGCTAGGATTACAAATGTCTCATTACACACCTTCCTTGATATGTTTTCATTTTAAAATATATGAATATTCCCACCATGACTGATTCAAGTTCTAGTGCTTTAATTACTGCAAGTGAGATTTCTTTGCCCCCCTGGGGTCACTCCCACATTCTCTGTATGTTCAAGGAATGAAAAGCTGGTACCTAGCAAAGGAACTGCTTGGCCCCAAGGTCAGAATGTAGGTTTCAGCCCTCATTCAAAACAGAGTCTTCAACCAAAACTTCAAGCAACAACATACATGGCAAAGGCTCAACAAAGGCTACAGGTTTAAGTCACAGCTGGGAGACAGCCCGGCAGTAAAGGCTGCTGGGAAATGTTCAGAGGAACATGGTGCTCATGATTTGTGGTAGAAGTAGAACCCGAGGGACTTGTGCAAGGACAAAGATGTACACTCCTGATGAGAATACGGGGACAGAACTCTTGACATGCAACCTCTTGTCTAGCACATCGCAGGTACTCAATAAATACAAGTTCACTGGCTTTACTGATCAGTATGGCTAGGACCCTGGACACTGAACACTTGCTCTTGGCTGCAGCAGTAGCAAGAGATCGTGGGCAACCAAATGCCAAGCCCCAGGCAGTACATCACCAGGGAGATAACCTTGAGCTGGCAGGAGCAGCCAGCCATGAAGTGGGGCCAAGCTGAGCCAAGAGCACTAACAAAAGGGTCTTGTCCCTGCACCGGTTATCAGGGAATGCTAGCCTTCCTAGGCTGGGGCTGGACAAGGGATAGCACCTGCCTCAAAAACAGCTCTGCCTAGGTGGGCTCTCAAAATCCTGCTGCCCATGAAGCACTATCTTCAGACCCAGTCACAGGGCACTCTTGAGGGCTTTGAAGCCTGCCTTTTGGTTGCTCAATCCAACTCTGACCAATTGAAGTCTTTCTGTTTTTTTTTTTTTTTTTTTTTTCTTTCTGGAGCCAACTCTCATCTTCCCCATTTCTGGGCAATTATCACTGCACCCCAGGTCTTCCCAGTAAATTCTCCAGCCACTTGAGCACTTTCTAAGGAATACAACCAGGTTTAAACAACACAATAATCTTAGGGACATAGCTCAGAGTGTGTTTGCTTAGCACACAGAAGGCTCAAGTTCATTCTCCAGCACAATACGGAGGGCATCATGCTATTATCCAAGCTCTTTTTGGAAGATTTATTCTATTTTTAATTACATATATAAGTACTGTTTTTGTTTGTTTGTTTTTGTTTTTTTAACTCTTTACTGACCTGCCACCCAGCTCCCAAATAATTACACTGAAACTTATTTTTTTTCATAAATGCACTACCTTAACTTGGCTTACTTCTAGCCAGCTTTTCTTAACTTAAATGACCCCATCTACCTTTTGCTGTTGGGCTTTTACCTTTCTCTATTTGTGTATATCTTTTCTTTCCTTCTTATTCTGTGTCTTGCCATGTGGCTGGGTGGCTGGTTCCAGACATCTTCTCTCCTCCTTTTCTTGATCTTTTGATCTCTCTTGCCCGATTCCTCCTTCTATTTATTCTCTTTGCCTGCCAACCCCACCTATCTTTTCTCCTGCCTAGTTATTAGCCATTCAGCTCTTTATTAGACCTATCATCTGGTGTTTCAGACAGGCAAAGTAACATAGCTTCACAGTTAAACAAATGCAACATAAAAGAATGCAGCACATCTTTGTATCATTGAACAAATGTTCCACAGCATAAACAAATGTAACACATCTTCACCTAATATTCCACAGTGTGTGTGTGTGTGTGTGTGTGTGTGTGTGTGTGTGTGTGTGTGTATGTGTGTGTGTGTGTGTGTGTGAGAATCTGAACATGAATGGAGGTGTTCATGGAAAACATAATAGAACATTGGGCACCCTGGAGTGGAGTTATAGTAGTTGTAAGTCACCAGGTGTGGGTGCTAGAAACCAAACTCTGGTCTCTTGCAAGAATGGGAAGATTTCTTAACTTCAGAGCCATCTTTCCATATCTTATTCAATGTTTTAAGCAAACATTCCAAGTTCCAGAAAGCTCTTGCTAACTCACATGTAAAAGTTGTCATGTGACTATAGTTTTATACATCCTGTGTGTTACATTCTTGTGTCACAGAAATATTAATTGCAGCTAATTCTGTGATTCCCAGAGTCACCTCAAAACTCACTATGCCTTTTCCTTATTAATTATTATCTATACCACATTTCCTTTCTAAAATCAAGATAATGGCGATGCCATAGTCTGTCTGGGTTCCAGGGTTCCTTTATTTTTTTATAAAAATTTATTTATTAATTTATGTATTTATTTATGTATTTATTTATTTATTATACAACGTTCTACCTGTATGTATGCCTGCATGCCAGAAGAGGGTACCAGATCTAATTATAGATGGTTGTGAGCCACCATGTGGTTGCTGGGAACTGAACTCAGTAGCTCAGGAAGAGCAGCCAGTGTTCTGCTGAGCTCTCTCTCCAGCCTTCAGGGTTCCTTTAAGGGATGGTAGACGTGTAGCTGAGATCCAGGCTTAAGTTTAAAGCCTTGGATCTTACATGCCTGCTGGGCCTGCAGATGCTTTGGAGCTGATGAGTCAAAAAAGAATGACGACAGAGAAAGAGGCAGGGCAGGGGCTTGGACAGCACAGGTCAGGGCCCTGCTGATACACAGGTACAGAATTGCCAGTGTCTGCATGTTCTCACCAGCATGTCCAGGAGCAGATCCTTGCTCATCAGCAATTGCCTTGCCTATCTCTTGCTGTAGCCACACCCAGAGCACCACACACCTCCCTGGTGGAACTTTCTAGATACCCCTTCCCCCCAGCACCGCTGCAGATGACAGACAGACCTGCACGTGGCATCTACTTCAGGAACTCCAGTTTCATTATTCCTTCACTCAGTGAATAATTCTTGACCATGTTGTGAGGCCCATGAGTGAGACAGCACCCTGTGGGGGTTGGGCAACATGAATGACAGTCTCGAGGAGGCTCAAGGAAGAGAGCAGAATGTGCACAGACAAATATAAGCAAATTGGGCTGAGTAGACTACAGCAATGTTTCTGGAGAGGTTAACCTGGAGGAAAACAATTTGGGCAAAAAAAAAAAAGTACTCTGGGCCACAGCAAGAAGACTGGGTCTGAGTCAGCCAGGTTTACTGGACAAGCAGGACAAGGTGTTTCTCTCTCGCTCTCTGGGGAGGGTGGTGTGGCTCAGTGGTAGATCACTTGCTTAGCATAAATGAGGCCCTGAGTTTGATACCTTACACTGCACACATGTGCACACACAAGTAAAGTGTACACTAAATAGAACAGCCATGATGAAGTGGACTAGTGACAGGTGACAAGGACTTAGTATGTTGGGGGGAGCAACCATATCTTCAGGACTCACCCCTCTCTAACTGGGAATTTCTGCCCCTGTTCTATGACTCTGTCTCTCTGTCTCTCTGTCTCTCTCTCTCACACACACACATACATACACACACACACACACACACACACACACACACACACACACACACACTTTTTCCTCTCTTGAATCCCTAATACAAGCTCCCCTCCCCTTTCCTATAGCCAAAGCCCTCTGGAGGAGGTGCACCCTTGCTGTCTGAGTGTAAAACAATGGCTGTGCAAACAGCCTGAGACTGAAGTCCAGCTCTTCTTTGTTACCAGACAAAGGGTTGTGACTAGCATCACAGGGATAAAGGGTCATTGGGAGGGGGAAGAGGAGAGGGCTTCCTGGAGGTGGTGGGCAACATGCTGATAAGTGAGTGCAACAGAGGCTGGGAATGAGGGACAGGGACAGGAGCCATGAGGGCTCTGAGAGTCATCTGGCTGGATTCAGGAACAATTTCCTTTCAAGAACTAAAGTGGGAGCCACTTTTGGAGGGGGCAGATGTTATGGAGTGGAAATGATGGTTTAAAAATATAGGCTTTCCTCTTTTCACGTTTAGAAGCATAACACACACATTTATATAAGCAGGAGTCTAGGCCTGCAAAATAGCTCAGTGGATAGCAGTTTCCTGTCACATACACACCCTGGCCCCCGGCCCTTCTACCCCAATCAAATGAATAAATAATGCAAAAAATTTTCAAGAAAAAATAAACTTGTGGTTCATGAGCTACATTTAGGCCAAATGACAGCCCCAATACTGCATGGCGTGTAGGTACGTGTGTTCATGCCTTCCTTGTGTTGTAAGTATTCCTCACTCCATGTGTGCCTCATGTCATTCATACCCAGGTGAACCAACCTCAGAGTTGGCATCCTTCACTCCTCCAGTCCTGTCCAGAAGAAGCATTTAGGCATGTGGGGGTGTGAATAGAGGATGTGGTCAAAGGTCCTACCACCTGCCCTGAGACAGATAGGTAGATGAAAACTCTGAGGTCTGGGATCCTAGTATTTACACTTAATTTCATCTCCATTCCTCAAACAGTGGCTACAAACTGCCCATTTCTAGCTTCTGGGGCAATGTATCTCGCTCCAACAGCCACAGAAATGACCATGAGAATACATTGCAACTTTCTGCAAGAGCCTTTGCAACCCTTGCATCCTCCTGCATTCAGCTCAGTGTAGCTCTGTACTCCTAGGTGCCTCTTCCCAGAACCTCACTTTTGAGACTTGGGGTCAGAATTAGTGAGGCCATGGTAGTCTGTGAGCCAATCACTAGGAGACTTTGAATGAACTGAGCCCTGGGATGGCCCTACTGGACAAGCCGCTGGTGTGCTCCATCTAAAGCATCCTCCAGCTTTTGTATTCTTTACTCCTACCAGCCTTGAACAAGCTGAGGTGAGAGTACACAGAAGCCAGGTGGCACCTAGTGAAGGGAATCGATGCCTGGAAGGTGCCAAGCCCTCCAGCCCAGAATAGTTCCTCCTGTCCTGTGCTATGTGGGAGGTAGGAAAGGCTTTAGGCTCCAGCTCCAGGGTGGGAAGAATCCTTAGCCTAGGCTAGTCCCATGACTGAGAAGAAGAGGAGGAGTATCTCATCCTGGTCCTCACTCAGGGCACCCAGGAGCTCTGTGGGGTGGTGGTGACAACCGAGAGTAAGGAAGGGAAGATCAGTGTCTGACCCTTCACCTCTGCCTTGTGCTGATTACAGACCACAATGCACTCCTGGGATTATCTTTAAGCCTCAGCACCTTCTGTCTCCACTCCCTCCCAGCTCTGTAAACATTTTTATTGCTTGGCACAGTTAAAAACATAAAATCTAATCTTATCCCCACATTCCATCTCCCCTGCCCCCATTTTTGGCTCCTTCCTTAATTCTCCCAGTCTCCTTTGAGCTCTCAGCACTTCCTGCCAGGATTTCTTCCCGCTGCTTTTCCACAGCTCACACTCTCCTCCTCCAAGCCTTCCTCCCCTAAGTCTCAGCTCCTGGACTCTCTCCTCCTCTGATACTGCTTCTACATTGGCCCCGCTCAGGGAGATTGTTCTGTCACTTGAGGAGCCTAGCCTCACAGCTGGCAGGGGCATCAATTATTTGAATGAACACTGTATTGGTGCCATGATGTGCCTGCTCTCCCTTCCCAAAAGAGATGGAAGAGAGAACCCCACAATGGGTGGGGTTAAACCACATAGGCAGAACTCAAGAGCTATCTATACACCATAAGGGAGGTAAAGAGAGGCTCAAAGAGGGAAACAGAGGCAGAGGAAGGGGTGGTAGTGGAATGGGAACCTGGCTACAGAGGCTAAAGAGGACCAAACACAAATCATGGGAAAGAATGTGGTGTCTATTCTAGATTAAAGAAAATAGAGGTTTACTTGGAGGGGTCAGTCTTATCTGATGTTTACATTCCAGAGAGCCCTGCAGTTTCTCATCCTCATGAGAAAATACCTGCAGGTGTTCCTCCTACACAAGGTAGAGAGTCAGGCATCTCCCTCAGCTTGTTCCCCTTTACCTCTGGCCTCCTGTCTGGCTCTGAAGGAACACACACACACACACACACACACACACACACACACACACACACACACACACACACACACACACACAATATCAGAAATAGCCACTGAGGGAAATAGCTGGGTCTCTCAGTCTGCTACCCCCTCTTCACATTCCATACAACAGTGAGACCATGGAAGCCAGGGCTGGAGAGAGTGGCGAGTTAAGAGTGCTTGCTGCTCTTTCAAAGTTCAGTTGCCAGTATCCACACCAGACAGCTCACAGCTGCCTACTCTCCAGGTCTGCAGGATCCAACACCTCTAGTCTCTGAGGGTACCTCTGCTCAAATAAAATACTCACGCACAAACAGACACATTTTAAAACATGATAAATCTCTTTTAAAAAGAAAGATGAGGCTGGGCAGTGGTGGTACACACCTTCAATCCCAGCATTTGGGAGGCAGAGGCAGGCAGATATCTGAGTTTGAGACCAGCCTGGTTTATAGAGTGAGTTCCACTCTGAGTAACACCCAGGGCTACACAGAGAGACCCTGTCAGGGAATCAAAAACAAGATGAAGGAAATCAACACTTCATCAACACTTCATCTGTTAGTCCACCTGTCTATCCCACATCTGCATTATCGTGCACAGGCTAGAGACCATGCTGGGCACAGACACTGATGTGACCTATCTATACTCAGAAGCTGGTGATACAAAGTATGATACTGCTTTTTTTTTTTAAATTACAAACATTTTTAGAGATTTATTTATTTATTTATTATGTGTACTGCATTCTGCCTCCATGTATGCCTGCTCACCAGAAGAAGGCACCTGATCTCATCATGGATGATTGTCTGGGAATTGAACTCAGGACTTCTGGAAGAGAAGTCAGTACTCTCAATCTCTGAGCCAACTCTCCAGCACTGATGCAGCTATTAAAATGTCTCACAACAGGAGAGACAAAGTTGTCTTTCGGAATCAGGAAAGGTCATAAGAAAGCAGTGACCTTTGAGTTAGCCCTTGAGGGACTTACGGGATATAGTGGCCATGATAAATGGAAGTGCATCCTAAGCAGGTGGGAAGGGCCTGGGCAGTGGTCAGGGGCCCCCCTCGTCACCACCAGCTGTCCTTCCTGTCTCTTCACAGAGCCTTCCTTCTGCTCCTCTACATGCCTCCCATCAGCACTCAGACATATTCTAAGGTTGCCCACCTTGAACATGCTCCCCAGACATGGTGTGCTGGCTAGTTTTATGTCACCTTGACACAAGCTAGAGTTATCTGAAAGGAGAGAACCTCAACTGAGAAAATGCCTCCTTAAGATCAGGCTGTAAGGCATGCTCCTAATTAGTGACAGTGTGGGAAGACTCAGCCCACTGTGGGTGGGGCCAGCCCTAGGCTGGTGGTCCTGGGTTCTATAAGAAAGCGGGCTGAGCAAACCATGAGGAGCAAACCAGTAAGCAGCACTCCTCCAAGGCTTCTGCACCAACTCAAGCCTCCAGGTTCCTGCCCTGCTTGACTTCCTGCCCAGACTTCCCTCAATGATATACTATTAGCTAAAAGTGTAAGCTCACTCTTTGGCCATAGCATTTCATCGCAGCAGTAGAAACCCTAATGAAGACACATTTCCCTCTCCAGCTCCTTCCTTAGCTCTCATGGCTAATCGGCTCGTGTCATTCCATATAGGTCTTCACACAGCCTCCCCCCTGCTCACCCTGCTCTCTCTCCAGCCAAGTAAAGGATGGCCCAGCTCCTGTTTCTTCACAGAAGCTGTGTTAGCCAGAGGCCTCCACATCAGCAGCCACTGGTCATCCCTGTGTTCCTGAACTTCAGCTTCCAGCAGCCTAACTCTCCCTCTATCCTCCTGAAAATGGGTCCCTACTCTCCTTGATGCCCGTGAAGCTGTGGTCCCTGGTCTTCATGGTTTCTCCATCTCCACCCAGCTGACCTCTTCTACATGACTATAAATGCTGAGATGGGTTTCTTTGTGTAGCCCTGACTGTCCTGTAACTTGCTCTATAGACCAGGCTGGTCTCGAACTCACAGAGATCCACCTGCCTCTGCCTCCCGAGTACTAGGATTCAAGGTGTGTGCTGCCCATCCAAATATTGAAATTCTTAGCAGCTGGTCCTGCCTCTCTCATAAGTTTCAGGAATATAGGCATATAATACTCTTCCTGGCCCCCTTTGGTCATTTTAAAGTTAGTCTGCTCAAAACTAAATCATTGATTTTAGTTCCCATAGCTCCTTAATTATTGCTCTTAGAAAAATGACAAACCAATTGTTCATACTGGAAACCTGGGAATCTTACTTTACATCTCCATTTCTGTTACCTGAATGCCATGTAACAAATTACCTTTCTTCTTCTGAAGTGTGTCCTAATCTTTCTATCTGCCCAGCATGTCCAGGTTGCATCTCCCATCCTCGATATTACTGTCACATCTTTCTAACACAATGTCTTCTTCTGGACTCTGGTGACCTTCTGTTTTTCTCCACACACTAGCCAACAAAAATCTAAAAAAAAAAAAAAAAAAAAAAAAAAATCTTAGAGTGTCCATCATCTACTTAGAATCCTTCAATGGTCCAGGAAGCATCCAAACAATATAGCTCCCAGCCCTGCTACTTTGTCTCCCCATGTTGACCAGCCTTCAGTCACAAAGGGGTTCTGGGTTCAGAACAGCCACTTTTTTCCCACTCAGTCATTGGACTTGGTCCTCTCAGCTAGTTGCTCATCACATATCTAATACACACACACACACACACACACACACACACACACACACACACCACTTTCTTATTTCTACCACAACCTCATGGGTGTCACCTTAGGCCCTGGTGACCAGAGGTGTTCAGGAAGTCGAGCATGGTAAGACAGCCAGGTCTGGATTGACTTTGGACTGCCATTTGAACTGTCTCTTCAGACATTTCATTCCCAGCTCTGTACCTGTTTACTCTGTGTTGTCCTCAGTACATCTTCATTTTATTGAGTGACAGCTGAGGTAGCTTGACCTGTGACTCCAGCAGACCCAGCCTCAGCAGCCCTTATCTCTTTGCCCCCTGGTGGCCTTTTGTTACAAACACAGCTGTTTCTTTCTAACCAGTAGCTGCTGTGCTGCACTCTGATTTCCTGGCTTATAGCGCCATCATGTGGACAGTTCTATTAACAGGCGGCTGCTCTGTGCCATATTCATTTCCAATCTTCCACTGGTGGAGTATGTTTCATCCATGCTGGCCTATCGAGTAGGGCCATGCTAGAGGTGTGAACAGAACACAAATGACTGGAAGTCAAGGAACTGGCTGAGATTCTCAATCCTGTCATCTCACTTGTGCCCCTCCAACACCTCTCAAACTCCTTCAGGATGGGGCACAACATCCTCTCTGTGCTCCTGCTGCTTCCCACCACTTCAGTCCTCCTCCTTTCTGATCTCTGCCCACCATCGCCACACAAACAATAAATGTCATTTTAAAAGATGTATCTTAGTTTTATGTGCATGAGTGTCTGCCTGCATATCTGTATGAACCAAGTGTGTGCCCACAGAAGCCAGAGGAGGGCATTACAGACAGTTGTGAACTGCCCTGTGGGTGCTGGCCAAACCAAGGTCCTCTGCAAGAACAGAAAATTCTCTTAACAGCTAACATCTTAGTTGTTCTTTATTACAAAAGTTGTGTACGCCTTTAATCCAAGCAGGAGGCAGAGGCAGAGGCAGGAGGATCTTGGTAAGTTTAAAGCCAACCTGATCTACATAGTGAGCTCCGGGACAACCAGGACTATATAGAGAGATGAGAGAGGCTGTTCCAAACAAACAAAAACAAAGTAAAACAAAAAGCAGGGGCCAGGAAGATGGCTCTGCTGGTAAAGGCATCTGCCATTAAGTCTGCTGGTTGGAGTCCACTCCTGAGGATTTACATAATGGAAAGAGCAAAACAACACCTGAAAGCTGTTCTCTGACTTTCACATGTGTGCCTGTGTGTGTGTGTGTGTGTGTGTGTGTGCACGCACACACATAAAACATTTTAAAGACAGGATCTCTCAGTGCAGCCCTGGCTGACCTAGAGCTCACTTTTTAGAACAGCTGGCCTCAGTCTCACAGAGCTTCACCTGTCACTTAATTTAGTTTTAATATATTTCGTATTTCTATGTGTGAGTGTTTTGCCTGCATGTATGCCTGTGCACCATGTTTATGCTGGTGTACTGGCGGGTTTTGTGTATCAACTTGACACAAGCTATAGAGTCATCAGAGGAAGGAGCCTCAGCTGAGGAAATGCCTCCTTGATATTCATCTGGAAGGCATTTTCTTAATTAGTGATCAATTGGAGCTGGTGGTCCTGGGTTCTGTAGGAAAACAGGCTGAACAAGCCAGGGGAAGCAAACCAGTAAACAACTCCTGCCTCCAGGACCCTGCTCTGTTTTGAGTTTCTGTCTTGACTTCCTTCTGTGATGAGCAGCAATGCTGAAGTGTAAGTCAAACAAACCCTTTCCTCCCCAACATGTTCTTTCTTTGGTCATAGTGTTTTCATCACAGCAATAGAAACCCTAACTACGATACCTGGTGTCCAAGGTGAGCAGAAGAGAATATTGGATCCCCTGGAAGTGGAGTCACAGAAAGTTGTGAGCCTCTATGTTCCATGTGGATGCTGGGAATCAAACTGAGTCCTCTGGAAGAGCAGCCAGTGCTCTCAACCACTGGGTCGTCTTTCCAGTCCTCCAAGTGTAAACCAATGAGGAGAAATAAGAAACCAAGGATCTCTCCTGGATGTTATCAAGAGAAAACTGTGAGCTTTTGTGTGTGTTTGTTTTGTTGTTTTTTTTTTTTTTTTTTTTTTTTGAGACAGAAGCTCCACTACATAGCTCTGACTGTCCTAGAACTCACTCTGTAGACCAGGCTGGCCTTGAATTCAGAGAGTCTCTGACTCCTGGGTGCTGGGATTAAAGGCGTGAGCCACCACCCACAGTGGAGCCATCTGTTTCTATTGCTGTAAAGAAGAACCATGATCAAAAGGCATGTTGAGGAGGAAAGAGTTTGTTTGCTTAAACTTCAGCATCGCCGTTCATCACTGAAGGGAGTCAGTCATGACGAAACTCAAAACATGGCAGGATCGTGGAGAAGACGCTAATGCAGAGGCCTTGGAGGGATGCTGCTCAGTGGTTTGCTTAACCTGCTTTCTTACATAATCCAGGACTACAAGCCCAGGGATGGCACCACCCACAATGAACTGGGCTCTCCCCCATTGATCTCTAAATGAGAAAATGCCTTACAGCTGCATCTCATGGAGGCATTTCCTCAGCTGAGGCTCCTTCCTGATAACTCTATAGCCACCTAGTGCACCATCTTTCCAGCCTTCATGCCTGGATTGTTCACAGACAAGATCTTTAACCTTTAACATATGCTGATTATTTCAAAATGGTAAAACTGACTTGCATCCACCATATTGCCAGTCCAGATCTTATTTTTATGTGGAACATGAGCATCTTTTGAGTCTCACCTAATTAGATCCTATTGCTGCACCCTCCCCCAGCCCCAGGATTGAACAGTATTGCCCCAATGAATGTCACATAATTTTATTTAACTAGTCCCTATTCTTCAGATATTTATATTGTTTTTAACTTACTGCCATCATAAACTGAACTTCAGCGAATCTCTCTCTGGCTATGTGTGCACGCGCATGCATGCATGCACACGTGTTATCTGGGACTTGAGCCAAGGACCTTCCTATGCTAGGCAAGCACTATACTACTGAACCACATCCCCAGCTTGGCCTCTGGCAACTTGAAAGTCATTTTGCATTGCAAATAATCCTGTCCATCCAAGTGTGATGGTCTTACACAAACTGTAAGGCTACTCTTCCCCCTCATGCAAAGCCACTCTTTCAGACAGGGTCAGTTCAGGTCAGACCATCTCACACCTGGAAGCACAATGGACTTAAGAGTCCCTTCTCACTCACAGCCCATCTACTCCAGTTCTCCACTTCCCAGGATTCTCAAGTTTCCTGCTGTCTTCTCACCTGGCACAGAAATCAGTATCCATCTGATTTTACCTCCTGTGTTCATGTAAAAAATAAGACACTTTCTGACTCTTGTGTTGTCATTTCCAAATCAGATTTTAAAATCTTTCCATAATGTTTTGTGTTTATCGTTTTATTTATTATTACTTATTTTTTTGGTTTTTCGAGACAAGGTTTCTCTCTGTACCTTTAGAGCATGTCCTGGAACTAGCTCTTTAGACCAGGTTGGCCTGGAACTCACAGAGATCCACCTGCCTCTGACTCTTGAGTGCTGGGACTAAAGGCCCGGCATGCTTTATCACTTATTTTATTTTGTGACAGAGTCTGCTGTAGTCCAGGCTGGTCTCAATCTTACTAGGTAGCCAAGGATGAGCCTGAACTTGTGAGGATCCAACTGAGACCCTTGTGCATGCTAGTCAACACCCTACCAAATGAGCTAAACTCCAGCCATCACTTATTTGAATCAGAGCTACTATTGTGCCAGGGCTGAGCCATGAATTTGCACTGAATGTCCTTAAGCATGTGTGGGCAGATAGGTATCAGTGACCTGTGATACCAAAGATAAGACTGGGCCTGACAGAAAGAGTTCTGAAGTCACTGAATTGTGGATTAGATAGTAGTGTCACAAACTGCTGGATGGGAAAACTAAATGTGAGTGCCTTCAAGCCACCTTGGGTTCTTCCATCTTCCAGAGTCTGCAGAGCAGCCCTTGGCGGTATTTGAACTTGAGATCCCTGAAAATATACCATTTGACTTTTAACAAGGACCTTATGAGGCAAGCAGTGTCATTCCAGGATGGTCAGAGCATCCATTTTGACTTGGAGAAGATGGGACTGTTTTATTTGTAGTCAATTTTAAAATAGTAAAAGTGACTAAAAGTCAAACTGTCTTTTACTATCACCATGTGAGTCATTCATTCTGTATAAGGTCAGATATAAAATACTCACTGAGGGGAGGCAGAATTCCTTCCTTTCTTTTGAGACAGGATATTAACAGAGAGATGTGCAATTAGGCTTGCACACACAACTCTGCCTCAACCTCCCTATTATAGGGATTACAGGCAGTCCATGACCAGCTAGTGTAGTTTTAACAATAAACTCAAAGTTTCCAGTGAACACACTTTGATTACTTACTTTTTAGGAAACATTGTGGTCCATACGAACACCCAAAGTTTTTCTGCATCTCATTTTTAAAAATCATTTATTTATGTATATATTTGCTTGTGAGCATGTTTACCATGGCATGTGGAGACCAGAAGACAACTGTTAGGAGTCTGTTCTCTCCTTCCACCACTATGTAGGATCAAAAGATCAAACTCAGGTGGTGGCAGTTGCCTTTGCCCACTGAGTCACAAAAGCTTCGCACCTGTTGAGAATAAACTTTTACCAATTCAAAGTATTCTTGGAGCCAAAGCTTGTAACAAGATGTTTATAGTGTTTAGTGATTACTTTTTAAAATATTTATATAAAAATTTGTTTTTAGTACACAAACACACATGCTTTCCCACATATGCATGTGTATGGCATACACATGAATGCTAGTACCCTCAGAGGCCACGAAAGGACATCAGATCACCTGGAGGTAGGATTACAGGTAATTGTGATCCTGGGAACCGAACTTAGTCCTCTGTAAGATCAATAAGTGCTCTTAACAGCTGAGCCATCTCTCCAGCCCCAGCTTATTATTTTTTGTTTTGTGTTTTGTTTTTCAAGACAGGGTTTCCCTGTGTAGCTTTAGAGCCTGTCCTGGAACTAGCTTTTGTATGCCAGGCTTGCCTGCCTCCCAAGTGCTGGGATTAAAGGCATACACTACTACCACCCAGCTCCAGCTCCAAGATTTTATTTATGCTTTTTATGTGATTGTTCTGCCTAATTGTATTAAGTGCACTACATCTATATATGCACAGGAAGGCAATAGTAGGGCATTGGACTCTCTAGAACTGAAGTTAGTGATGGTTGTGAGCTGCCATGAGTGCGCTGGAAACTGAAGCCAGATCTCAGGAAGGACAGCTTTTAATCACACAGCCATCTCTGTATTCTCAAAACATGTTCTTTGGTTTGAGCAATACATGAGAAATAAACCATAGCTATGCACAATAACTGTAGAGAAAGGCCACTCCATGTGTCATTTGAGTATCTTTCAGTGTTTAAAACAGAGGCCAGAGAGATTACTCAGAAGATTAAGGTACTGCCATGCCTGATGGTCTGAGAGTTTGATTCCCAGAACACACATGGTGGAAAAAGAGAACCAGCTTCCAAAAGGTTTCCTCTGACCACCGCACACACACTGGGGCACATGCACACATTCACAAACAATAAATAAGTGGTATTTTAGAAATAACACCCACAGTTGGGCATTAGTGCTACACATTTTTAATCCTAGCATTTGGCAGGCAGAAGCAGGTGGATCTCTTTCAGTTCAAGGCCATTCTGATCTACAGAGTGAGTTCCAAGACAGCCAGGGCTACACAGAGAAACCCTCTCAAAAAAAAAAAAAAAAAAAAAAAAAAATACAGTAACAACAGCAAAGTGTAACATATATTAAGTCCACATTTTAGTGTATACATGAAATATCTGATCTGAATATATCTTAAAGTTATTTTTAAATTATTGTAAAGGGAATAAAATAAAATAATCCCAGCATATAGGAGGCAAAGGCAGGTTCATCTCTGTTAGTTCAAGGTCAATCTGGACTGCATAGTGTGACCCTGTCTCCAACAAACAAACGAATGAAAAGAGCACTTTGGAGCTAGGCACAGTGGTTCATAACTGTAACTGCACTTAGGAGGTAGACAAGAGTAATGCCACAAGTTTGATGCCAGCCTGTTCTACATGGTGAGTTCCAAGCCAACCAGGACTTTGCAGCCAGGGCTATATAGCCAGACCTTGTCTCACACACCTCACAGAACCATGGACAACAGAGGAACACTAAGGAGCTACACTGTAGCAGTTGGGCCTTTGAGGTAGAAGGCGTCTCTTGAGAATGCCAGACAAACTGTGTTATTCCTCCAGCCATACTCCAGCAGCTAGAAAGGAGTCATAGGCACTGCTCAGTTAACTGTGGCACTGAGAACAGCTTTGTTCAGGGGACCCATGCTAGCCAAGGGCTACACTGGCTCCAGGTGTATTTTCTTTGGGCTCTATAACCAAACTATAAGTCTCTATCAATGCCATATGAAAGGATTGCATTTAATAATAAGTCATAAAGACTCTGTATCATGTCTCATCCAGTCTCAGAGCTATTTCCATGTAGAGGCAACAGTATATATGTCATTTGTCATGTAGTTTTTCTTAGTTTCTTCATGTTTGTAGCCAAGATTTTCAGGAGGTCTCCCCTAGTCAAATCTGATCTTTATTTTAAAGAAATTCGCAGCTTTTCATTTCCTGTAGAAACAAAGGTATAAACTTTCCACCAACACAACACATTTCCTGACTTCCATTATGACATTCCTAAAATATACAGGCCGATTTAATTCAGTTTTTTCTACCATCTAGTGCCTCTCAGCAGCTGTTTTTTTTATTAGTGTTTTAAAAAAGTTAATATAGAACTACATAGGGTCCAAACATCTCTACATAGTTTATTCTTTTATATTATTCTACCTCTATCTTTAAATATTTCCCTTTATTATTTTCAAGCTTTTTTTTTTTTTTCCTATGACTGCCTACATCCATTTTTTTTTTTCTTCTTCAGCACCTAAGCATATTTTCAAGGTTTTCTATCTGGACCTGGCTTTCTGCAGGCCATGGCTCCAGGAAAATGTTGCAAAGTCGTTCTGTGGGCATGCAGGCTCCCTCTATGGCTTGCTTAGCATCTGGTTCTAGTAACTGGCTCCGACCCCTTGGGTCAGTGAGAGTGGCCCACCCCAGCTCTGGGAAGTTGCTGGGCCTAAGGCAGCAGGCATGTCTATCTAGTCTCCCCCCACTCAGGTACTCAGCTTCGTATGCCTTGAGCACCAGGACTGCATGAGAGACTGCAGCTGCTAGGAAGCCCCAGTCAGCTCCATATCTGGGACTTTTGTCAGCTTTCTTAGGCCCTATGCTTGGATATACATGTCCCACACTGGGCACCAAATGTAGCAGGTCTTTCTTTGGACTGCCAGCTCCTGAATAACAACATAGGAACTTTTCATTAATTATTAAATCTTAGCCTTAGCTTAGACTTGTTTTCTAACTAGCTCTTAAAAGTTAAATTAACTCATTTATATTAATCTGTTTTGCCACATGGCTTGTTACCTCTCCTCAGTACCATATGCCTGACTTCCTCCATATCTGTCTGGCAAAACTCTCATGCCTCAGATTCTTTCCTATTTCTGCCCAGAAGTCCTACCTATCCTCTCCTGCCTAGCTACTGGCTGTTCAGCTCTTTATTATACCAATCAGAAGGTGCCTTACACAAGTGAGGAAGGATAGAGACACATTTTCACAGTGTATAAAAAGAGGTGGTGCACACCTCTAATCTAACACCCAGGAGGCTCAACAAAAAACAAAGAACCAAATCCAAGGCTACTAGCCTTGGCTACATAGTGAAAACTTGTGCCAATTTCTTTACTCCCACCCTACCCCTTCTTTGCCTTTTGGTTCAAAGTCTCACACAATAACTGAGGCTAGCCTGGATGTCCTGGAATGGCCTATACAGCCCAGGATGCCCTCAATCCTGCTTCAGCCTCTCCAGCGCTGAGACTATAGGCATGAATGACTACTGTATATATTTCAAGTCTCTCTTTCACTATATCACACCACCTAAGGACCCATTGTGCCATATTTCTTCTCTTCACTCTTAATTTGCAAAGCTGCAAGGTGATTACTAAAACATGGGTTTGAACATTGCTACTCCCACTTAAATGTTATCCCAGAAAACTCTCCTTAAAATACTTTGTATAGCCAGGCAGTGGTGATGCATGCCTTTAATCCCAGCACTCCAGAGGCAGAGGCAGGTAGATCTCTGTGAGTTCAAGGCCAGCCTGGTCAACAGATCGAGTTCCAGGACAGGCTCCAAAGCTACTCAGAGAGACCCTGTCTTGACTCCCCCCCCCCCAAAAAAAGACGTTGTGTAATACAGTCTTACTCATTCTACTATGTACTCTATCTGTTCTTCCTTTTCTGTTTCCATTTAGGTAATCCTTTAGAATGTTTAATTAATTTATTATATTCTTAGCTATATACCTTTTTGCATAATACTCTTTTTTGTTTTTGTTTGTCTTTTAAATAATTTTAAAACTCATGAGTCTTTTAAACTCTGAGTTTGAGGCCAGCCTGGTCTACATAGTGAGTTTCAGGACATAGAGTAAAAGTATTTGCCTACTGTGTGTGGGGGGGTCCTAGATTGAATTTCCAGTACCACCACCAACAGGTGTATACACACACACACACACACACACACACACACACACACACACACACTACACACACACACACACACACAGAGATGGAGGGAGGGAAAGAGAGAGGGGGCAGAACTTATTGATGTTATCAATTTGGGGGATAGGGTTCAATATAATAGGAACTCACTTTTCATCCCAGAAATAGAACTCACTGCTACATAATCCTGATATAGACCTAAAATTTAACCTTACACATTCAAAATTCAGCAAAACTGGGAGTGGTGAACATACCTGCTATGGAATATATTAACTACGTAAAAGTATGTTACATGTGTTTATGCTGCATTTGTTTAATTATGAAAAGATGCATTGCTCTGCCTGCCTAAGGCACCTGATTAATCTTTTTAAAAAGATGTTTGGCCAATAGCTAGGCAGTAGAGGGATAGGCAGGCTGGCAGACAGAGAGAATAAATAGGAGGACTCTAGGATGGAGAGAAGAGAGAATAAGGAAAAAAAGAAGATGCCTGGGGCCAGCCAGCCAAGCAGTCACCGTCAGCCTGACATGGAGGAAGCAGGAAAAGTAGGACATACAGAATGAAAGCAAGGTAAAAAGCCCTGAGGCAATACATAGATGAAGGGAAACAGGTTAAATTAAGTTATCAGAGCTAGTGGGATAAGCATAAGCTAAGGCAGAGCATTCATAATTAATAATGAGGCTCCTTGTCTTTATTTGGCAACTCATTAGTGGCCCAAAAGAAAGCCTGATTTAATCCCAGAACTGGGAGACAGAAGCAGGTATATTTATAAGTTTCAGGCCAGCCTGGTCTACATAGTGAGTTCCAGGCAAACCAGGGCTATACAGTGAGACCTTGTATCAAAAAGAACAACAACAAAATGCTATAAAGGAGTTTTACTTTGGGACATACTCATGATTAAACCAGTGACATAATTTTGTTCGTCTCATGGGGAAACAAAGCAGAGAACAATACAAAAACATTTAATTGCCAGAGCTTAACAAAATAGAAGTAACTGGCTTATAACATTCCATTCATTTCCGGACTGCTTAATCTTGTCCAGTGAGGAACACCTTTTTCAGTTTTACTAGGAATATGATAATATCTGTAATTACCATCACATATTCATAAAATGACATAGCACATAGTAATAATCCTGGTTTATAGACTAAAATTCTAAGGCACAGAAAAGATGAAAGGTTTTAACTAAAATGTATTAACTAAAGCACTTAAGATCTAAAATGTGTTAAACTGCCAAGTATAGTTCTGTAATTTTAGAAACAAACATACATTTTTATACAGGGTAATTATAAAAAAATTTGGGAAGGCTAGACACTGCTCAGTGGTTAAGAGCACTTGCTCTTGCAGAGGACTTAGGTTTGGTTCTTGGCAACCACATAGCAGCTTACAATTAACTGCTATGGGGTGGGGGGAATCCAGCTTCCTCTTTTAGCTACCTTAGTCACCATGTGTGCATGTATATATGGTACACATGTATGTATGGTACACAAACATACATACATGAACACAAAATACATTAAAAAAAAAGAACAACAACTTGAAAGAAGAAAGGAAAATCTCAGAAGGAAGAAAGATCTGGGCCAGTGAGGTGGCTCAGAGGATAAAAGTGCTCACAATGACCTGAAATCAACCCATGGGTTTCACATGTTGGGGATAAGAACTAGTAATGACCTGAGGTCATCCATGGATCTCACATGGTAGGTAGAGAACAGACTCCCACAAGTTGTCATGACTTCTACAGATGTGGGATAGCAGGAGCACCCCACCCCCTCACATATAATATACACATAATAAAAAAATGTAAACAATGTTTTTCTACCAGGACGACATATATCTGGAATCCCAGGATTCCAGCACTAGCACATAGGAGATAGAGGCATGAGGGTCATGAATTCAAAGCCAGCCTTGAAAGAAAGATTGACTACGTAGGAGACTAGCCTAGAGGACCACAAATTCAGCCAGGTGTGGTAGCCCACGAGCTTTCCACACCTTTAATCCCAGCATTCAGGAGGCAGAGGCAAGAGGATTTCTGTAAATTCAAGGACCAGCCTGGTCTACATAGTGAGTTCCAGGACAGCTAGAGCTATATAATAGAGACCCTGTCTCAAAAACAAAAACAAATTTGAGGATCACCTGGGTAATCTAGCAAGGATCCATTTGAAAACAAAATTACAAAAGAGAGCATCTTAGTGCTGGGGATGAGGCTTGGAATTCAAAGTTAAGGCAAGTGAGTGTAAATAAGAAAGAAAAATATGAAGCCAAGTATGGCATCTAATGACTACAGACACAAAATTTTGGATGCTGGGGGGGGTAATACAGCAAGTTCCATCCCCAGCTACACAGTAAGACCCCATCAAAACTGGGAAGGGAGAGAAAAAGGGTGGGAAGTGATAGGGAGGAGGCCCAGGGGGAGAAGAGAAAATGTGAACAATTCCAGTCAAATTTATTACAAGAACTTCAAATGCTAAATTAAGCAAATCACCTTACATTCATTTGCCTGTTTACATTTGACATTTCACATTTTTTAGTTTACATGTATTTATGTGAGCCTGAGTGAGCTTTTGTGCACTACTGGCAAGCAGGAGCCGTCAGAGGTCAGAAGGGGGTATGGATCCTCTGGAACTGAAATCATATATGAATTGGAACTGCCTTATGGGTGCCAGCAACTCAACCTGGGTCGTCACAAGAGCAGTTAGAACTCTTAACCACTGACCCATCTCTCCAGCTTCTTGTTTAAATTTAAAAAAAAAAAAAAAAGTGTTTCCAAGATGGTAGTGGTGTTAATATGTCTAATCTCAGAACAGAGGCAGGCGTGTCTCTGTGAGTTCAAGGTTGGCCTGGTCTACAAAGTGAGTTCTAAGACAGCCAGAGTTATTCAGATAGATACTGTCTTTAAAGGAAAAAAAGTCAAGAGATGAGGCTGGAGAGGTAGCTCAGAAGTTATTAGCACTTACTGCTCTTGTAGAGGACTAGGTTCCGTTTCCAACTTCCATGTGGCAGCTTACAACAGCCTGTAAGTTCAGTTCCAGGAGATCTGGTGCAATCTTCTGATCTCCATGGGCACCAGGAATACACTCAGTGCATGTAAATATATTCAAGCAAAACACTCATATACATAAAATACTTTAAAGAAAGAGCTAGATATAGTATTGTATATACCTTTAATCCCAACACTTAAAAGGCAGAGGCAGGAGGATCTCTTTGAGTTCCAGGTTAGCATGATCTACAAAGTTATATGCTAGGCTACATAAGTGAGATCTTTTCTCAAAAAACAAAACAAAACAGGCCGGTTGATGGTGGCATATGCCTTTAATCCCAGGAAGCAGACATAGGCAGACAGATCTCTGAGTTTGAGGCCAGCCTGGTCTACAGAGCGAGTTTTAGGACAGGCTTCAAAGCTACAAAGAAATCCCATTTCAAAATAAAACAAAACAAAAAACAAACAAACAAAAACCAGAAAGAGAGGGAGGGAGGGGAAGGGAGTGAGTGAGTGAGGGAAAAGAGTGAGGGAAAAGAGAGAGGATAGAAGGAAGACAGTCAGTTTAGACTAGTGATTAGAGACTGCGGAATACCGTTTCTTAAAAAGAGAAAAGGGTCTTTTAGGCCATGTCAGATTGTGGCATATTTCTCAGCAACTGTGCAGATTTCTCCTTTAGGAAAGCATGTGTGGTGCCATGTACTCCTTGTATTGCAGTAAATAAAACCACAGGCAAAGGAACATGGTTAGGAAGCTAATACAATGGTCAGCAAGAGAAACACTAGGGGAAAAGTAATAGAAAATTAGAGAAGAGGGATTGGGCACTGTGAATACCAAATCTTAACAAATGATTTTGTTCTCTTGCAGCCTATGCTAACTTTAACATGCTTTGTAGCTAACGCTACCCTTCAACTGATCTTTCTACCTCAAACTACCAAGCCCTGGGATTGCAGGTACGTATATGGTTTACATGAAGCTTACCAATTATTTTTGTTTTCTTTTTTTTCAAGACAGGGTTTTTCTAGCTGTCTTGGTACTAGCTCTATAGACCAGACTGGCCTGGAACTCAGAGATCCCCTGCTGGGATTAGAGGTGTATGCCACCACCACCTACCTGACCTGTTGTTGTTGTCTGTTTTTAAGATTTATTCATTTATTTATTATGTATATAGTATTCTGCCTGCATGTATGCCTGAATGCCATTAGAGGGCATTTGAGTCTATTATAGATGGTTGTGAGCTTCTGTGTGGTTGCTAGGAATTAAACTCAGGTCCTTTGGAAGAGCAGCCAGTATTCGTAAACTCTGAGCCATCCCTTCAACCTTTATTTTTGTATTTTGAGACAGGATCTAAGTGTGTAGTCTTGACAAACTTGGAACTCAATATGTAGACCAGATTAGCCTCAAACTCTCTCTACACAGAGATCCACCTGCCTCTACCTTCCAAGTGCAGGAATTAAAGGTATGTGCTAGTCGGGCATAGTGGCATACATCTTTAATCCCAGTACTCAGGAGGCAGAGGCAGGTGGATCTCTGAGAATTCCAGGCCATCCTAGTCTTCATAGTGAGTTCCAGGACAACCAGGGCTACGTAGAAAGATCCTGTCTCAAAACACCAAAATAAATAAATATAAATAAAGGTAGTATATGCCACCATGCCTGACTCTGCAAATTTTTTTTTGGTTGGTATTGTTTTTTGAAAACAGGATTTCACTCAGTAGACCAGGGTGGCCTCAACTAAGAGATCCTCCTGCCTCCTGAGTGCTGGGATTTACTTCAATGGTCACCTTAACTCTAAGATTACATTTTATTGGTCCACCACAGAAAAAATACATATAGGATCTCAGGTATCACCCCAGTCCTACTAGTCAGGATGATTTCTAGCAAATTTCCCAAATTCTAGGCAAAAGTATCTAGAGCTCAAAGAAAGTCATTATGTAGCCTTGGCGATGACCTTTTAATTGACCTTTACCATAACATAATCCACTCTCCTACCTAATTGGCTGTGTAATCTGCATGTGTTATGGGGGACAGACTTGTGAGGGTAGGCAAGCCTATGCCACAGGATACCTCTGGAGATCAGAAGACAACTTAGAGAGTCATCGTTCTCCTTCCAACCATGTAAGCATCAGGGATAGAGCTTCAGAAGTCAGGCTTGGTGATAAGCACCTTTACTTGCTGAGCCATCTCTTCAGTCCTGAGTAATCTTATTTCTAATTAAAGTATGGCTTTTAAAAAGTGCATGAATCTGAAATGTGTAATCTGCTGTTGCTGTGGGCCTAGAGGCTGAACCCGGGGGTTTTTGCATTTTAAGCAGTCTTCTACCACTAAGCCTTATCTTCAACCCTTGTATCCTGTTTCCTGAAGGTCTTATGAAGACATGGGGGGGGGCACAGCCTTTTTGTTCCTGTTTTGTTTTGTGGGAGGCATACCTGTGTAGGTGCCCACACTCTGTGGATGATGATCACCCCTGCAGTCCAGGGACTATTGCCAAGGATTCGTGTCATTCCCTTGAACTGGACAGGTGTTAGGCAGCTGGTCAGAAAACCCAGCAACTCTATTATCTCTGCCTTCCACAATGCTAGGGTTACAGACTAACCCTCCTGCAGCCATGGATCACCATTAAAAAAAAAACAAAACTGTGGATATAAGGAACAAGGACTGAGACCCCTATTTATGCTTAATAAGCAAGCCAGTCCCCCAGCCTGTTTTGTTACTACATGGAAGGATTCACTCCGTTTACCAATCTGGACTGGAACCCGTTGTGTAGTTCAGAAGGCCTGGAGTTCTCAGCAACCCTCCTCCTGCCTTAGCCTCAAGAGGCATGCACCACCATGATCATTCTAAACGTCACTTCCTCAGAGACCTTCCCTAAGCAGGGAATAATGGAGTTGCACCCAACCACCTTTTACTCTATTATCTTACTTACCTGTAGTGTCTATAATTTGGAATATTATTACTTACCTGTTGTTTATCATTTGTAATATTTTATTCAAGGTACTTTTGTTCTGTAATATCTACAAACCTCTGTTAAACAGTGCCTGACACATGGTTGGTGCTGTATTAAATATAATACTTAGTTAAATATAATAAAAGTGGAGCATTGTCTGGAAGAAATGTGGCTAGCACTCGGGGCTGGACCTTATCAGTAAATTGGAGGCTTAAATGAGGCTAAAGTTCACAGCCGTAACATATTCAAATGTTACTTTTTCCTTCTAAGCACGCTCAACTGAAACCACCTTACAGAATGTCGGATTTGCTTTGCCTTTACAGAGAGCGACTTAAAAAACAAACTCCGAATCTTCCCTTTAAAAAAAACAAAAAAAAAAAACAAAAAAAAAAACCGATTGTGGCACACCCATTCTAGATTCCAAGCCCGCTCGGTTCCATGGAATCAGCGAGTGCGGCCCCGCCCCTCGCGCCGACCGACCTCCCAGAAGTCTGTGCGTCAGGAGACCCCGCCCAGGGCGCAGAGCCGACCTGATCGCCGCGCCGAGCCCAACGTAAAGCGTAGGGTTTCGCGACAACTCAGACTCCACCCCTTCGGCCACATGTCGCGCAGGTCTTCCGGTCGGACGCCGCGCCACCTCGTCGCGCTGCTTTACGAACCTAGCGCGGCAGCGCCCCGCCTCCTCCTGCCTCCGTCCTCCGTTCCCCGCCCCCTCCTGGTTTCGCGTTTCCAAGCCCGTCGCGCCCGCTATAATCACGTGATTGCCTCATCCGGGTCCTTTGCGTTCTCTCTCCCTCTCCCAACATGGCGGCCTCAGGTGAGTGAGCGGCCGAGCGTGGCCAAGGACCAGGCTCCGAAATAGCCTCCGGGCTTGATCCGCTCCTTGCTGGAGTTGGGGGGCAGGTGGCACCGGCTCCCTTCGGGCCTGGGAGCTGCGGTAGGCTGGCGGCATAGCCGCTTTGGGCTGCTGCCTCGGAATGTTTAGGGGGAGGGGGAGGCCTCTCCCCTCCCCCCTCACCCTTTTCACCCCGTTGCGCGCGATTGGAGTAGGCAGTGATGGTGGGCTTCGGCTCCAGTCGGAAGAGGTAGCGCAGGAAGGTGTGCGGGGGGCGCGAGGCCCTCTCCTAGGCGTGAGGCACTGCGCCCGCGCCAAGGCGCGGAGGAAGGACGGAGGCGGTTGGCGCGCGGACCGGAGCGCATGAGACCGGGTCTCCAAGGCGCGAGGCCGTTGCGGACCCTAGTGGGGGCAGGGGTGGGGGGGCGGTTAGAACGCGAGCGCGAGTCCGTGGAGGGGCGGAGGAAAGCGGCGGTGCGCGTGCGCGGCTAGAGGCGAGGTGAAGAAGGCTCGCCTCGGAAGCGTGCGCTGGAGTCCAGATGGGAAGCTCTGGTGGGCCCGGGTTTGGCTCCTTGATGACCTTGTACTTTATGTTTTGGTCGGTCGTGGAGTGTGACCCGGCCTCTACTCCAAGGGAACGCACATTGGGTTTGGAGGTTGGTGCTACTATAGTTGGGGGTAGGGAACCTAGTGTGGGCCCACGTGTTAGGGCGGAGCTCTAGGGATGGACACCTATATCTTCTGCGGGTTTTCTTTCCAACTCTTAATTCAACAGTTTGTAGTATGTACCAGGCAGTGGTGGGGACAAGATCAGGTCGTTGCCTTACACAGCTTCCATTTTGATCCACTAGTAGTTTCAGTTTGTCATTTTTCTGGATAATTGGGAAACTTCCCAGAAGGTGCTATTAAAATAATAACTAGAGGTTCTGTGGTTTTCTTTTTTAAAAATTGTGTGTGTATGTCAATGCATTGCAAGTGGGTTTGGAGGGGTTTTCTTTTTGCTTTACATTTTAAATGGACCTGTAAAAATGCCAGTTTGGCTTTTTAAATACCTAGCTTTTGTTTAGGAAATAGTTTGTTTCCTCCAGCATGACCTTCTAGTCTGTAAAAATACTTTTTGTATTGCTGCCTCTAAACTATTTTGAGATAGGGCCTCTATTTAGCATTGACACGCCCTTTGTAGACCAGGCTGGCCTTGAACTCACAGAGATTCACTGCCTTCCAATTCTAGGATTAAAGGCAACTTTCAGTGCCCCCTCCTCCCCTCCCCCTTTTAGGACTTGGGTTTTCTTTGTAATCTTGGCTGTCCTGGAAACTCTACATAGACCTCTCAAGTGCTGGGATTAAAGGTGTTAGGCACCATACCCAGCAACACTCAGTTTATCAGAAATCCATCGTTTCTATTCTTACAAGGAAACTAAGGAAACTAGGGTTATGATTGTCTTTGGGAAATGTTCGACGAATTTAGATGCATTTGGGCATCAGAATTTTATTTCCCCCTCCTTGCATTGTTGAACCTTAAACCCAGAACTTTTGGATACAGTAGGCAAGCACGCACACACATAGACCTTTTTTTTTTTTTTTCCTTTAAGATTTTCTTTTTTGGAGATTGGAAACTCTGGCCTTGAACTCAGATCTTCCTGCCTCTGCCTCAAGTACTGGGATCAAAGGCATGTGCCAGCACCTGTTTAAGCAAGCACTCTGAGTAAGCTATATATTCCCAACCCTGGTCCCATGGCTAAATAACAGCTTTTGTTACTATAGCACTTAATTGAAGAAGCTGGTGAGATAATGTAAAGAACTGGTAGTTTCTCACAGCTGAAGAAAAATTGCATGTAGCAGAGCAGGATCAAAATGCCAGGGACTCCAGGCTCTTGGTTTCATTAAGATGGGAAGTACTAAAGTGCTACACAAAGTTGGAGTTGCTGTCGAAAAACGTCATCTAAAACTTAGGAAACTTTTAAATGGTAGAAAATACTCAGTGGCCTAGATTATTACCTTGTCAGTTGAGTGTCTTAAGTGAAAAGTCTAGATGTGTTTCTCCTATGAAATTCTTACTGGTGAACAACCTCATATCTGAACTGAGGATATGTATGGCTCAGATATGCCAAGGCTGTCAAGTTTAGTTTAGTTCCCAGAATCCACATGGTGGAGGCCAGATCATACTCCCCAGATTGTTCTCTGACCTGTGTGCTATCAAACAATAGTCAAAAGTGAGATACATCACAGTAAGCTGTGTCTTTGGTTTTACTCTGGTGTGCAATTCTCAATTTGAAAAGTTTGCCTAGCAGTGCCTTCTCCTTCTCCCTTATCTATGTTACCCTCCCGGGAAGACCCGTTTTTAAACTTAACTCAGGAAATGTAGCTTGATTTGTTACCTCAGCATATGTCTACTTCTTACTTGGCCTTTGAAGAGTGTGGAATTGACCACATTACACTGACTTTGGCCAGTATACCCAGAGTTGGAAATGGGTTTTGGTTTCTCTGTGAACATAACCAGATACAACTTAATCACCAATCGGTAAGGCCAAAATTTCTGAAGCAATACCAGTTTTCGTGTGACCCCCCTGCTGAGCTTCAGTATCTTAGTGTTTTGAAGCTGACTGGCAAATTAGGATTGTTTAAATTTCTAGGAAACTTGAGCCAAGGTAGGTATGTCTTTGAAAGAATACTTAAATCTGTGAGGTCTTAGCTAAAGGCTTACCTCTGTCATCCCAGCACTCAGGAGGTTGAGACTGGAAGATTGACATGAGTTCAAGTTTTTATTGTGGCTATTTGAATTGTTAAAGTGGTCTGCCTCTTTGCCTAGTTGAATTTCTTCATTAATTCTTTTAGCTGCAGATCTCTTAGCCATAGGAATTATAATATTTTGATATTATGGTTAAAATTGTAGCTAATGTAAGGTGTGCTTAGGATTATAACATAACACTCATTGTGCTGAGGTGTTTGGATTTATAGTGAGGAGGAGGTATTAAATGGTTGCTTTACAAAGTGCTGGCTGATCTTTATAATTAAGCATTATAAAGGCTGTAGTTACATGTACACAAATTACCTTTTTGTAAATCCCATTCTGTACAGAGTATTTGTTGCTTTGCAAGGAGACTTAAATTTAGATGGCCGAGGCTAAAACACTATGAAGTCAAATTCTGAGTATTGTCAATTGAAGGCAAACAGTGTTTCAGATTGAAAAAGTTTGTATCTACTTTGATATAATAGCTTTGAGATGTAATTCACAAGGGAACTGTTTGTGTGTTTTAAGGCTTGTCTTTAAATCTAGCACTTGGAAGGCATAGGCATAGACAGACTACATAGTGAGCCTCTTCTCCCACACCACACACAAAAGGTGCAAAAAGTAAGGTTGCCATATACAAATAAACTTAGTTGCTTATACTTGCGGGTGGGAGATCATATTGCCTGAGCCTCCCAAGTTTTAGGATTTACTTTTTATACACATGCACGTGGATTCTCTCTGTGGCAAGGGCTGGTCTTCAGCAGCCTTCCTGCCTGTCTCTTGAGCTTTCTATTGAAGTGAAAATGTCAGTAGGGCAGTGTTTCTCAGACTAGAGATAGAGCTCAGTGGTGAGTGCTTATCTATCTCTATCATGCATGAAGCCATGTGTTAGCACAATCTAGAAAACAACAGAAGGGTTTGGATTACTCAGTAGCAAATGCCTGTAATTTCAGTGCTGGGGGGGGGGGGCGGAGAGCAGGATTGCTGTGAATCCAGGACAGCCAGAGCTACACAGTGAGATGCCTCAAAGGGGTGTCAGGTAAGGGGAAAGAAAATAAAGCTGAGAAAGATTCCGAATTAAGAATTGAGCTGAGTTTTACCCCCATTTCAGAATTGGGGGGTTGTTTGTTTTCACCATTTATTTGGGTTTTTTGGATGGTTTGGCTGTTTTGTTTGTTTTTGGATTTTGAGACAGGGTGTAACAGCTCTGGCTGGCCTGGAACTCGATATGTAGACCAGGCTGGCCTAGAACTCAATTCTGACTGCCTCTGCCTCCCCAGTGCTGGGATTAAATCATGATTTATGTGTACCAATGTTTTTCCCTGTTTTATCTACCATGTGCCTGCCGTTTCTGGGGAGGCCAGAAGGAGGCATCAGATGCCTTGGAACCCAGTTACAAGCTGCTGTTAACTTCCATCTAGGTACTGGGAGTGAAGTCAGTACCTTCTGTAGAAGGGCAGCCAGTACTCTTAACCGCTGAACTATTTCTTTAGCTCCTTAAATTGATTCTTCTTTTGTATTCTTTTCAGACCACAGCAGGTGCTGGTGCCATAGCTCAGTTTTGGAGCTTACCTTACCATGTGCAAAACCCTAAATTCAGTTCACAGTACTGTACAATAAAGCCAGATGGATCAGAGTATGGTGTACTGTGTCTTGTACCTGCAAAGTTGAGACAGGAGAATCTTAAATTTCAGGTCAGCCTGAACCACTAGCCCCCTCCCCCAATATATTGTCTCTAATAAGGTCTTGTATGCTTTAAAACTAATTTGGGGAATGATTTTAAATTCTTCACCAAGTAGATAAAGAGCTTTAGTAATTAGAACAAGATTGCTTTGTGAATGGATTGACTTGTTAACTAATTAATGCAAGATTTGGGGTCAGGAAAGAAGAAATAGAAGGGAGATGAAAGAATTGGACAAAGGCCTTTTTTTTTTTTTTTTTTTTTTTTGGTTTTTCAAGACAGGGCTTCTCTGTAACCTTGGTTGATCTGGAGCTCACTCTGTAGAACAGGCTGGCATTGAGTTCACAGAGATCCACATGTTTTTGAGGCAGAGTCTATCTCTGTGTAGTTGAGTCTATTCTGGAGCTTCATAGACCAGGCCTTCTCCAACTCTGATCTTCCTGCCTCTACCTCTTGAGTGCTGGAGATAAAGTTATGTGCAACCACACTCAGCCTTAAAATCTTTTTATTTTTAATTGTGTAAATATTTCTAAATGTGAGTATATGCACATGAGTACAGGTAGCCAGGCATCAGACTGCCCCTGTAGCTGGAGTTACATGCCTGGGGGGGGTGCCATGGACTAAATTTGAGCCCCTTCAAGAGCAGTCCACTGACCCTTTCTAGCCCACCCACTCACCCCACCCCGCAGGCGCATTGAAATATGCAGGGCCTATTCCTAGATTTTGGAGGCCCCAAGGGCACAGGAGGATTTTCATAGCTTGTCAGTAGGATTAAATGAAGTGGAACAAACATTGCCATCCCAGTTTATTTTCTTGTCAGGGTCTACTTTTTAAAAAAAAAAACTCACTTATGTATGATCCAGTTACTGTGGCAATTACATTAAGTAAGAGATCTCTTAAGAAAATTTTAGCCTGTCTTTTGAAAACTTGTATCTCATCTAACTGTGATTTCTTAACCAGATTTGGTGGAGGGAAGGGCAATAAGGATCATAAAGGAAGGGGAAGTAAATGATTCAAAAGATTTTAAAAGTAATATGTCATATTAATACTCTAGCTTATTTTGTAAATATCAAGTAACATTAATGAAGAATGAGGTTTGTTTGTCTTGAATCAAGTGGTTAAGAGTTGAAGCCCTGATGTACAGAATTGATTTAAGCAAGATCATTCCAGAGGGTAGGTTAATTCCAAATTATGCTGTGGCATATAAGATAGCATATACAGAACAATGGGTATGGAGGGGATACATTAAATTCTTACTGTTCTATTGAGCTCTATCCCTTTAGTTTGACCACTATCAGTATTTCCTACAAGTGGCCAAAATAGGCTAATGACTAGATATTAGTAGCCAAATGAGGATCAGAATCTCTGACAAGCATCATTCTAACTCCATGTGTTATTTTTGTTTTTGTTTTTTTAATTAAAAAAGTATAAAATCAAGACTAAAATTATGTGGCTAGAAAAATGAAAGTGGTTAGTTACTTTTGCAGAGGACCAAGGTTCAATTCCCAGCTTCTACATAGTGGCTCACTATCATCTGTGACTCCAGGTCCAGGGGACCCAAGGCACCCAGCATACATATGGATCACATACACTCAAACTAACTATTCTGAATACATAAAATAAATGAAATAGTGTATAAAGTGTTATGCCTTGTATCACATTCTGGTGATATTATTGTTTGCTAGCTCTGGCCTAGCATGCACCCCAGCACCATAACAACCTGGTGTGGTGGTGGATGCCAGTGACACAACACTGAGGGAGAAGTCACATTCACAGTCATCCTCGGCTGCATGGGGCAGTTAGTGACTAAACTGGGCTATATGAACCTACCTGTCTCAGTGAGGGCTGGGTGGCAAGCTTAAAGGTGTCTACATGTGAATGGAGCAATGTGAGTGCTTTAGAACCCTGTTTAACTATTTTCAAACAGTAGTTCTTTACTGTAGTTCAATTCAGTGTCACTCTAGGCTTACAATTTAAGATGTGGCACAGTCAACAGCTAATTCAAAGGAATAGAAGGAACTGAGAGGACCATGTGGTTGGCTGATAGATAAATTGTCAATTTTAGAGCCACATTAGTGTAGCCTGGTGTTGGTGGGGCATGCCACCAGCACTTGAGAGGTAGAAAGAAGCAGGTGGATCTTTGAGAGTTTGAGGCCAGCTTGGTCTAACAAGATCCAGGACAGCCTTCAAAGCTACAGACAAACCCTGTCTTGAAAAGAGACAGACTACTGATTTATAGCCATCTTCTCTGTTTTTGCAGCATGTCCATTTGGTATGAGCATTCAACCTATAATACTTGAGGTTGTTAATTATGTCCATAATGCTGTTTGTAGCGTTCATAGCAAGCAGGGCACCTTTTTTGTGATGCTTGGATTTGAGAAAGAATGCATCCTTTCCCCTCCCCTCCTCTCTCCTTTCTTTTTTGGTTTTTCAAGGCAGGGTTTCTCTGTAGCTTTGGAGCCAATCCTGGAACTTGCTTTGTAGAGTAGGCTAGCCCTTAACTCAGAGATCTGCTTGCTTCTGCCTCCCAAGTGCTGGGATTAAAGGCTTGCACTACCAATGCCCAGCAGAGAAAATAGCTTTTTATTAAGCATTGGTGTATCAACTTAGATTATTCCTCTTGAGTTGAAAATTAGGTGAGAACTGGAAGGTGGAGGAAAAATTCATGATTCTAAAAACCATGAAGCTGCTGGGCATGGTGGCACATCCCTTTAATCTCATCACTTGGGAGATAGGGGTAGTTAGATCTCAGCTAGCCTGATCCATAGAGGGAGTTCTAGAGCCTGTCTCAAAAACCAACTGTGAAGCTGATAGTTGATACAACAAAGCTGCTTAACTTTTGAAGGAGGAAGAAGTGGGCTCAAACTTGAAATCATCCTGCTTCAGCCTCCATTGTGCTAAGATTACAGGCCACTGCCATGTGGGTTTTTGTTGGTGTTGTGGTTTGGTTTGCCTTGGTTGGGTGTTTCAGGTTTGGGTGGGGTGGGGTGGGGTGGGTGGGTGGGTGGGTGGGTGGGTGGGTGGGTGGGTGGGTGGGTGGGTGGGTGGGTGGTTGGTTGGTTGGTTGGTTGGTTGGTTGGTTGGTTGGTTTTCCCCATTAATGGTGTAGTGGTGGCTTTGCCAAGTCTAGAAGTCCTCTTGGTCCCTTCTGTTCTGAATTAGCTGTTGGCTGTGCCACATGTTAAGTTCTTAAGGATGTAGAGAGTTCAGGTGTTAAATGTCTCTTAACTAAGCAAAAGCTTTCAAATACTACTGAGGAAACAGGAACTTTACCATGGCTATGATAACCTACCTTCTCTCTAGATAGATTTTATGTATCTTTCATAGTTATTTAACAAGTAGACAATACATGCAAAGTGCCATATAGAATATTATATATGGGGTGGGAACTTGGTCTTTTATGTATTTAAGGAACTATGAAGGTACTAAGATGTTGTTTTAAGTAGTTTCTAAATTAAAATTATTAAATTTTCTCCTTTCTGGGGGGAGGTTTTAGGTTTCTTGTTTTGTTTTTTAAGAGTTTCTCTGTCGACCAGGTTAGCCTTCAACTCAGATCTTTTGGCTTCTTCTCAAGTGCACCACCACGGCCAGCTAAAAATTTCAAGTGGGGCTGAGGTATATAGCTAAGTAATAAGTAAGCCTTTGCTTTACTTGTATATTAGGTCTTGTGTAAGTGAATAACACAGTTGAAAATATCTCCTCATAGGCATATTTCCTGGAGGATATTACTTTCTATACCGTATTTCCCTTTCTGTATCTAAATATGTAAATATACATAAACATTTATCTCTCTCTGTTATTAGTCTTGTGGGGCAGAGTTTCGTGTATTCCAGGCTAAATTCAGACTCAACGTATAGCTGAAGATAACTTTTAACTTCTAATCTTGTACCTTCTCAGTTTAGCATTTCAAGTGTATTTTGCCATGCCCAGTTTAGTGTTAAGGATTGAAACCAGGATTCATGTTAGCGATGCTAACAAGTGAGCTACATTTACCTTCACCTTTTTCGAGTCTCTCTCTCTCTCTCTCTCTCTCTCTCTCTCTCTCTCTCTCTCTCTCTCTCTCTCTCTCACTCACCACATACACATGTCCTCCTGCTATTATGCTTGACTTCCTTAACTATTATTGTCTTAGTTAAGGTTTACTATTACTATAAAGAGACATTGTGACCATGGCAACTCTTAGAAAACATTTACTTGAGGGTAGCTTGCTCACAGTTTCAAAGGTTCAGTCCATGATCATGAAGGGGAACATGGCAGCGTGCTGAAGCTAAGAGTCCCACATCTTATGGGCAACAGGGAGTCCTGGGTAAAGCTTGAGAAGAAACCTCAAAGCCCACCCCTACAGTGACACACTTCCTCCAACAAGGCCACCTCCTAATAGTGGCACACCCTTTGGGGACCATTTTCTTTCAAACCATCATAATTGTCTTGTGCTTTGTCCATATTTGTGTCTACATAACATTCTTTCCTGTGAATTTCATAATCTCAGTCATCTGACCAGTCTTTGTTGATTTCTTTAGAATGTCTTTAAGTTATAGGATAAAAGTATAAATTCAGCCTGGTGGTAGTGGTGGTTCGTGCCTTTAATCCCAGCACTTGGGAGGCAGAGGCAGGTGGGCATGGATTCTGTGAGCTCGAGGCCAGCCAGGTCTACAAAGCTACACAGAGAAACCCTGTCTCAAAAAAAAAAAAAGAAAGAAAGAAAGAAAAGGAAAGTATAAATTCTTGCCATGCAGTGGTAGCAGATGCCTTTAAACCCAGCATTTGGGAGGCAGAGACAGGCGGATCTCTGTGTTGGAGCAAGGTCCAAGACAGCTGCACAGAGAAACTATCTTGGGGGTGAGGAGGAGTCTAAACAAGTGTCCTTGAGTAATCTTTTCTCTCTTTTCAGCAAAAAAGAAGAATAAGAAGGGGAAGACCATCTCCCTAACAGACTTTTTAGCTGAGGATGGGGGTACTGGTGGAGGAAGCACCTATGTCCCCAAACCAGTCAGCTGGGCTGATGAAACAGACGATCTGGAAGGAGATGGTAATGTCCCTTTGTCACTGTCCTTAGAACTGTCACCCTTAAATTTTCATTGTTTACAATTGTATTCCATAATTTGCCTCATTTGCGACTGGAAAGGATCTTCCTTTGTAGAACCTGAGTTTTTTGTGTGTGTTTTGGGATTTTGGGCTTACCTTCTGGTTGGTTCTCAAACTGAAGTGAACTTTCAGAATAGCTACTGGCTGCTGCTTTAAGATTGAGTAACTAGCTAGATGTAGCGGCGCACACCTTTGGGAGGGAGAGGCAGGTGGATCTCTGTGAGTTTGTGCCTGGTCTACAGAGCAAGATTCGGGACAACCAGAGCTACACAGAGAAGCCCTGTCTCGAAGGAAAAAGAAAAATAGTTTAGTAGCTAGGTGTGCCTTTAATCCCAGGGTCTGTCTGTTACTCCTGCTGTTTGACTCTACAATGCCATTCTGTATCTTTCCTTCAACTGTTTTCACCTCAACTTAATGCTAATAGCTCCTGAGTACACATTAAAATTATGTATACTCAGATTGTATTACAACATCATTTATGAGGACAAAAAGATCTTATACCTAAAAAGAAACCTAGAGAGAGAGTGTGTGTGTGTTGTTGTTGTTGTAGTAATTGATTGATTGGTGTGGGAGAGTTTGTGTGATTTCACTGTGCAGTCTTGGTTGACCTGTAATCCACAGAGATTCATCTGCCTCTACCTCTGGACTGCTGGGATTAAAGGCCTGCACCACCATGTCTGGCTTTGTTTTTGGTTGGGGTATGTGTATTTCTGTTGTTGTTGTTGTTGTTGTGTGTGATTTAGACAAGGTCTCTATATAGCACTATCTGACCCAGAACTTGCTATATAGACAAGACTGACCTTAAACTTTCAGAGGTCTGGTCACATCTACCTCTCCAATACTGGAATTATAGGATTCACTACCACCTCAGAACTTTGTAATAATTATTAGGGTATAATCATCAGTCTAACTACCTTTTCTTTCTTTCCTTTTCCCTTAAAACGTACTACAAGCTGGTTACTTTGTGTGTGACCCATTTTAATAATAAAAATAAATAAAATTCATATGGCTTATGCCTTCTAAATGTTGAAACTAAATACAAATTCAAGGGCCAGGACTAGGATAGTTGGTTTGGTTTTGTTTGTTTGGGTTTTAGGCGAAGGTAAACCTTGAAGAAAACCTGGTGAGGTGGCACAGACCATATATGGATGCTGAGAATTAAACCGGAGTCCCACAAGAGCAACAAGTGCTCTTAACTGCTGAGCTACCTTTCTAGCCCCAGTCTGTTCACTCTTGAGCATAACACCTTAGAGACATTTTGTCTTTTGCTTCAGTGCTACAATCTTGTTGTGACTGGGCTAGCATTGGCATGAATTTCTCTGGTTGTAAGGGAATGTTCCTCTCAGTTCTTTTTTTGTTTTAATCTTGTATGAGGTTTTGTTGGGGGGAGTGTTTTTGTTTTTTTTTTTCCTTTGAGACAAGATCTGTTTATTGTTCTGACTAACCTGGAATTCACTGTGAATACCAGGCTGGTCTCAAACTCTGAGCCAGCCTTTCCCTCAATACCTGCTAGGGTTTGGGTTGTTTGAGACAGTCTCATTCTGTAACTCAAGCTGGCTTTAAGGTCACATCTGTTACGAGCAGGTTTTCCGCCAGCCTGGTCCCACAGCCATGTCAGTCCCAAATAACACACAGAGACACTGTATTAGAAATAATGCTATTGGCCTGTTACTAGTGTTTCTTATTGGCTAACTCTGTCTTAAATATTAACCCATTTTTATGAATCTCAGTATTTCCACAGTCTTATCTTACCGGAGAGAGGGTCTGGACCTCTGCTCTCTCAAGTCTCTACATGTTGACTCTCTTCCTACCTCTCCCTGAATCCGACTTGTCTCCTAGGAGTCTCACCTATCTTGCTTTCCTATGGCCGACAGTGCTTTATTCATTAACCAATAAGAGAAACATTTACAGAATGACATCTGCCATCACACATCAGTCCTGTTCCAGCCTCCTGGGTGCTCTACCATACCCAGCTTCTTAGTTCCTTTCCTGCTCTTCTGTCCTAGTGTCAACAACTTGGCATAGTAACGACGACGATGTGTATAGGGCACCTCCAATAGACCGTTCCATCCTTCCCACTGCTCCACGGGCTGCTCGGGAACCCAATATTGACCGGAGCCGTCTTCCCAAATCACCACCCTACACTGCTTTCCTGGGGAACCTGCCCTATGATGTGACAGAAGACTCCATTAAGGAATTCTTTAGAGGACTAAATGTGAGTGTCTTAACGTTAAACTGCTTGTAAGATGTTGAGGACAGTAGCTAAATTAAACTGATAATGGCAGGCAGCAGAGTCCAAGATGGAAAGAATATATTAATTTTTTAATGATTAAATTAATATGACTTGAAAGGTATAATAAATAGGCTATAGAGTTGTCTTCTATCACAGAAACTTCCAGGTTCTTGTATGTTCTGCAGAGAAATTAATTACATATGTACTGATCTCTGTAGCTTGTTTTCTCCTTTGACTTGTTTCTTTATTCTCAGATCAGCGCTGTACGCCTACCACGTGAACCCAGCAATCCTGACAGGCTGAAAGGCTTTGGCTATGCAGAATTTGAAGACCTGGATTCTCTGCTCAGTGCTCTGAGTCTCAATGAAGAGGTAAAGGAATAGCAAACCAAGTCCACACTCCATGTACTTTGAACTACAGTGATTTCCATTAATTAGGGGAAGCACTTTGATAGAATTTTAGGAAAGAAACCTGTCAGGTACCCCATTTTTAATAAATCTACTTATAACTTTGTCTCAACGCTAGCATTTTTTTCAGGGCTGGGGGTGTTTAACTTGATCACATCTGAGAAATCCATGTCTTAAACCACATTCTTTAAACCATTTGGTATAATTGTCAATAAACAGCTCTTAGAAATGCTTTTAATGAATGGTAATTGAATTGTCATGATCTGTATCAGACAGTGATAAAAATTCATAGGTATAGACAGACAAGCTGGTTCATTTCATACCTGTAATCTCAGCTTTTGGTCAGTATTTAAAGGGAAATTTAGAAAAGGGAAATCAGAGTATACAAAAATAATACTGAGTGGGAAAAATCATAAGGATATAAACAGTGATCTTAGCTGTTTTGCTGCTTGTCATTGTCCTGTTTGAATAAAACTGCTTTGGTAGTGATTGTGCTAGATTAGTTGTGGCTTTTGTTTGGGGGCGGGTTTTGGGGTTTTTTGTTTGGTTTTTTTTGGTTTTGTGGGTTTTTTCCAAGACAGGGTTTCTCTCTCTGTAACTGACTGCTTTGGCTGTCCCAGAACTTGTAAAGCAGGCTGGTCTCAAGACTTGCCTGCTTCTGCCTCCCAAGGACTAGGATAAAAAAAAGTGTGTCATCACTAGGCTGGAACCTGGAGTGACTCTTGCCTCTTGAGGACTGTAATTACAAGCATATTAATGGACTGAAATAGTTTTCAGTATGTTTAACAAACTGCTAGAGTTAATTTCCTTATATGAAATTGGGCTTTGAGAAAACAGAAAGATTGGCTGTATTTCATTTAAGGCCAACTTTGTTATTTTAATTTTTCAAGTCTTTATAAGCAATTTTTTTTTTTTTTTTTTTTTTAAGTTAACAAGGGATGGTTAATAGGGTCCTGTGCTCTCAGTCTCTAGGTAATAGGCGAATTCGAGTGGATGTTGCTGATCAAGCACAGGATAAAGGTGAGGAAACTTACAGAGCATTCCAGGTTGGTAGTGGGTTGTCCTATAGTAGCAGTTCTCAACCCAAAATTGCTTTATAGGACTTAAGGCTGTGTTAGAGGAGATTGGCCACAGATGAAAGGACTATGTTATATTTTGCCATGGGGCTCATGGGCTTGTTACCTCACATCTTGCTTCCTGAACAGCTACATGGTGTCTCCCTGACTCCACCTTCTTTTTCTCTATAACTAGCTACATTCTGCCTGGCCATTAGCCAAAACAATAAAAGCAACACATTTGCAACATATACAGAAAGACATCCTCCACATCAGTTAGTAGGTTGAGATTTCAAAGAACTGGGGCTGGAGGCATAGCTCATTGGTTAATTCCAGGGGACCCAGGTTTAATTCCTAGCACCCACATGACAGCTCACACCTGTCTATTTCCAGGGCTTCTGGCACTCTCACAGACATACATGTAGGCAAAACACCAGTGAATATTGAATAAGAATAAATAAGACTTCAAAGCACTGAGTAGCCTAATTGGACCTTAAATCTGTAATTAGATTTGCTATGTAGCAGCTTAAGCTATATTCTGAAACAGACAAATATTAAATTAATAAAAACACATTTGAAGAAAAGAATTGATCAGTTCCTTAGGACAGTAGAAACTAGAAGCCAATGGAAAGTGGTGTGAAAGGCTGTGTGAGAGACTTGAGCAGTGTCTTAGCTAACTTGTTTTTCTCTACAGACCGGGATGATCGCTCTTTTGGTCGAGATAGAAATCGGGATTCTGACAAAACAGACACAGACTGGAGGGCCCGTCCTGCCACAGACAGCTTTGATGACTACCCACCTAGAAGAGGTGATGATAGCTTTGGAGACAGTAAGTCCAATTTTTCAAATTCGTTCCTTTAGTGTTGGTAACATGAGTAGTTAGAAGTTGGTATGACTTGGAGATATAGTTTCTGTTGTTTCTGCTTATGGGGGGGGTTTATTTGGGGGTCTTTGGTGTTTGGTTTTTTTTTTTTTTTTTTTTTTGGATAATACAGCGTTAACAAATGCAGAAAAGGAATTTTAAACTCCTATTAAAGAAAATCTTAACAAGAAGTACAGGCATTTCTCTTTGGATATGATTATTTATAAAGAAGCATAAGTAGGGCAAGAGAGGCAACTCAATCAACTAAGTGCCAAAGTAATTGTCACACAAGGAGGAGAGCCCAAGTTGGGTTCCTAGTTCCCCAGTTTAAAAAAAAAATAGGCAGATCACTGGAATCTACTGTCTAGCTTCTTAACCAGTAAGCTGCAGGTCACTGAGGGACCGTGTCTCCCAAAACCAAGATGGACAGTATCTGAGGTACAAGCCCAAGGTTGCCCACTGACCTACATACACAGAAACATGAAATCTTCAAAATAAGCAAGATGCTTATTTAAATTTCATCAGCAAGCTTCTCTATGAAGAAACAGCAAAGAACTGCTGAGTAGCTATAATCATGATTAATTTTTAAGGATGACTGTCAGAACTTGACTGCCTTGTGCTGGAGGCAGTGTGCAAAGAATCTTGTCTTCACTAGACATTGACAGTGGAAAAGAGATTTGAGAGTGTGATGAGAGGGCAGATGAAACAAGGCAAATAATAGAATTCTTCATATTATATCACAATGTGTATGTAATACTAAGGATAAAATTTAAAACTCAAAGCAATTTAATAGCAGCACTGGATTGTATTAAGTTTTGTTTGTTTTTGAGGTGTTTTCACTATGTAGTCCTGGCTGACCTGAGATTGCCTATATCGCCCTCCTATTTGCTAAGACTGACAACTTAAGATTTTTATCGGGTGTGATAACACATGCCTTTAATGCCAGCACTTGGGAGGCAGAGGCAGGCAGGTCTCTTGAGTTTGAGGGTAGCCTGGTCTACATAGAGAAACTCTGTGTCATATATACATGCAGTTTTTAGTGGGGGGGTTGCACAGGAGTACACTGTCTGCAGAATCATGAAGCATTTCACACGTGTGCTAGAGTCTAAAAACCAGTTGTTGCCCACCTGGTGTAGGTTGTAGAAACCAACTTGGCTCTCTGAGAGAGCAGTGAGAACTGAGTCCTCCCCAGGGTCCAGCCCCTCTCTCTCTCTCTCTCTCTCTCTCTCTCTCTCTCTCTCTCTCTCTCTCTCTCTTTCCTTCCTTCCTTTCTTTCTTTCTTTCTTTCTTTCTTTCTTTCTTTCTTTCTTTCTTTCTTTCTTTCTTTCTAAACATTTCTTGTCAGGGTAGCACATGTATGCCTCAGGATAAGTTGGGTAAGCCAGAGGTCAACTTTTGAGAGTCATGAACCCTGATTTACTGACCCTTCTGGCTGGTCCTCACACTAAGCTTTTTGAAGCCATCTTTAGTTGTTTTGTATGAAGCATAAAAAATTCCAGCTATATTCTGTTTTATGCTCACATGTTTTTAAATATATTCTAGAATTTGTTATGGAATATCACCCCACCCAGGGAAAAAAAAAACACTTTAACCCAACAAAATTTCTTTAGGGGAACATCCTGGAGCTGTCGTTTTGTTTTTTTGTTTTTGGACAGGACGGTAACCTTGAACTTGGTCCTCCTGCATATGCTTCTCAAGTGCTATTCCTAAGGAAAGCATTCTGCTGTGAGCTCCATTGCTAGCACCCATTGCTGTTTTGGTTTTAACTACTGAGAATTTTTAATTCAGTGCCAATGGTTCTGATTTGAAGAGTGTTTGAACTCTATAAAAACTAGATTTGTGAGGGGAGAGTGGTGTTACCTATACTCTTTTCTTTCTAGAGTATCGAGATCGTTATGACTCAGACCGGTATCGGGATGGATATCGGGACGGGTATCGGGATGGCCCACGCAGAGATATGGATCGCTATGGGGGCCGGGATCGCTATGATGACCGAGGCAGCAGAGACTATGACCGAGGTAGTCACAGGGACATGCTCTGTGAAAGTGCTTTTCAAGAATTTTCTTTTTGACTTTTTTTCCTTTTTGTGTGACCACAATTTGAGATCTGTTTACAGGCTATGACTCCAGGATAGGCAGTGGCAGAAGAGCATTTGGTAGTGGGTACCGCAGGGATGATGACTACAGAGGAGGTGGGGACCGCTATGAAGACCGGTATGACAGAAGGGACGATCGGTCCTGGAGCTCCAGGGATGATTACTCTCGAGACGATTATAGGCGTGATGACAGAGGTACTCATTTTCTCATTCTTTGTCGTGGAGCACAATACCAGAAAGTTTCAGATGTAAAATGTATTTGCCTACCTCCGAGCTATGAAAACAGAGTTTATATATTGTAAAGGAAGTAGCAGAGCACAGTAGACAATTGGATATGGGTGACATAGTGAAAATGAGACAATCTTTTCTTCAGTTAAAATTAAACAAAACAAACAAAAAAAAAAAACAGCTGGGCATTGGTGGCACATGCCTTTAGTCCCAGCCCTTGACAGGCAGAGATCTCTGAATTGGAGACCAGAGTGAGTTCCAGGACAGGCTCCAAAGCTACACAGAGAAACCCTGTCTCAAAAAAGAATAAGAAAGAAAAAAAAATTTTTTTTTTTTTTTTTTAAATAACTAGGTGGTGCACACCTTTAACCCCAACACTGGGAGTACATAGGCATGCAGTTCTCTTCTCTGAGCTCAGGGCTACACAGAAAAACCCTGTCTCCAAAAAAAAAAAAAATGATAAATAGTAGAGAAGGACACACTCAAGTGAAGAAATTAAAGTATTAAAGTCCCAGCCAGTAATTTTAGTGTGATATTGAAAACAAATGTTGCTGATTTTATGTTTGATTTTCTAAATATGTGTGCTTATTCTAAAAATTGTGCATCTACTTGGCTGCAAAAAAAAAAAAAAAAACCAAAAAGACAAAAATACTGTCACACTCAGCTCTGACAAATGCTATTAAAAAATAACCACTTATGTTAAATGTGGCAATGCCATCTGAAGGCTAGGTTATCTGACCTAAAAAATTGATACTACTGGTAGTGCATACATTTAATCCCAGATTTGGGATTCAGAGGCAGGTAGTAGATCTGTTTGTATGTGTATAAGGCCAGCCATGGCTGGTTCTTAGTCTTTCTAGATCTGTATCTCACTCTCACTCTTGTGTGTGTTTGTATGCATGGAAGTTGAGGACAGTTTGTGGGAGTCCAGTCTCTACCATGAGTGTCAAGCTTAGGAGTAAGCATCTTTAACTGCTGAATTTCTTTTGTACCTGGCATATCTTTAATAAGAACTTTTGTTAAACTTAACATGAAGTATTCTTTTTAAATCTGATGGTCCTATCAAATTTGGCTTCTTGTATGCAGAGACCATCACCTATCCTGGTAGCTTTTTACATAGTATCTAAACAGGTCAGGTGAGCTATTTGAGTTTGTTTATAACGTGGACATTTTAAATGAAAAGTGGGTGGTTTTAATGGGGAGGAGAGGTACAGATTTAGGCTTTGACTGGGAAATACCTTATCTGTGAAGTGACTGCTATGCAGGTAGAGTCTGAGTTCACATCTCCAGCATGTGTCATTTGAAAAATGGTGAGTTGAGTATATTCACCTGCATCTATAATGGGGTGGTTGAGTGTACAGATAGATGCTTGGCGCGCTCTGGCCTTCACATTCATGTTCTCTTACATACACACACACCTTAGAAACATCCCTGTCATTGCTACAAGGTCTTTTTAGCCTGTTGAAGATGCTCATCTTCCAGACCAGACCCTTGAACAAGATCGTGAGAGCTGTATATGGAATCTGGCTTTCATCATTCATCTGATTATTTGGAAACTGTTACTTAGAGTTTCATTTAACTTAGGTCCCCCCCAAAGACCCAAACTGAATCTAAAGCCTCGGAGTACACCTAAGGAAGATGATTCCTCTGCTAGCACCTCCCAGTCCAGTCGAGCGGCTTCCATCTTTGGAGGGGCAAAGCCTGTCGACACAGCTGCTCGAGAAAGAGAAGTAGAAGAGCGGCTACAAAAGGAGCAAGAAAAGTTGCAACGGCAGCTGGATGAGCCGAAACTAGACCGCCGGCCACGGGAGAGGTAAGGTGTCTAGTAGGGATGAAACTGCCGCTGAGTGAGGGCATTTTGGGGATGGGAGTGATGGCTGGTATCACTGAGAAGTATTTTGGGCAGGGTGAAGCAGTCTGCAGAGTGTGAGACAGTGTTACACATGAGATTTCATTCCTTGGAGATTTCAAAACTTCAAGTTTTGCTACAATTACCATAAATAGAAATTGGTGGCACTTTGATACAGCAGTAAATCACGCCTATTTTTTGTAAACTGGATTCTTCCAGGTGTTTTTGTTTTTTATTATATATTTGGTTGGTTGGTTGGTTTTTTCAAGACAGGGTTTCTCTGTAGCTTTGAAACCTGCTCTGGAACTCACTCTGTACACCAGGCTGACCTCAGGAACTCACAGAGATCTGCCTGCCTCTGCCTCCCAAAGGGGATTAAAGAGGTGCATCAGCAGTGTCTGTCTTGTAGCTGTTAATTTTTGTAATAAGCAGTTTGTGTCAGGTTCATGGCCTTTAGTGAACTAAGTACCATTCCCCCCCCCCTTTTTTTTTTTTTTTTTTTTTTTTTTTTAAATCTCCTGTTGCAGACACCCAAGTTGGCGAAGTGAAGAAACTCAGGAAAGAGAACGGTCGAGGACAGGAAGTGAGTCATCTCAGACTGGGACCTCAGCCACATCTGGCCGAAGTAAGTCAGATCAGGGTGGGTATCAGTATTGCTGTTTCTATAGCCAGAGCATGCAGGGACTTTTCAGTGTTTATAGATTTAGTCTTTTATTCTGACAAAGTTTCTACATCGCCTTGGGTATCCTGAAACTTGTCATATAGACCATACTGGCCTTGAACCCATCAGCAAGGTTTGATGGGTTTTCACATCTGTCCTTCAAAAGCCTGAGGAACAGGTACCAGAATAGACTTAAATGATCTGTTAATGTTACTAAGTGTCACTAAAGAGAATACTTGACTATTAGATCTATCTTGTTTTTTTTAACATGTATTTTGTAAAGAGGTGGGTATACATGCTATGCCTTGAAGCCAGGGGGAAACCTGCAGAAGTCTGTCTCTCCACCATGAGTGGTCCTGGCATTGGCTGAATTCAATTATTAGCAGGTCTTGGTAAGAAGTGCACATACCTGCTGAGCCATCTTGCCAGTCCCTATTTTCTCTCGCCAGTGTATGTTGGGTTTGTTTGGTTGGCTTATGTTTTGTTTTTGTTTTTCTGTTTTTTTAGAGCCACCATCTCACTGGCATTCACAAGCTCTTCTTTGGGGTGATATTGTTTAATGATGTTATTATTTAGGCAGCCTCAAAGCATTGTCCTTGAGGGATGGAACATCATTCATTCTTCCTGAGATTGCTCATTCACAAGCATAGTTAGTGTTTTATCACAGCACCCCTTAACCCACTGTTGCCTAAGCTCTCCTACCTCCAACTTTACTTGTACTTAAGTATTTTAAGAGAGTTCAAGGCTGAAGTGATTTGTAAGTTGAGCCAAGTGTTGTAAGAGTTTTCTGGGAATGTTTCACATTTGGAGTAGCCCAGTAACATAATATAGTGATCCTTGTGGCTGGGTTAAGTGTGGTATTGCTTTGTGTGGCTACTTTGGTAGTGTTTGTACTTGAAATGTAGGAGACTCCTGGTAAATCAGGCCCCACAGTTTAGAAAACTTTTTGTGCAAATAGAAATGTTTCTGGTCTTAGTTCCTGTGTGAAAACAGTTGTCTCCTTAGGTAGACTTTCCCTTTTTGTTCACGAAGCATTTCTCTCCAGGGGACATGGAATACGTTGGTTTTTGTATAATTATAATTATTAGCCAAATTAGTCTGTACTGATAGAAAATACATCATTTTCCATGCTAAATGCTATTCAGTATATACAGTGAGTGCCCCCCCCCTCCAGATACACGAAGGAGAGAGAGTGAGAAGTCTCTAGAAAATGAAACCTTCAATAAGGAAGAAGACTGTCACTCTCCAACCTCCAAACCTTCTAAACCTGATCAGCCTCTAAAGGTAATGCCAGCCCCTCCACCAAAGGAGAATGCGTGGGTGAAGCGAAGCTCTAACCCTCCTGCTCGATCTCAGAGCTCAGACACAGAGCAGCAGTCCCCTACAAGGTGAGTAGGCCTGCAATAGCAGCTGCTTAGCTGGAAGGTGCCCTAAGCGGGACTGGCCTTTGTAGTATTACAGATGAGGCTCCCTCATGTATAATTCATACTGAGGTGTCTCATAGCAGTGTCTGTTTTCTTGATTTTTGTTAGCCAATTGGCATCATTTTGGTGGGTTGAAATCAGCTATAGTGGGAGTATTTATACCACAAAAATATGGAAACATGTCTATTGGGTTTTGTCCTGAGACATATTGTTAGTGTAACCTTGAAGGGACATGTCACTTAAGTGACTTGATGTTCTCTTAACTTTTCTCAATTTTTGCAAAGAGAAAACTACTGCTAACCTTGCTGGGTTGTAAATTCCAAGGCATATGGCAGTTTTGTGTGGAAATGATTGCTTTTGTTATCTTTTCCTATACTTAAATATTGCTGTATTCAACATGCATGCTCTTGTGTGTTTCTGTAAAAGCAATCTATCGCATTCAGGAAATGGTATAAGCTTGTGTTGTCTTTCCTGTAAAAAATAATTGATAGTTGATTGCTTGTTCCATTCTAGTGGTGGAGGGAAAGTAGCTCCAGCTCAGCTCTCTGAGGATGGACCATCAAGAAAAGGTGAGCCAAGGGAAGTAAGTAGGTTTTGATCTGTTCCAAGCCTTGGGTACAAACACATCCAGGAGTTACAAATTCAGTTCCCAGCATCCATATGGCAGCTCACACCCACTCATATTTCCAGTTTCTTGCAGGCATTTGATGCTTCTTCTGTCCTGCACAAACATCAGACATAGGTGGGGCACAAATATAAAATAATTCTGGAATTGAGCCTCTAGCCCAAGTAAATTTGTTTTTGATGACTTTTGTAGGTAGGGGCGTGGCCTAGTGGGCTTCATTGAGGATTACAAAAGTGCTGGCACCTTACCTGTGGCCACTCTATTGAAAATGTCTTCCCTACCCCTGTCAACCTTCAGTCAAGAAATTTCTACTCTTAGGCCCTGTTTTGTAATGTTCTTTTGATGAGCTACCTTTTCTTGCCAGTAGAGGGCAGGAATGAACTCCTCAAAGAGTGCAAAGCTGGCTTCCCTGGTAAACCCTGCCTTAGTGGGGAAATTGAACAGGGATAATAAACATGTCTGTCTAGGTTAGAAATGTCACCATTAACCTATCTAGTTCTTTCTTTTTCTCTTATTTTTCTGGGGTGGCAGGGGGTGTTGTTTTGTTGTTTATTTGGTCGGGATTGGTTTTTTTGGGTGTGTTTTGTTTTGTTTTTTTGAAACAGGGTTTCTCTGTGTAGCCCTGGCTATGTTGGCCAGTGTTACTCTGTCTCACCAGTGCTGGGATTAAAGGCGTGCACCACTACTACCTCCTAGCTTCTAGTCTTTATTTCTATATTGCTTTTCCAGGTAGCATTTACTACAGTGGAACTTTTTAATAGGCCTTGTTTGGTATGCCTAGGTGTGGTATAGAGACTTGGGAAGAAAGGCCTTTAGTGGGGGGTTAGTTTGGAGTGAAGTTAATTTCCTTTAGTACATGTTTTCTTCGGCTTATAGGAAAGCTAATACAGGGAGATAGGTTACTTTATATGACTTGAATTTGGTTTTTGTGTTTCTGTTTAAACAGATGAAAGTAAAATAGATGGGGTAAGTGTCCCAAAAAGCCAAACTGGGATCTTAAGTCGTGGTCCTGTAGATGGAGGTAACAAAGACCACTGGAAGGAGTTGGACAGGTATGTGTGTTTTCTCTTTCCTCCCTGTTGATAGATTTTTAATGTTCTTGGCTTTCCAAAGTGTTACCAGGTCTACCATTGAACAAACTATAGAGTTGTGGTTACATTTGGAGTATCTAAAATTTCTGCGTCGTCCCAGTAATGTTGTTGAATAGGTGGTCTGTGCTTGTGTCTCTGCAGGAAAGATGGCAAAAATCAAGACTCCAGATCTGCACCTGAGCCAAAGAAATCAGAGGAGAGCCCAGCCTCCGTAAGTGTTGTGTGCTTGCATCCACTTCTCTTACCTCAGTTTTACACCAGACTCCTTTTTTTCTTGTGACTGGAAAAGTTGGAAATGAGGCAGTGATGTTTTTAAAATTAGTAAGAAAAGCTAAGATGAGCTTTTTGTTGATGAGACAACCCTTTTGAGCTCTTATCCTCGTGTAAAGTGGAAAGTATGTGTATTGCTGGTGAGCTCACGTGTGACCCTGATCCTTCCTGACTGCTGCAGTGGAAATTGCTACCCCTAGATGAATTTGTGTGGTCTTGACTCAGCTATGCCAAAGCATTAATATCTGCTTTCTAGGTATTTGATAGGAAAATCTTAAGCTTTATTACCTTGTCCCTCTCTGTTACAGAAGTTCAGTTCTGCAAGCAAGTATGCTGCTCTCTCTGTGGATGGTGAAGATGAGAATGAGGGAGATGACCACGCTGAGTAGACCTCCACATGCTGTGCTTTCTTCTAGTCTCCACCCCAGAAGATTCAAGAGCAAATCAAACCTCTATCCAGACAAGAAAAAATAAAACTCACCAACTCCTGAAGACCTTTCTTAACTTTTTTTTTTTAATGAAATGAAATTGTTTTGCATGCTGCTGCAGCCTTTTAAAGTATTGAAGTAACTGGAGAATCAACATTGTAGCCAGAGAGATGTGACTACTGCTTTTGAATGGGGAAGTTGTGATGTGTTCTGATGATACCAAGTAGCTACCTTTGTGACTAGTGCCTGGGGCTCTATTCCGCAGAAATGTAGTGACAGTGAGACTCAGTTGCATCAGTTAGGCAGTAAAGAAAGGTACAAGGAAGAGTGAGAGTTCTACCTTTTAATTCTTATCCTGTGGTGGCACCTATGAATTCCCAAACATCATCTGAATAAATTTCCCATCCTTGGAAAGGTAGATTTAGTCTCTCAAGTTATTTTAGTCTCCAGGTGGCTGCCAGCCCTTCTACTTCAATTCTGACTTAACTGGGGCCAGCCTAGGAGGAGTTTTTGTTTTGTTTTTTTACCCCCCAAGGGGGTAGTTGGGAGTGAGTCTACAGGCCACTAACAGGTAGTACCTCTGGGGACCAAAATGAATGGGAAACTCAATCGTGGTTTGAAAAGCTTTGGAGGAGTGATCAGTTGTTTTATACCAGGCAGTAGGGGAAATGGTGTGACCTCCAATAGACATATGAATAGAACAATCATTTCCTGGATGAGGAAGCACTTAGTGGTCATGGGAAATTCCAGGCTTCTAAAATCTGTCCTTTCTAAAGGTTCGAATATATCCACCTTCTTTCCAAACTTTGTTGCTCTGGCCATCATCTCATGTTCTTGATGATACTGTCAGCCTTCTAAAAGCAGTCTCTGTAAAGTCACACACCTGTTCTCACAGACATTTTTAAATTGGCCACCAGAAGCTGTGGCCTGTGGAATCACTGCTTCCCCTCCTCCCCCCCAAGCAAACCAGCTCTATAGTATCTTTAATTCCTGCTCCTGCTGCTTTCACCCCCCTGGAGGTCGGAGTATTTCAATTGATGGACTTGGATGGTGAGTGAGGAGAGTTGAGTTAAAGGTCTTCAGCCTTGATTGGGGTGTTTAAGATTTGTTTTCTTCACAGGAAACCTATGCTGGTGCTTGGGTTTATAATGTGACCTAGACTGTGGTTTTCTGCTTGGGGGGGGGTTGGTTTCTTGTCTTCCTTCAAGAAAAAAGGATGATGTAGAGAACTGCTGGATAAGGTCTGGCTTCACTCAAGCACAGTAGCTTGACCTGTCGTTTGGATCTGCACCTTGACAGCAAGCTTCCCTGTTGTGAGACATCAAGGTACCTGCAGGCAAATGAGACCTGGTCTTCATGTGCAAACCTAGACCTGCTCTGCAGGAGTGTTGGTTTCATGGGCTGCAGCAGTGGGCGCACAGCAAATCACTCATCCAGTGGACTTGATTGGCTAGTAGCTAGGAAGTGGGTTTTAGAGAGAGACACCATTGAATGGGCTTTTTTTTTTTTTTTTTTTTTAAACCTTTGGTTGTAGACAATGAAAAGGTAGTTTGCCCTCTTCATGTCTATTTCCCTTCCAGATAGTTGCATCCAGAAGAAAGCTGTTCTGTCCCATACTCTTACTTTGCTCCTCTGTTAAAATAAAAACAGGGGTTGACTTATGTCCCGCTCCTGAATACATGTAAAATTTGTACAAAAATATCTTCTATGAAAATGATTTGTAATCTGTAGACATTACTTGGGAGATGTCTTGAGATGTAAAATCCCATCCTTTGGGTTGAGGGTTTTTTGTTTTTCTCCAAATAAACCCAGTCTTTAAAGTTGAAATTAATGCTGCAGTTTCTGGATACTTCCTGTGTTTTTATTGTTCCTGCCTCTCTTCCACACCTCCAGTCTTTCAGTTTATATAGCAGTGAATGAGTTATTGCATAGTGGTGGAGGTAGGCCTCAGGTACTTAACTGTAACAACTAGCATTTTTGACCAGTGTTAACATCTCAGCTGTCCATAAGGCCACACTGACTAGAGCTGTGCACAGCTGCTGTGGAGTGCCAATATGGAAACCACTGTCCTTCACGAGGTGCTTCAAATTTAAGCTTCCCAAACAAAACTGGTCATTACTGAAAAGCAGGGAAAATGTTTAGGGCAGAGACAACTTCTGAAGTCATAAGGAATTGGAACACATTTGAGGTACTCATGATGCAGCATTGGATGTGTGCCATTAGAGGCAGCTGCTTTTCTAGTTTTTGTTTTGTTTGGTGAGTTTTTGTGTTTAGCTTGATTGTTTGAGACAGGGTTTCTCTGTCTAGCCTTGGTTGTCCTGGAAGTCAGGATGGTTTGAGGCTGGCCTCGAGCTCATGAACATCCTCTGCCCTTTCCTGAACTAGGATTAGAGGTGTGTGCCACCACTGCCCATTTCCATTTTCTAACAAGTCCAAAACTGATAGTTGGAAAGGGATCCATGAGTGGCTGTGCTGTGAGAGCTTTTCAGGGTAGCTAGATAGAGGGTTTCCCAGGATTCACCCCAGAAGCTAATCTCAGTAGGCCTAATAACCAACTGGGAGCAACCAAAGTCTTTAGAGGACCGGAAGCCTAGCTGCCTGTCAGCCATCGGAATGCAGACAGGATAGTCACTTGACAGACTTGAGTCTTGGCTGGGAACACTCCAGGCCACATAGACTTGCTTTCTCCTGTCAGAACCAGGCACTGAGCTCTGGAATTTAAGGCTATAAAGGAAGGCCCGAGTTCAAATGCTAGCTCACAGCAAGGCTTCTCGGGAACTGATTGAGCTTCACATCTGCTTCTTGGTAGCAACATTTGACAAATAAACCTCACTTCTCAGCAACCATTATAGCCCCCAGGGCTACAAGTGAAGGGAGACTTGCTTTCCTGCCCCCACAAAAGTAAGTTTGGAAGAGAATGCTATTCCTGCTCCCAGCTACAGCCACCTTCCTGGTTGGTTGGTTGGTCTGTCCTCCAGGGGGATCCGCCTGGGGAATTGGCTCTGCCCCTTATCCCATACTACTCTTACTGGTTCCTAGAGCCCAGACTGTCCACTAAAGTTCTCGCTTAACCCAGTGCTCTTCCAGTCAGGACAGCCCCACACTCTCAAGACCCACCCCAAGAAACTGAATGCATCAGTCATTGGCATGAGATCTCAGGCTGTGGAAGAGGGGGTTCTTCGGTACCAAGATGAACCTCTTTCTGTATAGTCAAGGTAAGAATATCTGCATAGTGCCTTGGCTCTCTCCCTCTCCTCCCTTCTACTGCTCTGTGGTGGTGATGAGAATGCCTGGCTGACTCCCCAAGCCACTCTTGGTCCTATCCCCACCAAGCATCCTGTTTTACCTTTCCTTACCTCAGTTGGTGCCTGGAGAGTAGTGACCAAGCTTGAGCTGAGAGGATCCAGCTACCCATCTTGTGACTCCTCTCTTCCCTTTCCAATTCCTAGGAACCTTCTAAGTTCCTCTTAGAGGCCCTTTGGGGAGGGTAGGATACCAGCCTAATGTGAAGTTCTAGTCTCCCCTCTCTCCCCCCCATTTGAGATCCAATCAATGTTGCTCACACATTGGTGACTTCAGAGATTATAACCTATGGCCAATCCATCTTTGATCCCAGCAAGAAGGCAGAGGCAGGCAGATCTCTGAGTTTGAGGCCACTCAGGTCTACAAAGCGAGTTCCAGCCAAAGCCAGAGCATTCTGGAAAGGGCTGGATAATATATTTTTATATTTCATTTATATTTCATGTTAATTATGTAATATAACCTTGCCATAGCATGACAAGTCTTTGTCTTTCCCGTAAGACTCCAATCCCTGCCACTGTCTTCTAACTTCTGCCTCTCTCTTCATTGCCAGTGCAACCATCCCCTCCCCATCACCTCTCCAGCTTTCCCTCTAGTCCCCTGGAGTCAGGCTGCTGTAATGTGTCCACTGGACAGCAAGATCCAGTAACCCTGCTTCCACCCTCTTCTCAACTGCCAGATTAGAATCAGGTGCTCCATTCCCCAGGAATCAGAATCAAACCACCAATCCCAGCCTTTGCCAGAGACAGGATGAACACAGAAGTCTGCAGAGAGGGGCAAGCAGGCAGACCCATAGGGCTTGAGCAGGCAGTGCTGGACTGCTTTGGGAACCTACACTAAAAAAGGGAATGAGATGACACCACCAAAGAACTTGCATTGGGAAGACCCGAAACACCGGGGCCATGACTAAAGCCGTTGAGGGGTGGGAGATTTTAACCTTGTGTGTGAATCCTCAGCTCTGAGTCCTCTGGGAGAAGAGACTACACAGAAAGCTCCAGTGGGCAGAGCACCAGGAAGCTATGTCCTAAGACCTGGGGCACCAGTACATTAGGTGTTTAAGTCTAGCGCCCCCACCAGATCAGACCTGGTTCAGATTAGATACCGCAGAAAAGAGGCGGCCGAGATGCCAAAGATTCTAGCTGTTCTCTGTACCCTTCTGAACCTGTGTCCAGAAGGAGTCTGTGCGGCTCACGCGTTTCTCTCCGCCCGTGTTGCTCTGCAGCTTCTCAGACTGAGACTTCCGGAGGCTACCTTCCAATGTGCAATCCTTCCCCGGCTCTGGCTGCCAGCTCGGTCTGCAAGCCTGTCTCAGCGCGCTGAGCCGTTCGCTGGAAGGATAGTGGGAGGAGAGGAGGGGAAAAGGAGGCGGCGCGGGCGGGGAGCGGGTGGAAGGTGGCGATTGGAGCCCGGGAAAGAAGGAGGGAGCCGGAGGGCGGGAGGAGGTGGCAGGCGCAGGGCGAGGAGGGAGGGAGCCAGCTGAGTGCCCGTCCCGCAGCTACCGCTGTCTCCGCTTGTCGCGGTGCGGCTGGCCGGGATGGGCTGGCCCCGGGGCGCCCCCTGCTGCTGCCCCGGTCCGCCGCGCCCCCAGGCCTCCGGGCGCCCCCCACAGGTGAGTGGCCGCGCCACGCTGACCGAGCGGGAGCACGGGCGGCGGCCCTCTGCGTCACAGCGCGCGGTGTGAGCCAGGGGCGGGCGCCAGGGGGCGCGGAGCCATCGGGGGTCCCGGAACACCGGGTGCGGCGGGATCCCGGAGGCTGGGATTGCCTGCCGCCAGCACCCTCCTGGGCGCGGTGAACTAGGGTGCAGTTAGAGATCATAGAGGTGACCAGGGGGCGGGGCACGGCTATGGTCCTAGCTCAGGCCGCCCCGCGTCCTACTGGGCACTACTGAAGGGTAGGGCAGCTCTCTGCGTGCGTCCCCAGCTCAAACGACAAGCACACTTTTTGGGCACAAGATGCCCGCGGCAGTGTTTCGGCCCTGACCTGACAGAGGGCATACAAGCGTTTTCTTCTCATGTTCCCTATCTGGGACACTGAGGCACAATGCAGGCACAGATGAAGACGATCCCTCTTATGAACCCTATTCTACGTCTGCTCTGCCTAGACACCCTCTAGGCCCCTCTGGATACACTCTAGAATCCCACCTCTATCCCCCTCCCTTCTTTCCTGGGCCTCACTCCTCTGTGGCCCGGCTCCCAGCTTCTCATCCAACCACAGCTATTTCCAGGAAGGAGGGGTGTGTGAGTGGGTGGAGGGGTTTCTCCAAACAAACCGAAGGCTTCAGAGTAAGAGGGGGCCCTGCTGGGGAGAAGCAAAAAAATCTCTGGAATATTCCAGGCAGGAGGTGGAAAGTGAGGATCTACAGAATCTGGTAGCCATCCTTCAGGGTCTTTCCAGAAGTACTCCATTCCCCGTGGTGGGGACACTCAGCTCTTGACCAGCCAACATAGTGCTTAGTCCACAGCCCTCATTGCTGCCATTTGAATGGACACTTTTCTAGGTCTGGGTGGGCAGCGAAAGTTCAATGGGGCCAGAGGATGTCTGGGGACTTTTCCCAGAGGAGGGAACTTTCAGTCCCACGGAAAGCAGCAGAGGAAAAACACTGGATGGGGGGAGCTCACTCACTCACACAGGCACTAAATGACCAATCTCCCCCAGCAAGCAGGGCTGGGTGCTGAATCGGGCCAGGCCCACTTGCCCACCTGGCCATCGGCCTGGAATGTCCTGGGACACAGCCAGGACTTGGGTAGGGATTACAGAGCCAGTGGCCCTCTCCAGTTACAGTATGGGGGCCCACACCTTGCCACTCAGGTGTCACCTTCTAGCCAGGTACACAGGTGACAGGCTTCCTAGAGAATTGGAGCATGCAGGAAGAGGGCTCAGGATTCCCAGTCTGATAGGCTTTCTAAGGTGAACCAGGGAGGATTAGACCAGTCCTTCACATGGATGAGCAAGAGGCAGAGGAGGGAACCCCTGTGGTACCCTGTGAACGTGGCCAGAACTGGAGGAGTTACACTGGGACATTCAGTAAATACCATGCAAATGAGGACCACACGATTGTACATTCCTTCAAGTGACAGCTACAGCATTCCAAAGGCTGCTGTCCAGGGCTTGAGCCGAGAACCCCCAGGCCATTGACCCTTGTTTTGGGAAGATTGTTCCATCGTTTCCAAGGCCCCATCCACCTCCTTCCCTTGACTCCTGGGACAGGAAGTTGGCCCTATTCCCAGGAGGGAAGCAGGAGGCCCCAGAGGGGGTGGAGTATGTATTGGGAGGGGGCCTCCTGCCCAGTCCTCAGGTCCAGTGACAGCCGCAGAGGAAGAAGGGCCAGGCCCAGGAGAGCCATGAAGGTAGTGCTCAGGTTTGAGTGGGTGGGGGGGATCCTGGGTACAGGGGGACCAAGCCAGGAGCTGTGAGTTGTATCTGGAGCACAGTAGCTGGGGTCTTCAGGTAGAACCTATCCAGGGCTCTGGACTGCAACAAGATGGACTACTCACTACTGTGAGCAGCTGGGTCTTCTGGCTGGTACTTGGCCTTAGGAGGGCACTGCAAGATCCTTTTCCCTCTGACGAGGAAACTGGCCCTCATTCCCACTTTCTTTCACCCTGTCCTAGCCTGCCAGGGATACTGGTTCCCAGCTCCACTCCCTTCCCACAGGAAGTCCCTAGGGATCTTAAGAGTCCAGGCGAGAGACTGGCTGGGGACACAGTGTTCTTCTCTGGCCCTCAAGCACGGCCCTGAGACCTCAATTCCCACCCTGCCCCACTGACTGATTCCAGGGCTGGACCTCAAGACCACAGACCCCTACACAGGGTGTCCCACCGGTGAGAGGCAGCTCCAGAGGAGATGGGGGGGAGCCAAAGATCTTAGGCTGACACTCCCAGCAGGAGTAGATCCTGGGAATCTGATCTCCTGGCCTCCCCCACATCCTCCCCCACCCCACTTCCTGGAGCAGCGACCTGCCCCCTTCCCGCCTGCACTTCCCTCCACTTCCAGGGCCAGGCTTCTCCACACACCAGACAGCCTCCCCTCCACCCAAGGGAAGCGACTGCCTGGGCCAGGCTGCTTCCAGGAAGCTCCAGGCCAGGCCCCAGCATTGTTCAGGCCCTGCAGCCAAGAACCCAGCCAGCCAGACACCATGAAGTCCAGCGGCCCTGTGGAAAGGTTGCTCAGAGCCCTGGGGAGGGACAGCAGCCGGACCACCAGCAGGGTAGGAGTGCCCACCAGCTGGGCAAAGGTGGGGCAGGGTGGGGGTGTGGACAAGGCGGGGGGCGGGAGGGGGGGCAGGATTCAGGCCAGACCCTCTTGCTAATTTTAGCCTCTTCTGTTCCTTACCTTGCCTCAGTATTCCCCCTCATTACCCTGGACCCCCCCCCCCCAAGGTGGCCAGGATGGCAGTATGACCCTGCCATCTGTTTGAACTTCTCTGCATTTCCTCACTTGAGCCTGAATAAACCCTGGGGGTTCGGCTAAGGCTAAGGGCTTAAGCCCTGGCCTCCCAGGGAAGCTTGAGAGGAAAGGGATGGGAAGAAGGCAATGAAAGGTAGGGAGGAGGCCAAGTCTCCAGGCACTCTGACTGGGAAGATGCCTTCCACTGACGTCATCTGCACATGATGTTATCAACAAGTGTGTCCAAGTATCCTAGTGGGTTCCATCTCCAGTCCAGAGGAGTTCTGGAACTCAAGGGACCAAAGCTGTTCCTCTGTCATCCTCTCCCTTGCCTTTCGAAGGTGTTACCTGGATCTGGTGGGCAGATCCAGGGAGAGGGTACAGCAGGAGCTTGGGTACAGATGAAGAATGTGTGTGGAGGGAGCCTTGGGGTGGGAAGCATGGGCGTCGATGCGGGGGACCGAGGTAAACCTGGGCAACTGGAAGCAGCCCAACTGCTGGCCTCACTATCTCTGGATGGGGAGGGGACATCGAGAGGCAGCAAGGCAACTACTTGTCTATCCCCACTGTCATTCCTCCTTCCAACATTGCCACCCCCTTCTTACACAAGGTCTGCCTGCAGCCTCAATGCACAAAGAGTAAACATGTTGTTCTGATCCTGGGGGGAAGGGCATGTCAGCTGCCTGGAGCTTGGGGGCTCAGGACTGGCTATAGCCAGTCTGGGTGTTATGTGACAATGTTCATGTGTGTCTGGGCTGCCAGCTCTCAGTATATAAGCCTCATCTGGGGAGGGCAAGATGGGAAGAGCCAGACCTCCACTCTGCCAAGATTTGGAAAGCCCTCACATTTGAAGTGGCAATGACAAGAACATCACATAGCAGGGCCACGTGAGGGGACCTAAGTGATCCCTTAGGGAGGAGTTGACTGGGCCAAGGTGAAGCAAGGGGTCACATTCCAAGCCCTGTAGAGGACAGGCCCCATGACTACCCTGAGACATCTGTGACCAAGTGTGCCTGAGAGTTCAGAGGCTTTGAAATACAAGGGAGGGTGGCAGCATCAATCAGAGGCAAGGTTTCTACCCAGCCTTAGCAATGGGTCCACTAGGAACTCATACCTCTATCTGTCTGACATCCCACCCGCAGCCTAAGAAAGCAGAACCACACAGCTTCCGGGAGAAGGTTTTCCGGAAGAAAGCTCCAGTATGTGCAGTGTGTAAAGTGACCATCGATGGGACCGGTGTCTCCTGCAGAGGTGAGGTGCTCTTCCTGCATATCCTGAGCCCTCCACTCAATGCCATTGTGCTGGGTGGCTCACAGAGCAGGAACAAATGCCCTCATTTGCATGATGCCCACCTTGCCACAGCCCTCACCTGTGACTAGGGGCTGTCCTTCCTCCTCACCTCCATTCATCCTAGACCTCTGGCCCTCATCCCTGACTCCAGAGCAAAAACTGCTGGTACCCTGCCCTGCTCACTACCCCAGCAATCTAGTGTTAAGTCCCAGGGTTGGCTGTCAGGGCCTGGGGAAATGGAGGATGGCCACTTCCACTACTCCTATAAGCCTCTGCTTTTCTCCCTTTCCTCTAGTCTGCAAGGTGGCCACACACAGAAAATGCGAGGCAAAGGTGGGTGCCATGGGTGCCTGGTCCTAGCTGATGGGGGATGGAGTCCTTTCACTGCCCAGACAGGCTTCTTCGGCCACACTAGCATGGCTCTTCCACCCAGCCCCCTGCCATTCCTGGAGACCTCTCCTGGATGGCAGGGGTGTTGTGCTGGGCCCTTTAAGAACTGCCCTACTCCACCCCTGGAGGGTTGGCCCAGGAGGGTGGACAGTGAGACAGCGTTTGTCTTGGTGCTGTGCCCAGGCTGCAGCTGGCGAGAGGATGGGGGGGTGGAGAAGGAGGAGGAGGAAGGGTGGGGTGGATAGAGAGAGAGCAGGGTTTCAGAGACCAGGCACTGGGATAGGCTATGCCTTCCCTCTGGGGAAGGGTCCTCAAGATGCCCGAGTTGATCTTATCCTGGGTACTGGAAGGGCTGGGCCTCTCCAGGTACATAATGTATGTGGCATCCACTACCCACTGAGAACCTGAAGCAGCCCCATCTCTGAGAAACATTCCTGGTTCCTCTTTCAGTGCAGGAGGTAGTCCCAGGGCCTCAAGCTAGCTTGGGGGAGCTATGTGCCCATGGGTGGGGTCTCAACGGTGAAAGAGGCTAGTGTCCACCCCTGGCCATTGCCTGCATGCCTGTCCCTATATATAACTCCTGTCCTGCAGCTGGATGAATGGGGGTCTGTTTGGGCAGGGGGCTGAGAGCCAAGAGCAACAAGCAGGGGGCCTGAGAGGTGGGGGATCGGGAGGCCAGAAGCAAGGCTTCCCTTAAATAGAGGAATAGAGGAACCTCAGCTGGAGCCTGTACTCATCAGTTGTCAGCCCCTCCACCTTACTGCTGAGGCCGATATCGTTTCACCAGCTCAGTTGCCTCCTTCCAGGTGACTTCATCCTGTCAAGCCTTGCCCCCAGCGGAGCTGGTGAGTGTGCTCTAGGATGGGGCAGGGAAGACAGGAACCTAACTAATGTCCAGAGGTCTGGTGATCTGAGTGGGGGCTCCAGGAGGTTACCTAGAACTGAACACTATGGTTACTGGCTGTCCTAGCTCTTCGCTGTTATTGTCTTTTAGGGCCTGAGGGGAGGGGGGCTAGAGTCCTCTCTTTTCCTCCAGGGAGTAGACATGGACATCCCCCCCTCCCAGGTCCAGACTGGTCATTGCCCTGTCCCTAACCACTCCCATTTCCTCCCCAACCTCCTCCCTCTAGCGGAGAAACACTGCCCCAGTACGGCGCATAGAACACCTGGTAAGGGACGCTTAGCGGCCTGGGCGGGGAGGGGCGCGTGGATAGCTTTTGGGAGACCATGGTTTGTAGAACTTTGGACTGGGAAGCCTAGGAGAGATGAGTCCAAAAAGATGTCGATGTACGGTTTCTCACCCACCAGGGGTCCACCAAGTCCCTGAACCACTCAAAGCAACGAAGTACTCTACCCAGGTGAGTGAGGGCGCCGGATGATTCCAAGTGGGCACTTTCCACCGGACCCCCACTCAGCTCATGGCATTAGCCCCCAATAAAACACCCCAGGACAATACTCCCCTTCAGGACCTAGCAAGCCTCCCCTCGCTCCCCAGGACCCTTCTCATTATACTAGCCCCGTGGGGCGCCTCGCCTCTGTTCCCTAAATCAGCTTTGCAATCTCCCCAGGAGCTTCAGCCTGGATCCGCTCATGGAGCGTCGCTGGGACCTGGACCTCACCTATGTGACCGAGCGGATCTTGGCTGCGGCTTTTCCTGCACGGCCGGACGAGCAGCGACACCGGGGCCACCTGCGCGAACTGGCCCATGTGCTGCAATCCAAGCACCGGGACAAATACCTGGTGAAGAGCGGGTTGGCCAGATTCAACCAATGAGAGGGCTGGAGGGCCAAATGAGCAAGGATACTGTTTGCCATCAATCCCTGAAAGGGAGCTGGCACGAGGCGGGTGTTAGTGTGCAGAGGCGAGGCGGGGCGGGGCGGGGCGGGGCGGGGCGGGCCCGGTCCGGCCTGAGCTCAGTCGGGCAGGCGCGCAACAGCCGCAGCCGCACAGAATTCAGTTCCAGATGATTGCAATCTTATTTTAGAGTAAGATTCTCATTGAGGGTCCACCTCCAGCACCTCTGTCTGAAGTTGTCTTCATTTAACTCTTCCTTTTATTTCAGCTCTTCAACCTTTCAGAGAAACGACATGACTTGACCCGCCTAAACCCTAAGGTACGAGGGAAAATGATCTGTCTGGCCTTTAAGCTGAACCAACCCTGTGAGAAGACCCTGCCTCCTTATTATTAGTAGCAGCTTACGTCCAGTTTACTCTTAAACACTCTCCCATATGACATACCATTTAAGTTATCTGAAAACATGGTGCATAATGACTGTAAAAAGTGTTCACGTGCTGGGCGTTGGTGGTGCACGCCTTTAGTCCCAGCATTTGGGAGGCAGAGGCAGGTGGATATCTGTGAGTTCGAGGCCAGCCTGGTCTACAGAGCAAGTTCCAGGACAGGCTCCAAAGCAATACAGAGAAACCCTGTCTCGAAAAACAAACAAAAAAAAGTGTCCATACTACTGTGAGACTACTAGCAAGCACCACTTTGCCTCAGGGCCCCGGTTTTATGTCCATACCCTCTACCTCCTTGTTCCTGCCCCTCACCACACACACACACACACACACACACACACACACACACAGAGAGAGAGAGGGGGAAGAGAGAGAGAGAAAGAGAGAGAGAAAGAGAAGGGGAGGGAGAGAGAGAGAGAGAGTTGTACCCTTGTATTTCCCCAGGTGCAGGACTTTGGCTGGCCTGAGCTGCATGCCCCACCTTTGGACAAATTGTGTTCTATCTGCAAAGCCATGGAGACATGGCTCAGTGCCGACCCTCAGCACGTGGTCGTGTTGTACTGCAAGGTGGGCTGGGACCTTGGGGTCAGAGCTGAGGCATCCTCAGTCTAGAATGAGTAGGCTCCACAACCCTATCTCTTTCTTCCTCAGGGGAGCAAAGGCAAGCTTGGAGTAATCATCTCTGCCTATATGCATTATAGCAAGATCTCTGCAGGGTGAGTTGCCCTGCCCCGGTGGCCCTTCCTCACCTGGCCCTGTCCAAGATTCTCTCTTTAGTTGGAGAGTCTTACACTATCAAGTTGGTGTGATACCATGTATCTCTACTTAGGCACTCAGCACTCTCCAACAGATGAGCTGGGCTAGTTTCCTAGGGCTGTTAGCAAAATGCCATAAACTGGCTTAAGATAACTCAGTTGTCTCATAGTTCTAAGATATAGTTAAAACTCCAAGGTGGGGCCTGATTCTGTGGCTGTAGGCAGACTCCTTCCTTGCCTCTTTCCAGCTTCTGGTGGTGTTCTTGGCTTGCAACGGCATCACTCCAACCTCTGCCTCCGGCATCACATGGTGTTCTCTTTGTGCGTCTGTTTCTGTTTCTCCTCTTCTAAGGACCTTGAATTAAGGGCCCACCTTGCTCCTGCATGATCTCATCTTAACCTGTCTAATCACATCTGCAGAGACCCTATTTCTAAATAAGGTCACATTTGAGGTACATTTCTCTGGGTTAGGGACACAATTCAACCCATCAGATTATCTAACTGCCCCATTTTATGGGTGAGGAAAGTCAAATGCAGGGGGCAATTGTCTGAGGCCCAACAACTGGGAACTGCACTCTAGGGCTGCTAACTCTCCTCACCATTGGTGGTCCCCTCTACAGTGAGAGGAATCTCATGGTTCCTCCTTCCCTGGGGCTTAGGTGTGGAAGCCCAGAATGAGACTGATTCCTAAGCACCCACACCTGCCCTGCTCTCCCCAGGGCAGACCAGGCGCTGGCAACTCTCACCATGAGAAAATTCTGTGAGGACAAGGTGGCCACAGAACTGCAGCCCTCCCAGCGCCGGTGAGCAGCCCAGTGGGAAAAGGCTAATTCTCCTGCTCAGGCAGCAAACCTGAATCCCACAATGCAAGGGAGCCAGACACCATGCCAAGTTCTGGGAACTGACAACAAACAGGGTCAGGATCTCATAGCATTCACTTGCTAGTGGAGTGGATCATTCTAGCTGATGGCAAGGTCTGTGAAGAAAGTAAAGCAGAGGCTTGTAAGAAAGGCTTCACGGGACTCAGGAAGCTTGCCTCTTTGACGTTTAGAAGGACAGTCTCCAGGTTGGGTGGAGAGCCTGCATCGTTGAGTTGGTGTGAGGCACCCTACCCTCTAGAGAAAAATGCTGATGTTTTCCTTGACTCCTGCCAGCTATGTCAGCTATTTTGGCGGGCTGCTGTCTGGCTCCATCAGAATGAATAGCAGCCCACTGTTCCTGCACTATGTATTTGTGCCCATGCTGCCAGCCTTTGAGCCTAACACAGGTGAGTCCACCGGAGATGTATTCCATGGGGGCAGCCGCCATTTCCCACCTCACTTCACCCCTTACCCCTCATGTCCTCTGCCTCTCCAGGCTTCCAGCCCTTCCTCAAGATCTACCAATCTATGCAGCTGGTCTATACATCTGGAGTCTAGTGAGTGCTCTGTTCCCAAGCCCTGACCTGCCTGTGCCTGGGCCTGTGTCCCCAGCCTCCCCAGGCCTAGCCTTCTGGCTGCAGCGGGAGGCTGAAGTACTCCCTAGGGCCTGATTCTAGTACATAGCCACCTCTGTGTCCTCCCTGGATGCCTCTAACTGCTCTGCCTTCTCTCTGCCCAAAGTCGAATTGCAGGCCCAGGACCCCAGCAACTTTGCATCAGCCTAGAGCCAGCTCTCCTCCTCAAAGGCGATGTCATGGTAAGGGGGATCCTGAAGGTAGGGATTGCAATGGAGTGAGGGACTTCTAGCCATATAGTCAACTGACAAGTCATCAGTTTAAGCAGGATTGGCGGGCCCAAAGGGAATCCTGCCCCTGCTCTCCCTGGAGAGTTCACCTTGAGATTAGGTCATGGCAGAAGCTATGACCGTGGGATAAAGGCCTGACCCCCAGTCTCCTAACCTCCTTCAGGTAACCTGCTATCACAAGGGTGGCCAGGGGGCAGACCGAACCCTTGTGTTCCGAGTTCAGTTCCACACATGTACCATCCATGGATCACGGCTCACCTTCCCCAAGGACCAGCTAGATGAGGCCTGGGCTGGTAAGTCAGAGACCAGTGAAGTGGCCTGTGAGCAGGGAAGGGGATGTCAACAGGACCTGGTTCCTTACCAGCACCACCACTACCTCCACAGATGAGCGGTTCCCTTTCCAAGCCTCAGTGGAATTTGTCTTCTCCTCCAGCCCTGAGAAGGTCAAAGGTAAGAGTAGGAGCTGGAGCAGTAGAGTGCTGAAGGTGTTGGGGGACCCCTGACCCTTAGTCCCAGGTGACTTTCCACAGGCAACACCCCACGGAACGATCCCTCTGTCTCAGTGGATTACAATACAACAGAGCCTGCAGTACGCTGGGACTCCTACGAGAACTTCAACCAGCACCATGAGGACAGTGTGGATGGTGTGTGGGGAGGTGGGCAGGTGGGAGACATAGCTTTGTGGCTTGTGGGGAGAGACACACTAAGGTGTTAGTGCTATCCCCACTCACAAATTCTTCTCCACTCAGGCTCCTTGGCCCACACAAGGGGCCCCCTGGATGGCAGTCCTTATGCCCAGGTGCAGCGGGTCCCCCGCCAGACTCCACCAGCACCTTCTCCGGAGCTCCCCCCACCCCCCCTGCTCTCTGTCAGCAGCGACTCTGGCCATTCATCCACACTCACCACAGAACCTACAGCAGAATCTCCTGGCCGACCACCCCCAACTGCTGCTGAACGCCAGGAGCTGGATCGTCTTCTGGGAGGCTGTGGAGTGGCCAGCGGAGGCCGTGGTGCTGGGCGCGAGACAGCCATCCTAGATGACGAAGAGCAGCCCTCTGTAGGTGGGGGCCTGCACCTTGGGATGTATCCAGGCCAGAGACCTGGCCTCAACCGCCACTGCTCCTGCCGGCAGGGCTACCGGGAGCCTTGTGCAGTCCCCAACGGGGGCTACTACCGGCCTGAAGGCACTCTGGAGAGACGAAGGCTGCCCTATGGGAGCTATGAAGGACACCCCCAAGGCTACACAGGAGCCTCGATGGAGAAGAGGCGCCTCTGCAGGTCATTGTCAGAAGGGCCATATCCCTATGCATCTGAGCTAGGGAAACCAGCCAATGGGGACTTTGGCTACCGCTCAGCAGGCTATCGGGAGGTGGTGATCCTAGAGGACCCTGGAGTACCTGCTTTGTGCTCATGCCCAGCCTGTGAAGAGAAGATGGCACTGCCCACAGCAGCCCTGTATGGACTGCGACTAGAGAGGGAGGCTGGAGAGGGGTGGGCCAGCGAAGCAGGCAAGCCTCTCCTGCACCCAGTGAGGCCTGGACACCCACTGCCTCTGTTGGTGCCTACCTGTGGGCATCACCATGCCCCAATGCCTGACTACAGCTGCTTAAAGCCACCCAAAGTGGGTGAGGAAGGGCATGAGGGCTGCTCGTATGCCATATGCCCTGAAGGCAGGTATGGTCATCCAGGGTACCCTGCCCTGGTTTCCTATGGCTATGGAGGAGCAGTTCCCAGTTACTGCCCAGTATATGGCCGGGCACCTCACAGTTGTGGATCCTCAAGTGAGGGTAGAGGGTACCCTAGCCCTGGTGCCCACTCACCACGGGCTGGTTCTGTGTCCCCGGGAAGTCCACCCTACATGCAATCCAGGAAGCTGGGTTATGAGATTCCTGCAGAGGATGGAAGGGACAAGTACCCATTGCCTGGGCACCTGACCTCAACAGGAGGACCCTTGGCATCTACAGGTGAGGACACTAGAGTGGGAATGTCCAGGGTAGAGGAGGATTCTAAATGTTTTTGTGGATGGCAGGGGTGGGAAAGAACTGAGCCAGACAGAAAAGTGGGCTCCTGTTCACAGAGCCCTCTCCTCATCTCAGAGTCACCTGAGCTGTCCTGGAGGGATGGTCCTAGTGGGCACAGCACGCTGCCTCGGTCTCCCCGAGATGCCCAATGCACTGCCTCTTCCGAGCTGTCTGGTCCCTCCACACCCCTGCACACCAGCAGCCCAGTCCAGGGCAAAGAAAGGTACACAGAGGGCTATTTGCTACTTGGGCAAGTTCTATGGGTGTCAGCAGCCCAAAACAGGAGCTGTCTGATCATGTACATTTCCCCCTGCAGCACCCGACGGCAAGACACCAGGTCTCCCCCCTTGGCACCAACTCAAAGACTGAGTCCTGGAGAGGCCTTGCCCCCTGTTGTCCAGGGAGGCACTGAAAAGGCTCCTGAGCTGCTGACCAGCAGCAGGCCTGAGCCACCGGACCCTATCCCTTTCTCTCAGACCTCCCCACCCAGCTCACCCAATGGCTGGCCTCAGGAAAGGAGCCCAGGGGGTCACTCCAATAGTGCCAGTCCTCGGGGCCCTGTGCCAACCACCCTGCCAGGACTCCGCCATGCCCCCTGGCGGGGCCCCCCAGACAGCCCAGATGGCTCCCCACTTACACCTGTGCCTACCCAGATGCCCTGGCTTGTGGCCAGCCCAGAACCACCCCAGAGCTCACCCACCCCTGCCTTCCCATTGGCTGCCTCCTATGATGCCAATGGTCCCACTCAGCCACCACTTCCTGAAAAACGACACCTGCCTGGGTCTGGGCAACAGCTGTCACCACCAGCCAGAGGCACCAACCAACATGTCACCTTTGCACCTCCTCTCCCAGATGTCACCCAGCCCCCAGGTATAAGGGTATAGGACAATCAGGTATCCTCTTAAGAACCTCACCTCCCAGAGAGAGAGAGAGAGACCATGGGAATACTGAACTCAATCCCTTCCTCTCTTAGAGCATCCTTTACAAGAGAACCAAAGCAATGTCAAGTTCGTCCAGGACACATCCAAGTTCTGGTACAAGCCGCACCTGTCCCGTGACCAAGGTATGAAGCCAGAAAAGGTAGTACACCCATTCCACCCCACCTTCAAGGCCTGTCTTGGCTGTGAGTCTCAGCTCTTGGAGGAGCTGCTCACCAGCAGTGATTCTTTGTTTTGTTTTTGGAGAAAGGATTTCCCTGTGTACTTTTGCCTGTCCTGGAACTAGCTCTTCGTAGACCAGGCTGGTCTCAAATTCAGAGATCTAGCTGCCTCTGTCTCCCAAGTGCTAGGATTAAAGGCATGTGCCACCAACGCCCGGCATATCAGCTGCAATTCTAAGCTTTGGCCTCAGACTAGTCATCCAAAATCCTCTGACCCAAAGCCCTGTCTGTCCGAGTAGAAGACCTGCTAGTGGGGCTGTGTGGGGCTGCCAGCCATCTCTAACTTTTGCCCTGCAGCCATTGCCCTGCTGAAAGACAAGGACCCTGGGGCCTTCCTGATTAGGGACAGCCATTCATTCCAAGGAGCCTATGGCCTAGCTCTCAAGGTGGCCACACCCCCACCCAGCGCCCAGCCCTCCAAAGGTACAGTATGCTCAAGCTGAGTGAGGGAATGGATGTGGAGAGGGGAGACGACACTGCACAGGAGTAGAGATGCACAGGGCACAGATGCACAGATGCAAGGAAAGCCCCACCTCAGGAAAGAGTTCCCCCAGGAGGGGCGGGGACTGAGATCCTGGAATCCAGTAAAGCTTCATCTTCACCATCCCTCCTATCAGGAGACCCCTTAGAGCAGCTGGTCCGCCACTTCCTCATTGAGACTGGGCCCAAAGGCGTGAAGATCAAGGGTTGTCCTACTGAACCCTATTTTGGTGAGAAACAAGAATCAGAGAGGCCTCTAGGGGGTTGGTTAAGGGAGAGGTCTCAAGAGGGTGAAGATAGGCTATCCACATGCCCTTCAGGGTATTTTTTCCCCCTCCCCTTGCAGGCAGCCTCTCTGCCCTGGTCTCTCAACACTCCATCTCTCCCATCTCCCTGCCCTGCTGTCTTCGAATTCCCAGTAAAGGTGTGTAATATCTCCTCAGCTCTCACCACCCCTACAATCAAATACAGAGGTCCTGTCTCCCAACCCTCTTGCCTTATGGTAGCTAAGGGAATCCTCTAGCACCTAGGGAAGCCTCTCCTTCTTGACTTTCCTTGGCCCTCATCTCCTCAGATCCTCTGGAAGAAACCCCAGAGACCCCAGTGCCCACCAATATGAGCACAGCAGCAGACCTCCTGCGTCAGGGAGCAGGTAAAAGACTCGCTTCCCCTCCCTCTCCCTGGTGGTCGGGAGGTCTCCCTGGTGGTCGGGAGGACACTGTGGACCCTAGATACAGGGAGGGGAATCGATAGGACTGTGGGAGGCAGACCCAGAAGATATGTTTAACCCACAAAGGCAGAGGAGCCCCACATTTTCAGGAGGCAGGGAGGGGTCACAGGCTAAGTTCTCAGGGTTTACAACATAGGAGTCACAGCTGCAGCAAAGGCAAGAACCTCCCACTGTTGAAGGCTGTAGATCCCCTGGAGTCTGGGAACTACCTTTCCAACTTGTCAGTGTGTGATTCTAGTGCATTCAGACAACACTCATCAGGGAAAAGTACAAAATGATTAGATGAGAAGCTAAAGGATGACAGATCCTGGTCCTCGCAAAGCCACACTAGCTAGCTCATCAACCTACTTCCTGTCTTTTTAGCCTGCAGTGTGCTCTACCTGACCTCCGTGGAGACAGAGTCACTCACTGGCCCTCAAGCTGTGGCCAGGGCCAGCTCTGCAGCTCTGAGCTGCAGCCCCAACCCAGTACCAGCCATTGTCCACTTCAAGGTTTCAGCTCAAGGCATCACACTGACAGACAACCAGAGAAAGTGAGCCTGGGGAACCAGCCTCATTAGAGTCCCAAGGAAGGACTTCGGGAGCCTGGATTTTCTTTTTCTTTGAGAGAGAGAGAGAGAGAGAGAGAGAGAGAGAGAGAGAGAGAGAGGGAGGGAGGGAGGGAGGGAGGGAGGGAGGGAGGGAGGGAGAGAGAGAGAGAGAGAGAGAGAGAGAGAGAGAGAGAGAGAGAGAGAGAGAGAGAGAGAGAGAGAGAGAGAGAGAGAGAGAGAGAGAGAGAGGATGTGTACATACATGTTTGTATTTCCTGTTTGATAATAAGTATCTTTCTGGTCCCAGGTAGTAGGGGCACATGACTTTAATACCAGTACTCAGGAGGCAGAGGCAGGTGGATCTCTGATTTTGAGGCCAGCCTGATCTACATAGTACACTCCATGACAAGCAGGGCTACACAGAGAAACCTTGAAATCTTTTTGGGTCTCTCTTCCACCTTACTGAGGCAGGGTCTCTCAATCAAACCCAGAATCAAAGATGCACCTTATCTTGCTAGCTAGCTTACTCCTGGGACTCTGTCTCTGCTTTCTGAGGCTGAATCCTGGGGATTCAAGTGCATCCTCTATGGGTAGCACTTTAACCTCTGGGCCACCTCCCCAGCCCAGAAACCTTCATTCCTTTCTAAAAATTAATTTATTACTTTTATTTTATGTGCAATGATGTTTTGCCCACATGCATGTCTGTGTGAGGGTGTTGTACCCTGAACTGGAGTTACAGATAGTTGTAAGCTGCCATGTGGGTGCTGGGAACTGAACCCACATCCTTTGGAAGAGCAGCCAGTCAGTACTCCAAACCTCTGAGCCATCTCTCCAGCTTTGAAACCTGAATTTTTCTTTTTTTTCCCCTTCTTTGAATTTTCAAGATGGGGTTTCTCTGACTGCCCTGGAGCTCACTTTATAGATCAGGCTGACCTCATACTCCCAGAGATCTACCTGCCTCTGCCTTCTGAGTGCTAGGATTAAAGTCATGTACCACCACCACTGGTGAAACCTGAATTTCTTTCTTTTTTAATTATTTATTTACTTAATGTGCTCTGTCTGCATGCACACTTGCAGGCCAGAAGAGGGCACCAGATCTCATTATAGATGGCTGTGAGCCACCATGTGGTTGCTAGGAATTGAATTCAGACCTCTGAAAGAGCAGCCATGCTCTTAACTTCTGAGCCATCTCTCCAGCCCAAAACCTGGATTTCTAAGTGTGACTTTCCTTCCCCAACCTACTCCTCACAGGCTCTTCTTTCGCCGTCATTACCCAGTGAACAGCATCACCTTCTCTAGCACTGACCCTCAGGACCGCAGGTGAGCCTTCTTTAGATCCCTTTCCCAGCCTGTGGTCCTGCCACCCTCAGCCCAAGCTCACCCTTCAGGAGCTATGTCCTTGGCTGTACTCCTTCAGGGCTTTCTCTTTTACAGGTGGACCAACCCAGATGGAACCACGTCCAAGTAAGTATCCCTGTGTGCATGAGCTGCCCCACACAGTCAGCATCCTCCCCCTGGGAAAGGGATGCAAAGGCCCTCTCTGGCTTTATCCCTGTAGGATCTTTGGTTTCGTGGCCAAGAAGCCAGGAAGCCCCTGGGAAAATGTATGTCACCTCTTTGCGGAGCTTGACCCAGACCAACCAGCAAGTGCTATCGTCACCTTCATCACCAAAGTTCTACTGGGCCAGAGAAAATGAAGGAAAGCTGCAGTCTCTGAGTCCACATCAACACTGCACCCTCCCAGCACCCACAGCTCTCACTGCCTTGGCCTGAACCCAGGAGCCCTAGGAGCTGGCACTCACCCTAAGAAAGAGGGAGTGGCACCAGCCTGGGCCACTGTTCCTGCCCTTGCCTGCTAAGCTAAGTGAGTGGGCCCATGAGATGACCTGGCACGTGAGCAGATGGCAGAGACAGGTGTGAGGGGTGAGGAGGTAGCAGTAATGGAGGCCTGGTGGAGAATGGCCCTGTCAGCTCCACCCATCATGGAAGGAGAAGGGAGAGGCGTGGGAGCTTTCTGCCTTCCCTCTGAACAGAGACCAGAGTGGGATCACATACACAGAGGAAAAAAGAGAGTCTATTTTTGTGTAATAATAAAGAATTTCTATAAACTTTTGAGGAGTTGATTACTTCTTCATAGAAATAAGAAAATCATAAATCTCCCAAAGACATCCCCCTGCTGGCCTGTGTCCCACAGCTGCCCTGAGGCCATCTGCTCTCAGCTGTCTCTACCTGCTCACCCTGGCCCTCTGACTAGAAAGGAGTCCCTTTCTGTCCGTCCTGATAAATATGGAAACTCCATCTTTATTGGGTGTATAAACATCTCTGGTCTGTACATACATTTCATACATCATAGTGCAGGGCCTGGAAGGAGGGGCAGAGGAGCCCCAGCAGCACAACAGCACCCCCAGTCCTACCCACTGTGCAAACTGAGACCAAGAGCCCCTGAAATGGGGGGAGAAGATAGGGGGTTGGTTGCAGGGGAGGGGGGTCTATACAGACGCTAGAATCAAACACTGAAGCAAAAACAGTCAACTGGCACAAGCAGCAAGCTGGGGCACAGGGTGGGGGAGTGGTAGGGAAGGGACTTGTGGGGCCAAGCTGCAGCTCAGCAACAGCCACAACATAGCACATGCCCTGGTGCCTCAGCCCCATGTTGGGGTGCCAGGGCTAGGGGTGCCTTGAGGAAGAGTGCAGACAAGGGCGGGGCAAAGGCTACAGTCCCATGCTACCACACGGCCAGCCTCTCACTCAGGTACTGAGCAATCTCTATGCGGACAGGTAGAGAGCCAGGCTTAGTGTGGTGCTTGAGTGTGGGGGCAGGGCTGTCTCTCAAAGGAAAGAATGGAGACTCTAGATATAATTTAGGACAGCAGCCAGTGAAAGAGATGGCCAAGACAGGCCCCCTATTCCAGCCAGGGGGAGACAGCAGCAACTGGGTGAAAAGAGATTTCAGGGGAATTATGTGGTAAACAGGAACAGGCTGCCTCTACTCTACCCTCAGCCCACATAGCAAGTGGGCTTACACCTCCCAACTCTCACAGGGTCCAGGAAGGTGAAACAAGATCCAGGTGCGCACAGACCCTCCCATATATCAACACTGTTCTCTACCCATTCCTACCACCAGAGGCTCGGGCCCAGGGACTGGGCCCTGAGCTGGTAGGGAAAGGGTGATGTCCTCCCAGGGCCTGGGGAAGACTGGAGGGAGGCTGCAGAAGGAGAAGGGGCAGATGTGCAGGTGACGCCTCTAGCCACTTAAGGGGTGCAAGTCTACTTTCACCTTCTCCCCACAACTGAGCATTCCAATGGTGGGAAAGAAACCTCCAGAAGGCACAACGGCATCCTTCTTCCCAATGATCTTGCCATTCCGGGTGAAGAAAACCTGGTAGAGGAGGTGGAGAGAAGAGGGTGGACTCTGGTCTCTTCCCTGGGGATACTGGAGTGACTCAGCCATGAACCCAACACCCCTGACTCCCACCATAGGCTTTAGGAGCCACTTGGGGTGATATGCGAAGCAACCACAAGAGGGCGGGCTGAGGCTGGGAGACAGGCTAGAACTATAACCTGGGTGGGCTCTAAAACTACTATGAGCCTGGGCAGCTCCAGACTTTGCCTACCCCACCTCAACCCCCACCCCAGCCCCCACCCCTTGGTCCTGTTCTCACTGGTGGTCTGCCCTAGGACCCCAGAATGAGCCCACACTCACCACCACCTTCTTGCCCTCATGCTCCTGCTCTATCTCTTCCTCCTCTTCCTCCTCCTCTTCCTCCTCTTCCTCTTCACCTTCCTGGTGCAGGTACATGACATTTCTGACGTTTCGGACAGCCCGGGCAGTTGGGGACAAGATCACTGTGTCACAACTGTCATCACTGTCCCCTAGGAGACAGGAAACATAAACACCTGTGGTATTTACCGCCCACTGCCCTAAGCAGTCTGGCTGCTGTCCAACCTCACTCACCTTCACTGTCCAGAATGTAGTCCCGGGGGAACATGATTCCACAGCCCATAATGTCCCCTTTGTAACAGCGTGGCCCAAAGGGGTCCCCCACGCCACTGCCATGGAAGATCTTCCCGTCATCTGTTGGAGGAAGGGGAAAGGGCACACTTGAAGGGACTGACTCTACAATCCTCAGGACAACACAAAGGTGAGAGACAGATGCAGGAAGGGTAACCAGGTTTTAAAAAAGGAAACAATGTCCTTTTGATTGAACTATTCAGAAGGAAGGGCACAGTCCCTAGGGTGGATGAGCAAGCAGGGAAGGGAGGGAGGGGAGCCAGACACCGAGGATCAGTACTCTTAGGAAACCCTACAGGAAATCTGAGAGATCTTCAGGAAGGACACAGGGGAGCCAAGTCAGAGGCCTGGAGTGTTCCCTCTGGGCCTAGTTCTCCTGCCCTGGCCTATGCCTCTGGCTTTCAGGACTGAGAGAAAAAAAAAAAAAAATGAAGAGAAAGCCTGAACAGCATGGAAAAGGAAGGAGAAAGGCCATATGGGAGTGAGCAGGAGAACAGGTGACTGACTCTGAGCCCATGTCCAGTTTCCACATCAGCAGCTTCCGCTCACCTGCATGGTACGCCACAGACCCTCTGCTCCAGCCAGGGTGCCTGTTCTTGGGATAATCCTACAGCAGGAAGACAAAAAGAAGTCTATGACATCACACATGATGGAAGAGGACAGAAGAAAGGGGCATCCGACTCAGTCACAACCCAGATGGCTGGGGGCCCCCAGCCAGGAATGGAGAATAAGGACAGGAAGGGGCTTCAGAACCAGATGAGGTGACGCTTAGGACACTGTTTTGTGTCACAAGGTCTGTCCTCTAAACAGACATTTAGAACCAAGCTCTGCCTCAGCTCACAACTTTTCCTCTATAGCCCCCTTGCCTAGGGTTTTCCCAGTGCTTCCTGGCCCATCCTAACATTTCCAAACTGCCCCCACAGGGAGAAAGACAGCACTTGAGCCCACCTTCCTGGCCAGCCCCAAGGCAATGTAGCATTTCTCTCCAGGGTCCACGATCTCCACCTCAAAGTAATGGCTACGGGTGCTGAGTGGGTGCCGGGCCTGGGCCAGCCCCACATCCACGATACTCTTGCCCTTCCCCAAATATTCCAGCAGCTGTGGAGCAAGAAACAGAGGTCAGAGGTCAGGTAGATACTGCCCTGGACACTGGATGGACCAGTTTTCTGAGTCTGACAGAATGCCTGAGCTGAATGGAAAGGGGTCCAAAAGACCCCTCCAAGTTCTAGTCAGGTAGAGAGCAAGGATGGTTAGAGTGAGATGCCTCACACATTCCTATAGCGCCACTGTCTGGGGAGCTCACTGGGGGTCTTTAGGCATCTATTCCCTGGAAAACATGAACCTACCTTTCTTCCTGGAAGAGGGAAGAGGACAAGGGGTATGCAGAAGTCAGGAGCCAACCACAGATATATGAGGCAGGGGATAGGCTCAGAGCTAATTCTGCACAGATGGGATGGACATAGTTTCTCAAGACCTGTTCTACTTGGCCCTGAACTGAGCCATTCATTACTGGGTCAAGAAGGTGCTCAAGGAAGACAAGAACCTAGAGACAAGAACCTACCCTTCATTTTACATGGGGCAAAGGTCAAAGTAAAGACAAAAGGCAGGTCCTCCAGTTCCCAACCCTCACTTAGGCTGGAGATGGCTGTGAAGGTGAAGGGAGATGAGGATAGGTTCTGGGGCCCTTCAGTCCCACATGGTCTTGCCTACATACAACAGAGTAACAACCCCAATCTGGAAAACTGTACCTATCAGATGTCATGGTAATAGTGGAACTATGACTCAACCTCATCTCCTCTTTCACCCACCTAGCATCACCTAGGATTCCTTAATTTCCTTTTAATTAGCCTAACTGCCCCCTTAAAACTTTCTTCTACTATTCAAGCCCTGTAGCCCCACAAAAACAACACGCTCCCTGGGGCCTCCTCCACTAATCCCTAGCAAACTTAAGACAATGGCCTCACCCCACTAACATCCCTGCCTGAACCAGCTTGTACCAACATGAAGGCCTGGGGGCATCTCCTGCAGAAGCCAGCCTAACTCATCTCCCTTCAGAGTGGCCCAGAAAATCCAACTCCCCTAGGCTCCAGAACATCCAAGCCTACCCTCCTGTACTCTAAAGACAAGTGAGGACAGATGGGGAAAGCCAGAGGTGCACAGGAGCCACCAGGTCCACACCCAGACCCATTGTATATTCTGTCTGTAGCCCTTATAGTGCTCCCCGGCCTGGCTCTGCTCAGTATCTCTTCCTAGTGTTTATTAACCTCATCTATCAAGCAGCCTATGATCCACTCTCTCCACCCAGTACTGCAGAGCTGGATCAGGGACCCCACAGCTGCCCTTGACCCATCCTATCCAATTGGCCTCTATGTTGGAAACAGGGTGTTCTCTAGTTCCATGGCCAAAAGGCAACTGGTCCAGATCCCAATCCTTGGGAAAAACCCGCCCAACTATTCCCTCCACCTCAGCCCACAAAAGGCAGCCGCTGCAGCTCTACTGACAGGGTGGGGATACTTCCTAAGGGGCAAGAGGCCATGAAGATGACCTGCCCTGACATGGAACTTCAACCCACACCCACGGGCTCCTGAAGAACACTGAGACAGTCTGCTGACATTCCAGCTCTAAGCAACAAGCCCTCTTCAGGAATGGAGTTGTTCTATCTTAGGACAGCCACCCCAAATCATAGGCTGCTCTCCTGCTCCCAGCAAGCCCTTCTGATCCCTCAGCATGGACAGGCCAGAGAAGGGGGTCACCTGGCAGATCCTGTGTGGGTACCACTGTTGGGAACTTGGAGGCTCGGCTTCTGGAGCCTCAGTTGTCAGAATCTGTGGGTTTGGTCCTGTAAGCTATGCCCTGGCTGCCTCTTAGTTTGAAAGACCAAGTTCAAACCCTAACTAGTATTACTTAGTTGCCATCAAGCTTGAACATAGTATACTCATTGTACATTCTCCTAAGGAAAAAAAACTAAATATCTTCATCAGTAAAATGGGGATGACACTACTTGTAGCTTTCAAAAATAGTAAAACCACAAGGTGAAGTGAGTGATTAAGGCATCAATGGAGCCTGCCACGCCCAGTTGATGGAAATTCACATTCTGTCAGGAAATGGGGACTGGTTATAGTACAGCTACCAATCACAATGGACATGATCGTTCAGCCTGTACTCCCCACCAGAGCAACAAAGAACGCCAAGGCCGACCAGGACAGATATTTGTGGTGCTGGGTATCAAACCCAGAGACTGCACTATGAAAGTTCTACCACTGAGATAGCTACAGCCCCAATTATCACCCTGTGCATCTCAGGTGAGGGTAGAGGAAACCATTTCTATAAAAGCCTCTAGTACACCACCACCTATCTGGTTACAGGGAACTTCAGACCACCAACACCACCAATGTCCATTCCCCAATACAGGGGACTGCAGACCACCACCACTCATCACATTACAGGTGACTGCAGATATTGAGTACTTAGTTGAAGCTGCAGATCAAAATTCTGTTTGCAATCCAAGCCCTCCTTGCTCTTTTCTCTTGTTGATTGCCATGCTCTCACTGCTGGCCAGAAGACACTAATTCTTCTCAACAGGAGCAAGCCTGGAGGGCCCAGAGGTAGCTGAAACAGGAATCAAGTACAAGCTCCCAGCTCAGGTCTCAGCACAGCCTCCTCCTGAGCTGGATCTAGGGAGAATCCTCTCCTTTTGTGTACCAAAGCTGCTAGTGTAAGGAGTGTCAGGAGACATGGACAGTGAACAAAGACAAGGTTAGACTAATGCAAATGTACAGACAGCTCCTCCAACCCTCTCTGCACACGATCTCACTCTGCAGGCCATGGGACAGCAGCAGTTCTTCAACATCTTCGGCTCTCTGGGGCAAGGGAACCTAGGACACCTTCAAAAGGAGGGAAGACTGAGGCTTCAGAGAGTAGGGGAAGAACTCACTCAAAAGAGCTACACACACACACACAAAATAAACTGTCCCAACTGAAATACCACTTATGTCCTTCTGAGAAACTTCAGGTTAGGTCAGATCTGAGGCCTTCCCAAATCTTCATGATTCTGGGGTACCCTACTGAGACCACCATTCATGCAAAAAAAGGCCTTGGATCCAAGGTTAGGTCCCCAACAGCAAGGGATGTAAAATAACAACACGGGCAAAAAATGCAAATACATGTTAGTCCTCTTTAGAAGAATGAACTATCCTTCTAAGTCAACACAACTCTGATTAAAAACACAGAAGATGAAAGAAACTGTGCAAATTATCTTCATTTGGAAGATGGGACAATTGGCAAACCTAAAAGGACCTATGTCCTTCAAAGTTCAATTTCTGGAGCCCACATGATAAGGGGGAGAGAACCAGCTCTGACATTTGTCTTCTGACCTCCACATGCACATACACACATACACACACACACACACACACACACACACACACACACACACACACACACACGATTAAATAATTAAAAGTAATAAATGAATAAAAGATATACCAGAGAATTGGAGAGAGAAAGAGACTGACTCCTAGCCAGGCATGCTAGTTCATATCAGTAATCTCAGTATTTAGGAGGCTGAGGTAGGAGGATTGCCAAAAGTCAAGGCCACCCTGAGCTAGTGAGTTCCAGGACAGACTGACTACAGTATGAGACTGTCTCAAAACAAACAGCTGCCCAAGTCTACTGCAAAGGAGCCTGTGCTTACAGTACAGTGAACTTAACCCTGCCAGCAGTCCTAAACTGAGGTGAGGGTTTAAAGACAGCCAAGCAAACTCTACAGCTACACTTAATGGAAAAATGATCCTAAATGAGTAGACTGAGGATGCTGAGGGGAGGGAAGGAAGGAAGGCTATTTATAATGTCTGCAAGATTCCACCTCAATTAGAAAAGATGCCTGGGAGGGGCTGGGAGCAGAGTGGGGACAGGTCCAAGCAGGGAAAGGATGCCAGGAAAACATGTGAGGAGCGGTCAGAGATGAGAGCTGGAACACGGCTCTGGCTCAGGCACAAGTTCAACTCTGTGGATGTTGTCAAAATGATGGCAGAAGGGGAAGAAAAAAGTCGATGAATCAGGGGGTGAGCATCAGAGGCCTTGGCTCACAGCCACCTCAGCCCTCACACCCTGAACCAGAGGGAAGCAGGGCATCAGAACAGCAGGAGGGTGCACAGTCTGCTATATTCTCTGAGTCCAATTTACCTTGAGCTCCACAAGACAAGGCCTTGCCCAGAACCCACTTCCACCCCCAGCTGTTTGTTTTCCTATCACAGGCCAATTTGAAAACAGCCTGCTTTGAGGTGAGAAGGCCAAAGGCCAGCCTGGGAGCAAGAAGGCAGCAGAGGAGAATTCTAAGTGGGAGGACTGAACATCTCAGAGGAGACCAGAGCTAGACTCCTGACTGGCTTCCATTCACTCCCACCACAGCAAGAGGTACAGAGGACAAGCCCCAAGACGGCCCTCTCCCAAGCTTCCCAAGGAAACTCAAACCCCCGAAAAGCACTACTCAAGTCTGAAGAGAAGGGACTGAGCACAAGCTAGGAGGCTTCAGGTAGTCCCTGACCTACCTTCCCTCCACCTTGCCATCTTCTACAAAAGCTCATAAGAGAGTAACACTGAAGTGTATTTAAGATTCTCAAAACTGGGCCTGCATGCAGGCCTGTAATCTCTACTACTTGGAAAGCAGAGGCATATGGATTCTAAGTTCAAGACCTGCCTGGGTTAGAGTCTGAATGAATTCAGATACCAGCCAGGGCAGCTTAGTTAAGACCCTATCTCAAACCAGGTGTTGGTAGCACATGCCTTTAATCCCAGTTGGAGTCCAGCCTGGTCTATCCAGCGAGTTTCAGGACAGTGTCCAAAGCAATACAGAAAAACCCTGTCTTGAAAAAGAAAAGAAAAAAGAACCTATCTCAAAAAGATAATAAAAGAGGTAGAGATACATACAGCTCAGTGGGACAGGACTTGTTTAGCACACACTCATGCCCCTACCACCACCACCTACAACAACAAAAACCCAACTGTTGTGGGATAAACTTTTTGTATGCTATGAAGATGTGTCTCTGCCAAGGCACCTTCTGATTGGCTTAATAAAGAGCTGCATGGTCAATAGCTAGGCAGGAGAGGATAGGTGGGACTTCTAGGCAGAGATAGGAACTCTAGGACAGAATCAGAGAGGTGGAAATTCTCCAGTGAGATGTGGACATACAGTATGGAACAAAGGTAATGAGCCACATGGCAAAATGTAGATTAATATAAATAGGTTAATTTAAGTTTTAAGAGCTAGTTGGGAACAAGCCTAAGCTAAGGCTAAGCTTTCATAATTAATAATAAGTTTTCATGTCATTATTTGGGAAAGTCAAACTATACCCAACTCTTAGCAACTTCTCCCATATTTGTTCCTCAGTTCTATGATTAGAGAGCCCAGCTGACTTGAATCAAGCCAAAAGGGAAGCATAAGAAGTGGGCTTCCAAATCAGTTCTCAAACACTGAAGAAAGAGAAACCAGTACACAAGAGCTTCTACTTATTCTGGAAATTAACAACCAATCTGAGCTCCCAAATGAAGGAAAAAGAAAAAAGAGAATTATGCTCAGAACACAGGTTTGGAATCCAAAATCCATGTCAAGGCCTTTACCCAAACTTCCACTTCCCAAAGCCACACAAAAGCCTCTGTCATGGGTACAGTGGTGCAGGACTGATACTCAAGATGTCAAGGTGAGTAGAATGCAAATTCAAAGCCAAGCAACATTCCTGAGATACCTCAAGATAAAGAAAAGAAAGAGGCAGGCATAGTGGCAGAGGCAGAGGCAGAGGCATAGTGGCAGTGGCAGTGGCAGAGGCATAGTGGCAGAGGCAGAGCCAGAGCCAGAGGCAGAGACTGAGTTCCACACCAGTCAAGGCTACACAATGAGACCTTGTCTCAAAGAAAGAATGGAGTGAGTGGAGAACAACACTGTTCTTCCCCCTTACTCTAAACAAATACTGATGTGCTTACTTGCCCATGTGTTCTGCCCAGCCCATTTTCCCTCATTTCCTTTTACTTACAGTTCCACAGACTCTAACATCATGCAGCCGGCCCCATTCATCTTCATAACTGTCCACCATCATGATGCTGTCATCCTCACGGCCCAGCTCAGCGTTGAGGTGCAGCCTCACCTCCTCACCCAAGGAATGCATACCAACGGCTGGGAAGAGCCCATCTGGGGACATGGGCATGATGGTGGAGCCCACCTGCAGCACAAGGAGAGAGGAGGGAGCTGCCATATGGTTCAGTTTCCCATAGCTCATCAGTTCTCTCAAGGCACTTTCAAGATGATACAACCAACAATTATCATATACACATTCACAGATTTAAGAAAAACAGAGGCCCGAAAGAGTTTTAACAATTGTTAAGTACTCCTTGCCAAGCACGTTACATGGAGCTAGAAGTCAAGCCTCAGTCTCCAGAGTCACTGCCAAATACTCTACAAACACCTGTGTGATTGCCTCAGCAACACCAAAGCACATCTGCTAAGTCTGCAAAGGGAGTCAACCTCTTGCCTGGCTTGAGAAGCAAGGTTCACCTAGCAGAATGGGAGGAGGGAAGGAGAAGGAGAGAGTTGCATGTCTCTCCCACTCTTAACAAAACCACCACCTCTGAAGAGAAAAGGGTTCACATAGTAAAAGAAAGAAAAGAAAACCAAAAATTCAAACCAACCCAAAGCCCTGAAGCTAACACAGCACAGATCCCCTGGAACTGGAGTTTACAGAAAGTTGTGAGCTGCCATGTGGGTGCTGAGAATTGAGCTGGGTCCTTTGGAAAAGCAGTCACTCTTAACCACTGAGCCATCTCTTCAGTCCCACTTTTTACATTTTTATTGTTTGAGAATTTCATACATGCATATTATATGTCTTGATCAAATATACTCCCTCATTCCCTCCTCTCCAATTTCTTCTCTACCTTCCTCCCCACCATGTACTCCTAACTTCATGTACTTTTTCTTTAAACACACTGAGTCAGCTTAGCATTGCCCATATGAACAAGGGTATAGTGTCATCTATTGGAGCATGAGTAGACTCTGAGGGCCACATCCCTAAAAGAAAACTTCTTTAAAGATAGTGCCTTATGTAACCCAAACTGCCCTGAACTCACTATGTAGCAAGAATGACTTGGAACTCCTGATTCTCCCTGCTTCAATCTCCTGAGTGCCCCAGGCACCCTGTTCATGTGGTGTTAGGAAACGAACCCAGAGCTTCAAGCATGCTAGCCAGACACATTACCACCTGAGCTACGTTCACAAACTCTTTCCCTGGGCAGGGAAGTATGTATACACACATACACACACACTTACTCCATGGTCACACAAATCCTCAGGCAGAGCCAAACCACTGAGCCCTCTCAGACAGGGTTTCCCACTCACCCGTTTCCCATTTTTGGTAAAGAAGATCTGGGCAGTCTGCACATCAAAGGATACAGGCTCAATGCCACAGCCAATCCGGTCCCCAGAATTGCACTTGGAGCCAAACTGGCGCCCCTTGGCTCGGCCATTGTACAGCCTATGGAGAGAGAGCACAAGACAGAGAACTATGATACCTACTCCTACTCCTCCACAATACTTCCTCAGTAGCTCCACTCTTGATGGCTTCCACAGATGTCCTGGTATTTGGTTCACCCGCTCTGATACTCACATACCTGCAAGGGTGCCTCACCTAATTAAGTTTATGAAAAAACCCAAGAAAGGGAGTAGTAGAGAAAACCATTCAGAGATGGCTTACCTCCACATCTAGACTTCAACTCCACAACAAAGGACTACTTACTTGCCATCATCAGCATGGTAGGCTACAGAGTCAGGCAACCAGCCAGGCTGGTGATCTAAGCTGTAGTACTGAGGGACCAGCCCCACAGCAATGGTGCCCCGGACACCACTGTCCACAATGGATACCTGGAGGGAAGAGAGCAGGATATAGTTCACAGTTCACAGGGACAGAAAACTGAACTTTTAGAGTGATCAAAGCTAGGTTTATGCTCAGAGACCTGGGGATGAGAGGATAGGACCTGCCAGGGAGATCAGGGAGGGCAGAGACCCCTTTCTTATGATTATTTAGGCAATCATTCTTGAGCCTTAGTTGGACATGATGGCTCATATTCTTAATCCCAACACTGCAGAGGCAGAAACAGGTGATAGTTCCAGGTCAGTCTGGCCTACATAGATAGATATACAGAGCTGCAGGGCAACCAGGGATACACAGGGAGATCCTGTCTCAAAAAAAGAAAAAATAAAGAAGGGGCAGGAAGCTAGAGAGCTGAATCAGCAGTTACAAGTCCATACTGATCTAAGTTTGGTCCCCATGAGAATTTCACATCAAGTAGTTCACAACCACCAGTAACCCCAGCTCCTTGCTGACCTGACACTTTTAACTTGCAGCCTCTATGGGCACTACACTCACATGTACATACCCACACACAAGCATTTATAATTATTAATAATAAAATAATAATAAAAAGTTAGGCACAGAATCAATTCTGGGCATCTACTAGGGTAGTAGTTCTCAGGGACCCAGTGACCCTTTCACAGGGGTTGCCTAAGACCATCAGAAAACACAGATACTTACATTACAATTCATAACATTAGCAAAATCACAGCTATGAAGTAGCAATGAAAATAATTTTATGGTTAGGGGTCACCACAACAAGAGGACTGTATTAAAAGGTCACAGAATTAGGAAGGTTGAAAACTGCTGTTGAGGAGCTAGGAAAATGAGACATGGATCAAAGGGGACAGCAGAGCAGAAGAGCAAGGGTGATGAAACTCCAAAGCACCTGGTCTCTCCCATCAAAGTCAGGCTGTCCTGCACCCTTCTCCCAAAAGAACACTGATGGACAATTTAAAAGGCCAGGTCATAAATGCAGGAGACAAGCTCCTTGGAGCAAGACATATTCACTCCTCATCGACAACCCCATCACCACACCCCAGCTCCCCAACTCTGCCCAACTACTGCTTCATCACCTCAAAGTAATTGCTGTCCTTGGTCAGGGGTCGAGACGCCACATAGCAGCCAACTTCACCAGAATTTCCATGGTAACTAAAGGAATATGAAAAAATTCTATGAGCAGGCAAGCCCAGGGGTTGGGAGGAAGACCTAATACTCCAAACCCCATCTTTGTGAGGGCTATCACAGAGAACTCATCAAGGCATACTTCAGAAAATTGGCACATAGCCAGGCATAGTGACACACACCTTTAATCCCTATACTTGGGAAGCTGTAGTAGAAGGACCTCTGAGTTTAAGGCTAGCCTGGTCTACAGAGTGAGTTCCAGAACAGCCAGGACTACAAAGAGAAACCATGTTTTGGGAAGAGAGAGAGAGAGAGAGAGAGAGAGAGAGAGAGAGAGAGAGAGAGAGAGAGAGAGAGAGAGAGAGAGAACAAGTAAGAGAATAGGGGAAGGAAGGAAGGAGGGAAGGAAGGAAGGAGGGAAGAAAGGAAGGGAGGTAGGGAGGGAAAGAAAGAAGGAAGGAAGGAAGGAAGGAAGGAAGGAAGGAAGGAAGGAAAGAAGGAAGGAGGGAAGGAAGTAGAGAAGGAAAGAAGGAAGGAGGGAAGGAAAGAAGGAAGGAGGAAGGAAGTAGAGAAGGAAAGAAGGAAGGAGGGAAGAAAGGAGGGAGGAAAGGAAGGAAGGAGAGAAGGAGGGAAGGAAGGAGGGAAGGAAGGAGGGAAGGAAGGAGGGAAGGAATTCTGTGTGTGCATACACACATAAGGTACTTGAGGTCACCAACTCTTCCCACTGCTTCTAGCCAAGGTCCAATCCACACTGGCTCAATACAGTCTAGTTTCTTCATTTTCAGAAAGTACAGAATGTGCAGCCTTCCTTACTTCCTTAATTATGTTTTAGGGGTCCCACAGTCTTGTCTAACCTCAATCCCTCCCTCATGTTGTAACTTTGGCCTTGTCTTCAGCCCTATCTTCGGTGGAGCTAGAGAACAGCTGCTCTCCACCCTTTGTCAAAGGCCTTCAGACCGGAAGAACCACTCAGTCCCCACATTTCAGCTTTCTTCCCCTCAGGCCAAGTAATGCTACTTCCTTTCCCCTTTAGATGGTAACTATGTGATAGGCAGGAAGGAGTCAGGGAAGGTTCAAGACAGAAGAGAAAGACACAAACCAAAGGGCTAGAGAGACACAGAGTGGCTGATTACAGAGCCGGCACTCCCCAGGCACTCAGTGCTGAACCCAGTCTTTGGAATGCAGGCACAGGGGACTCAGACCACACAATTCACTGCCATGGCAGATCCTGGCAGCCTCCTACACCTGCCATGGGAACTTCCAAATCAGAACACAGCCTTTCTGGATCCTCTCCTTCACAGACCAGAAGATGGTGAGTCAAGATGGCTGAGGTGGTACATGCTTATAACCCCAGCTTTTGGGAAGCTGAGAAGGAGGACTGCAAGTTTTAAGACAGCTTGCCTGACTCAAAAACAAAACAAAATTCAGACTGGTGAGATGGCTCAGTGTGTATGGCACTTGCCTAATGACCAGAGTCAGATCCCTAGGTCCCAGCTGATCTAAGAAGACCAACGTCCTTGAGTTGTTCTTTGTGCACTGTGAGGAGCACCCTGATGGCCTTAGTGCATTCCTTTCTGCTTCTTGTCACTGGGTCACTCAGGCTGCCTTTTTTTTTTTTAATTTAGTGTGTGTATGGGGGATGGGTGTTAAAGAACAACTTGAGGAGGTACCCTAGTTAAGACCAGGAAAGGACTGGACAAGGACAATATGGAACCATTTCCCTACACTCACCTCAAAGTGTCACCATCCACAAGGATATGTTTGAACCTCTCCTGATATCGGAAAGCCCGGACCTCTCGAATCTCCCGAATCCTCCTTCTCCAATTCAGAAACCGGTAGTGCAAGTTGAGGTCATCCATCTTGTTCATGAGAACAAACCTATGAGAAGAGAAATGACTGAGAAGGAACAGGGGCTCAGCACAGAGTACTTGAAGCCTTCTCAATCTTGAATACACAGAGTGTTCCAGACTTGGGGCCAGATGTCCAGATGCATCTCAGTAACTCCAGCCTCAGACACTCAGTCAATAGATAGGTATTGGGCTTTTACCATGTGCACTGGCATCGAAGCTGGGAACAAAGCTATGAGCAAGATAGATGGGATTCATGATCTTGTACAGTCTCCAGTCTCATTGGGCATGAGGAAGTGTAGCAGATAATGAACACAAATGGGCATTTTAGCCAGTGGAAGAAACACACACACACACACACACACACACACACACACACACACACACACACACACAGAGAGATGTAACAGTGGACAAGGACAGTCTCAGAAGTACAGCATGTGAGCTAAACAGAGGCAGGCAATATGAGAGTACCACAAAAATCATTCCAGGCAGAGAAAACAATCAATCTTCCTTCTTAGGTAGAAGAAAAGTGTCATGGTAGAGAAAGACAGAAGGCCAGAGCAGCTGTTATATAGGGAAGGTGAATAAGAATAGATAAGGCAAGAGATTATCCAGTCAGGAGTTTAAATTTTATTTCAAGGTAATGAGAAACTGCTATGGAATTTTAAACAAGAAATTGTATGATTTTAAAATATATCAAATCTCCCTGGGTATGGTGCTACCATACCTGGGTATAGTCTTTAAATCCTGGCGATTTTTAAACTTTTTTTATATTTTTATGTGTATGGGTGTTTTCCTGCATATATGTCTGTGCATACTGTATATGTCTGGTGCCTTTAGGGACCAGAAGAGGGCATCAGATCCCCTAGAACTAGAGTAACAGTTGTGTGCTACCATATGGGTGCTGGGAATTGAACCCTGGATCCTCTGGGAAAGAAGCCAGAGTTTTTTTCCCAGGGGGTGGGTGGGGGGGTGGGGGAGATGTCAAAACAGGGTTTCTCTGTGTAGCCCTCCCTGTCCTGGAACTCACATGGTAGACCAGGCTGGCCTCAAATTCAGAGATCTGTCTGCCTCTGTCGCTCAAATTCTGGGATTAAAGGTCTGTGCCACCACTACTACCCGGCATGAAGCCAGTGACTTTTTTTTGTTTGTTTTTGAGACAAGGTGTCTCCATTTAGTACTGGCTGACCTGGAACTCCCTCTGTAAACCAGGCTGGCCTCAAACTCACAGAGATCTATCTGCCTCCTGAGTACTAGAAAGGTATGTGCCACCATGCCGGGCAAGCCAATGCTCTTAACCACCAAGCCATCTCTCCTGACCATAATACCAGCACTTTTTGTTTTAATTTTTCGAGACAGGGTTTCTCTGTATAGCACTGGCTGTTCTGGCACTTGCTCTGTAGATCAGCAGGCTGGCCTCCAACTTGCAGAGATCCACCTGCCTCTGCCTCCTGAGTGCTGGGATTGAAGTCATGCACCACCAGCACCTGGCAATCGTTTCTAGCACTTTTAATCGAAAGCAGAGGCAAATAGATCTCTGAGTCCTAGAATACATAGCATGTGCCAGGTCAGCCAAGGCTACAGATTGAGGCCTTGTCTCAAACAAAAGAAAAAAGAACTTATCAGATTTTAACTCTCGTTCCCAACTGTAATTGTGACAGCAGTTCAGGGGATGACAGCCACCGAAATGGTAGCAGTGAAGGGGAAAAGGAATGGGGACTCTTTCCCATTTAGACAAGCCTTAAGGCCAAGAATGAATGAATGAATGAATGAATGAATGAATGAATGAATGAATAAAATTTTCCAAAAGTGGGAAAACAATGAAGAAATCTTTTCTATCTTCCCACTCCTCAATCACCAGGCACAGCACACACACACACACACACACACACACACACACACACACACACAGGTGCTTAGCAAACCTAGGCTAAGCTGAGTTCGATTCAAGTGCGCACACCAGGATTCTTCTGAAGCAGCTACAGACCACCACATGCTCCAGACTAAGACACCTGTCACCTGTGGCACTGCACCACCACTCCCCTCCTGGGCCCTGGGCTGGGACTTGAACCCAGGCAGAAGCTGACGCCCCAAACTTGAAGACACCTGATCTTCAAGAACCCGACAGCCTCAGCACCGACCAGCAGCAGCATCCGCGCTGGGTCCCGGTGCTGCCTCAGCACCGTGGGATCACTCATATGAGACCTAGGGGCCAGCCGGCCTTCACCTGTCAAAGCGGCTACGCCCTTCTCCACAGGCCCCGCACTAGGGGAGGGTGCGCGCCGGGAGGACCACTAGTGACCAGAGCCCCAGGCCCCGCCCCTGAGCCCGGAGCCGTCTTCCAGGACCCCCGCCTCGAGCTCCGCAGAGACCGAGGCCTCCGGGACCCCGCCCCCGATCCCCGCCTACCGGGGCCGCCGCGTCCTCCTCATCCATAGGCCTCTCAGCTCCGCGCTGTAGCTCTTCGGCCGCCGCCACCACACACATCCGGGTCCCCGCCCTTCCTATGCTCCGTGAAGCCCACCCCCTACACCGGATCCGCCCAATCGTCAGCGGTTTATGTAGACGGACACCCACATCAACCAATCGCAGCGCTCGAGTGGTGTGGGGCGCGGCCCGGTGAGCCGGGTACCTAACACTCGGCGGCGTCTAAGGAACCTTAGTGTCGGGAGGGTGGGGGAGGCGACGTGGCGGCGCGGACGCCACCGTGGGCGCCAGGAGCTCTTGGGGAGGCGGTCAAGGGGCGGCTCCCTTGGGGCGGAGCGGGTCACGGTGCACGCGCAAGCGTCCCATTAGTAAAGCAAGGAGTGATGCTAAAAGCCTTACTGGAATGTCTTTTTGATCCACGTAAAACAGCCTTGGGGGGGAAAAAGAAAAAAAAAAAAAAATCTTAAAATTATCTCTTTTTTACGCTTGAGGAACCAGAGGCCGAGCTCCACAGCGGTGCACTCAGCTGATTCCTCATGTTTTATTCTATCCAGAGCACCACTTTGCATCACGTTCGTTCATTCCAGGAAGGACGTTCCAGAACAGGAGAGAACTTCAGATGCAAAAAGCACAGTGAGATGATACCCAGTGCTGTTTGGGAACAGAGGGCTTGGCAGGAAAGTTAGGTCAGGTCAGAATATCCTGCCCTAGGGAAGAATTGGGTGTGACTTCAGAATTGGTAATATTCAGACCCAAGACTGAATATTCTCTCCAGATAGACTCACCCTCTGTCTTCAGTACCCTGTGTCAGAAACAGGAACAAACATATTTGTGTCTTTCCACATCTGAATTTATTGAATAGCAATAAATCAACAAGCGATCTCGGTCTCATTGACTGCAATTAGTCCTGATTTACATGAATAATGG